>CM061150.1:30311629-30911629 GCA_030710495.1 Labroides dimidiatus | reverse complement strand
AGGTCCTCCACCAGGAATTCCAACACCCCCGCCATAGCTTAAAGTTCACACAAAAACAGATTGACAGCATTACACAAGAAAATAAGTCTCTCAAACACTCTGTTTCCACCATGGCTTCACAGCTAGCCTCAGTCATCTCTAAACTTGCAGCTGTCACTGAGGAAAACAAAGTCATGAAAGAAAACATCCTGGATTATCAATCACAAAGTATGAGAGACAACCTCATCTTTTCAGGAAATTAAAAAAGGACTTCATGGTTACACAACTCAAACTTTACCTGGACACTGTCAACAATATCTTGTTTCACCAAGTTCTCCAACATATATATATATATACATTCTTTGCACACTAGTCTCTCAACCCTGTATTGTTATGGCATTTGCCCTGCTGCTGGTTTTATTGTTGTTATTTCTGTGTATCTTTCTGTTGCTTGTTTTGTTGTTCTGTATTCTGGTTTGTGCTACTCTGCCCCGTGTTACAGCTCCTGGTATGCCAATCATGTGCTACTTTCAAAGCAGTACACACACACACACACACACCTACACATACGCACGCACGCACACACACACACACACACACACACACACACACACACACACACACACACACACACACATAATTTGCATAGAATCATTTATATCATCACTCAGCTACAAATATTAACCCACTCAACATAACATCACTAACATTTGTAACCTGGAACATTAGGGGTATTGGCTCCCAGACAAAAAAAACTAAAATATTTAATCACCTCAATAAGCTAAAAACAGACATTTGCTTATGACAAGAAACACACCTGTCAGATACAGACCATGACAAATTACAGTCACCACCAGTTTACTCACAGATTCTCAGTTCATTACCACTCAAAACAAAGAGGTGTATGTATCCTGATAAATAAAAATCTAATTTTCTATAATCAAACCATCACAGACCCTGAAGGATGTTTTAATATCATTAATATATCAATAACAATTGGTAATATTTACAGCCCAAACACTGATGATCCTTCCTTTTTCTCAAATTCGAAGTTTCACCTCATAATTATTAGTGATCACGCCCCAGTAACACTCAGATGGAACCCGATTAACAAACCAAAATGCTTCACTAAATGGTGTTTCAACATCATCCCTTCTTAAAGACCCAGAGTCTCTTGAGCTTCCTTCCTTGAAATAAATGTTTCCCCAGAGACATCACCCACCATTCTGTGGGAAACAGGTAAAGCAGTTTTGCGAGGCAAAATCATATCATTCTCCTTTCTTTAAAAGAAGGAAAAGGAACAAGAAGAGAAAGAAGAACAAAAACGAAACTACTGGAAATACTGAATGCAAGTAACCCAACAGAAGAAACCCAGAAAGAATTAAGAAAATATCAGTTCCAACTGAATGAGATCATAAATAAGAGAACTCGGACAAGAAAATTTCCATGATAACAATTTCAGGTAAGTATTTAACAAATCTTATTAAACATAACAAAGAGAGAACAACAATCACAACCATTTGGAACCCATTAGAGAAACCTACCAATTCACCACAGAAAATGAAATATTCAAAAACTTTTACACCAGCCTGTACTCATCTAAAAATGAACCAAGGCAGAAAGACATCGACTCATTTCTCAATAATATTGAACTCCCACAGATTGATCCAGAACAGTCCAAGGCACTAGACTTACCAATAACAGAAAAAGAACCCTCCACAGCCCTAAACCTCAGACCAAACAACAAAGCACCAGGTCCTGATGGCTTCCCTGCTGAATTTTACAGGCACTTGGATCTGCAACTTCTTCCAAACTGTCACTGTATAAAACACATCTGATCAACATGTTGTCACATAAGCACTGCCCAAACTAATTACCAGAAAAATTATACAAAAAGCAAAATCAAATTCACAAATGATAAATTAGTTTGGGATACTCTAAAAAAAAAAAAAAAACAGACGATGGACCATTGACTAGACTGGTGTGAATGATCTCCTTTTCTCTTCTCTCTCTCTCTTCAGTCCCTCTTTGTGTGTGGATGTTGAAGCAGTGGGTGTGTGAAGTGTATGTGTATATGTGCTAAGTACAGCTGTGATATTTGACTCCCTCATTCCACACAGAGCTGGAAATGTAGAAGCTGTACAAAAGGCACTGTCTGTGCCGCCCATAGCCTTTATGGGGCCCTAAGCGAAATTCGTTTGGGGGCCCCTTTACACTGAAGCATAGACTACTTTTAGTGAATGCTTTATCATTAGCACATGGTTACCGTTCACCAACACTAAATCTCTCACATCCACTATAAACTACACTATATTGCTTCAACATAATGCTAAGCACTCATGATTTTTAAGTCTTTGTTTGAGATGTGTTAATTTGTACTTTAAGATTAAAAGATGCAGCCAATGCAGTATAGCATAAAAAAGTGTCATTTATTTGCTTTTGAATTGCTAACTGAAAATTTCAAAAGTGCAGACAATAATAATAAAAACAAAAGAACATACTTGAGAATTAGAGTGCAAAAAAATAACAGTCATGAGGTAATTATGCATTGTCAAAATGCAACCACTGCTGGATCTTCACTGGTACTAAGGGAAGCATCTCGGGCAGGTGGCCTCTGCTGTGATCCACCTCCAAAATATTTAGGCAGCACTCCTGGGGAACTTTCATATAATATTAGTGTGTCTGTTCTGTATTTCCACCACATACCTTTATCTTGCTGTTTCTTTTCTTCGTCGGCTTTCTTCTTTTCTCTTTTCTCAGACTGATATGTCCTCTTTTCTGATATAACTTTTCAGGTTGTCTTGCGAACTTTACCGTTTGCAACTGTGCCGATGCTGCAGCCAATCACCTGTAAAATCGCCATCTCTGCTGTGATTGGTGTGTACCATGGCATTGGGGGCAGCGATTGGCCCAGTCATAAAAAAAATGCCCACACTGTCATCAGTTGTCAAGGCACAAAGCCATCCCCCGTGGCTGATCCCAAAACAGTTTGTTCAATGTACTGCTAAGTGCCTATGAACGTGACAGACACGTTTATGTACTGCAGCTCTCGCTCTTGGGGGCCCCCCGGTGGCGATGGGGCCCTATACAGCCGCTTATGTCGCTTATGCCTTGGGCCAGCTCTGGGCACTGTAATGTGAGTTAATGTATATTGTTTATAGGCATAGTATTCTGTGTACATATCACTGTAACATAAGCTTAAAGTTTTGTGCTGGAAAAATAAAATAGAGGAACTGGCAAATAAAGAGGTTACATAGATGAAGAGGTGTATAAGGAGGAGATAAAAGTATCCAGACGGTAAAGACAGTATGGATGAAAATGCAACAAGTTGTGACACAGGTCAAATTTGAAGAATTGAGATGTGGACACGAACTAGAGACAAGGAAGTTAACAGATAGGGAGTCACAACCACATGGAGTAGTGGAGTGGTTTGAGAGAGGGGGGAGCCTGGTACACACAGACACAGGAAACTATGTTTAGAAACTTCAGGACTTTCTGCATGCAGCTTGGTCTCACTTGCCCCCCACCCTCTTTGTGTGCAGCCATCCCTTTCTCTGCTCACAAACTTTGGAAATCTGTGAAACATTTTACTTTTTCTAAGGGCTGAACATTAAAACTACCATACCTAAAATAATAACATGCATGTTTTATGCTTTTAAACATCAAGATTAAATACATTAGTCGCATTTAATTAAAATATAATTAAAATGTTGGAAAATGTGAAAGACAATCAAAAAGTTTTAAGAAAAGGGAACAGCAATCCAAAGGATTAGATCCTTGATTTGGTTAAAATGTAATGCATTTAAAGCCAAACTTGCAAAAAAAAAGCTCATGTGACACAGCCAGACATACTTGGGCCAGTCACACCCCAACCAATCAGGATAAAAGGCCCATATGACCGCCCTTTGGGCCCTCCCCAGCAGCAGGCAGAACAGGCATCTCCACAGCAGCAACAGTTCCTGTATTGACAGGGCTGGAAATTTGGCATTCAGAGATGTGGTTGGTCTTTTGGTAGGGACAGAGGGTGGGGTGGATATGGTACTCCCCAGCTAAGCCAGGGGGTTTCCTCTCTGGTCAGTCAGACCACTGGACCTGTGAGTGTCTAAGCTACTACAAGCAAATCCAGAGACTTTATGGACTTTCACAACCTCAGCTGCAGGCAAAACAGCCGCTACAACTGCAACAGCAGCAACTGCAAGGCCCAGCACATCATGCTCCAAACCCACAGGAAGCGCCACAGATCCTGATGGCAACAAAATGTGTTGTGGAATAAACTGTTTATCTGTCTCTTTACAAATCCAACACATATCCAAGACATCCAACCTGATCCACCAAGCACACAGGCCAATGTTTACTGGAGGGAACTATGCCAAGAGACTCTGGAAAAGGGGGGAATTCTGTCTTTGTACAGTCTGTGGAAACCATGGATCTCCTCCATTCAGCCTTTTGTACCTCCTAAGGACCCTTAACATATGACTTTTAATTAGGGGCTCGGGCTTCGCATGAGCTCCTGGAGAGTATATCAAAACGTGCGGCTCGGTCCAGAATGGTACGCTATGACTTTTCTAAGAATTTCGGCAATTTTTGGTCAAAAAAACCCTGGAAAACCGATGAAAAAAGTCCCATAGACAATGAATAGGGAGACTCCCCGAGAACACCAAAAAAAACACACTTTGTCCCACTGCTCCTGCCTCGCCATACTTTCAGCTAGAGACATTCTTGCTTCAAAACGTTGACAGATCTGTCCACAGCTTAAGTTTCTAGGGACATTCTGCTATCTTCAACAGTTTTTGAGAAAGCAAAGGTAAAGCAACACAAAGTTTTGAGATTTTTCACTAAAAACTCAGCTCTCAGAGTGCGTGACATCATCAGTCAGAGTGGGAGCAGCAGCTCATGACACAAGAAATTTCCCAAACAAATCGCCTGTAGGACCACAGATTTCACTCCAAAGTCATAAAAAATACATCAAAATGTAGGTATTTCCATTGAGCTTCTGTCAAAGCAGCCTTTGAAGTCAAAGGATGGAGCTCTTAGTCAGGAAAGGACCAACTGTCAGCCAAACCTGACCACCTCTTCGTATTTACTTCCATTTTGAATCTCTAGGGTTTTTCAGAAAAGGATCACTCATTTTCAACTCGGCCGTGTGGGCAAATTTTTGATCCGACAGATATAACCTGCACATTGACAGATTCTTCAGAGTCTCTGGATTCTCAAGGTGCGCTGGTTTATCTGATCATTATCACGGTTTTGGCAGAGCAAGCACTTGTTTGGACACATGGCCTCTTGGCCTCATCCCATTAACCGGCCAGAGATGAGCTGTCACAAAGAGGTGTCCCTTGATCTCCACAGATGCTCCCTGTTAAATTGTCATGGAAACCACGCAGCTGTTCATGAATGATGACTCATAAAGACATTCTGGGGCATTCTGGAAGAGCCTGGCTATATTATCAAATCAAGCTCACACTCTCTCACACACACACACACACACACACACACACACACACACACGCACACACACACACACACACACACACACACACACACACACACACACACACACAGAGAGAGAGAGAGAAGGTCAGGATTCCTTTTGAATCAAATAACTCAATTAGAACAATGTATTATCAATGAAAGCTTACACACAGAGGTTTTCTAGTCCTTGAAAAGAGCATTTAAAGCGGGCAATGTGTGTGTGTGTGTGTATGGATGATGTTAAAGGTACCTCAGTTCACACAAAAACCCCTCACATTTAAGCGCGTAATGCTCATGTCTGTGTGTGTGTGTGTGTGTGTGTGTGTGTGTGTGTGTGGGTAGGTGTGTGTCTGTTTTTCTTTATACAAAGTTTTATCAATGAAGGCCACTCACGGAGGGCTTCTTGTCTTTGAAAAGGAAAGCAAAGAGCGCCTATGTGTACGTGTGTGTGTGTTTATGATTCTGATTAAGGGACCTCAGTTCACACAAAACACCCACCACAGCGTGCATGAGTCTTTGTGTGTGTCTGTGTGTGTGTGTGTGTGTTTTTTAATCAATTTTTCACCTTTAATATCATCTCACAGAGAGGTTCTTGACTTTGAAATGGCGCGCAGAGCGCGCCTATGTGTTTGGTGTGTGCATTTATGATAGTAATTGAGGGACCGCAGTTCAGACAAATCCCCCACCACATCTAAGAGTGCGAAGGGCGTATGTATCTGTTTGTGTGTTTCTGGAGTGTAAAACAAATATGTGACAGTGGGCATGAAGTGCGCATTTGTGTGAATGAGTTAAATATGACCTCAGTTAAACTAGAAACCACATGTGTGGATGTATAACCACACATCAATCTCACCAAACACACCTAAAGCCCATGGGTAGCTATTATGTTCCCACAGCAATCAGGGAGAGGACTCATTACAAAGTGTATCAAGAGTATGTATGCCAGCCGGCATGTCGCCCGAGCCCCTCTCACGATTTCCGTGGAAATTGTCTAGTTATATTTGTACTGCTGATCTCTTGTAGGATGATTTTAAAGACTCAAGTAGAGAACACCAATTGGTGTGTGATTTTGCCTTGTCTGTTAGTAGGTGCTGAAGGTGTTGTTGCTACTGTGACTAGTGTTGTGCTCAAGACCACACTATCCGAGACCAAGACTTGCCCGAGACCAGAAAGCACAGAGGCCAAGACAAGACCAAGACTTTTGGGAGTCGAGACCGAGACAAGACCAAGACCGAGACAAGCCGAGACCAAGACAAGACCAAGACCATAAAAATTAATTTTCAAAACTATGACAAGGTTGAACCGTTAAAGAGCATTCTCATTCTAATTTTAGTTTTCTTTTAAATACATTTGACACACAAAACAAGTTGCCCTGCAACTCTTTCAACTAAATTCTTCCAAAAAAATCCTTGCACATCTTTGAAAGCAATTGCAGGGTATGACATTAAGGTTTTTGTTTACTTTGCCCTGTCTAGGAGGCACTTTTTCTGGCCTTCGGGTACATTAATATCATACCTCAACCATCATGCCTGTCAGCTGTGGAAAGTGTTACGTGCCGTGTGTGTCTGTTGCTGTGTCCCAATTCAGGGGCTGCATCCTCCGAAGGACCCGTCCTCCGAAGGCCAGTCCTTCGGAGGACGGGTAGGCCGTCACACTATTGTTAAATGGGACAGTCCTATCCTTCGGATTATTTCCTGGTTGCGTCTTGTCTCCGCCCTTATCCTTACGTCACGATTCCTGCCACCCAATTCATAATCCTAAACTTAGTTTTTATTCAATCAAAATGTTTAAATTAACATAATGCTAAGTTATGCCATATGCTAATGAATTACCAGCTTCACGTCTTTTAACTGAAAGTTAAAATTTCCAATTCCCTTGAGAGGTCGCGTTAACTGATTATTCTCTGTCTTTTGACTGAATTTTTTGATCAGTGATGGACAAATCTGAAGGTAATTTTGAGGGATGAGTAACCCCCTCAGTGATTCAGTCCACTTCAACTGTCACACAGTCATTCATTAATCTCATATCTCACCTGCAGCAGACCCCCTGTACAGTTAGTGGCGAGCGTGCATAATTAATGAGGTATGGTGTTGTCCTGTTTATGATCTCTCATTCTCTGACCTGCTGGCTTCACGGGACTGAAGCCGCCTCTCTTTTTACATTAAGACCAAATAAATGCTCCAGGATTTCCTCCCGGTGAGGCAGAGTCTGGCTTCCAGACTTTAAAACGCTCGCTGAAGCAGCACTGCTCATTCCAGGTGTAGCAGAACGGGCTTCAGCCTCCAGAATAAAAAACAGCCGCCCAAAGTCAGCTGACTGAGGCAGAGACGCAAAACTTGATGCTGTGATCTCTCCTCTGCCGCTCTTTCGCTCGATGACCCGAGAAAAAAAAGTTTCACTTGCTATAAAGAGCGACTATTCTTTACAAAGCTGCTGACAGCAGGGTCGGTATTATAATTTGTATTTTCTTTCTGCCTAATAAGCAATACACTTCCCTGCATAGTTAATGTTAAAGTTGTATTTGAGTTGCTTTTATGATGACATGCTAAAATATATAATAAATAATTAACATGTCCCGTTATCGATTTTTTTAATTGAGGGATCATTATTCATTATGACAAAAAATTTTTTACGACCCCATCTGTCAAAATCACTGATAAGTAAAACATCTAGCTTAATGTGTGATTCCCCGTATCTGGCATTGGATGTTAAAATGAGTAAAAACCGGGTATAAACCCAATACTTACATTTAGAAGTAAAATTAACACCATCTAATGTCACTATTGTGCAATTTCCCCCGTTCTTTTTCGGGACTGAGCAGCTGTGGGCAAAGGATCTTGGGATATGGAGGGCCGCGAAGGATAGTAGCGGTGCGTCCTCCAAAAAGAGGCAAAGGAGGACGCATTTGTGGGCCGCATTTGGAGGATCCTCCGAATCTGCTCTGAATTGGGACGGCCTTCGCGCAGCGTTGTGACGTAACTGGCCTTCAAATGCGTCCCACGAAGGATGCAGCCCCTGAATTGGGACACAGCATGTGTGTGTGTTCCCCCCCCCCCTGCTCTTTTCTCCTACAGGTGCAGCTCTGGCCTTCACTGCAGCCACAGGTGATTGGACTCACCTGTAGCTGTTTGACAATCAGCAGGAGCAGGGGATAAGAGCAGGAGGGAGACGGCAGTTGCGGAGAGAGTGTGTGGGTCCTCGACTGCATGCATGTGTGTGCGCTGCCATTTAAGAAACTTGTGCTACTTGTGTTTCAGCTGAAAAAGTGGTTCAGCCCCAGTTTGGATTTTTCCCTTTGTTGTTTGGACAGGTTTTGACCTGGGCTTCTACTTGTGTTGGTGCTTGTTTTTCTTTTCTCGATAGAAGCTTGTTTTATGTTAATCAACATTCTTTTTTTGTAAATAAATCCTTTTACTTTTGCTTAATTCCAACTCCTCCTTTTGTCCTGGGTTCATTTTCTTTGTTACTCCCCTCCTCATACCTCAAACACCTTTCAGGGTCATAACAGAAAGTGATACACAACACTTTTTTCATAATAAACTGTATTTATTTTCTGTTAGCTCACCTGGCAGCTCTCTGAATTAATTTAAACTCTGGAATTCCCTGTTTGCAACACTAATAGGGTAAGAATACAAACTCAGAAATAGTGCTGCACAATTTGGCAAAATTGTCCAACTGCAAATATTTTGGACAATTTTGTGATTGTGAATATAATAAAGTCAGTCTACATGGTTTGTTATAAAAGAATATAAACTGATTATTGTTAGTTGTGAAAAACGTAATTCTAAATTAATAAAAAAACAAGTATTGAGTTTATACGTCTTGAATGTTAAAGTAGAACTAAAGAAAGCCTGTACAGAAGTATTTTCAGAACACAATTTGGTTAAATTTTAGTTTTCAATGTTATTTTTTTAACGCTTTGTTTAAATCTAGTCTGATTTTTATCTCACATTTGTCAGAGCTTACACCTGTTTTTACATATATCCGAGTGAGCAAAAGTAAATGCTGTCTATTGGAGTGTGGGCTCACATATTAATCCCCACTGCTGCATAAGTCAATGCCCTGGTTAGGGCACCCCAGTCTAAAAAGTCTGGACACGCCCCTGCTGTCAGCCCGTGCCCTTTTGCAGTTACGTTATGCTGCTTTGTTCATCAGTGGATGGATTTATGCTAAACGGAGGGTTCAGCTCATGGAAAAGATGGAGTTACAGGGAAAGACAGGACACAAGTATTCTTCAGGTAAAACACAAACAACTCAAGACATTCACTATAGACATTCAGAGCGTCGCTCTCTTTCCATTCAAAGTCTACCTCCCCACAGTTAATATATCCAGATCCATCCATATCACCTAAAAGAGGAGTTATTTGGTAGTGTGTTTTCTGAGAAAAAAAAACTGATCTTTATTTCTTCACTATCTAAAGACAAAAAACGATCAGGGTATTATTTTTGAAGAGCAGCAGGTTTTACGCACGTGTGTCAATCACACTAATATTAATCTGCGCGTGAACCAAAAAAAGGCCCAAAAACCCCTGAAAAGACAAGATTTAAAGTGCCGTATGAGAATTGAGAGAGGAAAATAATAGAAATAATGAATAGAAAAGCTCAGAGTCGTGCTTGCCCAATCAGGCATGTCTTCATGAGTTTTGCTTCCCCGTCGGCTTTTTGAAGTTGCCCCGGGCATACGGCCATTCATAAATATCGGGCCGGCACTGATAAGCCCAGAATTACTTTAAACATCTCATAATAAGATGTTAATTTGTCTGGTGAATGAGAGGTATGTCCTGTACATATCATGCTCTGGGCTCTCCTTGCTAATGTCTCCCACCTTTCACTTTTGCTTGTGGGTGTGTCCCTCAGTCACAACACCGGGAAGGTTGCAGTCATTACGGGCGGAAATAACACATGAATTGAATCTATTTGTTGTTTCATTAGAGTGCTTCTCCTTTTTTTTACCACATTAACGAAGTTGAGTATCACCAGATCAGTGCTGGTCTCGGCCGGTCTTGACGGAAAATCCCAGCCCCAGCCAGCCCGAGGCCGAGACAAGACCGAGTAAAAATGCCCTTGAGTCCGAGACAAGACCAAGACCTTCGAAATCTGGTGACCGGAAATCGAAATCGAGACCGGTCTCGAGACCAAGACCGGTCTCGGGTAGCACAACACTAACTGTGACGTTGACTCCGGACCAGCTGCTGTGGTTTGAGTTGAGCGATTATTTGTTTCCTCATGTGTCAATTGCTCTGCACCCAGAGCATCAGGGCAATGAACTTGGTCCTATGACAACACTTTTAATGTCAGTAGATAATAGGCAGCCCCAGATGATGAGTCATACCTCACAACTACTTTACTTACACTTTAAAAAAATTGAGTGAATGTGTATTCAAAGTCAGTAAAAAGAAATTTAGTGCTGTCCTAAACATTTGTCTCTTCAACGTCATCATCCCTTTCTTCCTAACATCTAACCAGCATTTTGAATCATCAACATTATAAAATGTAAACTAAATGATATGGTTCTTTGGTTTAATAGGTCATATCAGACATTACATCCAATCTTATGTTGATAACGTATATTTTGCAAGTGATAGGCAATGTCACATAATGTCCGTCTAAGGCAGGGGTCACCAACCAGTTTGAGACTGAGGGCTACTTAAAGGGAAATGAGTAGCATGAAGGGCTACCAGTTTGATACCAACTTCCTGAATCATAAAATTGCACAGATCTTTTTTATTGTAAATGTTAATAATACTATGTGAAGAAACTTCTCATATGTTAATTAGTCCCAACAATTATTGACACTGATTTACACAACAATGATGGTTAGAAACACATATTTAAAATACGACATTCAGTTATCTGTTCCAACTTGTGCTGCAAGATTTAGCAAAATTGGCCATATAATTCATGCCCCTTTTGCTATATAAGTTAGTGTCCTGGTTGGGGCACCCCAGTCTAAAAAGTCTGGACCCGCCCCTGCTTGTCAGCTCGTACCTCGTTGCAGGTTTGTTATGTTGCTTTGCTCATCAACAGATGGATTTATAACAAACAGAGGGTTCAATTGGTGGAATAAACAGAGTTACATTGAAAGACAGGACTCAACCCAAAGGGAAACATTTTTATGACATTTGAGTTCTTGTTGTTTTGTTAGTTTACTGTTACTGTCATAATGACGCTGCACACACACAGGAAGTCATTTTAAATCTACAGTAATGTAAGCGTTTTTGATCAAAAAGTTAAGCAACAAAAAAATTCTAGATGGAGCTCCATTGTGACCAGTGCTACTTTTATAACATTCCTCACGGGCACCTTAAATGGTCCTTGCAGGCGCCCAGGTGCCTGCGGGCACCACATTGGTGACCCCTGGTCTAAGGGGTAAGGGTAATAACTGAGTCCATCTGAACCAGTGTGCTCCTGCTGAAGCACCCAGAAGGACTCTGGAAGGACTCAGAGTGCCGTCAAAGGAGGGGTAACTTGGATGGAACTCCCTCCCTTTACCCTCTTCTCCAAACCCAAGTCCTACCAACCTCCCTTGAGGTGGGTCAGAAGATACCAAGCCCCAGGCACCCACAAATTAACAACACTCACACAAACAAACATACCTGCCACTCGATCCTCACCGCTCATTCACATCTACATATCAACACAACAACACAACAACTCAATGACCCAACACAATGACACAACAACACTACAATACAACAACACTACAATACAACAACACTACAGTACAATGCGCTCTGACATCCTAACTCCCCCCTCTCCAAGACAGAGGGCCATGGACACTCCCGGGGCGCCACAGGGCCCTCACCGCATCACCTGGCTAGAACCCAAGCCAGTGGGCCCCAGCCAACCCCGCCCCAGGGGGCGCCCAGGAAACAGGGATGTGATAAGGCCCCCCAACCCTACCTCTCCTGCTCAGTAGTGGGTGGATGGTTGTGTACCTAAAGCGGTTAAAATTGAGGGGCAGACAGCCGTGAAGCTCTGGAGGCGATGCTCTTCGGGTGGTTAGCCTGAAGAGCCCCGTCCGCCATATACCACTTAGCCCGCCCCCCAAGGCCCTATGTGTATGTTGTGTAGTGTGGTGATTGGTACCATGTGGTGATGACTAAGTGTAAATAAAACTGAGGGGCAAGTCCTATTAGTGTGCAGCGGAAGTGGTCACTTAGGTCCCCTTCACTATACATAACGAACACGCCCCTCAAGGTCCTAGGTGTGTGGGTGTTTGTAAGAGCGGGGGAGTGAGGGCCGTGGGGTGGAGTAGGACCAGAGGGGAGATCTCCCCTCTGGAGGATGAGCCACCTAGCTGGCCACCTGGAGGGTGGGGGGGGGGGGGGGGGTAATTTTGGGGAGGGTTATATAATAATTTTGTATTGTATGAGTTGCAGGTTTGAATTTTTAGTAATTTTAAAGGTATTCAAATGTATTATTCATATTCATATTTGTGACCAAAAGTTATTATCAAAACTACCCACTAGTTTCCCACTTTAACGTTGGGAGTGCGATGGAATCCTCTAGCTTGACCAGTAGTCCGTAAATTTTCGATAACAATGTTGGGGCACTGAGATTGATTAATTCTGCCACCCTAGTAGGAAGTTGTAAATCTAGCTGATTGGAATTATATTTCTTACTTATTATAGATTTCATTTGTTGGTACTCTATGAATTTGGTGTTACTGATCCCATATTGTGTAGTGAGTTTCTCAAATGATACGAAATTTCTATTTTGAATAATATGTTCAAAGTGTTTAATCCCTTTATTATTCCACTAAGCAAAGTTGATCATTTTCTTATTTTGCAGGATGTCGGGGTTGTTCCAGATGGGTGTAAGCTTACATGGAATGAGTGAAGACTTGGTTAATTTTAGAAACTCCCACCAGGCTATAAGAGTGGAGTCGATGTTGATGTTTTTGAAACATTTATGATGTCTAACAGTTGAGCTGATAAATGGCAGATTAGAAATAACTAGTTTATCGCAGAGTACCTGTTCTGCATCAAGCCATGGTTCATCTAGTCGGTTGGGATGTAGCCATTTTGAAATATATTGCAATCTGTTTGCTAAGAAGTAGTGGTGAAAATCTGGCAAATCTAAACCACCATTGTTTTTAGTCTTTTGTAAGGTTCTTAAACTAATACGTGGTGGTTTGGTTTTCCAGAGAAATTTATTGATGAATGAGTCCAGTGACTTAAACCAGGTGGAAGGAGGTTTCGTGGGAATCATTGAGAACAGATAGTTTACTCTGGGTAGGACCATCATTTTTATGGTGGCAACTCTCCTCATGAGTGATATGGGTAAGAATTTCCATTGTGTGAGGTCATCCTCAACTATTTTTAAAAGCTGGACATGGTTTAGTTTTATTAGTTCGTGAAGACTGGAGGAAATGTTTATTCCTAAATATTTAATATTCCCTGATTGTAGTGTAAAATCTGGAATGTTCTGGAAAGTGTAGTTAATAGGTAGGACGGTAGTTTTAGACCAATTTATGGAGTATTCAGAAATTGATGAGAATTTATTGATGAGTGCGATTGTGTGTGAGAGAGATGATTGTGAGTTCTGGAGAAAAAGTAATACATCATCAGCATAAAGACTTGTTTTGTGTTCCACACTTTTACTGTGAATACCTTTAATTTCCTTATTTTGTCTAATACTTGCTGCTAAGGGTTCAATAAAGATTGTAAAAACTGAGGGGGAAAGTGGGCAGCCCTGTCTGGTGCCCCTCTGCAGACCGAAGCTTGGAGAAGTTTGATCATTTGTCCTGACACATGCATTTGGGTCATTATATAAAATCTTCAACCAGTCAATAAATGATGGGCCGAATCCAAATTTGTTCAGTGACGCGAATAAGAACTTCCAGTCAACGCGGTCAAATGCTTTTTCTGCGTCTAAAGAGATGATTGTGTGAGGTGGCGTAATCTATCAAATTTATTAGTCTGCCCATATTTGTGGAAGAATGTCTACCCTTTATAAAGCCTGTTTGGTCAGGGTATATGAGAAAAGGAGTTACTGTTTCTAATCTTCTGGCGAGGGCTTTGCAGATTATTTTGAGATCGGCATTTATTAAAGATATTGGCCGGTAACTGGATGGAAGTGTGGGGTCTTTCCCTGGTTTTAGTAATAGGGTTATGTTAGCTGCATTCATTTTTTTAGGAATTTTACCTTTCCCCTTGATCTCTATGACCATTTTGTGGAATGTAGGTCCCAGTGTGGTCCAGAATGTCTTATAGAATTCTGCTGGAAAACCATCTGGACCTGGGGCTTTTTTGCTAGGCATGCCTTGTAATGCTTTGTGGAGTTCTCCTATTGTGAGGGGTGACTCCAAAGCCATTGTCTGTTCCTGTTGCAATTTTGGAAGGTTTATGTCACTAAGAAATTCTTCAATACTGCTGTCTGGTGGGTCAATTTGTGATGAGTAAAGCGTCTTATAGAAATCCCTAAAAATGTTATTTATACTGTCAGGGTCATGGGTGATATTTCATGCTGAATCCTTGACAAAGGAGATAGTTGTTTTCTCTTTGTTTGCCTTTAATTGATTAGCTAGGAATCTACCAGATTTGTTGTTATGTTCAAAGTTCTCCAAGCGTAGTCTTTGCAGCATAAACCGAGTTTTGTGTGCTCTTCAGGTGATTCCCTGTACACCTCTTGTAGTGATTTGATTCTCAGCTCCAAGTCAGATGCTTGTTGTGTCTCTTCTTTTTTCTTGTGTGATGAGAATGAGATTATTTTCCCTCGCATTACTGCCTTTCCTGCTTCCCAAAGAACACAAGCTGAGGTCTCTGGTAGGTCATTATTTTCAATGTAAAAAGACCATTCCTTTTCAAAATAACTGATAAAATTAGGATCTTTAAGTAATGATGTATTAAATCTCCAGTTCCTCGTTGGTGGTTTTATTTTCTTATCAATTAAAGTGAATGATCAATGATGACAATGGAGGTGCGTGGTCGCTGATGGTGATGGGATGAACATTAGTTTCTAATATATCGCTCATTCTTGAGCTGCTAACTAGAAAGAAATCTATTCTGGAATATGAATGGTGCACTGGTGAGAAGTATGTGTATTGTATAGTGCGGGGTGGTGTGAACGCCATGCATCACAAAGACCAAAATCCTCTATGTACTGTTTAACGACCTTAGTGGATTGCCAGAGCCGATGGTTCCCTGTTGCACTCAGCCTGTCCATTCCTGAGTCCAAGGCCATGTTGAAGTCCCCTCCAATGATGAGTGTGTTATCTAAGTGGTCATAGAGTGAGGTGAACAGGGAGTGAAAAAAAGAGGGGTCGTCAACATTTGGTCCATATACGTTAGCAATGCATAGCTTCATATTTTGAATAGTTAATTTAATAATTAGATAACGACCTTCTGGGTCCAGATTGTACTTTCAACAGTAAAATTCATCTTTCTGCTTCTTAAGATGGCTACACCTCTTTGTCTGGAATTGAGACAGGCTGAATACACATGAGGAAATTGTACAGTGGAGAGTAAACCCACTACTGTCTCTGATAAATGAATCTCTTGTAGCAAAATAATGTCTGCCTGTAGATCATTCAATCTATTAAATACTTTCAACCTCCCCTGGAACCAGCTCCATGTATATTCCATGAAAGAAACCTGAGTGGTGACATATCTAGGCTAGCAGAGTGAGTTGTTTAAGAGAGATGTGTACATGTGTGCATGAGCAGGCATATAAGTGTGTGTTCACATGCATGCATCCCTGTGAGTATGCATGTTACACCCATGTGTGTATATGTACCAGTGAAATCACCTGTGTGATATTTCCACATGTGTTTATGTTTGGTACATCCACATGCTGTCAGTGTGTTTCTGTGCATAGTGAGTGTTGGTGTGTGGCCACATGTAGTGGTGCAACTACCCATTTTTTGAGGGGTATGCAGACCCAACACAGCCCCCCCCCAAAAAAAGTACTAACCGGAAGACTTTGATTCACATTTTTATTGTAAGTTGCATATTGCAGCTGCAACATCTGCTTTTCTTTTTCTAACATTTGATAATCAATGGTGTAAAGCCTTGAAAAAGCATAAAATCCCTACTTTAATTCATGACATCTAAAAAGTTTGTTCTCTGAAATGTTACCACTAAATTGTAACAAAATAAATGGACTTGTATGTAAAGAGAAGTGAAATAATTCTATTAGATCATGCCATAGTTGAGGTTTAAAAACAATCTCTGGAAATTATGCTTATTCTTTATTTTTTTATTGAAGTTAAGATTTATTTTCTCTTTATCATTAGGCAATAAGAAAAAAACTATTACAACTATAATAAAACAAAACAATTATAACGTCCTCTACTTTAGTGCAACATTTCCCCCTCTATAATTCTTCATTATCCACACAATGGTATGAGGATATCTGAAAGCTGGACCATTACATCCTAGAAATTATATTTATTTCTCAAAGGGAGTTCACTTTCAATTTCTGCAACTACCATATCTGGACCTAGGAACAGGTTATTCTTGCCGCACACTCGGGAGCCTGCTTCGATGAACCGCCGCCATGACTGGGAACAGGACCTTGCGTCGCTTCAGGATCTCTTTGGGAAACTGGTCGTTGACACTGAAATCCGTCCCTCTCAGCTCCCTGCCCCGGCTCTTTACCTGCTCTTTCAGCTTAAAGTTAACAAATTTAGCAACAATTGGCCTAGATCTGCTTGAATGTGACCTCCTACCTCCCAAACGATGGACTTGGTGAAATGAGATGTTACTCACGGTTTCCTCGGGGAGCTTCAGCTGATTTTTAATAAAGGCTGTGACCGTAGCTTCTGGATCCTCTTCAGCCTGCTCAGGAATGCCTGCAAACACTAGGTTATCCCGCATGCTACGCGCCTGGAGATCAAGGACTGTTTCTTGAACATGACAATGAGTTCGCTGTACTCAAATGGCCTCCACAGTCACCAGATCTCAATCCAATAGAGCTCCTTTGGGATGTGGTGGAACGAGAGATTTGCATCATGGATGTGCAGCCGACAAATTTGCAGCAACTGCGTGATGCTATCATGTCAATATGGACCAAACTGTCTGAGGAATGTTTCCAGTACCTTGTTGAATGTATGCCACAAAAGGATTAAGGCAGTTCTGAAGGCAAAAGGGGGTGTATATATATATATATATATATATATATATATATATATATATATATATATATATATATATATATATATATATATATGTGTGTGTGTGTGTGTGTGTGTGTGTGTGTGTACACTGCCTGGCCAAAAAAAAAGTCGCCACCTGGATTTAACTAAGCAAATAGGTATGAGCCTCCTATTGGATAATTACTGCATGGGCGATTATCTTTCAGCTGGCAACAAGTTATTTAACCCCAACTGGTGCAATGAGTTGCTTCTTATTTCCTAAACAACCATGTCGAAAGACACATCCTGTGGTTGTGGAAAAGATGTTAGTCTGTTTGAGAAGGGTCAAATCATTGGCATGCATCAAACATCGAAAACATCTAAGGACATTGCAGAAACTACTAAAATTGGGTTAAGAACTGTCTAACGCATTATTAAAAACTGGAGGGATCGTAGGGACCTGTTGTGTTCAGTTTTGTATGCTGCTTTATGTCACTAGATGGCGCTTCCTAAAAGTGAGACTGTTTTGTTACTCAGATTGAGTGTAGAGGAAGACCCGACGAACAGATTCATGTTGCTGTATTGTGACTGTAATGCAAGTGTTGGAGTTGCTAAATTAAACAGCAGTTAATTCTACTACAGCCTGTTCATTGTAGGCTTCAACACTACATTTTGGCGACGAGTGAACTCACGTGCTGCATCGCTGCTACACCATGGCTGGAAGTGTGCCTCCGCCTCCGTTGTTTTTGCCATGCCCGGGTGAGCCGTCGACGCCATTCGACATGTGGATGAAGTTTTTTAACAACTACATGCTCGTCATAAATGCGACTGGTAATGCTTGGCCAGAAGCTCGAAAGAAGGCAACTTTACTCCACTGCCTTGGACCCGAGGGACAGCGTCTGTTCTACTCACTGCCAGATACAGGTGACACGTTTGCCTCAACGGTTGCCGCGCTAGAGAAACATTTTACACCTAAAGTGAATGTTGTTGTGGAAAGACACGTCTTCAGACAGAGAAAGCAGGCACCACATGAGACTATAACACAGTATGTTGCTGCACTGCGTGAACTTGCTTCAAAATGTGCCTTCAATGATAACGCTGACGAAATGATTCGTGATCAGCTGATTGAACATTTGATTAATCCAAGCATCAGAGAGAGGCTACTGCTCGAACCTGACCTAACACTGGACAAAGCTTTAACAATTGCAATACAAGTGGAGTCTGCTGTTTATCAAGCTAAAGCTATTGTGTCGGATAGCAGTGTTCCAGTTGAAGCTGTACAGCCCCGCCACAACTACAAAAAGAAACAAACACAGTACACTCGCCCAGCTAAGAGCTCCAGTGCTCCTGTCACAGCAAGCCGGACCTGCTTCAGATGTGGATCAGACAAACACCTGGCTAATTCTTCTCAGTGTCCTGCAGCCAAGGTAACTTGAAGGTCTTGCCAAAAAGTTGGACATTTTGCCCGTGACGGCCGTTCATCCAAGTCTGCTGATGTAAAAGAGATACAGTTACCTAAATTAACTGTGCTGTACTTAAGAGAGCCTCACAAAGGTAAAACACTCAAGTGCAAAATTGATATCAGTACAGCTGCTACACCTGCCAGCGAGCATGACCTGATTGTTGACACAGGATCTGCAGTATCTCTTCTGCCACAACATATTTACAAACGGTACTTCAGTCACACTCCTCTGCTTCCACCTGTGCACCAACTCGTGACCTACACAAAGAAGAGGATTCCAGTAATAGGCTGTCTGCAAGCAACAGTGTCGCGAGGACTGCTAACTGCTTCAGCTTCATTCTTTGTGGTGAAAATAGGTACTCCTATCCTAGGTAGGGACCTCATGGATGCTTTAAGCATTTGCATTAAGGGTAATACTGTCCTTCCCCCAGTAATGCACATAACCACCACACCTGCACCTTGTGTTCACACTGCACCTGACACCAAACTGGATATTCTTCCCCTGCTGCCTGCCACAGCTCCAGAAGATGCTTCTGCTCGTCATGCTGTCTTGAAACATCAAGAAAAGATGAAGCATTATGCTGATGCAAAACGGAGTGCTCGCAAACCTTCCTTTCAACCAGGTGACAATGTGAGGATAAAGCAGCCATTTCATGTCCCTAAAGCACACTCAAGATTCACACCCCCTGTGACTGTCACTAAGAAAGTAGGCCCCAACTCCTTCTTGTTGAGTGATGGGAAGACATGGAATGCCTCTCGCCTATCGCACGTTCCCTCTGTGACTGGACAAGATTCCATCATGACTGGACTTTCACATACACCTGTCAATCAAACTCCATCTCACAGACAACCAGGTGTTAAGAACAAGCCTAAGTGGCACAAGGATTATATTGTACCATAACTTGTAAACCTTGGCTTACCTGAAATATCAATAGTTGACTTTATTTCTACAGTTAAAGTGGGTAACAAAATGGAAGTGAAAAAAGGATTTATGATTTTGGCATAAAGAATTGTGTTGATTTAAAATGTCTAGAAGATTTGAGTTAGTTGAAACAGCAAAGAATTTTGCTACTGCAGAAAAGTTCAGAATTTATAATTTGCACTTTGATACTTACTGTTATGGAGAATGTATTCTTTTACAGAGAGAGGAAATGTTGTGTTCAGTTTTGTATGCTGCTTTATGTCACTAGATGGCGCTTCCTAAAAGTGAGACTGTTTAGTTACTCAGATTGCGTGTAGAGGAAGACCCGACGAACGGATTCATGTTGCTGTATTGTGACTGTAATACAAGTGTTGGAGTTGCTAAATTAAACAGCAGTTAATTCTACTACAGCCTGTTCATTATAGGCTTCAACACTACAGGACCCATCGTCTTCGAGGAAGAAATGTGGCCGGAAAAAAAACCTGAATGATCGTGATCGGCGATCACTTAAACGTGTGGTGAGTTCAAATCAAAGAAGAACAACAGTAGAACTCAGGGCTATGTTTAATAGTGAAAGTAAGAGCATTTCCACACACACAATGCGAAGGGAACTCAAGGGATTGGGACTGAACAGCTGTGTAGCCTTAAGAAAACCACTAATCAGTGAGGCTAACTGGAAAAAAGGCTTCAGTTTGCTAGGGAGCATAAAAATTGGACTCTGGGGCAATGGAAGAAGGTCATGTGGTCTGATGAGTCCAGATTTACCCTGTTCCAGAGTGATGGGCGCATCAGGGTAAGAAGAGAGGCAGATGAAGTGATGCACCCATCATGCCTAGTGCCTACTGTACAAGCCTGTGGGGGCAGTGTTATGATCTTGGGTTGCTGCAGTTGGTCAGGTCTAGGTTCAGCAACAGTATGTGCTCAAAGAATGAGGTCAGCTGACTACCTGAATATACTGAATGACCAGGTTATTCCATCAATGGATTTTTTCTTCCCTGATGGCACGGGCATATTCTAAGATGACAATGCCAGGATTCATCAGGCTCAAATTGTGAAAGACTGGTTCAGGGAGCAGGAGAAGCGGTATAGAAAATGGATGGATGGATGGATGGTTCAGGGAGCATGAGACATCATTTTCACACATGGATTGGCCACCACAGAGTTCAGACCTTAACCCCATTGAGAATCTTTGGGATGTGCTGGAGAAGGCTTTGCGCAGCGGTCAGACTCTACCATCATCAATGCAAGATCTTGGGGAAAAATTAATGCAACACTGGATGGAAATAAATCTTGTGACATTGCAGAAGCTTATCGAAACAATGCCACAGCGAATGAGTGCCGTAATCAGAGCTAAAGGCGGTCCAACGAAATATTAGAGTGTATGACCTTTTTTTTTGGTGGCGACTTTTTTCTTGGCCAGGCAGTGTATATATATATATATATATATATATATATATATATATATATATATATATATATATATATATATATATATAGAGAGAGAGAGAGAGAGAGAGAGAGAGAGAGAGAGAGAGAGAGATAGATAGATAGATATTGTGGAGGTTGATAAGAAAGAGATGATCAGAAGTGAGGATTGAGGCTCTTCTTTACTGCAACAACAGACAAATAGCTCAGCAACAACGCTGCTACACAGTAACTCTGACGTCAAAACCTTCACTCTTTTATCCTGTCTATTTATATGTGAGCAGCCCCCCCCCCCCCCCCCCGAACACTCAGAATAGACACAGAAAACATGGAACAACTTAAAGATCCCAAACAGTGTCAGAAAGGAACACAGAGATAATCAACCCCCACTCCATGCAAACCAAGTCTCAGTCCCGTACAGGTGTCCTTACCACATTGCCACAACGACTGCGCTTCACCGTGACCGGGCAAGAGAAAGGGGTAGGAGTGGTGGCAGCTGCTGGAGGGTCACTGGAACCAGGAGCCAAGCTGGAGAGAGGAACAGATTTGGGGCTGAGCCAGCACCATGGGCTCGTCCGTGAATACATAAGCAGGCTTGAGACGATCCACCGAAATCTGCTCTTTGTGCCCCCCCATGTCCACTGTGCGACTGTGGCTCAGTGGTAGAGTTGTCGGCTCTTAGTCGGTAGGTCGAGGGTTCGATTCCCAGCTCCTGCAGTCACATGTTGAAGTGTCCTTGAGCAAGACACTGAACCCCAAATTGCTCCCACTGTTGTTCAGTGGTGTGTGAATGAGTATGAATGATTAGCTAAAACTGATGGATTCAGCTTCCTCCTCCCATCAGTGTGTGAATGTGGTGTGGATGGGTGAGTGGGTGAACTAGCAGTGTAAAGCGCTTTGAGTGGTCAGAAAGACTAGAAAAGCGCTATATAAGTACTGGTCCATTTACCATTTACTACAAAGTTTTTGGATCCCACTTCCAGAACACGGAAAGGCCCATCATAAGGAGCCTGCAGGGGGAAATGGTGGGCATCATGGCAGAAAAACACATAGCTGGCAGACATCAGGTTCTTTGGGATGAAGGACTGAGGAAGACAGTGTTGCACAGGCAAAGGGGCAAAGGTCACAACCGTATCCTTGAAGGCCAAACGTTGAGCAGACACAGACCAGGGGGCTGTGACAGTAAGAAGAAACTCCCCGAGCCCAAAGACGTCTGCCCAAAGACGAGCTCTGCAGAGGAGGATTTAAGGTCCTCTTTAGGGGTAGAACGAAGACCCAACATGACCCATGGCAGACGGTTAATCCAATTACCATCCTTCAGGGCCGCACGAAGGGCAGCGCTCATAGAACGATAAAACCGCTCACATAGTCCGTTGGCCTGTGGATTATATGCAGTCATGCGATGAAGCTTTACCCCCAAATTCTCAGCCACAGCGTCCCATAGCTCAGAGGTGAACTGAGTACCCCTGTCAGAGGTGATATCAGAAGGAGTGCCAAAACGGGACACCCAGGCGGAGATGAATGCCCGAGCTACCTCGGATGTAATGGATGACAGGGGAACAACCTCTGGCCACCTAGTGGTCCTGTCCACCATAGTGAGAAGGTGAGTGAAGCCTTGTGATGGAGGAAGCGGACCCACCAGGTCCACATTGACATGATCAAACCACCTCTTGGGAATGAGGAACAGCTCCAGTGGGGCCTTGGTGTGACGGCGCACCTTAGCGCGTTGACATGCCACACAGGAAGCAGCCCACTCCTTCACGACCTTCTTAAGGCCTGGCCAGACAAACTTGGAGCTCACCAGCTTAACAGAGGCCTTGGCCCCTGGATGTGAGAGGGAATGCAAGGCATCGAACACGCAGCATCGCCAGCCTTTTGGCACCATAGGGCGAGGCTGACCAGTAAAGGCGTCACAGGAGTGTGGCACCACAGTCATGAAACTCTTCATCCTGCAACTGCAGGCCTGTGGCTGATGTCTTGAATGTCTGAATGTCTGAGTCCGCTAACTGTCCAGTGGCCATGGCAGCAAAATCCATGCCGAGGTGCACTGAACTGATGTGCACCCGAGATAGGCAGTCTGCCACATGATTATTCTTACCGGCCACGTGCTGAATGTCTGTGGTGAACTCTGAAATAGCAGAGAATTGACATTGCTGCCGCCCCAACCATGGTTCAGTGGTCTTGGCCATAGCGAAAGTGAGGGGCTTGTGGTCCACAAATGCAGTGGGCCTTCCAGCATGAACCTGAAGTGACGCATATTGAGGAAAAGGGCCAGGAGCTCCCTATCAAAAGTGCTGTACTTCCTCTCACTGTCACGAAGCTTCCTACTGAAGAAGCCAACAGGCTGCCAGGTCCCCGACACCCACTGCTCACACACAGCCCCCACCGTGTAGTCAGAAGCATCAGTAGTAAGGGCTATGGGTGCAGAAGGTGACGGGTGTAAGAGCATGGCGGCGTTGGCCAGTGCCACCTTGGCACCTTCGAATGCCTGCACCATCTGTCCTTCTTGCCCCTCAGTGCTTCATACAGAGGACACATCAGGTTGGCTGAACCTGTTGTAGAAGTTCACCATTCCAAAGAACTCCTGCTGGGGCTTGATGGTGCGGGGGCCACGGAAAAGCAACTATTACCTCCACTCTCGCCGGCAAAGGGACAGCCCCTTCCTGTGAGACACGGTGGCCAAGGAAATCGTTCGATGTCAGGCCGAACTGACACTTAGCAGGGTTCACAATCAGTCCATGCTCACTCAGCTTTTCAAAGAGCAGGGTGAGATGCTTCAGATGCTGCTCAGAGGAGGCACTGGCCACCAGAATGTCGTCCAAGTACAGAAACAGGAAAAGCATATCCATTAGCACTGAGTCCATCATCCGCTGGAACGTTTGCGCTGCCCCTTTAAGGCCAAAAGGCATGCGTAGGAAACTCAAATAATCCAAAGGGGGAGATGACAGCGGTTTTAGGCATATCCTGCTGATTGACGGGCACCTGATGATAACCCCGCACTAAATCCACCTTGGAAAAGATGGACGCTCCAGACAGGTGGACAGAAAAATCCTGTATGTGCGGGATAGGGTACCTGTCAGGGGTGGTAATGTTGTTAAGGCAAGAAAATCACTACAGGGACACCAGCTCCCGTCAGCCTTGGGGACCATGTGTACGGGGGAAGCCCATGGGCTGTTCAAGCGGCGAACAATGCCCAGCCGTTCCGTTGCAGCGACCTCCTCTTTTGCTATGGCCAGTTTAGCAGCATCCAGGTGGCGTGACCAAGCATACACAGGCGGTCTGACAGTGGTGATGTAATGCTCAAATCCATGCTTAGCCACTTTAGTGGAAAAGGTGGGAACAGTCAGAGCGGGGAACTTAGCCAGGAGGCGCTGATACATATCCCCTGTGGCGAGCGTGTTAGTGTAGAGAGTTGAAATAAGTTGTCTGAAAAATGATTTAAGAACTAGCTGAACTGTGAGATTTAAAACACATTAAAACAGATAAAATCAGAGACCCCTATAATTTATGTTTGTTTATTTTTCCCAGTTGCAATTCTATAGTTTCTCAGCAGTTTCCGTTTCTGTTTCACTATTTTACACCCATACACTAGGGGGCGCAGTGGCACTGGTGGCATAGAGTAGCGTTTGAGCACAGAGAAAGAATAAATATTCCTTCTGAGATGATAACAGCAGCTCAACGTGTGTCTCTCCTATTCTTGCCACACGTTAGTAAAAATGTACTCAAAAGTCATAAAAAGCAGAGTCAAACAGTTTTAAAACATTAGCACTGAACACTGTATGTTTGCACAAGTTGTTGAATAAGATCGTTTTTAGGCAGAAGTGTGTAAACATGAGTTTCAGTCCGAAAGCTACCCATGCTAATGTTAGCGGTTTTTAGCACATGGAGTAGTGAGAGATTATAAAGAAACTAATCGTGACAAACGGAGAAACTACTGAACTGTCTGTTGAACTTAATTCACTTACACAGAGATTTTCTCATGCATGTTTATTTTCTGGTCAGTGTTTGTAGCAGATACAAGTTAAAGGTTTAAAGCCACGACCAGGAATATTTTCATGTAGTTATTTTGTGAATCAAGCTATGGACACTTATGCAGAGAGTTTAAGTGAGTGAAAGCATCATTAAAAGAGTATTATACTTTTTTTTTTGTGAGACTGTTGTTGGAAGAAGTTTACAGATAAGTGTATTTTCTTATTCAGTAAATGCAGTTATTTTGTACAGATGATAAAACAGGATGAAAATGATAATACATGATGATAGAAAATTGTAATTCATTTGTGTTTCTCAAAGTTATAATGATAAATGTTGGCTTGAGACTTTATTTAATGTTAAAATGTTTATAAAGAAACCTTACAGTGAGGTTTTGTTTTGTTTAAGGTAATGTTAATGGACCTAATGTATTTTATAACTCTAAAGTTATGTCCATGTTTTTGAAAACAAGACTGATCCTGTCTATTTATGTGTGAGAGACTCCCTCTAGTGTCCACTACACTATATATATATATGGATATATATATGGATATATATATGGATATATATATATATATATATATATATATATATATATATATATATATATATATATATATATATATATACATATATATATATATATATATATATATATATATATATATATATATGTAGCAGATTGTAAGAAGGGGCTTTTACAGGACAGGTGGAAGGTGCCAGAGGGCATTGGGACTGTGCAAAGGGAGGATGTCCCCCTCAAGCCTTTGTTTGACAAGGTGGTTGCAGGGATGGACTCTGGAAAGGGCGACCAACAGTGTTTTTATTATTGAAAATTGAGTTCTGTATGTAGTGGCCGACAGTGTCAAGCACCTTGTGGGTCCTGTGGCCTGTCGACAGATGATCCTGCTCTTGGCCCACACCTTGCCCTGGGCAGGTCATCTTGGTCGCAACAAAACTTTTTTGCGCATAAGTTCCTGTTTCTATTGGCCCTCCATGTATGCAGATGTGCAAATGTACTGCAAAACCTGTCCCATTTCTCAGAAAACTTCTTATGTGCGGTCATTCAGACCGGGCCTACCTTCAACCAATGCCTGTGATCTCCACGCCATTTAGGTGTATTGCCATAGACATTGTTGGGCCATTGGTTAAGAGCAGTCGAGGGCACCACTACATTTTGGTAGTTTCAGACTATGCCACACGGTTCCCTGAGGCATTTCCCTTGCATACCGTAACTGCCCCTGCTGTGCTGCGTTGTCTGGTGCAGTTGTTTTCCAGGGTCGGTATTCCGGAGGAGATTGTGATGGATCAAGGGACCAACTTCACCTCCCCCCTCCTGCAGCTCTTCCATTGCCAGCTGGGGATCTCGCCGATCAAGACCACCCCATACCATCCCCAGATGGACAACTTAGTGGAACATTTTAACCAGACCCTGAAGAAGATGCTGCAGAAATCCGTGGCCGACACTGGGCGGGACTGGGACCGGTGGTTACCCTTCCTGCTGTTCGCCTGCCGGGAAGTGCCTCATGCATCCACTGGTTTCTCTCCGATTGAGCTGCTGTATGGCTGGAACGTCCAGGGACCATTGGACCTCCTGCGGAAGGGTTGGGAGGTTTCTTCGTCAACAGGCAGTGATCGGATTGTGGTCCAGTTCGTGCTTGAGATGCAGGATCGGTTGGCAGAGTACCGAGAGGAATCTGAAAGCAATCTACGAAAAGCCCAGCAGTCCCAGAAGGCCTGGTACAACCAATAGACCCGTCGTGGAGAGTTCCAGCCTGGCCAGAAGGTCCTGCTCCTACTGCTGTCCTCCACCAGGAAGCTGCTTGCTAAGTGGCAGGGCCCTTACACAGTCCTCCATAAAATGGGTCCTGTCACTTACAAGATCCATCAGCCAGAGAAGAGGAAGGTGAAGCAGACGTACCATGTCAACCTGTTGAAGGAGTGAAAGGAGACTCCTGTCCCAGTTCCTGGGGCGACCCTTCTGGTGACGGAGGTGGAGGGGGGGAGGAATCATCCATGGCCAACTTCAACCAGACTGCTGATCTAGCTATCAACCACCTCTCTGCCCTCCAGTCCAGCCAACTCAGGGAGGTGTTCCAGCGAGTCTCCAAGCTGTTCGCCGCCAACCCAGAGAAGACCGAAGACCGTCGAACACATCGTCCGTCTGAAGGAGAGGGGGCCAATCTGCCAGCGGTCCTACAGGGTGCCTCAACATCTGGTGGAGAAGCCCCTGAAGGAAGTGGAGGAGATGCAACGCCTGGGGGTGATCGAGCCATCTCAGTCCGAGTGGTGCAGTCCAGTGGTCATCGTGGTGAAGAAAGATGTCTCGCTCCGCATCTGCATCGACTTCCGGAAGCTCAACGCGATGTCTGAGTTCGACGCCTATCTGATGCCCCGGATACATGATCTTCTGGAGAAGATTGGTTGAGCCAGGTTCATCACCACCCTCGACCTCTGCAAGGGCTACTGGCAGGTGCCCCTGGAAGTTTCCAGTCGCCCTTACACTGCGTTCCAGACACCTGTTGGGCTCTTCCAGTTCACAGTGATGCCCTTTGGTCTCCATGGAGCTCCCACCACCTTCCAGAGGCTGATGGACCGTGTCCTGCAGGGGTGTGAGGACTGCAGTCCTGCCTACCTGGATGATGTGGTCATCTTCAGCAACACCAGGGGGGAGCACCTGCAGCACCTGGAATGAGTCCTGAGCCAGCTCCAGCAGGCAGGACTGACACTGAATCCGGCCAAGTGCCAGTGGGCCAAGGCAGAAGCAAGGTACCTTGGCTATCAGCTGGGGCATGGCGAGGTCCGACCACAGATGGACAAGGTGGAGGCCATCCGCAGCTGTCCGTGACCTCGCACAAAGAAGTAGTGAGGTCCTTCCTTGGCCTTGCCAGCTGGTACAGGCAGTTCGTCCCACAGTTTGCCACCATCACTGCTCCACTGATCACCCTCACAGCAAAGGACCACAGGAATCCGGTTACCTTGAGTGAGGACTGTGGGACTGCCTTCCAGATTCTGAAGACCTGCGTCTGCACGCCACCTGTGCTGAGGACCCCCGACTTCAGCCAGAGGTTCCTGGTCCAAACGGATGCATCCACTGTGGGACTGGGGGCTGTCCTGGTCCAAGGTGCTCCAGGAGAGGAACAACTGGTGCTGTACCTGAGCCGCAAGCTGCTTCCACGAGAGACCAGGTACTCCACTGTGGAGAAGGAGGGTCTGGCTATCAAGTGGGCCCTGGAGAGCTTGCGGTACTACCTGCTGGGGAGGGAGTTTGACCTTGAGACTGACCACCGATCTTTAAACTGGATGAACTCCATGAAAGACCACAACAGTCGTCTCACCCGCTGGTACCTCTCCCTCCAGCCGTTCCAGTTCCAGATCCGCCATAGAGCTGGCAGAGCCAATATTGTGGCTGATTATCTGTCCAGGTTGCCGCACATCGTCAACCTCGAGGAGGAGGATAATGTGACGGAGCGGTAAGGACTGCTCTGCCTTCCTCCACCGCTGCACACCCTCTCGCCTTCTCAGGAGAGAGTCTGCGGCAGGAGCGCATGGGGTGCGCTTGTGGTCCTGCACAAACTGGTTGCTTCATATTCCCCTGCGGAACCGCACTCCCATCCCGCAGTCCCACGCACAAACTGTTCTCCACATTCTTTGTTGAACTGTAGTCCTGTAGTCCGTTGGGGGTGCACACTCAGCAGCTATGGTCACACACACACACACACACACACACACACACACATACAAATGGACTCACCAGATGGATGCGGCTGCCTGTCTGCCTCTCGGGCAAAACCGAGGCGCTTCCGGGTTGTAACATAAATAGTGAAAAGTGGCGCGCTATTGGAATATCATGTGACATAGATTGTACCATTTGGTTAATTTTCAGGTTGTTTTTATTTTACCATGTAGTGGACAGGAAGGAAGAGCCATAGGTTGGGCATCTCTGTTCACAAGGTTAGGATCACAGTTTATTATTCATTTTGCTCATTTTCCTCATTTAATGAGCAAGGTATGCTGAGACCCCACTTAATCAGCGTTGGTCTGCCTGGGGTAGGGGCTAAGGGGGTACATAAGGAGAATGGTTCTGCTCTGAAGGAGAGAGAGTTGAAGCTGGGGTCAGAGTCTCGGGACCCTGAGCAGTGTGGTTGCCTATTGCCGTGCGTTTTCCTGCAAATACTTTTGTTTTGGGGAATGCCTTTTTTGCTTCACTGTAAATAGTTTTTTTTCCTCATTGTTTGCATATTTGTTGTTAATAAAAACCCATGAAACTGGACTTTCCAACTGTGCCATCATCTTTCCTTTTCCCTTTCAACGAACCCGTGACCATTAAGAAATGTGCAAATGGAGTCTCTGGGTTCTGAATTAGCTTGCCCTAATAACAGACAAGTGCAAGGTCTGACCGCATCAGAACGCACGGCTTATGTCCCTTGAACCCTTAAATAGTTGAAAACTCCTTCTATTTAGACATTGGTTTCTAACTCTTGGGGGCTTTCTTCTTTGGTGTGTCGGCTGCATCATCTTCCTTATTCATCATCACACACACACACACCAACAGCTGGTTTCCTGAAAAAGAGTTGTTGTTTTCTTTCACACCACTCCACAAGCACGCCTCACACACAGGCATACTCAAAATATACCACATATCAGTCTGTTGCTGGGACAGTGGGAGATCTTACAGCCGTTGGGCCTTGACTTGGGTGCTTTCCTCCTGCATAGCTCTCCTAGCATCTTCCTGTTTTACAAAATTAAGTATATGGTTAAATGCAGTGCTTAATTTGTGCCGGAGCTAGCCGGAGCGCGCTCCGGGACCTCTTGGATCGGATCCAGGACCTATTTGATCCGCTCCGGCACCTCTTTGATCTGCTCCGTCACCTTTCCTGTCAATAAATAAACTGTGTTCTTAGCTGTGTTTTCTCTGCGCTTTAATCCTCTCTGAAGTGACGCCTGTTGGCTTATTTCTTATGCATTTTACTCAGAAATTAGGTAAAAGGGGGGGGGGGGGGGTGATTCATGCAGTCACATGTCACAACTCCATGCGCATTGTGAAGGTATTGTTTCCGCACCGGCACCGCGCGCAAACGACACTTAACAGCCAGGTGACTGACAACGCTGTTACACTTGGCCTGCTAAAATGTCAAAGCGACAATCAAAACTCTCAAGTTTCTTTAAACCAGTCGGTCAGCCAGACCCCAAACTGGCCAAAGTTGTTCCGGAGGCAGAGCAGAGATACAGCAGGTGACAGCATAATAGCCGCTGAAGATGTGGTCTGTGCAGTGCGAGTGAAAACGTGGTGTAAAGTCCCATCATTGTGTGGGCATGATTAGCGCATCATTGCTTCATTTGTATATCGGCGTTTTCCAATCAGCACCTTGGACAGTCACTGAGCGAGCTGCTTGGTGTTGTGTGTGTGCGTGTGCCTGAGTGTGTGTGTACACAGTTGCACCGTGATTGACACTTGACAGTGATAGAGTGACACGCTGTTCAGGCTTTCTTTTTAAAATAATATATTCAGTCCTAATTCAATTTCCCCTCCATCTGAAGGGAAAACATATGGAGTGAGGACAAGACAGCCTTCCAAATACAGACCTTTTTTCTAATTCTTTCTTGATTTTTGACTCTCAGGCTTTTGTTAAATTTATTGTATATATTTTTTTCTGGCGTGGTGCTTACATGACAGTGACACACAAAAAAATCCCATTAGCAATAAAATATGTTCATTTGCAATATGTCAGTCATTTAAATTGCTCATTCCAAATTGATTCCAAGTGTTCTGATGGGCCACATGGTGTGCCAAATGTTTCTGCAAATGTTATACTAGATAAATGTGGAAATTAAGGTCTAAAAGAAGATAAAAACGCGTTAAAACCCGAGAAAAAAGGTTTCTTTCGGCGCACAATTTCGAAGGGGGACCCGGCACCTGATTGGGGACAAATTAAGCACTGGTTAAATGTCAGGCTGACATCTCTTGGTTTCCGCATATAATCCCTCTGTGTCTCAGTATATGCCTGCAAAAGTATAAACGTACAAAAACATAAACTTGTAAAAGTATAATCCTGCAAAAGTGCATCATCCATACTGTGGATATCTATTCTTCCTTGTACTGAGTGATCTGTAGCCTATCAGGAGCTTTTAACCTTACATTACATATCCAACAATACATGACTGCAGTGAACACATTACCAAACAATAAAATTGATTAATAAACGTTAACTGATATATGGGAATCAGGTCTAACAACGCCTTAGAGTTGATATATTTTATGTTAAATGAAGGCCCTCAGAGGTCACAGCTGCCCTCTTTACTCCGTATGTAATCCAGTCTCTGTGTCTAAGAGCTGAAGTCCAGCTGTTGCAGAGCTTTGCAGTGGCTGAGCAGCCACCCTGGTGTTTTTTCACATTTTTTAACCATAAACTATAAAAGGTCTATTTACCATCAAACTTTCTCTAAACTTTACTATATATTTGTAGATTGATTTGCTGTCTTTTTTTTTTTTTTTTATCTTTTGCTGTTTTTACCAGGAACTGTTTGATGAGTCTTATGATGCTTTAAATACAAGCTTTTTAACCAAGGATGAGTGATATAAATCAGTTCTGCTAAGGCAAACATTTAATCAATGTTAATGTCAATTATTTATTTTTATCCCATAAAGCAACCCAAAAAGGTCGCCTCATTTACTTATTAACAAGTTGATGCACTCCAACATAGCAGGTGGCAGTGTGTGATGGAAAGAAGGAAGAAGCTGAAGCTAGCTGACAGAGGGCACCACCACTTTGGATCTTTATCCCTGTTTTCAATGAGAATGGCTGGAAAAACCTGTTGCAAATATTAAATTCAGAGATGAAGAAAAAGGCCTTAAGTTTAAACACAACAGATTAGTCACCTGAGAAGTGATCATCACAACACAATGTGTTGAAGAACTACAAATAGCGTATTCAGATCATATCCTGGTTTCTCTTTTATCTCCCAGTACAAACTTTGAATCCAGTTGAAGCGTATTCAAAGTTTCTGGTCTGGTCCCGACAAGGCTTGAGAGCAACAACCACACACATACACATACACAGCATACACACAGTGGGGAAAAAATAACTATTGTAATCTAAATCAGTGACATGAAAAAACCAACAACCTCCTCATGAGATGCTCATTGACTCTGAGATGGTAACACCTTCAAGAGGTTAGGGTCCAAACCTTGCTCAGTGAAACATGGATCTCTGTGTGACTCTTACTCATGAAAATATATCATGAAGAACAGGCTTTAATTAGGGCCCAAGCCTGAGAATTGGGGCAAAGGCCCTATTGGAACTTTCAGGGGGATTATTTTATTCTGCCACTTTGATCCCAAATTGCGTGCCCCAAACATTCTTAAAGTTGTAGCAAAACATGCCAGAAAATTCAGTCATGGCAAAGCCAATACTACTAGCCCATAGCCCACACTTAATTGGTGGGTTTTTGTGTGAACTTAGGTCAATTTTACTGATTTCTTACAGAGAGAGGGGGGGGGAGAAGTGCGCCTTGTGCACTTAGATTTGGTGGGGGATTTGTGTGAACTGAGGTCTCTTTAACGCTATCATCAACACACACACATACACGTATGCATGCTCTGCGCACCCGTTCAAGGACAAGAACACCTTTTTTGAGTGAGCTTTCATTGATAATACATACACACACACAGAAACACATGGACATGAGCGCTTTGTGCGCTCAGATGTGGTGGGGGTTTTGTGTGAAGTAAGGTCCCTTAATCACGATCATCAGCGCGCACACACATACACATAGGCGCGCTCCGCACGTCATTTCAGAGACAAGAACCTCTCTGTGTATGAGCTTTCAAAGATTATACACTGATTAAATACATATATTTTATTCAAAAAAGAATCCTGACTGTGTGTGTGTGTGTGAGAGAGAGAGTGCTTATTTTGATAGGACAGCCAGACTCTCCCAGAATGTCCAAGAATGTCCTCATGAGTCATTGTTTATAAACAGGTGTGTGGTTTACATGGTGATGGAACAAGGTACAGCTGCGGATATCAAAGCATACTTCTTTGTGATAGCCTAATTTAGGCCAGATTTTCGGGTGAGACATGGGTCCGAACAAGTGCTCGCTGTGCCAAAACCGTGATAGCTATCAGAAAAACAAGTGCACCATGAGAATCCAGAGACTTTGAAGAATCTGTCAATGTGCAATTTATATCTGTAGGGCCAAGAATTTGCCTTCATGGCCAAGTTGAAAATGAATGATCCTTTGTTGAAAACCCCTCAAGATTTAAAATGGTAGTAAAGGGGGAATGTTGGTCAGGTTTGTCTGACAGTTGGCCCTTTCCTGACTAAGAGCTCCATCCTTTGACTTCAAAAGCCACTTTGACACAAGCACAACAGAATAATCTATGTTTTGATGTCTTTTTTATGTATGTGTAGTGAAGTTTGTGGATGAGAGAGCAGGTTGTTCGGGAATTATTTTTTTTTGTGTCATCATCTGCTGCTCCCACTCTGACTGATGATGTCAAGCACTCTAAGAGCTGAGTCTTTAGTGAAAAATCTCAAAACTTTGTGTTGCTTAACCTTTGTTTTCTCAAAAACTGTTGAAGATAGCAGAAAGCCCCAAGAAACTTAAGCTGTAGACAGATCTGTGATTGTTTGAAGGAAGAATGACATCTTAAGGTGGAAGTATGGCCAGGCAGGAGCAGTCAGAAAACAAGTGGTTTTTTTTGTGTTCTTGGGGAGTCTCCCTATTCATTGTCTATGGGACTTTTTCATTCTTTATTCTGGATTTTTTCAGCCGAAAATCGACAAAATTCTTAGAAAAAAGTCATAGCAAACCATTCTGGACCGAGACGCACATTTTGATATATAATATTTGTTGGGGTTTTCTCAAAGCCCTGGGAGGAGAAGCGGTCCAAAATTGTGTCCGGAAGATGCAGAAGATGAAAGAAATGAAAGGAAGAGCATAGGTGGCTCATGACACTGCGAAGCCAAGGCCCCAACTAGACAAATTAAATGGAAATACAGGCAGCATGCTACCAGTTTCACCCAAACTGCAACCTCTGGTCTGAAAATATGAGACAATCCGGAATGCTAAAATCTGCATTCACATATCTGGTTTCTGGGTTAACTGAGGTAAAATTTAACTCATTTAAACACATGCGTGCATTACACGCACACGGTCACATACATACTTTTCTAACTCCAGAATAAATTGTCATGGATTCTGTTTTAACTGAGGTTAAATTTATTGCATTCACCTCACTAAGAAAAAGACTTACACAACCATGCGCATTAAATGTGCACACGTTGACACAACAACCCACAGCTCTCTTTAATGAGGACACACTAGCCCATAGCCCACACTTAGATGTGGCTTAGATGTGGTGGAGGGTTTATGTGAACTGAGGTCCTTTAAACATTATCATCAGCACACACACATAAACGTATGCATGCTTCACAGCACCTCTGTGTGTGAGCCCCCAATTAGAAAACACGAGGCAACAATTTAAGAAAAAAGTAGATGAAAACATGGGAGCATGAAACAACATAATACACCAGTAGACAATTTCCACGTGTCACGTTTGTTCAGACAGTATAATCAGCCCTTAAGTCTCTGTCTCTGTCTCTGTCTCTCTCTCTCTGGATGGATGGAGTACAGGTGTCTGAATGGAGGAATGGAGGAGTGTTGCTTTGTCAGCAACACAAACATTTGCAGGCACAGATCTCTAAATTAAACAGCAGCTTATAGGAATAGAGAAACACAGACACACTCCACTGACTCTGATTTCAGCTGAGCTTTTTGTTTAAGTTAAAGGCCAGCCGTGTGTGTGTGTGTGTGTGTGTGTGTGTGTGTGTGTGTGTGTGTGTGTGTGTGTGTGCTTCCACATACTCCTTAAGCTCACACACACTCAGATATTCATGCTCATCTGATATAAGTTGGTGTTATTTGGCCTCAGTTCCATAGTGAGCTGAAAGAATTTATTTGTTATTGTAGCTCTATGTCATTTCTGCTATGCAGAGCAGTGAGGAAGAGGATTCCAACATCTGAGGCATTAATACCGGTTAGCCCAGCTTGAGCCACTATCTCTGCACTGTAAAAATTTCACACTGAGGGTTTTGTCTGAGGGGTTTGTTGTTAGACATTATAGTAGCCAAATCCAGAAAAAAAAAAAAACCACCTCACTTCAAGGAGCCAAGATTGAGACCTCAATTTCTTCTTGTGAGGAAAAATCAAACAATAGGGTGGAAATGAGGCACTTAGCAGTAGTGATGTTCGATACCACCAATTTAATTTCCGATCCGATACTGAGTAAAATTCATGCTGGTATCGGCGATACCGATTCGATACCGATACTTTGTGCAATTACACCTAATGTGTCTGGTAAATCTGAAAAAAGTAGTGTATTTCAAATCATAGCCTCAAAAAAATACATGAAACCCAAGTCATTTCTTATATATATTTTAAACTTGCGGCAGCAGCCTTCTTCTTATACAAGCCAACAGAAAAACGAAAAAACAGAGGACACAGCCATATAAAATATATGAAAACAGTCTCAAGTTCAAGAAGAAAAGAAAATCTGTACAATAATAAACCCAGTAAAATAAGTTAAATAAGCATTTAATGCTTAACCATATTTAGATTTAACTATGTATGTAGACTCTCTAAATAGCCTACAATGAGGGGTTACAAACACTTGCTGATTTATAATACTGGGTGAGAGATTATCTCAGTGATAGACAGCCTATTATTAATCCAAGATGAACTCATGCAGCTATTTTTTGAAGTGTGTATTTATTTTGTTACTTTTCATAACCATATTAATTTGAACAACTTCAACAGCAACAGTGCTTAGCACTGCTTAAGTTCCATATTTGTAAATATTACCTGAGTAGTGCCTGCCTGCAGTACAGAAGGACTCGGCCAGAGACGTCTGTCTTGCCCTACCAGCAGCAGCACCTGCAGCTGCGCTCTCCACTTCTCCTGTCCGATTTACAGCATATGACTCATACTCTGTATTGTGGGATAACCTCAGGTGTTTCACGAGGTTTGTTGTGTTGCCACAACTTCTTACTGTTTTACCACATATATCGCACATTGCCTCTTGGCTGTTCATGGAGCTGAAGCGAGCGTGTAACTGAGCGAGAGCGAGCAGCGCGTGAGCGCTGCTGTGCTTCCGCATTACGCTCTTACCCCGGCGGAAGAAAAAGTAGTTCCCACCAACTTTGTCATTTATCCAAGATCTCGATAGTTAAAATATTTTCCACTTTGTTCTTGTTAATGATATACACAATCTCAAACGAATGAAGTATCAAAAGTATCGATATTTTGATTTGAGAATCGATTTTAGAACCTAGAGACCTAATATTGGAAGTATCGATACTTCAGTATCGATCCGCACATCACTACCAAGCAGTTACTCCACATTGAAACAGTCTTGTGGCTTAGCCTGGGTTCTTTCTGCAGATCACAAAGATGCACTTCACATTGTTAACCATCGCTAAACACTTACAGTGGCCTTTTTTTTTGTGAATGTTGTGAAAAGTTTATTACAAATCAGTAAATGGGCCAATTTAATTTAGTTGAGCTTCATCTAGTTATCATAGGGGTAAAAACATCACAGAAAAAAAATACTTTTTTTGCATTGCTTTTGGTTGTAGCCCCTTGTTGACTATCAGTTTGAATTGGCACATTTGTTATCTTTTCTCAACAAAGCCATGTGTCTATAACTGTCGTTTTTATGGCGCAAACCGACTCATTCAAATGATCATTGCTGAACCCCATTGCCATGATTGTTATGAGTAGTGGCACAGGTTTCTAACCAATAAAGAGTTTCATGTTTCTAATTCGTGTTAGCTTTGTGTCTTGTTAGTGGATATACATGCAACTTTACATGATGTAAAGCTCATGTTCTCAATGTTTTATGTGTTGTAAAATAAATTGTGGAAAATCACTTATATATATGATTTTTATATTTAAGCAGAGAAGCTGAGCAAACATTTGGTCAAAAAATGAAAGGATTTATTTATGTGACGATGAAAAACCAGTTTTGAGAACCCACAAGCAGAACACAGGGACTTGAGGCAGGATGGAGAGTGCAAGGGAGTTTATTGTCCAAAACAGAATACTGAATAGTTAGGCGAGTCCGAGGGGAATGAGTCCAGAGGGAGAAGAGGGGTAATCCAGAGAGGGATACGATCCAGTAGGTCTGAAGACAGAGTCCAATAAATCCAGAGTCCAGAGGTGAAGAAGAGTGGAGGGAAGCCAATGGTAATGAACAGGACTGCAGGCAGAGGAAAATCAGAAATTAGTTTACAAATGCAGGCAACAGGAAAGTCTCTTAACAGATTAGCTAGAGCTAGACTAACTTGGAAGCTGAGTCTAAGATCTGGCAGCTGTTACGGCTGGCTCAGACACCGAACATAATAAGGGACACAACACAATGGTTTAAGTTCTTTGTTCTTGTTTTATTGTCAATGAAACATAAAGTACCTGAACAACCAGGCAAATGACTTACAAAGGTGTTTCTGCTGAGGGAGAGAGAGAGAGAGAGGTTAATCAGGAGGCCTTGCCTAAATAGCCTCAGCATGATGGTCTGCAGGTGCTGACAGACAGGTAAAATTAAAAGAAGCCACTAAACAAAACAGTAATGTAACACAGCTTGGTGGAGTTGGAGCTCAGTATTTGAAGGTGACTGATGAGATGGAAAGCAGCTGTTGTTCCCTCCTGCACACCTGACTCCACTCCTGTAATCAAACACACACACACACACACACACAGGAGAAGGAAGCCTCCTGGCTACCTTGAGCTGGAGGGCATGACAGTACCCCCCCTCTTACGGGCGCCTCCTGGCGCACCTCTGGGTTTGTCAGGATGTTGCTGGTGAAAGTCCCGAACCAGAGAGGAGTCAATAATTTGGCCACGAGGGATCCAACTACGCTCCTCAGGACCGTAGCCCTCCCAATCCACCAAATACTGTAGGCCACGACGGCGCACATCCAGCAGCCGCCTTACAGTGAAGACTGGTTGATTATCCACTATCCTGGGAGGAGGTGGGGGAGGTGTGGTGGGACAAAGAGGGCTGTGGCAAACCGGTTTGACTTGGGAGACATGAAAGGTAGGATGAATACGGAGCGAGGCAGGAAGCTTAAGGCGAACAGCACAGGGATTCACGATTAACTCAATTTCAAAAGGACCAATGAATCGGGGAGACAGTTTTTTGGATTCAACTTTGAGAGGAATGTTCTTTGAACTTAGCCATACCTTCTGGCCTGGTGAGTATGTTGGGGCAGGGGTCCTTCGTCGATTAGCTTGCTTTTGCATTCTGGCAGATGATTGGAGCAGAGCTGTTCGGGCTTGTCTCCATACCTTAAAGCATCGGCGCATATGGGCTTGGACAGAAGGAACAGCCAACTCCTGTTCCTGTGTGGGAAACAAGGGGGGTTGATAGCCAAGTGCACACAAAAAGGGTGACATACCAGTAGAGGCACTGGGCAAGGTGTTGTGGGCATACTCCACCCATGGCAGTAATGTACTCCAGGTTGATGGATTGGAGGACGTGGTGCAGCGAAGTGCAGTCTCCATCTCTTGATTCGCCCTCTCTGCTTGGCCATTTGTCTGTGGGTGATATCCTGAGGAAAGGCTGCTGGTGGCTCCAATGGCAGAGCAGAAAGCCTTCCACACCTGAGAGATAAACTGGGGTCCCCTGTCCGAGACAATGTCTGTGGGTAGTCCGTGGAGACAAAAAACATGTTTTACCAAGAGGTCGGCAGTCTCTCTAGCAGAGGGAAGTTTGGGCAAAGCAAGAAAGTGGGCAGACTTAGAGAATCTGTCAACAATAGTTAGAATAACTGTTACCATTAGAGGGTGGCAGGCCAGTAACGAAATCTCGGGCAATGTGAGACCAGGGACGGGCAGGGACTGGCAGGGGACGAAGGAGACCAGAACTGGGCTTGTTAGAGGTCTTGTTTTGAGCACAGACAGAACAGGCAGAGATGAATTCACGAGTGTCTGCTTCCATTGTGGGCCACCAGAACTGGCGACGCAGGAAGGCCAGAGTCCGGTTAATGCCAGGATGGCAGGTAAGACGTGAGGCGTGAGCCCACTGGAGGACCTGAGAACGGACTGAATCAGGAACAAACAAACAGTTCTTGGGACAGTTACCTGGGTGGACCTGCTGGTTTTGGGCCCTTCGAACCAGGGACTCTATTTCCCAGGTAACTGCAGCTACAACACAGGTTGCGGGTAGGATGTGTTCGGGTGCTGAGCTGGGATCTTCAGAGAACTGCCGGGACAGGGCATCCGGTTTGATGTTCTGGGATCCTGGACGGTAGGTTAGAGTGAAGTTGAATCGACCAAAAAACAAGGCCCACCTGGCTTGTCTTGAGTTCAGACGTTTGGCAGACTCAATGTATGAGAGGTTCTTGTGATCGGTCCACACCACAAAAGGTTCTGTCGCTCCCTCCAACCAGTGGCGCCACTCCTCCAGGGCCAGTTTAACAGCAAGTAGCTCTCGATTGCCGATGTCATAATTTCTCTCAGCAGGGGAGAGTCTGCGGGAGAAAAAGGCACAAGGATGGAGTTTACCATCTGCCTGTGCACGTTGAGATAATACTGCACCTACCCCAGTGTCCGATGCGTCCACCTCCACAATGAATTGACGAGAAGGGTCAGGCTGGATCAGGATGGGAGCAGAGGCAAAACGGCACTTGAGTTCCTTAAAGGCTGATTCTGCCTCTGCAGTCCAGCAGTACGGGAATGAAGTGGAGGTGAGAGCTGTCAGAGGGGCAGCCAGGCGGCTGTAGTTCCTGATGAACCTCCTGTAAAAATTAGCAAATCCCAGGAAGCGCTGGAGCATCTTACGGTTAGTGGGAGTGGGCCACTCAGTCACTGCTGCAACCTTGGCAGGGTCCATTTGCACCTCTCACTGTGCAATGATGTAGCCAAGAAAGGAAATCTTTGGGGCATGGAATTCACATTTTTCAGCTTTAACAAATAACTTATTTTCCAGAAGGCGCTGGAGGACTGAGCGCACAGGCTCCTTGTGCTCTGTGAGGGACTTGGAAAAAATCAGTATGTCATCCAGATAGACAAAAACATACCTTTTGAGCATGTCGCGGAGAACATCGTTAACAAGGGCCTGGAACACTGCTGGGGCATTAGTCAACCCAAAGGGCATTACCAGATATTCAAAGTGTCCCAGGTGGGTGTTGAAGGCCGTTTTCCATTCGTCACCCTCACGGATGCGGACCAGATGGTAGGCATTTCTAAGATCCAGTTTCGTGAAGACCGTGGCTCCATGTAGGGGGGCAAAAGCAGAGCTCATAAGAGGCAATGGATACTTGTTCTTTACGGTAATGTTGTTGAGACCACGATAATCAATACAGGGCCTAAGAGTAGCATCTTTCTTGTCAACAAAACAAAATCCTGCACCCACCGGGGAAGAGGAGGGACGAATGATTCCTGCAGCGAGGGAATCCTGAATGTACTTCTCCATAGCCCTTGATTCAGGCTGAGAGAGATTGTAGAGCCGGCTGTTGGGAAGAGGGGCTCCAGGTTGTAGATTGATTGCACAGTCGTAAGGCCGGTGTGGTGGCAGGGATAAAGCTTTATGTTTGCTGAACACTGGGGCCAAGCAATGATACTCCTCAGGGACATAGGAGAGGTCAGGAGGCTCAGGCTGAGTTGGAGGCTCTGTGAAGGCAGGGACAAGGGCAGAATGCAGACAGTTAGAATGACAAAACGAGCTCCAAGAGGTGATTTTACCTGATGCCCAATCAATCTGAGGATTGTGCCGTTGAAGCCAGGGGATACCGAGTACCAGAGGGGTCTGGGGACAGTCTATGACGTGGAGCTTGATTCTTTTTTGATGATTCCCTGATAACTGCATGATTAAGGGCACTGTTTGGTAGGCTACCCAAGCTAGCAGTTTACCATTTAGGGCTTTTGCCTCCAGAGGGGTGTCAAGGGGCTCGGTCTCAATCGCCATCTGCTGGACGATGGACCTGTCAATAAAGCTTTCATCGGCTCCTGAATCTATGAGGGCAGTAAGAGGCAAGGACAAGGATTGCCACAGGAGGGAGGCATTAAGCAGAAGACGACGGGGAGAACTTGCAGCTCGGCTCACCAGTATTTCTCCCATCACTGGTGAGCCGACTCTTTTACTGGGCGCGTGGGGCAAGAGGGGATGAAATGACCCGACTGGCCACAGTACAGACAAGACTTCGAGTTAATGCGGCGGGCTCGCTCCTCAGGTGTTAGTTGGGCCCTGCCGAGCTGCATGGGCTCAGGGCCACTTGTGACAGGTTGGGGTTGCAGGGGGAGGCTAGAGGAGGATTGTTTGGGGAAAGAACTGGTGGCAGGTGGCTTAGCCGCCTTCTCTCTGCGGCGCTCCCTCAGACGGTTGTCAATCTTGATGGACAAAGACACCAGTTGTTCCAGGGACTCAGATTCATCTTTGGAGACCAGTTCATCCTTAATGACATCGTTTAATGAATTCTGAAAAGCTCCCTGCAGAGCCTCATCATTCCATCCACTCACAGCCGCAAGGGTATGAAAATCTACTGCCAGCTCAGCCACACTGCGAGATCCCTGACGGAGTGCGAGCAGACGCTTAGCTGCGTCCTTTCCCTTGACCGGGTGATCAAAGACCTTTTGCATCTCGCAGACAAAAGCATCATATGAAAAACATACGGGGGACTGGCTCTCCCACACCGCTGATCCCCAGGCTCGAGCTGATCCCCAGGCTCGAGCTGATCCCGTCATAGAGTTAATCAAACAGGCTATGCGAGAACGATCGGTGGCATAGGAGTGAGGTTGTTGCTCAAAAACTAAAGAGCACTGAGTCAGAAAGGCTCCAGACGAGCCAAGATCTCCACAATAACGCTTAGGGGCAGGCACAAAGGGTTCACGGTAAACTGGCAAAGGAATTTGAGGTTGGCTAGCTGCATCAGGTGAAGGAGACGGCTGAGGTGGCGTGGGAGGAGAGACCTGAACACTGGCAGCCTGGGCTAGTTGAGCAGTAAGTTGAGCTACTTGATTGGTCAGGATACCGATCTGGTTTAACATGGCATGGTTTGTCTCAGAAAGGGACTTTAAAGTCTGTTCATGTTGACCCAAAACCCGGCCCTGGTTGCTGATGGCAGTTTGGAGGGTTCCGGAGTCAAATTGGGTTTCGGGAGCTGTGTCTGCTGGGTTCATCTTGTGGCCAGATCTTACTGTGACGATGAAAAACCAGTTTTGAGAACCCACAAGCAGAACACAGGGACTTGAGGCAGGATGGAGAGTGCAAGGGAGTTTATTGTCCAAAACAGAATACTGAATAGTTAGGCGAGTCCGAGGGGAATGAGTCCAGAGGGAGAAGAGGGGTAATCCAGAGAGGGATACGATCCAGTAGGTCTGAAGACAGAGTCCAATAAATCCAGAGTCCAGAGGTGAAGAAGAGTGGAGGGAAGCCAATGGTAATGAACAGGACTGCAGGCAGAGGAAAATCAGAAATTAGTTTACAAATGCAGGCAACAGGAAAGTCTCTTAACAGATTAGCTAGACTAACTTGGAAGCTGAGTCTAAGATCTGGCAGCTTGGTGGAGTTGGAGCTCAGTATTTGAAGGTGACTGATGAGATGGAAAGCAGCTGTTGTTCCCTCCTGCACACCTGACTCCACTCCTGTAATCAAACACACACACACACACACACAGGAGAAGGAAGCCTCCTGGCTACCTTGAGCTGGAGGGCATGACAATTTAGCTACTGGGTGCCAATGAAAGTGAATAAAGGTTCAAAACTTCATTGCTCTATAATACAACAACTGGTCAAATAAAGTTATAGTGATTCCATAATCAGTTAATGATGAGAAACAGGAGTATGATACAACCTACATTTAATACATAAAATAAGTACAAGTCACATTAACTGCAAAGGAAATTTGCACCCGTAGTACCAAGTGTTACCTTGAACAAAATTAGTGAGCAGACTAATAACTCATTTGAAGCAGGTGACATGCTGCCAAAAAAAGTTCTATCCCATAATTTCCATCATCAGTCAATGGATTAATTTGCCTTAAGTCATCATTATAGTGGTAGTGATCATAAGGTTGCTGTTGTTGTTGCAGATGCACATGATTAAGCAGTCTCTGATCTTCTGGAAGCAAGATCATTCCAGCTGTCCATAACTGTAGTGGGGAGTTGCTTTCCATTGTTCTTAAGCTGTGGTGGTTCCATTGGCTCACAAATTCATCCACAGATCTGTTTATTCTTGGTAAATAAACATGATGAAGTGCCCTTATGTGAAGTGGGTCAGTGCTGTCTAAAATGGCCACATTTTCCATAAAGAGGAAAAGGTCTTTGAAAAAAGCAGACACCACCCTGTTTACTTCCCCCCACAATCTCTCAATCCTTTGGTTATGAACACTGCGTCCGACCATAAAACTTCCTCTATTTGATCCACGATTCTCAATCATAAACCTTGCAACATCAACGTTCTCCCTACCAGCATCCCCCCTAACATGTTGCGGGAGTCCAAAAACATTAACAGCACCCTGGAAGAGCTGCAAGGTAGTTGATGCTCTGTTGTTGGTGCAACATCTTAGGTAGGTAATACAGCGACTATAGCCATCAATTCCTCCATGAAACACAAAGCCCCATGGATTCAGCTTGTGGTTAGTGTCAATGTGCCTGGAAAAATAAAAAATAAAAGTAAAGTCATCAGTTCTTATGGCACATTTAACTTAAAATCTATAGAGAAATGATTGGAACAACATTTTTAAACATACCAGACTTGATTTGGGACAGAGACATTGTAGACCCTCCGTTGAATGGCCCTTCGTCCTGTTGAGGCTCTTCCCACTGGATCAATTATCCTCAAACGCGCTCGCACTCTCCATCGCTGAACTCTAACCCCTCTTCCTCTCAGACTACCAGAAACGTATGTCTCTCCTGAGCCAGGGGTTTGTCTTAGTATCTCAGAAATAACACCATCAAGCTCATCATTTGAAATGTTGGTAAAATTTCCATAGTCAACTAAACCAAGTTCTAATCTGTGGTTGTACAGTGTTCTAATGTTTACGGATAACATTCGAGATATGGCCATCCAGCTAAATCCCAAATCTCGCATTTGAGTCAACTGAACAGCCGATATGTTGTATCTGAAAGATAAAAGCCATGAAAAATAAACGCAATAATTCACATTGTGTAATAAGATCTTTAACTTTTATAATCTGGACACAACCGAGGACTAAACTGAGATTGTCTATTATGGGTCTAGACTTCTTCTCTATTTACTTGTATTCTTCTCCTTACTTACCTTGGCCTTCCTCTTTGCGATGCATGTGTCACATCACCTTGTGCTGTCGCTTCTAATTGTAATGAGATTTCAGCCGACATCTCCCTTAGAGATTCAAAAATTCCCTCCAGTCTGCATTCCAGGCTATTTACACCATTTATGGTATGACCACCTGATGCAAAAAAGTTCTCAAGTTCGACAAAATATTGGTATATTTCAGGTACTGACATTTTGAAAAGAACATCAAATTCAGAAGGATGTCTCACGACAAAACAATGAACCTGCATGTGGTAAATCACAAGACTTATCTTTCATTCCATATATTCAGACTTTCATTCAATATATTAAAACTTTCGTTCAATATTTTCAGACTTTCATTCATTATATTCAGACTTTCATTCTATATATTCAGACTTTCATTCAATATATTCAAACTTTCGTTCAATATATTCAGACTTTCATTCAATATATTCAGACTTTCATTCAATATATTCAAACTTCATTCCTTATATTCAGACTTTCATTCCATATATTCAGACTTTCATTCCATATATTCAGACTTTCGTTCAATATATTCAGACTTTCATTCAATATATTCAAACTTCATTCCATATATTCAGACTTTCATTCCATATATTCAGACTTTCGTTCAATATATTCAAACTTTCGTTCAATATTTTCAGACTTTCATTCAATATATTCAGACTTTCATTCAATATATTCAAACTTCATTCAATATATTCAGACTTTCATTCAATATATTCAAACTTCATTCCATATATTCAGACTTTCATTCTATATATATTCAAACTTCATTCAATATATTCAGACTTTCATTCAATATATTGAAACTTCATTCCATATATTCAGACTTTCATTCAATATATTCCTATTTTCAATTAATATATAAATATAAATTCCTAAATGGCTTGCCATATATATATATATATATATATATATATATATATATATATATATATATATATATATATATATACTCACAGAAATATTTGACCCTGAATTTAAGATTTGTGAAATTTTATTACATGACAAATTCCCATTCCTTTTTTTTTTTTTAGATAATTCCAATACAAACCTACCTAATAAACTTTACATGATGTATATTCATCAGTGTAATAAAGCCTATTTATTTGAAATGCATAAATTTGTCTAAATTTCATAATTATCAGGTTCTCTTGTCAAGATGAATAGTACATATTTGTTTGAATTACATATTAATGAAGCTAGATGCCCATGTTCTTTTCTGCTATGTCTGCCTCAGCCTCTCTTGTTCCGATGTCCTGGTAGAATAAGAGAACAGAACAATGAGCTGTGTCACCCTTACCTTGACCACCAAAATCTAAGCAGCTCATCCTTAAGGCCAACTGGGTGTCAATTTGAAGATAATCCCTTAAGACACGGTAGATATTGCGTTCATGAGAATGAGATTGATGTAAGCTCAAGATCACAATGACCTTAAGACCTTTGATCACCTCCTAAAAGCCTGAAAAATAAAACAAAAAGTTAAAAAAAAAATGCATCATGTGTTCTTGTTAAAATGAGATTACACAAAGCCTACTCTAGAATATTGTGCACTTTTTCTGCCAAGGCAACAATAACATTTTAAAATCTGACAATTATCCTTTAAATTAATATGCTTAATCCAATGCCTTTAAATTTTTAATGGTGCTCATGAAATATAAGAGCCAGTAACTCACATCTTTATAGGTTAATCCTCCTCTGAGGGTTAGGTTCTTTGCGTCTTTAAGACGGAAGAATTTCTGGGGAGACTGCACTTTTCCCAGTAAAGTCTTTGACCTGCCACAACAAAATCCAGTCAAAAAGCACCCCAACATACAATGTTAAAAAAAAAGATACAGGACCAGGAATTCTCTTACTCACTCATTCTCTCACTCATCAATAAAGGACACAGCGCCGCCTATCGAAGCAGAGTGAGACGTTCTCAGCCAGAATTCTGATTCTTTTTACTGCATGTATACACAGACAAGACCAGATCCCCTGCTGTGACTTCATGATCGAGCTATGACCTCAGCTGGGCTACTGCTTGCATGTAATACAAGGTAGAGGAAATAGGACGGGAGGAAAAAGGCAAACCTTTCCATCCCCTTCTCCCATTCTTCTACCCTCTGCCATCTCTCCTCACCTCCTCTATCTTTTTTTTGTTATATTCTCTTTATTGGTTTTTTGATTTTATAAGTGCGTAACAAACAAATATACAAACAAACAAAAGAAAAAAGAAACCCACCCCAAAACAAAACAGTAAGCGCTGCACAATACATAAAAATAAATAAATAAAAAATTTGAGACAAATACATACATTGAGTAAAATATAAAAAAAAGTCAAACAGCTCCAGACCTCCTGAAATGGATGAGAAATCAGTTAGAAATCAGGGTCTTTGCAAAATAGAGTGTAAAGGTTCCCAGATCCTCCTGAACTTGTCCGACCTATGGTTAAGGTCATGAGTGAGTTTCTCGAGAGGAATAAGGGCATAAATCTGGGATATCCACATGTCAACTGTAGGGACCCGGGGAGAAGACCACTGTAATAAGATGCATTTTTTAGCTGAAAATAAAAGAATTACCATCAAAGATTTAGTGTCAGTGTCCAAAAGATTGGCAGGAGAGTGGTTAAGTAAATAAAAAGAGGGAGACAGGGAGAACTGTTTACCGATGACTTCCTGGATTACAGAATGAACACCCTTCCAGAAAGTCTGAATGTGGTCACATGACCAAAACAGATGAATAAATGTACCTTTATGTGTATTACATTTATAACAAAGATTGGAAGTCTCAGGGAACATTTTCTGGAGGCGAACAGGAGTATAATACGTTCTCTGAAAAGGTTTAAAGTTCTGTTCATGTATAGAGACTGAAGTGCATTTAGGGAAAATTCCACTGCAGATCGTATCCCATTCCACAGGAGGAAATGTCACCTCCAGGTCACGTTCCCACAACGACTTCAAAGAGTCAAAGCCCGAGGAGTTGGAGTAAAGTAATAAAGTATAAATCTTAGAAATCAGTCCTCTGGGAGATTTTGTCTGAACTATAGTATTCTCCAGCTCTGACAGTCTCATACGGATCTTGCCTGACCTCAGGAGAGACCCTACGAAGTGGCGAATCTGAAGATATTTATAAAAGTCTTTGCGGGGGATGTCAAAGTCAACCCTGATTTGTTCAAATGACTTAAGTGAATCTGAGACCAACAGGTGTTCAAAATTAGATAGACCTTTAGAAGTCCACTCCATCAAACCGATACTCCTAATCTGTTCTGGTAAATCTGGATTCAAGGCTAAAGGAGAATAGAGAGAGATGACAGGCGCAATGTTTAGGTATTTCCTCACATCTCGCCAAACCAGTAGTATGTTATAAACAATTATGTTATTCTTGAGATGATTTAACTGATCTATATCATTGATAAAGGGAAGAGAGATAAGTTTTCTAGGATAACAAAATAGAGATTAAAATCCCAACCATAGTGAATCCTTCCTGTCCATAAACCAATTTGACATTATTTTAAGTTGTGCTGACCAGTAATATAACTGTAGATTAGGCAATGACAGGCCTCCAAGATCTTTTGGCTTGGTAAGCAAAGAGAATTTGACTCTTGGATGTTTATTATTCCAAACGTAGCGAGATATATGGGAGTTCAGAGATTTAAAGAAGGTGGGGGTCAAGTAGCATGGAAGATTTTGAAATAAATGATTCAGTCGTGGAAGAATATTCATTTTTATAGTATTAATTCTCCCAAGAAGAGAGGTTGGAAGGGAGGCCCATTTTGTTAAATCATTTTTAAGCTTTTGAATTAGAGGTGAGTAGTTACAATCAAATAAATTATTTAAATCAGGAGTGATAAAAATACCCAGATATTTGAAACCCTTCGTAGACACTTGAAAAGGGGATTGTATTGGCATATTCAGAGGGACATTAAAAGTTGTGGCAACAGATTTCCCCAGGTTTATCTTGTATCCTGATAAGGCACTGAATGTGACTATAGATTTCAGAACTGCTGGAATTGATTCCTCAGGCTTATTCAGATATAAGAGAATATCATCTGCAAATAGGGAAATGGTATGATTTTCATTGCCTACCCTAACTCCAGATATATCAGGTTTAAGTCTGAAGGCCTCGGCCAGGGGTTCAATAAATAGTATAAATAACAGGGGGGACAAGGGGCACCCCTGTCTGCAGCCTCTACGTACCGGGAAGTCATCTGATATTAGGCCATTAGTGTTGACTGTGGCTACTGGGTCTGAGTAGAATGTCTTGATTATGTTGATAAAGTTGGGGCCCAGACCAAATTTCTCTAATACCAAAAACAGAAAAGACCATTCCACTCGGTCAAAGGCCTTTTCGGCATCAAGAGAGACGATCAATGCAGGGTTTTTGTAAGTATTAAGATAATGAACAACATTAAGAGCACGACGTACAGTCTATGCCATATCTTGATTTAACAAATCCTGATTGATCTGGGTTTATTATTTTTGGGAGAATGGATTCCAGTCTCCGAGCCATCACCTTTGCAACAATTTTGTAGTCCACATTAAGGAGACTAATAGGCCTAAATGATGAACAATCCAAAGGATTTTTATCTTTTTTTAAAAGTAGACTAATAGAGGCGTGTCTCCAAGAGGAGGGAATACCGTCTTTCAGAATACTATTAATGACAGGCATAAAAATTGGTTGGATCTCTGCCCAAAATTTCCTAAAAAATTCTAGTGGAAACCCATCCGGGCCTGGACATTTTCCACATGGCATAGATTGAATTGCAGCCCAAACCTCTTCTGGCGTGAATGCGGCGTCTAAGCTGGATCGATCCTCCTCCGCAATAGTAGGTAAAGGAATGTTGTTCAAGTAGGAGGTAATAGAAACAGCGTCGGCCTGTTCCGTATTATACAGAGATTTGTAAAAGTCCTGAAATGTTCTATTGACGATCAATGGGTCACATGTGACGTCCCCGTATTGTGTTCTTATCATGTTAATTGAACGTTCATTGTTTCGATTTTTCAGTTGGTGGGAGAGCAGACGACTGGACTTGTTACCAAATTCATAATATTTCTGTTTAGTGAAAAGTAATAATTTATTAACATGGCGAGTATGATCCATATTGAGTTCAGTCTTAACAGCCACTAATGCCTTTAAGTTTGCTGGTGTAGGTGACTGTTTATGTATTTGCTCCAGCCTGGACATTTCTTTTTCGAGGTTTTTTCTGTTTGCTTCTAGGGTCTTTTTCTGATGAGAGCTATAAGAAATAAGGTATCCGCGTAAAGTAGCTTTGGCTGCGTCCCAAATTGTAGCAGGGGACACAGGGGAATTTTTATTATCAAGCCAATATTGTGACAGGTTATTCCGAACAAAGGTACAAAAAAAATCGCTATTCAAAAAAGATGTGTTAAATCGCCAAACAGGGGTTCTGGGGATATGAGACAGTGGGTTAATGTACAAGTGTACTGGAGCATGGTCTGATAAAACAATAGAGTCTATACTACAGGTCTGAACAGAACGCAAAAAGTTGTTTGGAATGAAGAAATAGTCTAATCTGGAATACGAATTATGAGGATGTGAATAAAATGTATAGTCCCTCACTTTTGGATTTAAGTGTCGCCATATATCTATCAAACCAGTATCAGTACATAAGTTTTTAAGGACAGCAGACGACCTTGGATTAGATACGTTTGCGGAGGAGGATTTATCTAAAGAGGCATTCATTATACAATTTAAATCACCACCTAAGAAGCCCAGACCACTACAGTGATGGTTAAACATCAAAATCATCTGAGACATAAACTGGGGAGAATCATTGTTTGGGGCATAGATATTGAGAATAGTTATGCTTTGTTCGAAAATCGTGCCTTTAATCAGAATAAATCTCCCTTCTAAATCCTTTTCCTCGTGTTCCAGAATGAAAGGAAGATTTTTATTAATAAGAATAGCTGTGCCTTTCTTGTTCTGTGAGTGAGAGGAATAGTATACTTTTCCTACCCAGTCTCTCTTAAGTTTTAAATGTTCTGTATCAGATAGCTTTGTTTCCTGGAGTAGTGCTATATCGGATTTTTGTTTTTTCAGATATGTTAAAACCTTCTTCCTTTTAATTACCTGACCCAGACCCTGGACATTCCAAGTGGTGAGTTTAAGTGAACCAGACATGGGAGCCATAAAGCTGGAGTGTAACTGAGTGGAAGATGCAGAGCAAAGAAGGATTATTCAAGGTGCAGGTAGTTACAAAGAAAAGTAAACCTAGACTCTGGTTGTTTAACAGAGAAAAAAAATAGGAAAAAGAAACAAACAAACAAACAAAGGAAAACACATAAAAAAAAATGAACAGCAGCGCTTACCCCCCCCATCCTGTCCCCAAACGGCAGGAAAAAAAAACCCAAATAGAAGTCACTGGGCATTCTAAACATAGTCCAAATCCTATCCAACATTTAGATCACAGCAGCTGAGACACCCGAAACAGTGTCCAAACTCCAGGCTATATGATTAATACCACTGAGAAACACCCAAAACTATGAGTTTTCCGAGTTGTGCTGGGACCACAATGAAACACAAAATTTATACAAAAGAAAATAGTATAAATGCACGTTTTTTTTTTTTGTTTTTTCCTTTTTTTAAAAAAAGAAGAAAAAAAAAAGAAGGAAAACAACATGAAGGGGAAAAAAGGAGCTGTATGGCAAAAACAAAAAGATCAAACTGAGCAAGATGCAAAATTAGCAGTAATTATGTTGCCTATTATATAACTTCATTATGCATTATATATAAAAAAAAGAAAGAAGAGAAGAAACTAAGATTACCTTTTCCCCAAAGGAAACGGCTAAATTAAGACTGTTCCATTGAATTCTGTCAGCGTTTATGTGGTGGTCACACAAATATGCAGTGTTCTGTGGGGGCTCAGTGTATATAGTAATTGTCTTTCGCCATTATAAATGGTAAGATTGCAGATGGGAGAATACCTCATTTAAGAGTGTCCAAGAATGCAGCCGCAGACTCAGGAGTGTCGAAAAGGTGGATTTGCCCTTCATGGAGACACCGGAGGCGCGCTGGATATGCAAATCCGCGATATTTATTATGACGGGCTAGTGCTTTCCCCACGGCGTCAAACTCCCGTCGCCGTCTCAGGATCTCCGCGGATTTACTGCATGTATACACAGACAAGACCAGATCCCCTGCTGTGACTTCATGATCGAGCTATGACCTCAGCTGGGCTACTGCTTGCATGTAATACAAGGTAGAGGAAATAGGACGGGAGGAAAAAGGCAAACCTTTCCATCCCCTTCTCCCATTCTTCTACCCTCTGCCATCTCTCCTCACCTCCTCTATCTTAATAAGAGTAAGGTTTACTCCTCTCCTATGTAACCCTCCCCAAACTCCCTCCTTAAAAAGTGAGCATGCGGCATTAATGAGCTGCATGCTGAAAAGCTCAGACAGTGCCTCTTCATAGATATGAATGAAAATCCACGCCAAAAAAGTCTGCTACATGAGAGGTCAGGAGAAGAGGAGGGTTGGAGAGAGGACATTAGTAAAGAGAAAGGACTAACCTTTCCCTATCCTAACCTTCCCTCTCCCCTTACCCCTCACTCAGTGAAAACACCCTCTTCTACTAAATGGATTCAGTCCCAACAGCCAAAACAAAAGAAAGTATCCTAAACTACACTGTTTTATGACTTACCTCTTGACTTCCAGCTTTGGCTTTATTGGCTGCCTCAGCTCCTCAGCTGCCTATTGACAGAGAAAAACAGGAACAAGTGAAATGAAATTGTTCAAAGTAGTGAGAGGGAGCTTAAAATGTAGGACGAAAGTCAAATTACAGAAAGCAGCTAAATTTTTGGCATAGCCGGCTAAATTTAAGTCAAAATCGGTGGCAGAAACCGCAAAATTGTAAAGAGCCTTAAAATGTCAAAGAGCACCAGAAGTACCAGAAGTTAAAAATAAATTAGCTGAGCTGGATTATGAAGACACATGGAAATAAAATTGGAAAAAAAGTGAAATATGGATTGATTGAGAAGCCTTTAGCTTTGTTGTTCTCAGTGAAAGTGTGAAGATTTACGGATATTGATCAGTATTCCAAAAAAATATTTACATAAGTTCCATGGTTGTATTTGTTTCTGCACATATTAAAATTGTGTATGTAAAAAGAAGTAGAAAAAGTTTGTGTTGGTTAAACAGTGAAATCTTTAAGACTGTAGAACATATCAGAAAGCTGGACATGTAAAAATTGTGGAAAGATGTGTGAGCATTGTAAAACAAGAATGAACTCTGTAATTAAAAGAAACCAGAATCTGTACAATCTCAAATTCGAAGCACATTTGTGCTGAACTCCCTTCCCCGCACTCTCACTCTCTCTCTCTCTCTCTCTCTCTCTCTCTCTCTCAAACCTGCACAGTGAGTGCTGGAATATGGGAGAGGGGAAGGGGAAGACAGCACCTGCTTCTGATTAACTGCTAAGCCTCACATGGTCCCAGTCTCCGCTGAAGTCCACAGGCTTCTTCTGATTGGCTCCTCCCTGCCACTATGTAGCCCTACGTGAGAGAGACCTGTCAATTACTCAGAGACACAAGCGCAGCGACAGAGAGAGAGAGCCATATAATACAAGGCTCTGAAACAGCGCTCGCTGTGCCAAAACTGTTGTAGCTATCAAACAACTGATTGGACTGTTAGAAGCACATGGCTTTGATTTAAGACATGGATATGTTTTTTGTCGTCTGTATGGTTAAAAATAATGTATGAGTAGTGAAAATATGAAAAAAAAAATAATGATGATAAGGTGAGTTAGAAAACAGCTTCAAAGCCCATCTCTCAGTGTTCTGCAGCTCCAGAACAGCAGAGTGTATATGAGACGGTTGTTGTCACTCCTGTCCTTCTGAAGCTTTCTGAGCCAAAACTGTCCCTCTAATGGATTTGTCAATTAGCTGATGGGAGAGAGTTTTCCTACATTGTGATGTAAAAATCATGTTGAGTGAAGTTTAAGGACCTTTATGGCTGAATCAACATTTCAACATAAATAAAAATGGGGAGACGGACAAAGTGTGACAGGGAGAGAGGAAGTGAAACAGCGAGAACAGTTGATAAGTCTTGTGTTGATTAGAGTTCCAATCAACATGTCCACGTACTTGCAATAACATCAAGGAAGACAAGAAGGCTTCCCTCTGTATGATGTTCTCGGGGCGTTGGAGTTCATAAGCAGACAGTCCACAACTTGCATCCTAGTGAACAGAGGAAAATCCAGCTGATCAGAATAAAGACTCAAAACTGACCTGAAATTATGTGAAAGGCCTTTTACGAAACATGTCCCTAAAAAAAAAAAAAAAAAAGACATATCAAATAATAACTGCTGCTTTAAAAGGAACTATCAAGTGTCTGTGTCCTCATCTTCTTGTTTTGGGCAGAATTATCATAACTGGCATAGTGGAGGTGATTAGGTGCCAGGATCCGATCCACCTTAACCTCAGGCTCCTCTGGACCAAGCGGATTTAATTCCTACAAAGTTACAGCACTACCACCATTTGCCTTGAGGGAATTTCTCACTCTAAACAGAAACCCATTGGACTCAACAATGAACTATTTGTGGTCAAAGGCCAAGGTCAATGTGACATGGTCCTGTGTACATCCCATTCTCATGAACGCCACAATATCAGGCACATCTGGGGGAGAATTATTACATCAGGCTCAAAGGACAGTAGGCTGACATACTTACCACTAGTGGTGTAGTCGAGGGTATACGCTGGTATACGGCGTATACCCACTTATTTTTCAGTCAGCATTGCGTATACCCACTTCTAACCCCCCCCAAAGGCTCTGCATCTCGAGGAGCAGTTTTTTCTCCAGCTGGAAAACTGGGTCGGGTAGTTATGTATTTGGTGGACATGCAAGTTTTATTGTGCTGCATTTTGTCCAATTCCACCACTTTCAAACAAATTCGGCAAACTGGCTTGTCCATGTTGTTGAAATTTCTGCTGCGCCGCCCCCACCCGTCCCCGATGCGCACCATTCAGTAATATCTAACTGCCAGATTGCCCTTTTTTCCCTCAAGGATGGTGAAGCCATGACCCACCCTCCCCTGCCTCTAATTGGTTGGTACTCGCTGCCTTCACTGATTAAATTGGTTAACTATAGGCATGCCGATTAAAACATTGCTAACACCTCAGGTGTCTGTGTGTGACACTTGACTGTGAACGGCAGCAGAGCAGACCTAACAACAGAACAAGCGGCGGTGAGTTAAATATGAACAAGAATGCATTGTCAACTTCAGATTTAAAGTATTTTATTTAATGAATGTTCAACAGCTTACAAATATGAAGCACAGATGGCAAAGTGGATAAGATCGCGCTCCATGTACACAGGTGGCCCGGGTTCAAGTCTGTCCTGTGGCAACTTTCTTGCATGTCACACCCGACTCTCACCCGTTTCCTTGTCCTCTAAATAAAGGCATAAATGCTCCAAAAATATATTTAAAAAAAATAACCAACACACCAAGTTTGCCTCATGATAAATACATAGGCCTACATACAATCCATTCTGCTTGTGTGACCAGTAGTAACTACAAACTGCTCCTAATTAAGTCATGATAATTTTATAATAGTGAGCAAATAGAAATGACAGATTTTTGGGTAAATAGAGTAGTCTTACATGTCACTGGTTCTAATACCGTCTTTTTTCTGTACTACTTAAAAAAAGGTAAAAAATTAAGGTAAAAAAATAGAGTATACCCACTTCTCAAGGGACCACTACACCACTGCACAGATATATGCGTATTGGGTTAGAACAAAAAATATTTACATTATCCATCTGGCCCATTATGGCACTGATCTTTCTTCCTGCAGCTCCGCCTTTGGCACTAAAGACTCTGATCAGGCCATCGGTCTGTCTGTCCAGTTCTCCAAGGAATTTGCAGGTCAGAGGTACAGTTGTCAGCCATATAAACTCCAAGTTGATCTTTAAAATATATTAAAGAGAAGATACAGACTTTAACAGTTGGAGAGGATCATTCATTGACCAAAGGTCAGAGGTTTGAATCCTGGCTCCAACAGTCCATTCCCTTGAATAAGACACTTAACCTACCATTTTTCCTAATGGGTCGTGGTTATCAAACTGAATTGTGAATGTGTGTGAATTGGGAGAGACAGCCTTTGTAAAGCACTTGGGCTTGAGCGCAGAAAGCGCTATATAGGTGCAGACCATTTACCATTTAAACCAGATGTGTGACTGTGTGTGACATTAAATACACAAGTTGCTACACTTCAGATTCACACTTACCTCACTGACATCAAAAAGTGCTGGCCATCGGTTTTGGAACTCAAAAATTGTTGGCTCCTGAAGAACCTCCTGTCTCCTAATCGAGAAGGTATGCTGCATCTTCCTCTTGATCTCGGCTTTGTCCTTGTTCTTCTTTTTTACCTCTGTCAGAAGAGCCACCCTTTCCGCCTCCATACTCTCTCTCGTTTCACCTTTAGGCATGTTTGGACAGAAATTAACGTCTGCCTTCCTGGGCTTCTTGATGTTGGCTGCTGGCTTGTCCTTGCCTTTCCGTTTATTCTTCAGAGAGTTGATTGCAACCTCGGGATGTCCAGCTTGGCTGAAAAGAATAATAATTTTACATACAGCAATTTTTACAGACCAGGATCTGGATTGCTTCACAATTTAGAACACAATGGGCTCCATTTTGGATTTTTCCTAAGTGCCAAGTATTTGATAGATTTATGCTGGCACCAGACCTTAAACATAAGTCAATGAATCTGTTGAACTGGCATTTGTTATAGGCCTCATCCTTGCACCACTTTGTGCCGTTAGAAATGTGTTAAAGCATAAGACTTGGTGATTAGGACAGGACCAAAATAAAGCCCATTAAATAAAACGCATACCTGAGCTTTGTTCTGAAATTCATCTTTCATCTTTCAAATTCATCTTTATTTTCAAGTAGTGCTTCCAACCACAGTAGCTACTGTGAGTGCCTCTCTCTAGCAGACATGGGTGGGACTGTGTCAGGGCTTGGCCACTTCTTCTAACTGCTCATCCTTCGGGTATGCTGTGTACTTTATGATTTCTTCAGCTAAGCCCTCAAGAATATCAGAACGTGTCTTTGGGGTATGGGACAGCAAAGTTCCGTGTGCATTGAACTCATCATTGCCTGTCTGGAGCATCATCTCGGCAAGGTATGAGAAGCGTGGCACAACAAAAGGTCAAGGCCAAGAGCATATATCGAATATATTCAAAGAATGACGGGTCATTTAATATTCGTTCGATTATGATTTTTTGAGAAAGTGACAGCCCTATTTGGTTATTATTTTATTTTATTATTTTGGCTATTTCATTTTATTTGGTTTCGGCCACAAATTTTCATTTCGGTGCATCCCTATGCGTAATAGAACAGTTTGGAAAGAGAGTAGGCTAGGAAAGCAAAGAGGAAGGAGAGAGAGGTTAGTAGAGCAGGGGCTCGGAGAGAAAGGAAGGGGGTAAGAGGAGGTTAGTCGTAAGAAGGCTAGAGAAGACTAGGATAGTGAGGAGGGTGGGAGAGGAGTTTATCAGAGAACGGAGGCTAAGCGAGACATTGTAACTTATAAAAATCAAACCTTTGATGACAATGTGTCTCTTCAGGGTCACCATATGTCTGGATCCAACTGTATAGGCCACAAGTGGATAGCAATCTCTCAGCTCCTCAAGCTGAACAAGGGCAACCTGTCTGTCTGGTAACAAAGTCAACTGAAAGGCCCTGAAATGATCCTGATACCAAGCAAAATACAAACGAACTATGTAGCTCAACTCATCTCCCACTATACATATTTGTAGAATCTCTGCAAATTCAGACATACCAGCAGTTGAACCACATGCAACCATCATTCCGTTTCTGTAGTTGATCCCTCTAGTGGTGACATTTTTTGTGAGATTAACTTGACGAATGTCTGGATACCTCTGTCTGAGAGTCAATACAACCTCCTGATTCAAAACATCAATCGGGACGATGGAGACATTTGTCACTTCCAGATTTGACGCACTGAGACTTGATGAATGCAAGTGATAACTGATCAGTTTCTGGTGTTTGGATGCCAGACTGAGTGCTATATTCTTGAAATTATTTGTGTGTCCGGCAACTTGTTTAAAAAAGCTATGTTTTGCCTCAAATCTTATCGTCCATACACCCACAAGAGGTCCAAAGCACTTGATCAAGTGTGCATAGTGCTCAAGATAGTAGTGTTTAGGTTTCAGCCTCTCACCTGGGATAAGCTCAATTAGTCGCTGTCTGTGCTCAGACACTTTGCAATTGTCTTGTGGGTCTGAACAGGTGCCACAACTAGCTCTAAATGGTAAATGGTAAATGGACCAGTACTTATATAGCGCTTTTCTAGTCTTACTGACTACTCAAAGCGCTTTACACTGCTAGCCCACATCCCTGTTATCATTGGTAACAGATAAAGGCGAATCAATCAAAGTACAAGAAATCTTGATAACCTTTCTGCCATCCACAAATGTTGCCCAGTTACACCTTCCATTACCTTTGGCCTCTGGAACTGTCAGTCCGCAGTTAATAAGACAGAATTCATAAGCTCACTGATGAAACTCTCAGATATTCAGGTCCTAGCCCTGACTGAGACATGGATCCGCTCAGAAAACACAGCTACACCAGCTGCACTCTCTACTGTCTACTACTTTCTGTCATACACCTCGCTCTGCTGGTAGAGGAGGTGGTACAGGCATGCTCATTCCAGACAGTTGGACTTCCACCAAACTCAGTCCACTGAAAGACTTCACAGCACTTGAATTTAATGCTTTACAGATTACTGCACCCATCAAAGCATGTATTCTGGTTGTGTATCGCCCTCCAGGGGGGAATCTGGATAGCTTTGTCTCAGAAATGGACATGTTACTCTCTGACATCCCTGATGATGGCACACCTCTGATTGTCATGGGAGACATGAACATTCACATTGACAAGACACAGGCAAATGACTTTCTGGCACTCATCTCCTCTTTTGACCTCAATCTGGTTCCTTCTCCTCCAACCCACAAAGCCAGTAGAGTCCTTGATTTGGTTCTGACTCGTAACTGCTCCACTGCAGATGTGAAAGTTACCCCACTACACCTTTCAGATCATTTCTTGGCACAGTTCTCTGTTGCTTTTCCGCTAATGCAGGCACCCCCACAGATGGTTTCCTTCCGCAGAAACCTAAAGTCCCTCTCAGCAGCACAGCTGTCTGATGAGGTATGCTCCATGCCCGACCAAACACATTTCTCTACTCTGTCAACGAGGCTACAGAAACACTCTGTTCCTCTCTGTCAAACTCTTTGGACAAACTCTGCCCTCTGGTGTCAAAACCAGCCAAGAAAAATCCACCAAGTCCATGGCTCTCTGAAGTCTTAAGAAAACAACGAGCTGGACTCAGGGCAGCAGAAAGACAGTGGCGTTAATCCCAAGAATCCACTGATTTGTCTACCTACCAACAAAAACTTGCATCCTTCACTTCCGGCCTTAAGTCTGCAAAGCAAGCCTTTTATCAGAACATGATCTGTGCTGCTTCTGACTCAAGAAAACTGTTTATGGCGTTTAAATCCTTACTCTCTCCTCCAACTGCTCAGCCATCCGCTGTATTGACTCCAGACATGTTTGCTTCCTTTTTCACCGAGAAAGTGGTAACCATCAGAAACCAATTCTCCGAGCCTGACCAGCTCTTTCAGTTCCAACCAAGAACTGATGCATCACTCTGCTCCTTTGCTCCTGTGAATGAGGATGAGGTCTCCAGACTTCTTCTGAACTCTAAACCTACTACCTGTTCTATTGATCCAATTCCGACCAGCATCCTGCAGACCATCCTACCAACAATCAAACCTGCAGTGACACACATTGTCAATTACTCCTTGGAATCTGGCATCTTTCTAACAGCTTTTAAGCAAGCTCTGGTCACTCCACTACTCAAAAAACCTAATCTCAACCCAGCCCAGGTTGAAAATTACAGACCAGTCTCACTTCTGCCATTCTTATCAAAAATACTTGAGTGCACAGTCTTCAACCAAGTCTCGCAACATCTGCAAGAGAACAACCTGATTGACACCTATCAATCTGGTTTCAGGCGTGACCACTCCACTGAGACCGTACTCCTGTCAGTCACAGAATCACTGCGACTGGCTCGAGCTGCTGGTCGGTCCTCTGTCCTTTTACTATCAATCAATCAATCAATCAGTCTTTATTTATATAGCGCCAATTCATAACAAACGTTATCTCAAGACGCTTTCCAAGCGTTAACAGGTCTAGACCTGTAAATGGTAATAAAATTTTATTAACAGAAACCCAACATCAAGACAAGATAAGAAGTCTTATCTCATCTTAACCCACCATGAGTACAGCACTTTGCAATATTTAGCAAGTTACAATGGCAAGGAAAAACTTCCCTTTAACGGGCAGAAACCTCGGACAGAACCCGACTCATGTTAGACAGACATCCGACTCGACTGTGTTGGGATTAGAGAGAGAGGGGGGGGGGGGGGCAGAGAGACAAAGACACAGGGAGACATAAACACAGAGTCCATATTTCTGTGTTGTAGAGATGATCACGGAGAAACTGTAACTGTAGGAAGCCGTAGCAGCTGGAGTCTGGCAGGTCCATGGCAGCAGGCCGTCCACAGCAACAATCCGAAGGAACCTAACAGACAAACTCAGAGACTCCCAGAGAGATCCATGGTTAATAACTTTAATGGGACATTAAGGTTAGAAGTTAGACTGACAGAGAAGAGAGGGAAGCAGGAGCCTGTGTGTCAGTTCCCCCCGGACAGTCTAAACCTATAGCAGCATAACTAAGAGCTGGTTCAGGTCTGAACCAGCTCTAACTATAAGCTTTATCATAAAGGAAAGTTTTAAGTCTACTCCTAAAAGTAGAGAGGGTGTCTGCTCCCCGAACTTCAGCCGGTAGATGATTCCAGAGAAGAGGAGCCTGATAACTAAAGGCTCGACCTCCCAGACTACTTTTAGAGACCCTGGGTACAACGAGCAGGTCTGCATGCTGGGAACGCAGCGATCTAGACGGATAATATGGCACGATAAGCTCTTTAAGATAGGATGGCCCAATGCCATTAAGAGCTTTAAAAGTCAGAAGAAGAATTTTATATTCTATTCTAAACTTTATGGGTAGCCAGTGCAGAGACGCTAACACCAGGGAGATATGCTCCCTCCTCCTAGTCCCAGTCAGAACCCGGGCTGCAGCATTCTGAACTAACTGAAGAGTCCTAATAGACTTGTTAGGACAACCAGATAGAAGAGAGTTACAGTAATCTAACCTGGAGGTAACGAAAGCATGGACCAGCTTCTCTGCATCACTCTGACACAAGATGTGTCTAATTTTTCTAATATTGCGGAGATGAAAGAACGCTGTCCTGGAGACCTGTTGGATGTGAGAGTTGAAGGACAGGTCCTGATCCAAAAGAACTCCTAGGTTCCTAACAGTGGAGCCAGGTGCCAGGCTGATGCCATCTAAGGGGGTTATCTTGTTAGAAAAAGCCTCTCTGAGGTGTTTGGGTCCAATAACAATGACTTCAGTCTTCTCTGAGTTCAGAAGTAGAAAATTTCTGCTCATCCAGGTCCTTACATCTTCGAGGCAAGCTTTAAGTGTCGATAATCGGCTAGTTTCCTCTGGCTTCAATGATAAGTATAGCTGTGTATCATCTGCATAAAAGTGAAAGTTTATGGTGTGTTTTCTAATTATGCTACCAAGAGGAAGCATATATAAGTTAAAAAGAATCGGACCAAGCACCGAGCCTTGAGGAACTCCATAACGCACCCTGGTATGCAGGGAAGATCTATTGTTTACATGAACAAACTGCGAACAACTCGACAGATATGAGCTAAACCAAGCTAAAGCAGTTCCTGTGATGCCAAGAAGCTTCTCTAATCTCTGCAGGAGGATGTGATGATCAATAGTGTCAAAAGCAGCACTAAGATCAAGTAACATGAGCACCGAGAGGTGACCACTATCTGAAGCCAACAGCAGATCATTAGTTACTTTCAGCAGTGCAGTCTCAGTACTATGGTTGGCCCTAAACCCAGACTGAAAGTCCTCAAGGAGACTGTTACTATGAAGAAACTCACAGAGCTGACTGGAGACAACCTTCTCTAAGATTTTGGAAATAAAAGAGAGGTTAGATATTGGTTGGTTAGATATTACTACTGGACCTGTCTGCTGCTTTTGACACCGTGAACCATCAAGTTCTCCTCTCTACACTCTCTGAGCTTGGCATCTCGGGATCTGTCCTGTCTTGGTTCAAGTCCTACCTCACAGGTCGATCCTTCAGAGTGTCATGGCGAGGTGAAGTGTCTGAATCACATGGCTTATTGACTGGGGTACCCCAAGGGTCAGTGCTTGGTCCCCTCCTCTTCTCCTTATACACCACCTCACTTGGTGCAGTGATCCGCTCACATGGCTTCTCTTACCACTGCTATGCTGACGACACTCAGCTTTTCATGTCTTTTCCACCTAATGACACAACTGTCTCAGCTCAGATATCAGCGTGTCTGGCTGATATCTCCAATTGGATGAAGGAACGGCACCTTCAACTAAATCTGTCTAAAACTGAGCTCATTGTCAGCCTGTCCCTCTGCCCAACCACACATCAGCGTCATGCTTGAAACAAATCAACTTGTGCCCACAAACTCTGCCAGAAATCTGGGTGTCATGATTGATGACCAACTGACCTTTAAGGTTCATGTGGCCTCGATTGCTCGGTCCTGTCGATATGCCCTCTATAACATCAGGAGGATCAGACCCTATCTGACACAACAGGCCACACAGCTCCTGGTACAGGCTGTTGTGATTTCACGCATTGACTACTGCAATTCACTGCTTGCAGGTCTCCCTATGTCTACTTTCAAACCTCTGCAGATGATCCAGAATGCAGCAGCACGTCTGGTCTTTAACCTGCCCAAAACAGCACATGTCACCCAGCTGTTAATTTCTCTTCACTGGCTCCCAGTGGCAGCTCGAATTAAATTCAAAGCTCTTCTTCTGGCTCACAAAACAAAATCGGCTCCTTCCTACCTTGAGTCCCTCATCCAGGTCTACACTCCTTCCCGCCCACTACGCTCTGCCTGTGAGAGACGCCTGGTGCTCCCAGCCCAGCATGGCTCTAAATCACTAGCCAGACTCTTCTCCTCTGTTGCACCGAAATGGTGGAATGAATTACCCAACTCATTAAGATCCGCAGAGTCCCCTTCTACTTTTAAGAGAGGTCGGAAGACTCACCTGTTCAGGGAACACTTTGGCACTTAATCTGACCCTTCTCCTCATTGTCCTCAGGGGTCAGATCCGAAAGTATCGGACTGAGCTCTTAACAAATGAAAGCACTGAATATTGATTTCTCCTGAATGTTGAATTCTAGTTATGGCTGATATTTAGATAGAACACAAAAAAAAAAAAAAAAAAAAAAAAAAAAAAAAAAAAAAAGGGGGGGGGGGGGGGGGGTTCAGTGGGCACTTGATGACAGAGTACCTGTGACAAATCTAACTTCAAGCATTTATTCGCACTTAATAAGGTTTCTCCTTCTTGTCAAAATTCTTGCTTGTGTTGTAGTCGCTTTCGAAAAAAAGCGTCTGCTAAATGAAATTGTAGAATTGTAGCCTCATTCACCCAATCACACAGATGGACGATTTAAGCTACTCAGACCATCGGCTGTAGCTGCCATTCACACCACATTCATACACCACTGAACAACAGTGGGAGCAACTTGGGGTTCAGTGTCTTGCTCAAGGACACTTCGGCATGTGACTGCAGGAGCTGGAATCGATCCCACAACCTACTGATTGTGGGGGCGACAACTCTACCAACTGAGCCACAGCCACCCCTCCACAATTTCCTTCAGGTCTAGTATCACTTGCCAAGCCAGCTCACCCTCTGGTATATGGTCTCCTATCAGAAATGGAAGTAAACGTATTAAGCACCAATTCTCATGGGCGTTGCCACCTATTGTCTTCCTACTGGAATAGGTGTGTGGTATGATGTGAGGCTGATTTTTTTTGTCACTCCACTTGAAAGGAAATTTGAAGATACTCGTGTTAAGAGAATCAAGACTGATATACTTCCTAGAGATCAGAATGCTCAAACACAGTGCTAGTTCAAATGGGACAATCCCCTCAAACAAATCGTGCACTATATCTGGGGGATAGCCTGTGCTGACGTGAAAATGGTGAAGATATTCAGTTAAAGGGCAAGGTTTCTTCACTCCAAAGCAACTCGTTTCAGTGTCCTGTGCAGTCTTCAGATGTACATCATGTATTTCCTTGGTTCTAAGAGAAAAAGCACCTGAATGAACGTCCTTTGACTGGATCTCTTCTTTCTGAGCATTACAAAATCGACAAATATAATGCCCAGAAAAGCTCTCTGTGAAGCCAGCCAAAGCATGAGCACCCAAATTGTCAGCAATAACACTTTGCACTGTCCCTTTGACAAAAGTTCCAAGCTTTGAAACGTAGACACCAAACTCTTCTAACGGTAACAAGATGATGTAATAATATTTTTTATTTTTCTAATATTTTTTCATATCCATAAGCCTTTACATCATTACTCTTGCACAAAACTGCCAAATAAATTGAGGTGAGTGCTGACTGAGAGCTTGGTCTCAAGTTATTCAGAATCCAATATATGCTACACAACTTGTGCTTTTTGCGTGATGTGCCCAAAGGATTACACAATTTGAAGTCATCAATGTATAAAGGTTAATCAAGTTTTCAACTCATCACTTGACAGAAAAGGGTTTTCCTTGAAGTATACACCATCTCTTATAGAGCAATACAGCAGGTTTTCAAAGCTGGTCTGTGTAACTGCCCTGTGTTCTGTGGTTATCAATAACACTATTCAACACCTCAGCAGAATCAAGTATCTGCTGCAAAGATCGCAGTAATGGGATATATTGAAAGGACCTGCTCGTTTTTTGATCGAGAACATACTCTACTGGCTCAACAATCTTAAAAGCTTTTACATAGTATTCTTTTCTGTTATAAGCTGTTGCAAGGGGACCACCTTTCCCCAATTCACCAAAGGATTATATTTACACAGTAAATCAGCTAGTTCCTTGTTCCTTAACAACCAAGCTATCAACTTATATATATATATATATATATATATATATATATATATATATATATATATATATATATATATATTAGTGGTGGGACTGTCGCATTAATGCGATAATGAACAAGGGGGGGAAATTAACGGCGTTAAGGAAAATTACGCATTTCATCTTATTTTATTTTATAGTCTATATCACACAGAACAGTTTTCAGTGCACGAGTTTCTGGCAGACGGATTATAGCGACGCACTGAGTGATGGATAACACTTGCAATTCAGGGGCTGCGTCCTTCGTGGTCCGCATTTGAAGGCCAGATACGTCACAACGCTGTGCGAAGGCCATCCCAATTCGGAGCAGATTCGGAGGATCCTCCAAATGCGGCCCACAAATGCGGCCTTCTTTGCCTCTTTTTGGAGGACGCACCGCTACTATCCTTCGCGGCCCTCCATATCCCAAGATCCTTTGCACACCGCTGCTCAGTCCCAAAAAAGAACGGGGGAAATTGCACAATAGTGACATTAGGTGGTGTTAAATTTACTTTTAAATGTAAGCATTGGGTTTATACCCGGTTTTTACTCATTTTAACATCCAATGCCAGACACGGGAAATCAGACGTTGAGCTAGATTTTTTACTCATCGGTCATTTTGACAGATGGGGTCGTAAAAATTCCGTCATAATGAATAATGATCCCTCAATTAAAAAATCGATAACGGGACATATTAATTATTAATTATATATTGTAGCATGTCATTATAAAAGCAACTCAAATACAGCTTTAACATTAACTATGCAGGGAAGTGTATTGCTTATTTGGCAGAAAGAAAATAAAAATTATAATACTGACCCTGCTGTCAGCAGCTTTGTAAAGAAAATAAAAACGCTCTTTATAGCAAGTGAATTTTTTTTTTTTTTTTTACGGGTCATCAGGCGAAAGAGCGGCAGAGGAGATCACAGCATCAAGTTTTGCGTCTCTGCCTCAGTCAGCTGACTTTGGGCGGAGACCAGATACTGGAATGACCAGCGCTGCTTCAGCGAGCGTTTTAAAGTCTGGAAACATTTCACCCAGTGAAGTAATGAGCAGTCGGCAAAACTATTTGAGAAGACTGGTTTCCTGATCCTGCCAGAATCTGCCTCACCAGGAGGAAATCCTGGAGCATTTATTTGGTCTTAATGTAAAAAGAGAGGCAGCTTCAGTCCCGTGTGAGTCGTGCCAATCTATGCCAACGTTTAAAAAGGATGAGACAAGCCAGCAGGTCAGAGAATGAGAGATCATAAACAGGACAACACCATACCTCATTAATTATGCACGTTCGCCACTAACTGTACAGGGGGTCTGCAGCAGGTGAGATATGAGATTAATGAATGACTGTGTGACAAAAGTGGACTGGATCACTGAGGGGGTTACTAATCCCTCAAAATGACCTTCAGATTTGTCCATCAATGATCAAAAAATTCTGTCAAAAGACGGAGAATAATCAGTTAACGCGACCTCTGAGGGGAATTGGAAATTTTAACTTTCAGCTAAAAAACGTGAAGCTGGTAATTCATTAGCATATGGCATAACTTAGCATTATGTTAAGTTAAACATTTTGATTGAATAAAAAACTAAGTTTAGTATTATGAATTGGGTGGCAGAAATCGTGACGTAAGGATAAGGACGGAGACATGACGCAACCAGGAAATAATCCTAAGGATAGGACTGTCCCATTTAACAATGGTGTGACGGCCTACCCGTCCTCCGAAGGACTGGCCTTCGGAGGATGCAGCCCCTGAATTGGGACACAGCAACTGATGATAGCGCCTTGCTTGGCTCGGTGGATGGAAAATTTACTTTTAAAAAACAGTCGCCACGGTCCGTCAGTGCGAGCCAATTCACACTGTATCCATCTCAGGAGCGGAGTGCAGCTCAGCATACTCACAGCAGCTGGATACACAAGATCACAAGATAACAGGAGAACCACATGTTCCTGCAGGAATCACACCCATGACAACTACTTTCATGATATTTAGTATGTAAAACTCACCTGCCCTCCCAGAACTTCAGCAATTCAGTCCTTCCCTTTCAGTTTCTGTTGGTGTCCTTATATAAAGGATGTGTCTAGTATATAATTATCTGGTTTTCCGCCTCCAATATAAACTTTTCCTCGTCCATGGCGCCGGATTTCCTCTGGGTCTGACCCGCTGATGACTGCTGGCCCTGTGCCAGTGTCGTAGTTTCTATATACAAGGATAATTTTACGATCAACAGGCTGAACATGGTGCTTTATTTTGAAAAGACCGGAAACTCTGATCGTTTTTCATGTCTGTTTTCCTGTTTGGTACGATCCGCTCCGCGGAGATTGACGCGTTAAAAAAAAAAAACATCTTTTGAGCAAAATAACCAGGACTTTGTAGTTTAAACTTCTGTATGTGACTATTCAATGATTTAGTCTTCTACCAAAATCTGTTTGAAAAGTACTGAGCCCCTAAAGGGACATGGGAAAAAAATAAAAAATAAAAATAAAACTCAAGATCTCAAGGCATGCACCTGTGGGAAAGATTCGTGGAATTTTACTTTGAGCTTGGCCTCAAATACAAAGATATTAAAACAGTTCTTGGACGTAGGCACGGTTTTCATTTAAGCGAGAGACATTTGAAAAGAATCCTTAAAACAAGGGGACTGTTCCGTCACAGAGCGTACTCTGACCTGGCGGTCGTAGTTGAATTCATTAGCAAACAATTGCAGTATTCTGGGCAGCTTCACGGGTACAGGTGGATGTTTGCAAAATGCAGGCAGCATGAATTACGTGTAAAAAAAGAGGATGTGCGCTTGGTGCTGAAGGAACTGGATCCCAGGGGGCTGTCATTGAGGCAGGCAAGACGTCTAAGACGAAGGAACTACTTCTCAAGAGGACTGAACTTCATATGGCACCTGGACTCATATGATAAACTGAAGCCATACGGTATTTGTGTAAATGGGAGTATTGATGGCTTTTCGAGGAAAATAATCTGGCTTAACGCCTACACAACAAACAGTGATCCAAAGCTGATCGGAGGTTATAACATAGAGGCAGTGCAGCATTTGGGAGGCTGCCCTCGAGTCATGAGAGGCGATCTCGGAACTGAAAATGGGTATGTTAGAGGCTTTCAGCGCTTCCTTGTTCCTGTTGACCCAAACAGCACCCTTGATAGCTACTTGGAAGGAGCAAGTACTGCCAATCAAAGAATTGAATATTGGTGGGGTTTTCTTCGCAAGCAGTGTGTCGAATTCTGGCTATCCTTGTTTGCAGACCTGAGAGACAATGGATCCTTTGATGGCGGCTTTCTGGACAAAAACCTCCTTCAGTTTTGCTGCATGGGACTCATCCAGGTGAGTTATTGAATTCCCTGTCTGTGCGTGCTTGGGTGAAGGTGAAAAGAGGAGGGGGGCAGGAGGGTGGAGGAAGGGAGAGAGAAGGAGAAGGGAGGAAGGTAAAGAGGAGAGAGTGAAATAAGGAGGGAGGGAAAGCGGAGAGGTACAAAGGACAATTAAATGGAAGGGTTAAGGAGTCAGGGAAACAGAGCAAGGACAGACAGAGGAAAGGTGGGGAAAACAACAAAAAGAAAGGGAGTTAGGTGAAAGAAAGACATGATGGGAGGGTGAATGCCATAGTTTAGTTCTCTATTTAAACTGATACAGTACATATTAGAAATATACAGTCCTCCTTAATGTATTTGTAACTTTTTAACAGGATGAACTGGATGACACTGCACAGGTGTGGAATGTACACACCATCAGGCCATCGAAAAACAGGAATGTCCCCAGCGGTCGGCCCAACGTGATGTACACATTACCTGAACTGTACAGGACAAGATACTTCCTTTCCCCAGTAAGGGGTGAAGATGTTCAGCTTTGCAAAGATGAATGTGTATTTCGCCTGACCATACCCTGCGATCCAGATGTCTATGAACTATGCAGAAAACTCATGGCTGAGTCTCATTTGACAACACCAACAGAACCATATCAGGCAGTGAACTTATATATGCACCTAAGAGTGGCCATAAGTGCATCTTTGTAACTAACTTATTTGGTGGGGTCCTGTCCTGAAGGGGTGAATTAGTTGATCTATGAAATTTTTTGTATTATCATATTGTCTGTTGTCAATACAAAACATGGTTGTTTATGATGCATTTAAAGTTTGCCAACAGTGTCATCAAAATCACAGACAGTAAAGGTAAAGTCCTCCACTCGCCCTTTTGTTGACTGTCCATCTTGGAAAAAGCTCTTTTCCTATATCCAAAATTTGAGCAACAGTTGTTGTTTTTTCCACTGTTGCATGTCTTGTTCCTCCACCATTTTTTGTCCTAACTTGATGATAGTCTCTACAGCTAAAATGAAGCCATCCAATTTCAATTTTCCTGGAAGACTTTTCTGCTGCATTATTTCTCTGTCTTACCATACTTTAATTTTCTGTATGGAACACACCAGATGGGCCACACAGTTTTCCTCTTGTCTTCGACTTCATTTTCCATGCCCCTATTTTATCCCTTAAATTCTGTAGAAGAGTCTCTTTATCAGTGGTGGTTTTTTAATTGAAAAATAGAATGGCTACTCCTGGCCTGGCCAACCCGCAGCTCGCGAGCCTCATGCGGCTCTTTAACTAGTTTCATGCGGCTCTTCAGGAGCTTTCACATGACATGCGTCAAAAATGTAACCCCTTGAGTGACGTCAAACAAGCGACGAGAGAAACTTTGGTGTGACATCATTTGTGTTGTAAACAATTTCCGTGAAGTTACCTCTTGAAATGGCAGGGGGAAAAAGCACAGCCAAACGAAAATATGAAGAAGAACACAGGACGTTTTTGCCAGAGTGGGAGAGTTTATATTTTTTTGTTGAACGTAATGGCAAGCCGATCTGTCTTATATGTCACACAGCATTAGCGCATTTCAAAGCTTCAAATCTTCAGCGTCATTTCAGCTCACTCCACCTTAACATCGAACAGGAATTTCCAAAAGGGACTGAACTTCGCAAGAATAAGTTGGTCGCTTTGAAAAGCCAGGCAGAAAAGCAGGTGCACTTTTTCCAAAAATTTAAGAAACACTCAGAGACCGTAACACTTGCATCATATCAGCTGGCTTGGAACATAGCACGGGCTAAAAAGCCATACAACGAAGGGGACTTCATTAAAAAATGCCTCATTGACGCCTTTGAAATCTTGGCTCCTGGAGACGACAAACTAAAATGGAGCGTATCAGACGTTCAACTGTCCCGCCACAGTGTTGAACGCAGTATATCGGATATTAATACAGCTGTTGAATCACAGTTGCACTCTGACCTTCAAGCATGTGAGTATTTTAGTGTGGCATTGGATGAGAGTTGTGACATACAAGACAAGCCTCAGTTGGCAATATTTGCACGGTCTGTGTCAAATGAATGTATGATCAAAGAAGAACTCCTTGATATTGTGCCATTAAAAGACAGAACCCGTGGCATAGATGTGAAAGACGCAATGATGGCTGCGTTTGCAAAAGCAAATCTGCCCATACCGAAACTAACTGCAATAGCCACGGATGGAGCGCCAGCCATGATCGGATCCGTGAACGGACTTGTGGGGCTGTGCAAAGCTGATCAAACATTTCCCGACTTTTGGAATTTCCACTCTATCATCCACAGGGAGCAACTCGTGTCTAAATCATTGAATTTAGACAACGTCATGAAGCCTGTGATGGAAATCGTCAACTACATCCGCACACATGCGCCTAACCACAGGCAATTCAGGAATCTCATCGCTGAGCTGGACCAAGGGCTTCCAGGTGACCTGCCGCTGCACTGCACTGTGAGGTGGCTGTCAAAAAGCAAGGTACTCTCTCGCTTCTTTGAGCTTTTGGATGCTGTGAAACTGTTCATGGAAGAGAAGGACAAGGACTATCCCGAGCTCTCAGACCTCGAGTGGATTATGGATCTGGCATTTTCAGTTGACATGCTGTGTCACTTGGACAGACTGAACCTGACCCTGCAGGGTAAGTTAAAAATGCTGCCTGACCTGGTGCAAAGTGTGTTTGCGTTTGTCAACAAACTAAAGCTGTTTGAGGCGCATATTCTGAAGGGAGATTTAACACATTTTCATTCTCTGCTAAAAGTCAGTGAGCAAGTCACCAGCGCCGCCCTGAAAAAGAAAGAGGCAGATATGCAACACTGGTTGCAAACCTGCACGAAAGCTTTGTGACCCGGTTCTGTGATCTACAACTGAAAAGACCACAGATTACGTTCCTCGTCGACCCATTTAATGCGGAGACAGACTGTTTGAAAGCCCCGCTCGTCACAGATGAGGCTGCGGCTGAGTTGGAGATAATCGACCTTTGTGAGGAGGATAGACTGAAAGCTGTTTTAAGGGAAGGGACCATTGAGTTCTGGAAAAGTGTGCCAATTGAAAAATACCCCAACATCAAACGAGCTGCGCTTAAGATACTGTCCATGTTTGGGTCAACATACGTCTGCGAGTCTGTGTTTTCTACCCTGAAACATGTGAAATCAAAGCATCGATCTGTTCTGACTGACACTCATTTGAAAGAATTGCTTAGAGTGGCAACAACAGAATACAAGCCAGATTTGAAGAGGATTGTTCAAGATAAGGAATGCCAGAAGTCTCACTAAGCAGCATAGTAAGAGAAAGATGTTTTTGAAAATTATTCTATTATTTCTTTGAACTTGCTTGAACTGAGAGTTTGTGTGTGTGTGTGTGTGTGTGTGTGTGTGTGTGTGTGTGTGTGTGTGTGTGTGTGTGTGAGACAGTGCACACAATGTTAACTGTTGAAAATTACTGATATTATCATGTTGGTGTGGTTATTTTCATTAGATCTGGCTGAGCAGAGGTCTGTGTATGCGTGCATACATGATTAAAAGATGTTCATGTGTACCCATGTGTATGATGTGGCTCTTTGCAGTAACACAGACAAAAAAGTGGCTCTTAGTCTCTGACTAGTTGGCCACCCCTGGGCTACTCGATCACCATATGATGTGATATATTTTGCAATTTGTTCATCAGTCATTATGGACAGTACTGCCTTGTCAACCTGCAACACAAAAAATTACAAGGAATACTTACTTTGACCATGAATGGTAAACAAACATGCAGATGCGCAAATAAAAACACACATTGGTCATAACTGGTCTTAATTTCTCAGCTAATGTTGTAATCATACAAAATACAGCAACATCAAGATGTACATAAAGACACCAGGTTAAAAAACGGTTTGCTTTACACAAAATCCATATTTCAGCTAGTCTGCTAAAATTAGATTTTGGTCCTTTTCGTTAATTGCTTTGTACTGTAATGTAAACAACTTGCTAATGATAGCGCATTTCATACATACTACTGGAGGAATGTGTTCTTTTTAATGCAGAATTCTTACGTTCTGGTCCTGGAAAGCAACTTTCCCGCAGGTTTAGGCATCTCCATATTCCATTACACATGATTTGAGTGATCTGCTCGTTATCAATTAACTTATCAATCATCAGTTGATAATGTGCAGATCACTCAAATCAGGTGTGTTGAAATACCGAGAAGCCGAAACCTGCAGGAGGGTGTCTCTCCAGGACCAGGACTTAAGAATGCTGATTTAACGCAGTTCTGATGGTTGATCCAATTGACTGAAATTGTTTTGATGTACTTTGTTTTCTTTATTATTTGTAGTCTACTGTGTTACCACGGTTAACACTTCTGGTGGAGATAAAAGACACAAAGCTGGAATGAGCACCACTAACATGCATAACATTAACAGCAGCTAGATTTTTAATAAGTCAACATCCCGAGCTCTGCATTGTTCCGTTAACTTAATATATGAACTCATTTTCACCTTGTCTCGTTCCATGCGCATTATGTCCTCGTTGGGGACATCCCGTGACCGCAGAAATTGCCTGAAATCGTCCTCCATTATTGATGTTTTAAAGGAAAACTGTCCTTACAAAAGCTAACTGATAGTGTGTGCATGTGTTTTGGCTGAACTGATCCGGAAGGAATACACTGACCAATAAACTCCTGAGAAAAAATTTGTGAGATCTCGCAATACTTTTGCGAGATCTCGCAAAAAGATAAAAAAAGATAGAAAATACTTTTTTTTTTTCCCTTTTCATGTCCCTTTAAGGGCTTCGTAATCGATGTGATTAAAATGCGATTAATTACAATTAACTAATTACAAATGGCATAATTAATTTGATTAATTTTTTTAATCAAGTCCCACCACTAATAAATATATATATATATATATATATATATATATATATATATATATATATATATATTTATATATATATATATATATATATATATATATATATATATATATATATATATATATTCTTCAATAGTTGGAGAATAACCCATAAATGTAAATCCATAGAGTAATGTGATGATGTTTCTTTATTGAATAAAGAAATGAAAACAAGTAAACCATCAACTCCCTTCAAAACTGAACTCACACAGTGACTCTACAAGATAGAAAATGTGAATTGAAAGCATAATTGAAAATATATGGTTGACTTGATACAAGAAATGACGTTAACTAACTTAGCATTAACTTAACACAGACTTATGTTGCCTGCTGTGCTTCCTGGGGGGTTTGTGAAGGGTGTCAGGAGAAAAGGCTGGCAGGCAGACCCCCTGCTCCCCAGCAACACATCTGAGAATTCACCTGTCAATACAAAATCACATCATCACAACCTGATTACAGAGTGACACTCCTGACACAGTCATGATGTAAAAAGTGGTTTTAAATAAAGGTTGTGTGGCTCACTATGTGACAGGTGCTTAAAGATTCCAGAGGTCAAAAAGACTCAGGAGTCATGGACCGAGCCAGACCAATTTGTCACATTGCTGATGAGACAGCAGCATGCAGACCATCTGCAATTATAAGATGAAGATTATTTAAACCAAAGACCATCACAAGAAATACACAGTGTTCATTAACTGACAAATTTAAAATGACATATTCACCTTAATGTTAATGCTGTGGAGGGATTTCTATTCACTAAATCTGCCCCGTCATGTTTAATCTACACACATTAACACACACCCACACACACTATAGTCCAATGAAACAACATGAGGAGCTACACTGTAAACCCGAACAGTGCTGCTGACTTATAAAGACTGATTATGCTGTACTTAAAATACGTTATCTAGTTAGCAGTACTCAAAATATTTCCTTTCTCTGAACAACTTATACAGTTTTAACTTTACTTGACTCAGCATTTACAAGTTGACACAGTCTGTTTAATTATTACTTTCAAGTACATAAAAGGGGGCGGAGTAATAACGTCATGACGCTGACGATCTGACGTTATCTGAAAATTTATTTCAATATGGCGGATCGTCTGCTTCGATGGAGCCTGCACGTGGAGTAATTTGTAAGTACAAAAAATCTTATTTGCTTAATTTAATCAAGAAAAAATATTTTAATATGTAAAGGTTGACTTCTAAAAAGTTTACTAATTGAAGCAAAACGTTTTAGTGAAGTCTCAGATGTAAGCCTTAGTGCGGGGTCATTGCGCCGCGCAACGAAGACCGCCATTTTCGTTAAACTTTGTGTATTTGGCTGTGAACATGTCAAGTTTAGCCTCAAATTGTCGGTCTCAATCAATGGGATTTGTATTAAGCGCGTTTTTGATGTTCATACTGTGCATCTTAATCTGGTAAGCATGTTCATGATTTATTTTTTAACTTATGTTCTTTCCTAAAATGAACAAGTGGCTGAATGTAGCATTGTAAGTTCATTTATTGGATGTTGCTTCAAGTGACTTTTGTGTTCACGGAACGCCGAGGCGTCTAACTTTGCTTGCAGTATAATGATGTTCGGTTCTGAGTAGAGTCGGAAGTGGAGGCATTAACGGCGGTTAATCAACTTGACTGTAGTCAGCAGAATGCGCATTCAGTGTGCGTATGACTCAGGTGCTTCGTGTGCACAAGTTATGATTCTTCATGTTCTTCGGGTCAATCTGTATTCATGTTTGTGCCACTGGGTATCGCTGTCCTATAGCTCACAAGGTAAAGGTATGTCACTTTTCAAGCTAAGGGATGTACACACTCTTGTGCAGTAGGTAGCGGTATGCACCACAAAGCTGTGTTCCGCAATCAAGAAAAAAATAAAAAAAGAAGAAGAAGCTATTGTGTGTGTTTGACCGGGGGACTACGGGTGTTTGACAGCTGTGGCGGTAGGTGGCATAAAGAAACCGGAGCAGTATGTTTGTTTTTTGGGCATTAAATGGAAACCTATATACGCTGTACAGCGCGTCAGCCAAATCACTCCTGGGAGTCAGAACACAGTGTCGGGAAGTTGTAGGAAAACACAAATTAGAAGTCTATTATGACGATGGTTTTTGTCTTGTGTAGTAGGTAAATGTAGCAGTAGATGTGGTATCTGAATGGACAGGATGTCTCTATAGGACGCATGTGCCCCTTAAAATACTTTGAGGTTAGGATTGTTTGGCTGTTACAACGCCCGAACACCTTTTAAAATCTCAAACTAGTTACGGAGTCGTTACACACCTTTTTTTTTTAGTATATATATAGACATTTAGTATTATCAAGCTAATCATATGTACAAGTTTTCATTAAATGTTGTCCTTTTTATTCTTTAAGGCTGAAATGGAAGCTAAGAAGTGCACATCAAGAATCAAGGTAATTTAAATGTTCATACAGTGGGGGAAATAAGTATTTGATCCCCTGCTGATACTAATATACTTTTTCACTTGATAAAATGCACAACAATTTATAACTTTTATACTGTGTGTTTTTATGCATTTTCAACTGATATTCTGTCTATACTTATAACCAGTAAACAACCATAAAAATTAGAGTGTGTTAATTTCCCAGGGCAGTGGGCAAACTTACAAATTCAGCAGGGGATGAAATACTTATTTCCCCCACTGTATATATTCAAAGATTATATTTATAGGTGCTTCTTATTTAGTCTTTTACTGCAGTCTTAGATATATGGATTGTAAATTTACAGTTTTTAAATTGTGCCCCAGTCTTGAAAAAATATATTTTAGATGTAATTTTATGGTAGATATCATTACTCTGACAATGAATGTCATTACACTCAGCAACAGTGTGCATCTTTCAAGATTTGTGAGGTTTTGTCAGATTTTAAAGTAAAACATACATGCATCTGAAACGAATATATATACGTTTTTTGGCCACATGGTTTAATTGTCTTAAATGCATGTAACTATTTTTAAGATGATTTGTGTCCAAAGAATCAACTTGCAGATGAAAACACTAGTTGTCTGTCCCATCCTGAATGAGTTTTTCACTGTTTGTCCAAATTTGTGATGTGACCTGTCAAATATTTCAAAGCTTAAATTTATGTATTTAAATACTATGCAAAAATTGTCTGGAAAGATGGTAATGCATGGCTAACTGTAATGTTACCTTGGAACATTAATGGAAGCTCAGGTAAAAAAAAATAAAAAAATCAGTCAGCCTTTGTAGTTTTTGCTCAGCTTATGAATTTTGTTTTACTTTTTTCCCCCAAAAGGAACCCCAAGTGTTTGCAATTGTTCTGGAACCACAACATTACACTTAAGATAATTATCCTATTTAATACAGCTCTGTTTTTTTTTTAAAAAGACCAGAAAAATCATTAAAATTTCTCAATAAACAACTAGAGTTGGTCGTCACACTCCTTATGGTTGAGAGTTATGTTTTTTCTGTTTTGTCTTCTCTCTCCAAGGTTTGTGCTGAATTCCACCGAATCATGAATATAAACCTTCGGAACCAGTTCTATTCAGAGCTTGACCGGCACATACCACAACTTCTGGCAGTATACAGACAGAAAGCAGGACGTTCTGGCAAGACATCTGAAGTGCAGCGCAACATCTTAAAGCTTTATGATCAGGTGGGTTATACATGAAATTGGTGTAGTTCAAGATCTTCAAGGGATAGCAGAGACTGAATTTCACAGTATTGTTATGCAAATAAGGCACCACAAGTTTTTTCCATCTATGGTATCGAAAGTCAGTTTCTATGACAATTTTGACACAAAAAGGCAAACCCTACACTGTAGTGGAATTTCTGGCTGTTCTTTCACTAAGTACAGTATAATAACATACAGAAATCCAAAGGATCAGGATCTGCGCTTAGTGTAAACTTTTCTTGTCCTTCCAGCAAACACAGGATATTGACATCAAACGCACTGTAGCTGTATGCGCCCTCTCAGCTTACCTATGTGAAGATGACCCGGGTTTCTACAAAACTTGGAATGTAAGTAATCCATATTAATAGACTCACTGGAATCAACTAATCTTTATTAAAATTTTGAATGCTCCCCTCAATAATCCAGTTATGTTCTGTTCCTATCATCATTGATCATCATCTTTTTATAGTTTTACTACTTGTCTTGAAACCTAATTTAATAAGCAACGCAAAGACATTTTTAAAGGCCTTACAAGCCGTTTGTGGAATGTGAATGTGTGAATGCTTAACATAACACTTTGAAATCAGGTTCACTTCATGTTTTTCATAGGGAAACTAAGATTCATCCGAACAACATTTTTGTGGCAAGCTGGCTACAGTATGTCTCCATTATTGTCCTCAGAGTAGACTTCCTTCAGTTGATCTCACTGTCTGTAGTATCTGAAGTACCAAATGTTAAATGCCACATTACCCATTTTTTGCCTTGTTTCATGAGATTGTTTCCATAGGTGAAAGGCATCATACAGTTGTCTAAGAAGTGTTTCCCTGCGCTGAAAATTTTTAAAAGGAGGCCATGTCCAGCATGCATTAAACTGAACAGAGCAGATTTACTTTGACTACTGTACATTTTAGTTGGTAGCTACTGTCCTATGATGTTGTGATCTTTCATATAAATCCTATATCTATTTTTTTTAATTCAGTAAACCTGAACCTTTTTTTATGTACATTTTAGATCGAGGAGACAGATGAGCCAGACATTGCAGACACTCCTGTTGCCCTCGTCATGATGGTCACCGAGAGCACTGCAGAAATGATCCCCTTCACTCCTGACAGTTTTTTCATTGTGGTGGAAGACAACATGATGATCATGAGTATCCCCAGATTCTCAGATGCATTTGCACTGTTATTTGGGTTGATGTATGTATTACATTTGAACTATCCCAGCAAACTCACCAACACTTTCACATTCATCCAAAAAGTGGTGATTGGACTTGATGATGGTAAGCCACTAAAACCCCACCTGCTCGCACTAAAAAATAACCTGCTCCAGTAAGACTTGGCTTTGTTGCAAGGTGCATGTAGGGAAAGAACTACAGCACTCCAGTAAAAGAAGTGTTAACGAAAGCACTGTTTTGTTTTTTTGTTTTTTTAAATTAAGTTTACAGCAAATGGGTAATGTTCCTTCAAACAAAGCAACCTCAGGTAGTTTTCATACAACACAGATGTTAATGCTTAAAAGTGTCGGTTAAAATTATGACTTAAGTTTCATTATGCTTGTCTTTATCACAGAAGACTTCATTTTAATTGCATATTTACTTGTTTTCTGTTCAAAGTTTGAAATAACATTTTTGGTTGAAAATGTGTGTTTTAAAACGTGTTTTAAAAACTTAGCTGTTTTAAATCAAGCACTTTGAGGTGAACTTGGTTTTCCTTAGTGTTTTCTAATGTAAAGATAAAGCCACAACGTAAGCTAAACTGTCAATAAGAGATGTTCATGTGTTCTGTGCTAAATTTTTATATTTAGCAAAGGTTTGATAACCTGTGTGTTGATAAGCTGTGGGTTTTAAAACCGCTGTTAACACAGTTGTGATTACATGTTTGAATTTAAAAAACTGAAATGAGTAATAAAAAAAAATTGTCCAGCTGAAGATTTGTGTTTTTATTGAGGGCTATGAATGTATAAATTAAGTCCTGCAAAATTGTTGTCTTTGAGTTTGGGAGTTTTAACAATTCGAGTTCAAGTAAACATGTTGGGAAAATAAAATGATTACATATGTTAAGGAATATAATAGGGTTCAACAAACTTAAAATGAAAAAACAAAGGGCAAAACAATTTTAAGTATTGAGTAAATCAAAAGTTTGTTAACTGTATACAACAATTTTAAGTACACTTAACTTAAATGCAACAATAATAAATTGGAAACTTCTAAGTTTAAGCAAATAGTTTTTTTTAATAAACTATTGACTCAAAAATACTAGTTTGCTAACTTAAAAATTTTGAGGTAATCGGTTTCCACAAACATTTTGAGTACTCTGAACTTATCAGGGTTTACAGTGTATGATAAGATTTTACAATCTGATGAAGTGACATTCATACAACTTCATCTCGTTCATTATCAGAGTACAGGTACGTTTTCGGAGCTGTTAATTAACTCTTTGGATTGTAATTGTGATGTTTTAGCTGAGGTGTGTGTGTATTTCTTCAATATTTACGCATTCAGGTGAACTGCAGTGCTTTTCCATGCCTCTGTCATTGTTCTACACTGTAAGAAACAACAAGTTCAGTTTACTTTAAAAAAATATGGAAACTTGTTGCCTTGGAAGTATTAAGTAAACTTAATTTGAACTCCTTATGTTTAAACAAGCTGTTAATATTGAGTGCCCAATACTGCCACCAACTTAATTATTTTGAGTATCTAATCCTTATGCTAACTTGTTTGTTTTAAGTCAGCAATACTAATTTTGAATTAATTATTTTGAGTAAATAATTATAGTGCTAACTTGTTTGTTTTAAGTCTGCAATACTAACTTTGAATTAATTACTTTGAGTGTTCAATACCAAGCTCACTTTGTAGTCTGAGTGTGCAGTACTTGAACTTTATTCCTTTTAGTGTTAAATAGTGTTAAGGAACATGCAAGACTTCAAAACATTATCCGCATCTGCAAACACACTTAAAACAAGAAACGAGAACAGTCTTCAATTAATGCAGCTGCCATAAAACATTTATTTCTACAAATGTAATAACATAGGGCCGCTGCTGGACAGTGAAATGTTTCTCAACCTGGTAAAGTCAGCCTTTCCTTAGCAGAACATTTCAAAGAGCTACTACGGTAAATGCCTTGGAAGAAATAATGACAGAGTAACAGAAAATTTTCAGAGGCACCCAAAACAGGCCAGTGACCTTCAGTTTCCAAAGTGCACGATACAAAAAGCTTAGTCAAACATAAAAATGAACCTAGCAGATAAACAGTCAAGATGTTTTGAACACATTATGAAAAATATAATAGAACAAAGGGAGGTGAAACCATACTATCAAGCTAGCAATCCACATCTGCCTTAAAAGCTCAACAATTGGTCCCCCGCAGACTGTGACTGTACGTCATTTCTTTTCTAACTGTAAAACTTTATGGTGAAGTATCAAATATTTTCAGTGTTTTTAACTACAACAACAGACAAATTACAACATTATATAAATTTAAACTGAACGATTTCAATCAGGTCCCCAACCAAACAGGATGACTCTGACTTAGCAATGAAGATAGTTTTTCAGTGTGAGAAGTTTTGGAGATAGTGCCTTGGAGCCCAACCCAAGCATCACTTTTTGAATAAAGTTGAGTGTGGTTGTCATGCATTTTGGGTGGTTTAAATGTCCCAGCTAGAAATTTTTTTGTCATTCTTAGAATGTTACCAGGAACGTTCTGGTAATGTTTTTAGCAGCAAGTTTTTATCCAGTTCCTAGAACGTTCTTTTTAATGGTAGGAGAATATTCCACATAAATGTTGTAAAAACATACTACCATGAGCTTCTTAAAACATTAGGCACTAACATTTGTGTAACATGATGCTCATTCTTGAAAGGTTTTTTTGCAAACACCCTTTAAATGATATTTATAACGTAGTTAGAATATTATCCAGCTAGAATTTGTGCTCATTCAAAAGATGTTCTGAGAATATTAACATGTAATGTTCTGGTAAAGTTTTTAGCGGCGAGTTTTTATCCAGTTGCTAGAACATTCCCTTCATGGTAGGAGAATATATTACATAAATGTTATAAAAGCATGCTGCCACAACCTTCTTAAAACATTGTCCCTGTTACAATTGTTCTCAGATTTACTAAAGCTTTATAAAACATGACCAATGACCTTTGCATGTGTTATTATTTTAATAGGTCCACATTTTTCACATTCTTGCCTTGTTTTTAAAAGAACTTATAAATTGTCCACCCAAAAATGAAAATTCAGTCATCATCTACTTAATTCCTTGCTGATAAGAAGTCATGTGTAGTTTTTTCAATCTTCAATGGGTGGACTATTCCTTTAACTGGTTCAAAACAACAACTTCGACTTCTAGTGTGAGCTCTTCAGGGTCACCTTCCTGATGGAGAATTGAACTGTCCTCCTGAGACGTATCCCGATCCCTCTACATAACAAAAACATGAATGAAAAATCTGCTTAATGTCTGACTAATAATGTTTTTCAAGCCTAGACCAGCACAGGAGACTTTCTAGTAGAATCTAGAAATGCAATATCTGCTCACTTTATCATTTTGTGCTTTTTGTATAAATGCTTAAAACGTACCTTGGTTCCTCGATGGGGAGCATATCAAAGTCAAGTCAAAGTCAACTTTATTGTCAAATATGCTACACATGCTCGACATACAGCATAAATGAAATTTCAGTCCTCTCGGACCCACGGTGCAGCAGGGTAATAAAATTACAATAACTAAACTAAGCTAAACTAGATAAGACTACCTTAGATACTACTATAAACAGTATAAACAGTATAAACAGTAAACAGTAAACAGACATGAGGTAAACAGTAGTGCAGTGGTGCAAATTCTGGCATGGGTAAAATGAAATGAACAGGCACGAGGAATATGGGGTAATAGTGCAAATAGTGCAGATAGTGCAAGTAAAGTGTGCAGTCCTAAAATAGGTGTGTGCATGGGCAGAGTCTGTGGCCCAGAGTCAATGGTGGGAGCCAGGGGGGAGGAGTGGGGGCAGAACAGGGAGGGAATTTAGAATCCTGACTGCCTGGTGGAAAAAACTGTCTTTGAGCCTGCTGGTTTTGGCCCGGAGACTCTGCAGTCTCCTTCCCGCCGGCAGCAGGTTAAAGAGACTGTGGGATGGGATGGGTGGGGTCACCTGCATGCCTTGTGGCTTTGCGGGTGAGGCGGGTGTTGTAAATGTCCAGTAGGGAAGGAAGAGACACCAATGATCTTCTCAGCTGCTTTTACAGTGCGCTGCAGGGTCTTGCGGCAGGAGATGGTGCAGGCGCCGTACCACACGGTGATGCAGCTGGTCAGGATGCTCTCAATGGTGCCTCTATAAAAAGAGAACATAATAATGGGAGACAGGGCTCTTGCTCTTCTCAGTTTCCGCAGGAATTAGAGTCGCCATTGAGCTTTCTTGGCCAGAGATGCGGTGTTGATGTGCAGGTCTTCGGAGATGTGTACACCCAGGAACTTGGCGCTGCTCACCCGCTCCACTGCAGCACCGTTGGTGGTTAGTGGAGAATGCTGGGTGTGCTCTCTCCAGAAGTCCACTACAATCTCCTTCGTCTTCTCCACATTTAGGAGGAGATTGCTGTCCTTACACCACTCTGCCAGGCGTCTCACCTCACTCCTGTAGTTTGTCTTATTGTTATTGTTGATGAGACCCACCACAGTCGTGTTGTCTGCGAACTTGATGAAGAGGTTGGAGCTGGGTGTAGGTGTGCAGTCGTGGGTTAGCAGAGTGAAGAGGAGGGGGCTGAGCACACATCCTTGGGGGGCCCCTGTGTTCAGCGTGATGGTGCTGGAGGTGTTTTATTTTATTTATTTTTTTATTTTTTTATTTATTTCGGTCACGTCAGCACACATACAACATCACACATTGTCAATAGTTGAACAATTTGTACATGTCCGAAAGGGAAGACGGGAGAAGCAGAGCTTATCTAGTCCCGTCCCCTTCACCAATATTTAATATTTTGTCTCCTCTTTTCCACATATCATCAGATTATCATAAATTTGTATTACATTTACAGAATTTGACATATTTCTTGGTTTCCAGTTCTTTGTTCCGCTTAAGGCCGCATCCAGTCCCTTGATCCACATAAGGCATGGTTCATGAGTGTTTTTATTTTAATTTAGTTAGTGATGTTGGGGTGGTGTGTTTGCGCTGCATTTCTTTCTTTTTTTCCCAGGTTTTAGACGTGTTAGCCTCGTGACTCTCCGTCACTCTCCTCTTCATCCGGGCGTGCTCCTGCATTGTCGTCCCGGGTTTTGCTGCAGATTCCAGCCGTGCGGGTGTTTCCGCCTCCCAGTCGGATTTTGTTGAGGGGTGCTCGAGCCATCTTTCTTTGACTTTCGGCTCTCTTAATCTCATCACATGCTTGTAGCATCGCCTCTCTCGTTGCTGAAATCTCAGCCATCATACGTCTCTGCCTCCATATAATCCCTCCGAGGCCCAGGCCCATGATTGTAATCGCTATTCCACTTGCAGCAAACAAGAAGACGTCTTCCACGTCCTCGATCTCCAGGATTGCCAGACACACCACTCTCCATTCCCTCCAGCTGTCCATTGCGTATCCAGCTAGGAAAGTTCCATCAGGGCATTTAGGTTCTCCCGAGCCAGCTTTGCAGGTTGAGAAAACCTTGTCGATTGCGTTGAGAGCCCAACTTAGTGGATCCATTTTGAGACTGCATGTCCCTTTGCAGTTAGTTGGATATATACAGCTGTATTACATCATCACTTCGTTCGCTATCATTGTTTGGGTACATTTCGTCTTTCCTGCTGTTTTACAGACTAAACAGCCCACAGAGTTGTTATGCTTCATTTAATCACATTTCCACATTCATATCCATCAAAGCACATGTTGACCATCTTTTTCTTAAATACTCTCAAGGTACCGCTGCACCTGGTGTCTTCTTGTAAGTTATTCCATTGATTGACTCCACTAACTGTGATAGTCATGGCTTTCAACGTGGTCCTTACTGTTCTCTTTTTGAAAATCATTTCACCTCTTAAATTATGTTTCATCTGTCGTTTTATGAACCTTGTTTGTAGGTTCCTTGGTAGCTGATCGTGTGCCGCCTTGTACAATACTTGCATAGTCCTGTATTTTATTAGGTCATATAGTTTCAGGATCTTTGCTGCAATGAAAAGCTGATTTGTGTGTGCTCTATAGTTTGCGTGATGAATAATTCTTACTGCTTTTTTCTGTAGTGTTAATATACTTTTAGTATTCGTTTTGTAAGTATTTCCCCATATCTCGCTGCAGTATTGTATGTGCGGAGCCACCAGAGCCCAGTAAACAGTGAGAAGTGATTTCTGATTCAGCAGTTTTTGTGCTTTCCACAGTATTGATACACTTCTGGCTATTTTTTTTTCTGTATAAGATATGTGAGGTTTCCAGTTTAGTTTATCATCAATGATTACTCCCAGAAATTTGAGTTCACTAACCCTTTGTATCTTGGTACCGTTTATATTTATATTAGCATCACAGACATTGTTTTTGTTGCCGAATATCATTAATTTTGTCTTGTCTAGGTTCAGAGATAATCTGTTTATATTGAACCATATTTGTAGCTTGTCCAGCTCATGATTTGTCATAGTGATCAGCTCTTTCAGGTTATCTCCCAAGCAGAAAAGACTCGTGTCATCTGCAAATAGTATAAATTTAATGATTTCGGATACCTTGCATATGTCATTCATATAAAGAGTAAATAACTTTGGTCCTAATACAGACCCCTGTGGGACCCCGCAAATAGTGTTGAGGCACCTTGATTTTTTTCCTGCTACTTGGACGTATTGGTATCTGCCATTCAGGTAGCTCCTGAGCCAGTTCAGCGCTTTACCCCTTACGCCCAGCTTTTCTAGTTTATAACCAAGTATATTGTGATCAATTGTATCGAATGCTTTCTTTAGATCAATAAATATTCCAATACTAATTTTTTTTTGTTCAATCGTGTCAGTGATTATTTCTACAGCTTCCATTATCGCTAATGCTGTGGAATGATTTTTTCTGAACCCGTATTGACTATCATATAGCAAATTATGTTTCTCAATGAATTTATCCAGTCTGCTGCCGAACAGCTTTTCTAGTATTTTGGAAAATTGTGGTAGTATTGCTATTGGCCTATAGTTATTGAATTCCTCCTTGTTACCTTGTTTATGCAGAGGGATTATTTTTGCAACTTTCATTTCGTCTGGGAATTGTCCTGTCTGAAACGATAGATTACATATGTGTGTCAGGGGTAATGCAATCTCTTCCTGTACCATTTTGACTAATTTCTGCCGAATTATTGCAATTTGGCCCCGACTTACTTACTTGCTTAAAAATTCCCTATTGCTACCGACCTGTACTGCCTGTGGTCTCCCCGTCAGAAAGTCCAACAGCCAGTTGCACAGGGAGGTGTTGACTCCCAGCTGGACAAGTTTGAGGATGAGCTGCTGAGGGATGATCATGTTGAATGCTGAGCTGAAGTCGATGAACAGCATTCTGACATGTGGGTCTTTGGGTAGGTGGGTCTGAGGGTATCTGCAACTGCTTCTTCAAGTGCTTTCTGAAGGACTTGTGGGTGGTTCTTTCGGCAGGCCACTAAATATACAGAAGATATCTAGAGAGAGACAAGACAAAGACAGAGATAAGCAGTAGAAAATTTGAGGGGCTGCACCATATGCATCGTGGAATGAGAAACATAGGCAAACGTGTGGCAAGTGCCAGCCAAAATTGTGCCAAAATGGCCTGTAATGCTGTTTGGCTGGCACTCCCCACACGTTTGCCTATGTTACTCATTCCACGATTGCCCGATGTATACCGTGCTGCCCCTAAAATTTTAACATGACAACTATAGTTATGTTGATCAACACTTCTCAATTGAAAATCATTAACTTCAGTATTGCAATTTGGCCCCGACTTACTTACTTGCTTAAAAATTCCCTATTGTTCAAGACACTTCAGATAAGCAAAATAAAAATTCCCAAAACTGGTTCAACACGCAGCAGAAAAAACCCAGAGTCCGCTTCACATGCTCTGAACAACTTCACAGTCACGTGACCAGTTTTGCTTTGAGCGCCCTGGTACGCTGAGAGCACCGAGACCCTCCGAGTGAGAATATGATTGTCTGAATGGCCTTGAAAGTGTATTTCATGTTCTTGGGGTAATCAATGTTGAGAGCATACAGCAGGCCAAACAGGTCGGTCATTGCATCACACAGATTGGGAATTTGGTGTAGAACGATCCCGCCTTCCAATATGACTGCGTGGTCTCTGATCGCCTGATTCTCAGAAAGGACAGTTAGGATGCCGACAGACATGTCGCTGATGACGGGAGCCAATGTTTTAGTGTCCTAAAGAAGAAAAGATACATTAATTTTTATACATTATGAGCTGAAAAATCAAGCACAGGATCATTTTCACATGTGGGCTCACAGAAGCTCTGAGCTCTGTGCTAACAGCCAACAGTGAACAGCCATGCTACAGCGGCTGGCTGAGCTGCAACCAGACACGGCAGCATCAAGCAGCTGCACCACAACACTGTAACTTGAATGCTCAGCAGGGCAATAGCTGATCAAACCTATGTTAAACATCTCTTACCTTACTCCATGTGTCTAAAACAGTCGGCGGCAGTGTTTACATCTCGTTCACCGTGATCACCGTGCTTCATGCACCCACACCACTACCACTGGTAACACCAGTAAAAAAGTTTCTAAAAAAATAAATAAAAATAAAGACGGTAAACAGCGACAGCGACAACAGCATCAATACTATTAAAGGGTTAGGGGTTGTTATTATTCACCATCTTTTTCTTTAAATGTGGTGTTACCAGTGGTAGTTGAGTGGGTGCATGAACCACGATGAAACAGGATAAACATGGTTGGATTACTTCTGGAGCTGGGAGAAACACTGCTGCTGACTGTTTTAGACACATGAGATGTTTAACGGAGGTTTGATCAGCTGTTGCTCTGCTGAGGATTCAGCCACGTTACAGTGTTGTGGTGCAACTGCTTGGTGCCGTGTCTGGTTGTGTGCATGAGAGGACGGGCTGTTTGGTCGAACTGGGGTGGTGATAAGGAAAACTGTGGTCATTAACTTTATTCATTTCACCACATCATCGCTGTGTAGTTAATGTTGAGGAGGAATTAGTATGTGAGCAGCCTCTCGGTCTCTCTCCCCGCTGTGACCCGTGTTTACCACGGTGTAAATATGTGCACTGCCGTGCCGGTCGGTGCAGGATGCACTGTGGGCAGTGAAACTGTAAACTGATGGAGTAAAGAGTCTGGCTCCAACGGCCACGGCAGCTGCATCCCAGTGGCCGCTTGTTAGCTAGTTATTGAAAACTGTTTTTTCCATGTTTTAACACAGGAAAAGTGGTTATTACATAAAGGAGCAATGCAGCAGTGACCTCTCATGTGTGTTTTGTACTCCTGCGTCCCCACAGTTTAATATTTTACTGTCTCTTTTTAGAGTTACCATTCATTTTCAATAGAAGTCAGCTGAGGCAATCATGTGATGTCACATGCTTGCAACAGATCTGTGATGATCTGTGAGTATTTTGCTGACAGTTTCATGTCCTCTTTAAAAACATTGTGAATTAGCTGCATGGCCTGGTTTATGTCTTTTATGCAATTACTAGTACTTACCATGCACTTGAGGAAAAACTTCTTGGTGTCTTCGCAGAGATACATCAGCAGGCCTCTCAGGGCTGTTGTTTTTCGATGGGACATAATTTCGGCTGTCTAAAAATATACAGAGCATGTTTGAATTAGTTTAATACTGTGACGTTGTCATTCCTAATAAAAAAATATTTTTCCTCTTCTAAAACTGCCACTGAAAAGGGCACTTCACTGACCTGACCATCCAGCTCATCGAGCAGCCCTCCATTTCTTGATCAATGGCTCCTCTCTTGGACCTGTAGAGCTTCAGCAGTCCCGGCCCAAATTTGTCAAGAGATTCATTCAAAGTCCCAAGCAGGTCTTTGCTTGTGATGCGCTTTCTTCAGAGATCTAGACAACAAGAAAAAAAAAATGTCATCCATAACTATACAGAGTGTTATTCTGTTATTTTGCCCCTGATGAAAATACTTCAAATCATATTCATCATTTAAACTTGCAATTTCAATCAAGTATGGTTAAGTGTACTTCCAAGGAAGTGAGATGGTTATGTCAGGATGTATAGAACCCCAACACGAAGTGGGGGGGTGCTATACATCTGTTGGGGTATATTTCTATATTAACAACCTCCAAACCGTACATAATCCCGCTTATTACACAGCTTCCGAGTGAAATAATTAGTTAGTAATGTAATGTTGATCAAATACGACAAAAAAATATATTACGAGGTGTGTTTGTGTCACTGACTCGCAGTGCAGCAATTGATCCACGGACCAGTACCGGTCCGCAGCCTGGTGAATTTAAAAGTGACATTTTCACAGCATTCTATGGACACAAGACTGTGTCCTGCATGCAGCTTAATTGTTCAGCAACAACAAGACTGGCAGTTTCACCCGCGGGCACAATGCAACAAATTGACAGTGGGACCTGAAGCGCATACGTCGAGATGGGGCTCACTTTTCAGTCGTCAAAAAACACACAAAGACAACCAAATACTGCCCTACTGCTCGTCTGTGCTGGCCCAGAAGCGATACCGTCCAGAGTTTACTTGAAATCACATCTACAACATTTTTTCAGGCAGTACTGAATCTGCCTCGCATCCACGAGACTCACATGCACCCACCGCAGTTCACTGACGGTGTCCGTTCACGCGCGCGACAGAGTGCGGCGTCAGCTAATGTTACTTACCGGTTGACGACTGGGCTCGGGTCACGTTCACGGAACAACGTTTTAAAAAAACAACGGTCATTTTACGGCCCTGTTGGTACTGGCTAACAGAAGGCTAACTTGCACCCAAGAAAAGACACAACATAAGCTATTAATTAATACATCTTCCGAACTTACACCACCGTCTTAAAAAAGGGCAGCTGCATATAAGTTACACGGACAGGTCCAATACTCGAGCTCAAAATAAAGCTAGCCTCATCATGTCACTTCAGGGAGTAACATAGCGTTACTCCCTGAAGTGACATGATGAGGCAGGCGGACGCTACAATAAAAAAGAAAGAAAGAAAACCAGTCTGTAATAATTCACCGTGGTGGCAGTACTAACATGTATAGCTTACCTTAAGAGAGAACGTGTTGTGGCCTCTTGTCGTTACAGCTCTCGTCTAATGTCGGATACTCCAACCGGCTCGGAGTTGTTCCAACCTGTGCGCGCATGCGCAAATGAACGATTGACGGAGTTGGCCCAACTTAACTCAAAAATTGGCTCTAAGATCAACATTTTTTTGTTGAGCTGATTTAAAAATATTAGTTAAGTCAACATTATAAAAAAAATTCTGGGCAGACAAGAGTTTATAGATTACTCATTGCAAAGCCATATTTCCAAGTAAGTTTAACTTAAAAACTTTAATGGGGTCAACAACTGCTAGTTATAGTTTTTACAGTGCATATAACAATATCTGGACATCACCTGTGAGCTGGGTAATGCTGCTGAAGTAAAGTATGAAAAAATTACAGAGGCTTCAGTAAATTCATGTCCAGGCGATCTCAAGATTGGCACACATTGGCACAATTTGTACCATCTGTGCTATTTGAGATTTGTTTGGTACAAAGTTGTTATAATAATTTCATTTCATTTGAACTTCATTATAGGTTTAAAAAAAACTTGTTCCAAAGAAAACCTTATAATAGTTGTCTCCAAGAGGAGCAGATTTATTCACTGCAATAATAATAATAATAATAATAATAATAATAATAATAATAATAATAATAAGAAGAAGAAGAAGAAGAAGAAGAAGAAGAAGAAGAAGAACACCAAAGGAGATTAGAAAAATTGAGAAAGGAACTTCAAAAATCAGCTAATTAAAGTATTTACAGTGTGTGTCTTATTTGGTTTCTGGATCAGTGAATCTTGTTCGTACATGGATAAACATGGTATTATTGGATTCTGTGGAGTCACAGCTTTCTGGAGACATCCATGCTTGTCATGTTACCTTACTATGAGACTTGATATGATCCTCTTTTCTCTTTGTGTATGTTTTGCTCTGTTTTCGCAACTGCTGCTTTGATAGCTTGGTGTTTGAGCAGTGTTTGATGGACATAGATGGTTTATGGGCTTTTGCTGAAATTCTGAGATTTCTGCTGATATGCGACATATCTGTATTGTTTCTACATCAATAATGTTCTGGAAATATTTCTAGAAAGTTTCAGTAAGAATGTTCTCATTTTGTCAACCCTATCATATTATAAGAATATTTTATAAATTATATTCTACATCAATTGCATCCCAGAAATATTTTTAGAAAGTTTTAGTTAGAATGTTCTCATTTTGTCACTGAACCACATTGTAAGAATATTTTATACATTACATTCTACATCAATAATGTTCTAGAAATATTTTTAGAAAGTTTCAGTTAGAATGTTCTCATTTTGTCACTGAACCATATTATAAGAATATTTTATAAATTACATTCTACATCAATAACATCCCAGAAATATTTTTAGAAAGTTTCAGTTAGAATGTTCTCATTTTGTGACTGAACCACATTGTAAGAATATTTTATACATTACATTCTACATCACTAATGTTCTAGAAATATTTTTAGAAAGTTTCAGTTAGAATGTTCTTATTTTGTCACTGAACCATATTATAAGAATATTTTATAAATTACATTCTACATCAATAATGTTCTGGAAATATTTCTAGAAAGTTTCAGTAAGAATGTTCTCATTTTGTCAACCCTATCATATTATAAGAATATTTTATAAATTACATTCTACATCAATTGCATCCCAGAAATATTTTTAGAAAGTTTTAGTTAGAATGTTCTCATTTTGTCACTGAACCACATTGTAAGAATATTTTATACATTACATTCTACATCAATTTCATCCCAGAAATATTTTTAGAAAGCTTCAGTTACAATGTTCTCATTTAAACACTGAACCATATTATAAGAATATTTTATAAATTACATTCTACATCAATAACATCCCAGAAATATTTTTAGAAAGTTTCAGTTAGAATGTTCTCATTTTGTAACTGAACCACATTGTAAGAATATTTGATACATTACATTCTACATCACTAATGTTCTAGAAATATTTTTAGAAAGTTTCAGTTAGAATGTTCTTATTTTGTCACTGAACCATATTATAAGAATATTTTATAAATTACATTCTACATCAATAAAATCCCAGAAATATTTTTAGAAAGTTTCAGTTACAATGTTCTCATTATGTCACCATATCATATTATAATAATATTTTATGAATCACATCCTACATCAATAATGTTCTAGAAATGTTTTTAGAAAGTTTTAGTTAGAATGTTCTCATTTTGTCACTGGACCACATTGTAAGAATATTTTATACATTACATTCTACATCAATAATGTTCTAGAAATATTTTTAGAAAGTTTCAGTTAGAATGTTCTCACTTTGTCACTGAACCATATTATAAGAATATTTTATAAATTACATTCTACATCAATAACATCCCAGAAATATTTTTAGAAAGTTTCAGTTAGAATGTTCTCATTTTGTGACTGAACCACATTGTAAGAATATTTTATACATTACATTCTACATCACTAATGTTCTAGAAATATTTTTAGAAAGTTTCAGTTAGAATGTTCTTATTTTGTCACTGAACCATATTATAAGAATATTTTATAAATTACATTCTACATCAATAAAATCCCAGAAATATTTTTAGAAAGTTTCAGTTACAATGTTCTCATTATGTCACCATATCATATTATAATAATATTTTATGAATCACATCCTACATCAATAATGTTCTAGAAATATTTTTAGAACGTTTCAGTTAGAATGTTCTCACTTTGTCACTGAACCATATTATAAGAATATTTTATAAATTACATTCTACATCAATAACATCCCAGAAATATTTTTAGAAAGTTTCAGTTAGAATGTTCTCATTTTGTGACTGAACCACATTGTAAGAATATTTTATACATTACATTCTACATCAATAATGTTCTAGAAATATTTTTAGAAAGTTTCAGTTAGAATGTTCTCACTTTGTCACTGAACCATATTATAAGAATATTTTATAAATTACATTCTACATCAATAACATCCCAGAAATATTTTTAGAAAGTTTCAGTTAGAATGTTCTTATTTTGTCACTGAACCATATTATAAGAATATTTTATAAATTACATTCTACATCAATAAAATCCCAGAAATATTTTTAGAAAGTTTCAGTTACAATGTTCTCATTATGTCACCATATCATATTATAATAATATTTTATGAATCACATCCTACATCAATAATGTTCTAGAAATGTTTTTAGAAAGTTTTAGTTAGAATGTTCTAATTTTGTCACCATATCATATTATAAGAATATTTTATAAATTACATTCTACATCAATTTCATCCCAGAAATATTTTTAGAAAGCTTCAGTTACAATGTTCTCATTTAAACACTGAATCATATTATAAGAATATTTTATAAATTACATTCCACATCAATAACATCCGAGAACTATTTTTAGAAAGTTTTAGTTAGAACGTCCTCATTTTGTCACCATATCATATTATTAGAATATTTTATGAATCACATTCTACATCAATAATGTTCTAGAAATATTTTTAGAAAGTTTCAGTTACAATGTTCTCGTTATGTCGCAATTTCACATTTCAGGAATGTTTAAAACATTACATTCTGCAATAATAACATCTGTAAAATATTGTAGGAATGTTATAGTTTATTTTTTTCTTTCTAACATAAATAGAACTTGCTCGGAATGTTAGCCAATGGTATGGGAATGTTCCCTGCTAGCTGGGGTACTGCATAAGTCAGACCAAAGACAAGGCAAACTCCCTGGGGTAAGTCCTTTATGTCCTCCATGACAATGCGCCCCTCAAGGACAATGGCAGTTGACATTGGTTGAAGGTGAGTTGAGTTGTGACCCAGTGGAAAATCATCCTGACTGACAACAGTCACAACACCAACTGTGCAAAACAGTTAATCAAGTAACTTTAAATATATATAAAAAAAAGAACTAAAGAGATGCGAGAGAATGAAAACCATAAAAAAAACGGTCCTGAATTGAAGCAAGAGGCACTGACCAGCGCGACACGAGCCGTTTTCAGCCCCGTCTTGTCACATGCATCGCGTAAGACACGAAATAAGTTCAAGAAGTAACTTTAAATACCAAACAAACCTCAATAGAGACGAGCAGAAGAAAACTGAGTGAGTAGTAGAGATTAGAGCAACATAAACTACAGTCAACTCAAGCAAGCAAGAGAAGTAGTCGCTGTCACACGCTGTCTGTATGTGTGTGTGTGTGTGTGTGTGTGTGTGTGTGTGTGTGTGTGTGTGTGTGTGTGTGTGTGTGTGTGTGTGTGTGACAGAGGAGAGCCCGCACCTCCTCGCTGCAGCATGTGAGTGCAGGGAGGGGGGTGTGCTGTGTGTGACTGGCCGATCACAGAGCATGAAGAGTGAAGACAGTAGTTGTTGATACCCAATGAGGATTCTTTTAGTACGGATACCAGTGGCGATTGCTCTGAGACTGCAAGGGAAGCTCAGCTTCCCCTAAAATGTCCCCAAATAAAGTGTTGATATGTTCTGCTGTGTGTACATTTCATTGCCTAAATATGCGCTAGAATACCTTCATCTTTTGTTCTGAATCACCAACTTATCACAGGTAACTGGTGCCACTTCCTTCTCATTCATCCCCGCAGCGTCTGAGCGCTTTAACACAGTCGGACGCTGAGCGTCTTCAGACTTCAACAGTGTAGGGTAGAGTGGGTTGTTCCACTGTGGAAACTGGACGGTCATTGGATAAACGCTGGGCTTTGTCCCGCCCATCGGACGCTCAGCGTCTCTGGGGGTCTATGAGGCAGTGGGCTGGCCTGGACGCTCAGCTTCTGCATGATGATTGGATGATCTTTCTGAGGCTGAATCCCTTTTTGATTGACAGTGAAATGAGCCAATCAGCGATCTTGAAGTAAAACTCTCTACTGGAGACTTTCTAACTTCTACATTCAGTTGTTCTGGACTGATCTGGAGGCTTTATCGATCCCCAGCGAGTTTACCTTTCTTAAAAACGACGAGCGTTGTGTTTAAAGATTCACTCCCTTTTCCTTGAAAAAGAACGGAGGGTAGAATTTACGTTTAAATAAATAAATAAATTTATGATGTAGGCCAGAAAAAAAATGAGCTTCCCCTCCTTGACTGACCAGCAGCCGCCACTGACGGATACAAATAATCCTAAAAAAAACTCGTGTTGTATTCGGATTCGGCAAAAATGCATTATCCGTAACGAATACTCGTTTGAAACGAATATCCGGCTCATCCCTACTTGTCTCCCTCTTTCTATCCCTCTCCCTCTCTCTGTATGTCTCTATCCTGTATACATCTGTCTCCCTCTTTTTATCCCTCTCCCTCTCTGTATGTCTCTCTCTTGTATACATGTCTCCCTCTTTCTATCCCTCTCCCTGTCTATATACCTCTCCTGTATACTTCTTTCTATCTCTCTCCCTCTGTGTCTTGTCTGTGATTTTCCTTGTCCAACCTGCATTTTCTACCCCCTGGTGTAGGACTCACTGGCTCATCAAGGCCATCAAATGTGTCTATATCACTCATTGTTTTATATGTAATGTTTACAAACAACCTTGATTCAGACCGCAGTGCCACTGTGTTGGACGGCATACTAGAGCTCTCACCAGCTTCTGATTGGTCGCGAGGATATAGTGCGCTTAGACCGGAAACAGGTTTGGCGCTTGTCGCATTTTGAAGAAAAAATGCATCATACACTACATTTCAAATAAGGAAAATAAACAGATTGTCATAAAACATAAAAACAGCAAAATGACAAGATGAAACTAACTAAGAAACCAGTGCTAGGGCATTTAAGAAGATGAACTTATCATTTTTAGTATCACATTCTGAAACTGCAACAATACAACTTATTTGATAAAAATACTTACATAGCATGTCTTGAAGAAATCACTGGGATTATCACCGACCGCAATGGGAATCCCTTGGAGCAAAACAGGCCGCGGCACAGTCACATCTTGCGGCTTGGCAGCTGAGGACCTCCACACATGGCTTTAACTTAGTACTTAGACTGAGAAAAAAAAACACTTCCCATCAAGTTTGTGCCCTGCCTTAAATCTGTCAGTTTTCTCACAATGGCTCTTTTTTTCGACTTGAAAAGTTCAAAAAAGCGAGGGGTGTACTGGTCCAAAGCCTCAAAGAACTGTACTTCAAGATTCTTACTGGCAATTCTCGTGAAATACCTGCAGAAAACAAGCGGGGAAATTTCGGGGTGGGGGGAGTAAGAAGACCAATCAGTAAAGTATGAAGACATTTTTTTAAGTAAAACTAGTGTTGCAAACTGAAAACTGTAAGGGCTACAAACAAAAGGAAGAGTATAGTGTACCTTCAGCTTTTTGTGTGAAAAAGGATATATTATAGAGTTCTACTGGAACTAACACTTCTGGACTCAATTTAACAATAGGAATAAATGGGTACAAAGTTTTGAAAACAGGAAAATTATGGAATTGGGATTTTTCAAAGTTTAGAGAAACAAAGCTAAAAGACACAAGTAGACCACAACTTAAGGGCTATGCTGGGATCAAAGCTGTTTTTTAATTAAACAAACCTTAAAAAATCTGAAGAATGTTGAATTGAGACCACAGTTCTTGTACCTAATTTCTTGGATTCTTGCAAATTTTTATGAATACTTTTAAGCTATTTAAATTTCAATTTTATCGCAGAAATAATGACAAATATAGGAGTGCCAAAATTATCTTGATCTAATTTGTATTGCCAAAAATGTTTTAAGATGGAGAGTATTATTGACATTTTTTTTTTTTTTTGTCTGAAGCAGGATCTTTATTTAGTGACGTCATCCAGGGTTTACTTCAAGTTAATACAGACAGTTAAGCAATTTAGTTTGTCCTGTTTGATTTTTCATTTGAAATACAGTTATGTTTAAGTTCAAGCAGAAAGAGTGTTACATTCATACATATCTGGTATCTCCTCCTTCTTCTTTCATCACAATATCATGGATGCTTACTTTTTTTTTTTTTTTTAATTTTTTTTCCCCTTGTCTGCATATGTCCTATAGTTGAACACTGTGTCCAATGCCAACGTTTAAAGACCAATGCATTTTTTTTATTATTGCAGCGAAGCATAGATAGTTATGATTCATTGCCATCAGTGACCATCACCAGCCCTCCCTGTAGGCTACTCCATCAAATTAAACTTTATTTATTCCCCGATGTGAGCTGAAGGGGAGGGCCGTGCTATACCACAGTGTGAAGGAGGGGAAATTAGTGACAGATAAGACGAGACAAGACAAACAGGAAAGAGGACAGACGAGGATACAAAGAGGGGGAAAGGACAGACAGGGAAAAGGGCAAACAGGTAACCCAGCTAGAAATTTTTTGTTATAAGAACATTCTTGGAATGTTACCAGGAACGTTCTGGTAATGTTTTTAGCGGCAAGTTTTTATCCAGTTCCTAGAACGTTCTTTTTAATGGTGGGAGAATGTTCCGAATAAATGTTGTAAAAACATACTACCATGAGCTTCTTAAAACATTAGGCACTAACATTTGTGTAACATGATGCTCAAACATTCTTGAAAGGTTTTTTTGCAAACACCCTTTAAATGATATTTATAACGTAGTTAGAATATTATCCAGCTAGAATTTGTGCTCATTCAAAAGATGTTCTGAGAATATTAACATGTAGTAATGTTCTGGTAAAGTTTTTAGCGTCAAGTTTTTATCCAGTTCCTAGAATGTTCTTTTTAATGGTGGGAGAATGTTCCGAATAAATGTTGTAAAAACATACTACCATGAGCTTCTTAAAACATTAGGCACTAACATTTGTGTAACATGATGCTCAAACATTCTTGAAAGGTTTTTTTGCAAACACCCTTTAAATGATATTTATAACGTAGTTAGAATATTATCCAGCTAGAATTTGTGCTCATTCAAAAGATGTTCTGAGAATATTAACATGTAATGTTCTGGTAAAGTTTTTAGCGTCAAGTTTTTATCCAGTTCCTAGAACGTTCCCTTCATGGTAGGAGAATATATTACATAAATGTTATAAAAGCATGCTGCCACAACCTTCTTAAAACATTGTCCCTGTTACAATTGTTCTCAGATTTACTAAAGCTTTATAAAACATGACCAATGACCTTTGCATGTTTTATTATTTTAATAGGTCCACATTTTTTACATTCTTGCCTTTTTAAAAGAACTTATAAATTGTCCACCCTAAAATGAAAATTCAGTTATCATCTACTTAATTCCTTGCTGATAAGAAGTCATGTGTAGTTTTTTCAATCCTCAATGGGAGGACTATTCCTTTAACTGGTTCAAAACAACAACTTGGACTTATAGTGTGTGCTCTTCAGGGTCATCTTCCTGATGGAGAATTGAACTGTCCTCCTGAGACGTATCCCGATCCCTCTACATAACAAAAACATGAATGAAAAATCTGCTTAATGTCTGACTAATAATGTTTTTCAAGCCTAGACCAGCACAGGAGACTTTCTAGTACAATCTAGAAATGCAATATCTGCTCACTTTATCATTTTGTGCTTTTTGCATAAATGCTAAAAAAAAAACTAAAACCTTGGTTCCTCGATGGGGAGCATATCAAAGTCAAAGTCAACTTTATTGTCAAATATGCTACACATGCTCGACATACAGCATAAATGAAATTTCAGTCCTCTCGGACCCACGGTGCAACAGGGTAATAAAATTACAATAACTAAACTAAACTAAACTAGATAAGACTACCTTAGATACTACTATAAACAGTATAAACAGTAAACAGTAAACAGACATGAGGTAAACAGTAGTGCAGTGGTGCAAATTCTGGCATGGGTAAAATGAAGTGAATAGGCATGAGGAATATGGGGTAATAGTGCAAATAATGCAGATAGTGCAAGTAAAGTGTGCAGTCCTAAAATAGGTGTGTGCATGGGCAGAGTCTGTGGCCCAGAGTCAATGGTGGGAGCCAGGGGGGAGGAGTGGGGGCAGAACAGGGAGGGAATTAAGAATCCTGACTGCCTGGTGGAAAAAACTGTCTTTGAGCCTGCTGGTTTTGGCCCGGAGACTCTGCAGTCTCCTTCCCGCCGGCAGCAGGGGTTAAAGAGACTGTGGGATGGGTGGGTGGGTCACCTGCATGCCTTGTGGCTCTGCGGGTGAGGCGGGTGTTGTAAATGGCCTGTAGGGAAGGAAGAGACACCAATGATCTTCTCAGCTGCTTTCACAGTGCGCTGCAGGGTCTTGCGGCAGGAGATGGTGCAGGCGCCGTACCACACGGTGATGCAGCTGGTCAGGATGCTCTCAATGGTGCCTCTATAAAAAGAGAACATAATAATGGGGGACGGGGCTCTTGCTCTTCTCAGTTTCCGCAGGAAGTAGAGTCGCTGTTGAGCTTTCTTGGCCAGAGAAGCGGTGTTGATGTTCCAGGACAGGTCTTCGGAGATGTGTACACCCAGGAACTTGGCGCTGCTCACATGCTCCACTGCAGCACCGTTGATGGTTAGTGGAGAATGCTGGGTGCGCTCTCTCCTGAAGTCCACTACAATCTCCTTCGTCTTCTCCACATTTAGGAGGAGATTGTTGTCCTTACACCGCTCGGCCAGGCGTCTCACCTCGCTCCTGTAGTTTGTCTTATTGTTATTGTTGATGAGACCCACCACAGTCGTGTCGTCTGCGAACTTGATGAAGAGGTTGGAGCTCGGTGTAGGTTTGCAGTCGTGGGTTAGCAGAGTGAAGAGGAGGGGGCTGAGCACACATCCTTGGGGGGCCCCTGTGTTCAGCGTGATGGTGCTGGAGGTGTTGCTGCCGACCCGTACTGCCCGTGGTCTCCCCGTCAGAAAGTCCAACAGCCAGTTGCACAATGCACAGGGAGGTGTTGACTCCCAGCTGGACAAGTTTAAGGATGAGCTGCTGAGCGATGATCATGTTGAATGCTGAGCTGAAGTCGATGAACAGCATTCTGACATGTGGGTCTTTGGGTAGGTGGGTCTGAGGGTATCTGCAACTGCTTCTTCAAGTGCTTTCTGAAGGACTTGTGGGTGGTTCTTTCGGCAGGCCACTAAATATACAGAAGATATATAGAGAGAGAGAAGACAAAGACAGAGATAAGCTGTAGAAAATTTGAGGGGCTGCACCATATGCATCGTGGAATGAGAAACATAGGCAAACGTGTGGCAAGTGCCAGCCAAAAATGTGCCAAAATGGCCTGTAATGCTGTTTGGCTGGCACTCCCCACACGTTTGCCTATGTTACTCATTCCACGATTGCCCGATGTATACCGTGCTGTCCCTCAAATTTTAACATGACAACTATAGTTATGTTGATCAACACTTCTCAATTGAAAATCATTAACTTCAGTATTGCAATTTGGCCCCGACTTACTTACTTGCTTAAAAATTCCCTATTGTTCAAGACACTTCAGATAAGCAAAATAAAAATTCCCAAAACTGGTTCAACACGCAGCAGAAAAAACCCAGAGTCCACTTCACATGCTCTGAACAACTTCACAGTCACATGACCAGTTTTGCTTTGAGCGCCCTGGTGCGCTGAGAGCACTGAGACCCTCCGAGTGAGAATATGATTGTCTGAATGGCCTCGAAAGTGTCTTTCATGTCCTTGGGGTAATCAATGTTGAGAGCATACAGCAGTCCAAACAGGTCATTGCATCACACAAATTGGGAATTTGGTGTAGAATGATCCCGCCTTCCAATATGACTAGGTGGTCTCTGATCGCCTGATCCTCAGAAAGGACAGTGAGGATGCCGACAGACACATCGCTGATGACAGGAGCCAATGTTTCAGTGTCCTAAAGAAGAAAAGATACATTAACTTTTATACATTATGAGCTGAAAAATCAAGCGCTGGATCATTTTGACATGTGGGCTCACAGAAGCTCTGAGCTCTGTGCTAACAGCCAACAGTGAACAGCCATGCTACAGCGGCTGGCTGAGCTGCAACCAGACACGGCAGCATCAAGCAGCTGCACCACAACACAAACCTATGTTAAACATCTCTTACCTTACTCCATGTGTCTAAAACAGTCGGCAGCAGTGTTTACATCTCGTTCATCGTGATCACCGTGCTTCATGCACCCACACCACTACCACCAGTAACACCAGTGAAAAAGATTTTTAAAAAATAAATAAAAATAAAGACGGTAAACAGCGACGGCGACAACAGCATCAATACTATTAAAGGGTTAGGGGTTGTTATTATTCACCATCTTTTTCTTTAAATGTGGTGTTACCAGTGGTAGTTGAGTGGGTGCATTAACCACAATGAAACAGGATAAACATGGTTGGATTACTTCTGGAGCTGGGAGAAACACTGCTGCTGACTGTTTTAGACACATGAGATGTTTAACGGAGGTTTGATCAGCTGTTGCTCTGCTGAGGATTCAGCCACGTTACAGTGTTGTGGTGCAACTGCTTGGTGCCGTGTCTGGTTGTGTGCATGAGAGGACGGGCTGTTTGGTCGAACTGGGGTGGTGATAAGGAAAAGTGTGGTCATTAACTTTATTCATTTCACCACATCATCGCTGTGTAGTTAATGTTGAGGAGGAATTAGTATGTGAGCAGCCTCTCGGTCTCTCTCCCCGCTGTGACCCGTGTTTACCACGGTGTAAATATGTGCACTGCCGTGCCGGTCGGTGCAGGATGCACTGTGGGCAGTGAAACTGTAAACTGATGGAGTAAAGAGTCTGGCTCCAACGGCCACGGCAGCTGCATCCCAGTGGCCGCTTGTTAGCTAGTTATTGAAAACTGTTTTTTCCATGTTTTAACACAGGAAAAGTGGTTATTACATAAAGGAGCAATGCAGCAGTGACCTCTCATGTGTGTTTTGTACTCCTGCGTCCCCACAGTTTAATATTTTACTGTCTCTTTTTAGAGTTACCATTCATTTTCAATAGAAGCCAGCTGAGGCAATCATGTGACGTCACATGCATGCAACAGATCTGTGATGATCTGTGAGTATTTTACTGACCGTTTCATGTCCTCTTTAAAAACATTGTGAATTAGCTGCATTACTAGTACTTACCATGCACTTGAGGAAAAACTTCTTGGTGTCTTCACGGAGATACATCAGCAGGCCTCTCAGGGCTGTTGTTTTTCGATGGGACATAATTTCGGTTGTCTAAAAATATACAGAGCATGTTTGAATTAGTTTAATACTGTGACGTTGTCATTCCTAATAAAAAAATATTTTTCCTCTTCTAAAACTGCCACTGAAAAGGGCACTTCACTGACCTGACCATCAAGCTCATCGAGGAGCCCCTCCATTTGTTGACCAATGGCTCCTCTCTTGGACCTGTAGAGCTTCAGCAGTCCCGGCCCAAATTTGTCAAGAGATTCATTCAAAGTCCCAAGCAGGTCTTTGCTTGTGATGCGCTTTCTTCAGAGATCTAGACAACAAGAAAAAAAATGTCATCCATAACCATACAGAGTGTTATTCTGTTATTTTGCCCCTGATGAAAATACTTCAAATCATATTCATCATTTAAACTTGCAATTTCAAGCAAGTATGGTTAAGTGTACTTCCAAGGAAGTGAGATGGTTATGTCAGGATGTATAGAACCCCAACACGAAGTGGGGGGGGGGGGTGCTATACATCTGTTGGGGTATATTTCTATATTAACGACCTCCAAACCGTACATAATCCCGCTTATTACACGGCTTCCGAGTGAAATAATTAGTTAGTAATGTAATGTTGATCAAATACGACAAAAAAAAGATATTACGAGGTGTGTTTTTGTCACTGACTCGCAGTGCAGCAATTGATCCACGGACCGGTACCGGTCCGCAGCTCGGTGAATTTGAAAGTGACATTTACACAGCATTCTATGGACACAAGACTGTGTCCTGCATGCAGCTTAATTGTTCAGCAACAACAAGACTGGCAGTTTCACCCGCGGGCACAATGCAACAAATTGACAGTGGGACCTGAAGCGCATACGTCGAGATGGGGCTCACTTTTCAGTCCTCAAAAAACACACAAAGACAACCAAATACTGCCCTACTGCTCGTCTGTACTGGCCCAGAAGCGATACCGTCTAGAGCTTACTTGAAATCACATCTACAACATTTTTTCAGGTAGTACTGAATCTGCCTCGCATCCACGAGACTCACATGCACCCACCGCAGTTCACTGACGGTGTCCGTTCACGCGCGCGACAGAGTGCGGCGTCAGCTAGTGTTACTTACCGGTTGACGACTGGGCTCGGGTCACGTTCACGGAACAACGTTTAAAAAAAACAACGGTCATTTTACGGCCCTGTTGGTACTGGCTAACGGAAGGCTAACTTGCACCCAAGAAAAGACACAACATAAGCTATTAATTAATACATCTTCCGAACTTACACCACCGTCTTAAAAAAGGGCAGCTGCATATAAGTTACAGGTCCAATACTCGAGCTCAAGCTAAAGCTAGCTTAGCGTAACATAGCGTTACTCCCTGAAGTGACATGATGAGGCAGGCGGACTCTACAATAAAAAAGAAAGAAAGAAAACCAGTCTGTAATAATTCACCGTGGTGGCAGTACTAACATGTATAGCTTACCTTAAGAGAGAACGTGTTGTGGTACTTGTCGTTACAGCTCTCGTCTAATGTCGGATACTCCAACCGGCTCGGAGTTGTTCCAACCTGTGCGCGCATGCGCAAATGAACGATTGACGGAGTTTGCCCAACTTAACTCAAAAATCTGCTCTAAGATCAACATTTTTTTGTTGAGCTGATTTAAAAATATTAGTTAAGTATACATTATAAAAAAATTTCTGGGCAGACAAGAGTTTATAGATTACTCATTGCAAAGCCATATTTCCAAGTAAGTTTAACTTAAAAACTTCAATGTGGTCAACAACTGCTAGTTATCGTTTTTACAGTGCACATAACAATATCTGGACATCACCTGTGAGCTGGGTAATGCTGCTGAAGTAAAGTATGAAAAAATAACAGAGGCTTCAGTAAATTCATGTCCAGGCGATCTCAAGATTGGCACACATTGGCACAATTTGTACCATCTGTGCTATTTGAGATTTGTTTGGTACAAAGTTGTTATAATAATTTCATTTCATTTGAACTTCATTATAGGTTTAAAAAAAACTTGTTCCAAAGAAAACCTTATAATGGTTGTCTCCAAGAGGAGCAGATTTATTCACTGAGATAATAATAATAATAATAATAATAATAATAATAATAATAATAATAAGAAGAAGAAGAAGAAGAAGAAGAAGAAGAAGAAGAAGAACACCAAAGGAGATTAAAAAAAATTGAGAAAGGAACTTCAAAAATCAGCTAATTAAAGTATTTACAGTGTGTGTCTTATTTGGTTTCTGGATCGGTGAATCTTGGTCATACATGGATAAACATGGTATTGTTGGATTCTGTGGAGTCACAGCTTTCTGGAGACATCCATGCTTGTCATGTTACCTTACTATGAGACTTGATATGAGCGTCTTTTCTCTGTGTGTATGTTTTGTTCTGTTTTCGCAACTGCTGCTTTGATAGCTTGGTGTTTGAGCAGTGTTTGATGGACATAGGGATGGTTTATGGGCTTTTGCTGAAATTCTGAGATTTCTGCTGATATGCGACATATCTGTATTGTCTCTAAATCAATAATGTTCTGGAAATATTTCTAGAAAGTTTCAGTGAGAATGTGCTCATTTTGTCAACCTTATCACATTATAAGAATATTTTATGAATCACATTTTACATCAATATCATCCTGGAAATATTTTTAGAAAGTTTCAGTTAGAATGTTATCATTTTGTCAACCCTATCACATTATAAGAATATTTTATGTATCACATTCTACATCAATTATGTTCTAGAAATATTTTTAGAAAGTTTCAGTTCGAATGTTCTCATTTTGTCACCATATCATATTATTAGAATATTTTATACATTACATTCTACATCAATTACATCCTAGAAATATTTTTAGAAAGTTTCAGTTAGAATTTTCTCATTTTGTCACTTAACCATATTATAAGAATATTTTATACATTAAATTCTACATCAATAATGTTCTAGAAATATTTTTAGAAAGTTTCAGTTAGAATGTTCTCATTTTGTCACTGAACTATATTATAAGAATATTTTATAAATTACATTCTACATCAATAACATCCCAGAAATATTTTTAGAAAGTTTCAGTTACAATGTTCTCATTTTGTCACAATATCATATTATAAGAATATTTTATAAACACATCTTACATCAATAATGTTCTAGAAATGTTTTAGAAAGTTTCAGTCACAATGTTCTCATTTGGTCACCATATCATATTATAAGAATATTTTATAAATTACATTCTACATCAATAACATCGGAGAAATATTTTTTGAAAGTTTCAGTAAGAATGTTCTCCTTTTGTCACCATATCACATTATAAGAATATTTTATGAATCACATCCTACATCAATAATGTTCTAGAAATATTTTTAGAAAGTTTTAATTAGAATGTTCTCATTTTGTCTCCATATCATATTATGAGAATATTTTATGAATCACATAATACATCAACATCATCCTAGAAATATTTTAAGAAAGTTTCAGTTAGAATGTTCTCATTTTGTCACTGAACCACATTGTAAGAATATTTTATACATTACATTCTACATCTATTATGTTCCAGAAATTTTTTTAGAAAGTTTCATTTAGAATGTTCTCATTTTGTCACCATATCATATTATAAGAATATTTTATAAATTACATTCTACGTCAAAAACATCCCAAAAATATTTTTAGAAAGTTTCAGTTAGAATGTTCTCATTTTGTTACCATATCATATTATAAGAATATTTTATAAATTACATTCTACATCAAAAACATCCCAGAAATATTTTTAGAAAGTTTCAGTTAGAATGTTCTCATTTTGTCACCCTAACATATTATTAGAATATTTTATACATTACATTCTTCATCAATAATGTTCTAGAAATGTTTTTAGAAAGTCACAGTTAGAATGTTCTCATTTTGTCTCCATATCATATTATGAGAATTTTTTATGAATCACATTCTACATCAATATCATCCTAGAAATATTTTTAGAAAGTTTCAGTTAGAATGTTCTCTTTTTGTCACCGTGTCATATTACAAGAATATTTTATAAATTACATTCTACATCAATAACATCCCAGAAACATTTTTAGAAAGTTTCAGTTACAATGTTCTCATTTGGTCACCATATCATATTATAAGAATATTTTATAAATTACATTCTACATCAATAACATCGGAGAAATATTTTTTGAAAGTTTCAGTAAGAATGTTCTCCTTTTGTCACCATATCACATTATAAGAATATTTTATGAATCACATCCTACATCAATAATGTTCTAGAAATCTTTTTAGAAAGTTTCTATTAGAATGTTCTCATTTTGTCACTATATCATATTATTAGAATATTTTAGACATTACATTTTACATCATCATCCTAGAAATATTTTTAGAAAGTTTCAGTTAGAATGTTCTAATTCTGTCACTGAACCACATTGTAAGAATATTTTATACATGACATTCTACATCAATAATGTTCTAGAAATATTTTTAGAAAGTTTCATTTAGAATGTTCTCATTTTGTCACCATATCATATTATAAGAATATTTTATAAATTACATTCTACATCAAAAACATCCCAGAAATATTTTTAGAAAGTTTCAGTTAGAATGTTCTCATTTTGTCACCATAACATATTATTAGAATATTTTATACGTTACATTCTTCATCAATAATGTTCTAGAAATGTTTTTAGAAAGTTTCATTTAGAATGTTCTCATTTTGTCTCCATATCATATTATGAGAATATTTTATGAATCACATTCTACATCAATATCATCCTAGAAATATTTTTAGAAAGTTTCAGTTAGAATGTTCTCATTTTGTCACCATATCATATTATAAGAATATTTTATAGATTACATTCTACATCAAAAACATCCCAGAAATATTTTTAGAAAGTTTCAGTTAGACTGTTATCATTTTGTCACCCTAACATATTATTAGAATATTTTATACATTACATTCTTCATCAATAATGTTCTAGAAATGTTTTTAGAAAGTTTCAGTTAGAATGTTCTCATTTTGTCTCCATATCATATTATGAGGATATTTTATGAATCACATTCTACATCAATATCATCCTAGAAATATTTTTAGAAAGTTTCAGTCAGAATGTTCTCATTTTGTCACCGTATCATATTACAAGAATATTTTATAAATTACATTCTACATCAATAACATCCCAGAAACATTTTTAGAAAGTTTCGGTTAGAATGTTCTCATTTTGTTACCATATCATATTATAAGAATATTTTATAAACACATCCTACATCAATAATGTTCTAGAAATGTTTTTAGAAAGTTTCAGTTAGAATGTTCTCATTTTGTCTCCATATCATATTATGAGAATATTTTATAAACACATCCTACATCAATAATGTTCTAGAAATGTTTTTAGAAAGTTTCAGTTAGAATGTTCTCATTTTGTCACCATATCATTTTATAAGAATATTTTATAAATTATATTCTACATCAATAATGTTCTAGAAATATTTTTAGAAAGTTTCAGTTACAATGTTCTCGTTATGTCGCAATTTCACATTTCAGGAATGTTTAAAACATTACATTCTGCAATAATAACATCCCAGAAATATTGTAGGAATGTTATAGTTTATTTTTTTCTTTCTAACATAAATAGAACTTGCTAGGAATGTTAGCCAATGGTATGGGAATGTTCCCTGCTAGCTGGGAATGTTGATGATATTAAATAGCAGTCCAAGTGCTGTGTTGTTCTAAGTAAAATTCAAGGAGTGACAACTGTAAGAAAGCTCGGGAATGTCAGAGAAGTGGGATCCCAAAAGAAGTGCATGAACCAGCAGATACGAGAGACGGAGGGGGCATGCGTTTCACGATAGAGTGAAGAAGTGCCAGAAGTGATTCAGCATGTTCTGATGGGACACACCACCTGTCTTCGGTGAGTCCCAACAGGAGCATGCGTACTTATGCAGGCATGAATGTGGGGTGATCACCGAAGTCCCAGGTTGACCATTCCCTGCAATACCTAGGAGCCCAGAGACACCCCCGAGAGGCCAGGACATCCAAGACCCACCACCAGGGCCCCGGACGTCACCCAATCCAGCAACAGCCCCCGGACCCAGAGGGGGGCCAACCCCCATCACCCAAAGCACCGAGGGTGACACTAAGGGGGCCGCGGGGGGAGGAAGGTCCGCGCCCAGCATCCACCCCCAACCAACCCCCCATCCACCCGGCCCACCCCACAGCCCCCATGCCCCCATACCCAGCCGCCCCCCCACATCCCCCACGGCTGGACCGGGGCCCCCCAGCAGCCCAGGAGCCAGATGTCCCAGGACCGGGCGCCCTCTGGGGACCTAGGGTGGGCGGGACAAGGGCGTGCAGTGTTGAGGCCAGGAGCACACTCCGCCCTCCCCTTGAGGAACCTGTCCCGGAAGAGCACAGGAGACCACCGCCCACGGGCCCAGGGAAGCGCCCGGATCCACCAACACAGAGCGGCCCCCCACAGGTAGCCACCCATAACGAGACCACAGCAAGCTAGCTCGGGGACCCGGTACCACAGCACACCAAGGGGCGTACGACCCCACAGGGCCAACCCGCCCCCAAGGGGCCCCCCCAGCCATCCCCCACAGACACTCGGGGCCAGCCGCACTGAGAGGCCCCCGATGCCGACCCACCAGATGGAAACATGCTCACCAGCATAGAATCATGGCCAGACAGGGCCAGACCCCACTGGCCCTACCAAGCCTAAACTAGTGTTCCACCCCTTGTCCCACCCTGTTAATATGCATCTTTGCTTCCAGACAAAGATGCATTATCCCTTCACCGTGACTAAGTGTGTCCCTAATTGTGAAGTTGTGCATTAGGAGAGGGAAGGTTGGCGGAGTGGGAGCCCACCGGTCCCCACTCCCCCGCCCATCCAAAACAGGTGAATGTTTGTTTTGCATTAAAAACAGAGGGAAGGTCAGGCAGGAGAGAGGTGAGCAGGGAAGGGCCCCAGCCTGTGACAGACTGGAGCCCATTCCTACGGCCCCCTCACCCTCCCTCAATCTAGTGTATGTGGTGTAATTAAAAACTTGAAGACAAAAAGGGCAGGAGGGTGAGGTAGTCCCCTCCCTACCTCCCCTAACTCCAGGAGCCCTGAGTGTTGTGTGCCCCCCCCCCCCCCCCCCCCATCCCCACACACACACACAAAGAAAAAAAAAAAAAAAAAAAAAAAAAAAAAAAAGGTGCAGTGTACAAGAGTGCAAGGTGAAAAGGTGAAGTGCGAGTAAGAGGCAAAGCCAGCAAGGACCAGCCCCGTCCGTCAAGACACCATGCAGGAGCCTGGGGGTTGACATCGAAAAGCCCCCCCCACAGCAAGCCCCAGCATCCACAGAAGACGACCAAGATGGCCCCCCACGAGCAGGCAAGCACAGCAGGGGCACCCCCACCGGCGAACCACAGCACCAGAGCCCCCGACCCAGCAGGTGCCCCAGACCCATCACAGGACAACCACCCATAGGGCACCGCCCCCCACAGGAGGACCGCGGGACCCCCACCCGGGCCCCAGCCGGCAAGTCCCCCCCAGCCCACTCCGGGCCCCGACCTGTAAGGAAGGCAGAGATGCCATCGGGCAACCCTGCCATGAGGGAGCCAATACCCCACGGTTGCCCTGACGCCCTGTCCCGGCCCACGTTGCCACATGGGCCTACGTGGCACGGGGACAGTGACCCCACCCAGAGGGCGAGACAGGCCCCAGGGTTGGACCCCTAGGCCAGCTGGGGACCCACAGTCCCCCCGCAGGGGCAAGGGGGGGGGGCGGGTAGGCAAGGAGGAAGGAGGAGGGAGGGAGACCACAAGGCGGACGGTAGGGAGGAAGGGGCATGGACGCACCGCGGACAAGCCCCTCACCCCACAACCCCCAGGGCCAGCCAAGGTGCCCCAGTGTTGGAGTGGCTAGCATCCCCCTCCAGATCCCACAACTGCGCACGGACCCGGTAGCCCCGGGGCACAGGCGGCAAACCGCTGAGCACCCCCACCTCAGGGAGGGAAGACGCCAGGCCGTCAGGTTCCACAGGGCAGTGGGTCAAGTCTGGGGTTGTAGGTGGAAAGAAACCCCCCCTCTACCTTCACCGGAGTATACTCATCTTTTGGTAGTCCTGGGGAGCTGTATTAGTTTCTTTGGAGAAAGCAGTGCCAGTTAGTTTAGTGGTTATGTATGTGTGTTTATGTGTGTGTTTGGGGGAGGGGAGTATTGGCTGACAGACAAGGAAAAGGTGCTAGTGGATTCAGACATGCAAGAAGCCAATTAAGAGTGACCAGTATGAACAATGATGTTCTGCTGTATTGATAAGAGGGGAAGCCAAGTTTTCCAGGGAGATGTAATCAGAGAAGAGGTTCTTCCATTGGGCTAGATGTATGGTGTTTCTTGATTTCCAGTTCATGAGGATAGTTTTCTTGGCGATAGTTAGTGCCACAAGAAGTAGTCTACTGTTACTTGCATTAAGATCAAGTGAAGACAAGTCACCAAGTAAGCAGAGTGAGGGGGACAGTGGGATGTGGCTCTCCATGAAGAGGGATAGTGACTGAGTGACTTCTTTCCAAAACTGTTTGATGGGTGTACAGTGCCAGGTGGCGTGAATATAGGTGTCAGGACAACTTTGTGTACAATAGGAACATATTTCTGATGCGAAACCCATTTGAGACATTTTTTGTGCAGTGTAGTGAGTTCTGTGAATGATTTTGTATTGGATGAGCTGTAGATTTGCATTTTTGGTCATAAAATAGATATTTTTTAAGATTGTAGCCCAGAATTCTGCATCCGGAGCAATGGAGAGCTCTTTTTCCCATTTATTAGAAGGTAACGCAATAGTTTGGTCAGACTGTGTTATTATTTTATATATCTTCGAAAGAAGTTTTTTTGGAGAGAGGATATTAATGAGATCCTCAGATGAAGGGGGAAGAAACAAATTTATGGTTTTATTGTTCATCTTGGATTGAACAGATGATTTGACTTGGAGATACTGTAAAAAGCTGTTTTTCCCGATGCCAAATTTCTGGACCAGATGGTGGAATGAGACCAAGGTGTTATTATGAAATATATGTTTAAGATGTGTGATGCCTTTTTCAGTCCATGTGTGCAGGTTAAGTGGTTTCCTATTACTTAAGAAATCAGGATTATTCCAGATAGGAGTAAAATTTGATGGTGCAAGAGTACAATTTGTGGTTTTGTGGAATTTCCACCAGGCTGTCAGGGTCGAAGCTATTGTTGCTGCCTTGAAACAAGTGTGGCGCTTGATGGATTGACTGAGGAATGGGAGGTCTGAAATATTTATGTCTTTGCAAAATGTTTTTTCTATATCTAACCAGGTGTTATCTGATTTGATGGGGTGTGTCCACTTGTATATATATTGTAGTTGATTAGCCAATGAGTAGTGGTGGATGTGTGGAGCATCTAAGCCTCCTTGCGTCTTGGGTTTTTGTAGAGTTGTAAGTTTTATCCTTGGTGTTTTGTTCTTCCAGTAGAATTTAGTGAACATTGAATCTAAAGCCTTGAACCAGGTGAGCGTTGGATGAATTGGAATCATTGAGAAAAGGTAGTTTATTTTTGGAAGTACCGTCATTTTGATTGTTGCTATTCTTCCTAAAATGGATACTGGTAGGTTCATCCAGCGTTGGAGGTCATTGTCTATTGTTTTCAATAGAGGTGTGAAATTGAGCCCTATCAGTTCTGTCAGCCTGGAGGATATATTGATACCAAGATAAGTGATGTGACCTTTGCATGGAGGGATGGGTGATACCGGGGCTACAGCGATCGATCGGGTGTTGCGTAATGGAAGGATTGAGGATTTGTTCCAGTTTATTGAGTAATCTGAGATCTTGGAGAATGATTTGATGAGGTTAATTGTTTCTTGCAGAGATAACTGAGGGTCTTGTAAAAATAGTAAAATGTCATCCGCATACAAACTTATTTTGTGCTGCATTTGGGGCGTTTGAATTCCTTTAATGTGGATATTTTGGCGGATGGCTGCAGCAAGGGGTTCTGTGAAGATGGTGAATAGAGAAGGAGAGAGAGGGCATCCCTGCCTTGTTCCCCTGTGCAGTGTAAAACTTTGTGAGGTTAATCCATTGGTGGTGACAGTAGCAGAGGGAGCCGTGTATAGAGTCTTGATCCAGTGAATAAATGAATCCCCAAAACCAAATTTTTCTAGTGTGGAGAAGAGAGTTTTCCAGTTTACCTTGTCAAAGGCTTTTTCTGCATCTAAGGTTGCTATGATGGTGTCTTCCTGTTGTAATGATGCATAATGGATTAAGTTGAATAATCGACGCGTATTATTGGATGCCTGTCTGCCTTTGATGAAGCCGGTCTGATCGTGGTGAATTATGAAAGGAGTTATTTTTTCTAACCTGTGTGCCAGGGCTTTGCTTATGATTTTTATATCTACATTAATTAAAGAGATTGGACGATAATTTGTTGGAAGAGTTGGGTCCTTGTTTGGTTTATGGATAAGTGAAATTTCAGCTGTATTCATATGTGCTGGAAATCTAGATTTTTGTTTTATTTCAATAATTGTTCTCATGAAAAGTGGGGATAGAATAGGCCAGAAGTGCTTGTAAAATTCATCAGGGAAGCCATCAGGACCTGGTGCTTTGTTGTCTGGCATGAGGTTTAGGGCTGTGGAGAGTTCTTTTTCTGATATTGGCGAGTCTAGTGCCTTGGACTGTTCTGGATCAATCTGTGGGAGTTCAATATTATTAAGAAATAAGTCAATGTCTTCCTGTTTTGGTTCGTTTTCAGATGAGTACAAGTTAGCATAAAAGTTTTGGAAATTTCATTTATTTCCTGTGGTGAATTGGTAGGCTCCCCTAATGAGTTCTTAATGGTTGTGATCGTTGTCCTCTCTTTGTTTCGTTTAATAAGATTTGCTAAATATTTACCTGACTTATTGTTATGATGGAAATTTTCTTGTCTGAGTCTGTGAATTAAAAATTGAGTTTTCCTATTTATGATCTCATTCAGTTGGAACTGATATTTTCTTAACTCTTTCTGGGTTTCTTCTGTTGGGTTGCTTGCATTCAGTGTTTCTAGCAATTTTATTTTTTGTTCTAGTTTCTCTTCTTGTTCCTTTTCCTTTTTTTTATGAACAGAGAATGATATGATTTTGCCTCTCAGAACTGCTTTACTTGTTTCCCACAGAATGGTGGGTGAGGTCTCTGGGGAATCATTTATTTCGAGGAAGGAGGCCCAATCTCTCCTGAGATAGCTATCAAACTCTGGGTCTTTAAGAAGAGATGAGTTGAAACGCCATTTAGTGAAGCGTTTAGGTTGGTTAATAGGGTTCCACCTGAGTGTTACTGGGGCATGATCACTAATAATTATGGGGTGGATTTTTGAATTTGAAATTTCTGGTATAATAGAGTTACTGGCCAGGAAGAGGTCAATGCGTGAGTAGGAATGGTGGACTGTCAAGTCAAGTCAAGTCAACTTTATTGTCAAATATGCTATACATGCTCGACACACAGCATAAATGAAATTTCAGTCCTCTCAGACCCACGGTGCTGCAGGGTAATAAAAAAAGTTACAATAACTAAGCTAAATAAGACTACCTTAAAAATAGAGACTACTTTAAATAAAGACTACCTTAAATACTACAATTAACAATATAAACAGTATAACAGAATAAACAGAATAAACAGACCTGAGGTAAGCAGTAGTGCAAAATTTTGGCTGGACAAAGTGAAATGAACAGACATGAGGTATTGCAAATAATGCAGATAATGCAGATAATGCAAATAGTGCAAATGGTGCAAATGAGCATGTGTAAAGTGTGCATAAAGTGAAGTGTGCATAAAGTGAAGTGTGCAGTCCTGAGAAGGGTGAGCATGGGCAGAGTCTGTGGCCCAGAGTCAATGGAGGGGGCCAGTGGGGGGGAGTGGGGGCAGAGCAGGGAGGGAATTGAGAGTCCTGACTGCCTGGTGGAAAAAACTGTCTTTGAGCCTGCTGGTTTTGGCCCGGAGACTCTGCAGTCTCCTTCCCGACGGCAGCAGGTTAAAGAGACTGTGGGATGGGTGGGTGGGGTCACCCGCAATTCTTGTGGCTTTGCGGGTGAGGCGGGTGTTGTAAATGTCCAGTAGGGAGGGAAGAGAGACACCGATGATCTTCTCAGCTGCCTTCACAGTGCGCTGCAGGGTCTTGCGGCAGGAGATGGTGCAGGCGCCGAACCACACGGTGATGCAGCTGGTCAGGATGCTCTCAATGGTGCCTCTGTAAAAAGAGAACATAATGGGGGACGGGGCTCTTGCTCTTCTCAGTTTCCGCAGGAAGTAGAGTCGCCGTTGAGCTTTCTTGGCCAGAGATGTGGTGTTGATGTTCCAGGACAGGTCTTCGGAGATGTGTACACCCAGGAACTTGGCGCTGCTCACCCGCTCTACTGCAGCGCCGTTGATGGTTAGTGGAGAATGCTGGGTGCGCTCTCTCCTGACGTCCACTACAATCTCCTTCGTCTTCTCCACGTTTAGGAGGAGATTGTTGTCCTTACACCACTCGGCCAGGCGTCTCACCTCGCTCCTGTAGTTTGTCTCATCGTTATTGTTGATGAGACCCACCACAGTTGTGTCGTCTGCGAACTTGATGAAGAGGTTGGAGCTGGATGTGGGTTTGCAGTCGTGGGTTAGCAGAGTGAAGAGGAGGGGGCTGAGCACACATCCTTGGGGGGCCCCTGTGTTCAGCGTGATGGTGCTGGAGGTGTTGCTGCCGACCCGTACTGCCTGTGGTCTCCCCGTCAGAAAGTCCAACAGCCAGTTACACAGGGAGGTGTTGAGTCCCAGCTGGACGAGTTTGAGGATGAGCTGCTGAGGGAGACTGGTGAGTAGAATGAGTATTCTCTGAGAGTGGGGTGCTGTAGACGCCAGCAATCACCAAGACCAATATCATATCGAGTATTATTGACATTTTACCAGAAATACAATTAATACAATTTTAAAAAATGCAAATTAAAAAAATTCTGACCTTATTTGGACCACTTTCAACCTCAGTTTCTTTTTAGGTCTGAATCTAATCTCATAATTCATTCTTTTCCCCAATGGCCTCATCCTCTTCAGTAGAATTCTAACTTTAATCTTCTCAGAATTCTGTGAAAAAGGACATAACTTAGAGAAAAAAAGTCAGAATTCTATGAGAGGATAAGGACCACTGGTTAAAAAAACGGTGTCAAAAAAGTTTTTATAACAATTTTGAAAAACAAATACAGTAAAATAAAGTCAGACCTTATTTTAGCCATTTTGGACCTCATTTTAACTTTTTTCATCATATTCCAGAAACCTTTTCTCAGAATTCTGACTAAAATCTCATTCTAAAAAGTAGTTCTTTTTACTGTGGCCAAAATCCTGTTCTGTAGAATTCTGACTTTTTTCCCTCCAAATTCTGGGAAGATCAAAGTCAGAACTTAGACTTTAAATTCTCAGAATTCTGAGAAAAAAGTCAGAACTTTAAGAAAAAAATATAGAAATCCAGGAAATGAATACCTGCCGCTCTGTGAAGAGCGCTGGCCATCTCTCAAGCATGTCCAGTACAGCAGGCTCAGTTTTCACTATCTCTTTTCGGCGCATGGGAAAGGTCTGGTCCATCATTTGAGCTACAAGTGTTTCATTTAGTTTTTTTTTCTTCATTTCTTCCTGCAGAACATTTCTGGCCTTTTCCAAGCTTGCTTCATTGTGTCCATCAGGTAAGTTGGGCAGATAATTCGCTTCACCTCTTTTTGGACGCTTGATGTTCTTGCTTGAGAATTCTCCCACTGGGTTACTTTTGCTTCTTTTACCTACATTAACTGTAACATCTTCACACTGAGCTCTTCTGAGCTTTGTTCGATAGTTGCCCATCTTAAACTTAAGACTGTTTTTCCAGCCATACCAGCCTGGCTGTGGACCTGGCTCTGAGAGACTAAGGTGCTTGCTGGTGAGAGATTGTGCAACACTAGAAAATTCTTCATCTGTAGGATAAGCTTTAAAACTGTACATTGCCTCAGCAAGTTTTTCCAATATGTCATGCTTCATATCACGGGGAAGAGGCGTACGCGTTCCATCTCTCAGGTAAGATCTCCTTGTCTCAGTCTGTACTCCACATCAACTGAGAAATTGGGAATGTCAAAAAATTCTGGCCATTGTTTCCTCAGCAATGGTGAAGATTCGGCAGGTGACAGGATCTCAGTGTCAGCTGTACTTAAGTCAGTGTCTGATGTTGATGCCGAGGGGGATGCCAGAGATGTCAGCTGGAGAGTGACAAGAGTTATGATTCTCAGCGTTGCTTTTTCAGGCAAATCCGTTATTTCAGTCAAATTGCAGAGGGCGTTATTGAAGCCTACATCTTCATATTGCAGTTTAAAGTCATGCTGCAATGACAGTTTGTCCCTCAATTGCATTTTCAATTGTTCGATACAATCTGGTCTTTCGTTTAAAACCAACTTCCTGATATCGTCTTCATTGATGACCACTCCCAGCAATAACCTCTGTGCCATTTTGGTAAGATATCCTGAAAGAGGAATAGAATGCATTAAAAGACTGCAACATTTCAGTATTTGCTTGACTCAGCAGATCATGTGCCGTTTCAGTGTAACAAACCATTTCCCCTTTACTTTGTAGAGTGACAATGGAAAAATGTCATTCAGCTCTGACAATTGGGTGACTGCAAAGCGTGAAAAATGGCTGAAACAGAGCTCATATGCTCTAAGATGTGCATCATACCATGAAGTCACAAGTTTGCAGACAAAAACTATGCTGGCATTGATAACCACAATCTTTGCTATTTGTCTGAACTCTGGGAGTCCTGCGCAAGACCCGACTGAGATGATCATATCAGCACTTAATGCCATCTAGACGGACCGAAGATGCTTCAAGGACTGTGTTTGTTTTGCCATTCATTTGATACAGACTGTTCTGCACATTTTTAGGGAATGATGCAACCATCACAGCCTTCATTTTATCAATTTCAACAGGTGGCTTGAAAATAGAAGGGGAAGCTAAATGGAAGGCGACCATTTTCGAGGTTAACTCTTGAAATTGCGAACGTGTCGCACAATGTCTTTGAAAAACTTGTGTTTGCCCTCAAAATGCATGGTCCACGCGTCTGATAAAGGGCCAAAAGTTCTTATCAGGTCCGGGTAATGTTCGAGATAGTGGTGCTTTGAACGTACTTTTTCATCAGGAAAAACTTTGTGAAAAAGATCCCTATGGTCTGCAATTTTGCAGTCAAGAAATGAAACAGACTCCTCTGTAAACTCTCCAGAAAGTGGCAGTTCCACCACATCCTTCAAGATCATCAAAACCTCCCAGATTTCATCCTCACCAGGGATATGATGACCAATCAGTAGAGGCAGAAGTCTGAGAAGTGCCCAATTTTCATGGGTGTTCCCTCCAATTGTTCCCTTGGTGGTGAAGTTCTTTGTGAGGAGTTGGGGTCAATTTGTTTTGTCAGAAAATGTATATGGAAACTGTAGATGGCCTTATTTATGATTTCAAGGGAAATATATATCTTTGATATCAGTTTTCTTAAGCACAAGGCCAGTTCAATTGAAACAATACCCTCCAGAAGATCGTGCAAAAGATCTGGTGGGTAGCCTTCACTCACATGAAAATGTTCCAAACTTTGAGTCAGAGGACAGACTCCTTTGACACCATGTTTCTGTGCCATGCTAGAATCTTGCAGGACATCTTGCACCTGTCTGTTGTGACTTTATTTTGTTTGAGGCTGGAGTGAGCCTGTTCTTACTTCTTTGTGTTGTATTTCATCCTTTGTGGCCATACGAAATCGACACAGTTGACTTACTGTGAAGCTTTCAAAAAATTCCTCCCAATGATTGTGCAGCGAGGTTGTCTGCTGCAACAAACAACACTGTCCCTTTTACACTTACTCCAAGCTGTTCCACATACACTCCTTGTTGCTCAAGAGAAGCAAGGTCCTGCAGGAGAGGGCAAAGAACTTCCTTATAACCAGTCTTTGATGATACTGACCTTGCAAAGCAAGGCGAGCTGAATGGAATGAAGGGAAGAGCAAAATTTTGGGTGCGGATTTCCAAGTACCCAATAGATGGCACACAACTTGTGTTTCTTCCTGGAGGTTCCCAAGGGGTTGGCCACCTCAAAGTCATCAATGTACAAATTAAGAGCAACTCTGAACTCTTCTTCTGTCAAGAGAGAATTACTTTTGAAGCGGGATCCATCCCTGTAAGACTTGTAACCCTGTGACAGATTAGGCTCAACTGTAATGGCCTTCTCCAAAAAACGTTTGCTACCTCTGTCAGGGAAATTTACCCCGTTGCCCCCGGTGCATGTGGCCAGTAGTTGTTTTTCTCCCCTCCCCTCGTGCAGTTTGTCAAGCATTTTGAAGAAGTCTCTTGATCCGAATTCCGGACTGGTGGACCAGCTGGAAGGCCGTATGTTGGGCCATCTGAGCTTGAAGCAACCTACGACAGACAGCTTCCACCTCCTGCAGGGTTGGGTTGTACATGGACATTAATTGTTGCATTTCTGTGACCCACTTCTCACCTACAGTCTTTTGTGGGTCTGGTAGTTCCCCTGCCACCTCTTTCAGTTCCTCTGGTAAACATAGCCTGTATACATGCACCTCAGGTTCCCAATCCTTTCCATCAGCTGGTCTTGGTTGTGGGTTGGGGAACACCATCATTGGCATCTGGTGTGCTCCTTTCTTGTCTCCTTGGCTCCTTAACCAATAATCGAAAGATGCTGCTAGGGGAGAAGAGTTCTTGGCAGAAGCAACTTTAGTCTCTGTGTTTTTTTTTGGGTCAGTGACAAAGCTGACAAGTCAGGATACAATCCCCCCTCCTTTTCTTTCGACTCCTCCTGGGCAACTGTTACAGCAGAGTCCACACATTGAGGAGGAGGGGCAGCCACTGCAGAAGCAACATACGCTGGGGGCAGGTCCAAATCTCTCACCCTACTTTCATGTTTCTTTCTCTTTTTCACACATACTCTACTCATTCATTTCTTGTCTTATCATCAATCCTGTTACCGACTTTGCTTCCCTTATTTCTTCCCATTTTTGGAATGCATGCCAGTCAATCCTTTTCTTCCCTACTTGCTTTTCCTCTTGCTCTAAAATAACCCTGCACCGCTTCAAAAAATCAGTAATTAACGTTAATATTAATGGAAACACCCCCTTGGTGACATAGTGCCAGAGTGGAACAGCTTTAACAACATCTTCCCCCATTTCTGCGTCATTATTTTAGCAGGGCCTGTGAGAGGGTCAGGTAGCGTCTTTAGTTTCCCCAATTTGTTCCCCATTTTTTTCCCCTGTTTTTACCTTTCTGACTCACAGGGACAGGTGTGCTTGTACTTTCAATGGGCTTATCAGTCACACACAAGTATTCACTCACACTGATCTTCCCATACAAAGTATGGTTGGATCTTATCATGCACACTCTACCTTCGGGTAACTGTTAATTCAGCCAGGTGGATTGTATGACACATTCTTTCCGAGCACCGCACCCCAATAGTATACTTGAAGTATACCAGACACTGAAAGAGTAACCACAAAGCTATTTGTTTTATCTTTTTTTTTCACTCATACCATTTTATCATAAGGGGCATCCTATATCAGCCTGCTGTTAACTTTCTAACCTCTGAGGATATCTAGAATTCCCACTTTAAGAGGTTGTTTCCCAAAAACACTTCACATCAGCCACTTGTTGTACCCTATAATACTTTTTTTTTTAATTAGTTTTTCTTTTTAACATTTCCTTTCTTTCACAATTTAGAGCCAAATTTTGGTTTCCAATGTCAGCTTCAAAACCTATTCTCATGTCAATTTCAAACCCTGCACACAGGATTTAAAACCAGTCATGTATGACGGCCTCCAACACCACATGAAAAACTTGGAGATTCAGGGACTACATGAAGCCGGTCTGCTAACGACCACTAAGGATTTACGTGCGACAGAACTCCACTAACATACACAGGAAACTCCGTGGAGTTTCGTCGACGGCCCACCACTGGGACTTAAAGCTTACTTCATCACTGTCCGCACAGGATGCATATATGGCCCACCGCTGGGACTTAATACTCTATAAGGAATGATTCATAACACCGTACTCACTCGTGAAAATGGATGGAGCGTCAGTTGTCTGTCACCTGGCCTGACTTCTGGCGGGATCCTGTCCTCTGTTTGTCGGAGCGGAATTTTCCCTGAGTCTCTAACAGACCCCTGCCGGCAGTTCAACCCTCGGTCCAGGCTCAGGCGGCAAGCAGCGAAACGTCTATCTCGGTGGGACCTCCAAATGTCAGGGAAATTTACCCCGTTGCTCTCGAACAAATTTTAGAAATTACAAAATACCTCAGTGTGATGAATCTGTTCCTTCAATTACATGCAGCATGGAGAGAAGACCTCTGCTAGGTGTTCTCTCTCAACAGTGAGGTTGTCTTGCCTTATATATTCTTTGAGCTGAGGTAATAAAAATTCCACAAACACCAACCCTGTACCCTTATTAATGAAAACCATCTACTCAGTTTCAACTTGTAAAACCATTCCCTAACTTCAATGGGGGTCACGAACTTCTTAAACTGACCCTCTGTTGTTCAATTGCCCCTAATTTCCCAATTTCCCCTAATTTCCTTGCTGGTCAGTGAAATGGTTAAACTATCCCCCATCTGACCTACTCCCCCTTTATTACACTACAAAGAAGTCAGGCTTTAACATGTGTTCAATTCTCACATTCCCTCCTTTTGACACAAAGTGGCAACATAACATTAAAGCTGACTAGTATAATGTATCACTGCGCAGAAAAAATCCAGAAACAGAAAGAACACACAAACTATGGAAAAACAAACAGTTGTCTCTTCTTCCTAATTAATTATTCCGTTGTGGCAGTCTTGACATTCTTGGCGTTATAAGTGTGTGTTGATGATTCATCACTTTTCCAGGTTCCTTTTGTGATATCCTTTGAATTTAAGAAGTCTGTCAGTTCATTGTTCAAGTTTGTACCCGTTCATATGTGATGGACGGGGTGTAAGAAAATCAGTATACGTGACATCAGTTTGTTGGGTGAATCTAAATGGATCAGTAGAATGTGTGCTGTAAATGGATATATGAGGACTAGTGGAGTCCAAATCTTCCAGGCCACCAGCATTGCTCCAGATGATGACTGTTGTGATATACACTCCAGTGACGATGACTCCAACCATCATCTTCCACCTGAGGCCCTCCATGATTCTTCCCCGGTCAGGCGGTCTCTCTTCAAGTAGGCCCATCCCCAGGAAACGGCTTGCACTGGGATGCATGGATCCAGGTGTCCCTCTCAGTAATGCGGATGGCTGTGGGAGTTGTCAGTAACACCTGGTATGGTCCTGTCCACCAGGGTTGGCGCCAATGTTTCCTTCTCAGATCCTTCACCACCACCCAGTCACCTGGCTCGATGTTGTGGAGCTGCACTGCCGTAGGCTCTGGAAGGGCTGTTTGCACTTTTGGGAAGATAAGCTTCAGAGCATGGTTAAGAGCACAATAATACCTAACCATGTCATTGTCCATTCCTGTCAAAGATACTGTTTTGTCGGGTCTGGAAGTCCTAAACACAGAAAATTAGTCAGTGCTTTTTTCAAGTCAGAAAAAGCTGTCTCTGCATCAGGAGTCCAAGTCAGAAAGTCAGTCATGGCCAAATGTTTTTCCCCATGAGTGGTATCATACAGGGGACGGGAGATCTCCCCAAAATCATAAATCCATGGATGACAATAGCCTACTAAACCCAAAAAAGACATCATCTGTTTCTTTGTCTTTGGTTTAGGAACATCCAAAATGGCCTGGATGCGGTCCAGACCTAATTTGCGCCCTTCAGGTATAACTACATGGCCAAGATAGCGCAGTGATTGTGTAACAAACTGCAGTTATCATTTGAAATTTTAAGTCCATTGTTTGCTAAAAAAAAACAAAGCAAAGACACTGTCTGTCTGACAAGCCTCTCGTGAAAGGGAACACACCAAGAGATCATCAACATACTGAACCAGTGTACTACCGCACTCTGGCTGCCAATGCGACAGGTTTTCCGCTACAGCAGCCGCAAACAAAGTTGGGCTTGCAGCAAACCCCTGTGGCATTCTTGAACTGGTCGCCACCCCCCATTTGGTTTCTTCACAGGCAATATAGGGGTGTTAAATGCTGAGAGAGGACATTCCACAATGGCACCTTTATCAATGAGAGACAGAATAACAGGAGCAATGCCTTGAACAGAGAAAAAGGGCAGCTACATTATGTTCCAGCTGATTCTCCAAGTCTTCCATATTACCATCAAGGTTGGTAAACTCAAATTCTGAATCTTCGGCATCAAGGACATTGTCCTCAGTTTGATAAACCTCATCAGTGAGAGGTTCAAGATCCTTCTCAGAAAAAAATTCAGGTTTGAAAGGTGTCTTGGTTCGTATTGGATGCTCTTTGCTTCTGTGCGAGTTAAAAGTTGAGTACACACTGCTGGCAAAGTTGCAGCCTATATATGGACAAACTACCTTTTGCTTCAGTTTTAAATGTCTTCGCAGATGAGAGAAAAAATCAGCATCAGTACAAGGTTCCACAAAGTCACATAACTGACAATGGAATTTGGTGTGACTGGCTTTCCTTGGCTCCTTTTGAGTGTGCCATTTTGTTAAGTGTACCTTGAGGGCATTAAAAGATTTAAAAGTGCATATACAGTCTTTGTGTGGGCATGGAAGTTGGGATATTCTTGTGTGGCACCCATGCTTTAAGCGATAATGTTTGAGTAAATAACCCCTTTTTTCTGCACAAAAGGTGCAGTACATACAGGTCCACTGCTTTGAAAGATCTCAATTTTCTTGGCTCATCTAGAAATAAAGAATTAGAATGAAATTAGCCAGATAAACAATACAGCAAGTGAAAAATAAGCAATTGTTACATCTAAATTAACTCATTATGGTTTTGATATATTTAAACATTTGTATGAACTGGATCAACTAAACTCACTCAAATTAAGTCAAAGTGGCTAATAATGACAGTATTTCTGATACGTTTGTTTTTTTTTTTAAAATGACTTCTACACATTTCACTCATTTCACAATATAACTAAGTTAAAATGTGAATGAACTAAAATATACATCTAATTGTCAGGGCCCAAAGGTAAGTTTTTTCAAGGATACAGAATGATTTTGTGACCACAAAGGTGTATTTATTAAGCACAATATTGGATTTTTCCCACATTTATACATTCATTCTATAAATTATGTTTTAAGTAACTTTAAATCTTAAGTTTGAATGACATTTCAGGTTTGATACTTAAAAAAATAGAAAAACTTAAAAAAAAAAACATGAAGTTTAAAGAATCGGAACGAATAAAGAAAAGATCACAACTCACATAGGTCTGTTGGTTTAGCCTAAAACTTCAGTTTCTTAGTATAGAAAGTTAAATTTTACAGTATATGATCATCTAAAATATCAGATGTAAACATCACTCAAAGTTTGGATATCTGCAGACACTGACACAATCAGCAAAGATGATCTTTAACTGAAAAAGTCTAATATTGTGCATCCCCATATAATTTGTCCCTTTGAGATTTAAGTACCATGAGATTCACAAAACTATATGAGAAAGAAAGAAAGAAAGAAAGAAAGAAAGAAGAAAGAAAGAAAGAAAGAAAGAAAGAAAGAAAGAAAGAAAGAGGGGGGGGTTGCATTGAAACAGATAGATGTAGTTTAATAAGTGCTGAGACATTAACTATTAAGTGTTGATGTGAAATGAAAATACCTTTATTACTGGAATTTTGACAGACCAACTGAGCATCAGTTTCTGTATAAATGATGGAAGGAAGAACAAAAATATCAAAAAACAATTATTTCAAATAAAACATGACAAGCCTACCTTAGTTTTACTCTGATAAAACGACTGTATTGTGATTAAAGTGCACAAGAAATTTATGACATGATAAACTCGTATTCAGGAAGGCTCTAGTTAAAATAAAAAAAAACAAAACAAGTTAAAGTAAGCCATGAAAAAATTGTTACAACATTAATATCTTGACTTCTCTACTTGCTTACCCAATGTTGTGCCTTTCGTAAAGTCCTGCTAGCACTTAACATCAATTAATTTTTCAAATATACATTAAACAAAGTAGTAGGAAAAACACACTGACTGAGCAAATTATGTCTCATAACACAGAATGTCAATTCTGTTGTTATTACAATGATAAATTCACCTCCATTTATTATATTCTCCAGTCGATTTGCACGCTACTTAAGCATTGTTGTGAAAGCGACTTACTCTTCAGTCAGGTCTTACTTGTCATTATGACTGCAGAAACCTCTAAACCGATCGTCAACGTCTTTAATACTGTGGCTGCTCGTGCAGCTATTTGCTAATGCTAGCACCACAGTTCAGGTACCATGGAACCTATCCGGTGTAATTATTCCGCAACCAATGCACATAATCACTTATCTACAAAGCGTATAGACGGATAGACTATCTGGAAGTTTCTCATTTAGTCCAAATAACTTGCTGTCTTAGGTGGACACTTAAAACACACGTCGTCCTTTGCCCCTAACACTGAAGCTACAGCTACCTGTCCATGCACCGAGGACCGCCCAAGGCGGTGTTGTTGTCATAGGTGAAAAGCTCGGCGTCCGAAATTGAAGACAGTAAACCATGCAAAGTCGGAGTTAATTAGATTAAATTAAATTAAATTTAAATCAGCTTGAATGCCGCGGACCAGAACAAAGCTCTCTTGTTAAAAATGACACCTGGTTAGGATCGGTTGATCTTAATACCTCTCACAACTACGTTATTCAATGATATTAAAATATGAATGAATTGGCACTAGATATTTTCCAGTTGCATAAAACTGAAATTTCCCAAAATGATTTATAGTTTTTAATCGTTTATATTACCACGCGTACGACTACAGAAAAATATTTTCGAAACGACTCGAAATACAGAGCTATGCAATTGTTGTTTCACCCACACAGACATCAGCGGTGCATGCCTGTCTGCGTGCCTGTTTTGGTGGCTGTGTTCGCGGGTTGAGGGATTATTTCAGTGGGGTTATTTTAACAGTATGAGAATTCACATTTCGAAGTGGTGGAAAAAAGTAAAGGACTTACAACAAATGAGTGATTCAATGGCCAATTTTTTTTTGTATCGTTGTTATGGCAGTCTTAACCACTGTTAGCTGAAATCAAACCTTATATCACATCATGGCTAATGATTTCTTTTAAGCCTGCACTCAACCAAAAAATCCCCATCCCAAAAAGACTTCATAGGGTGCCTTTGGAAGTGAGGTTGCAAAAATAACTTCACGTCGAGTAGCTAATGAGACGATAAAGCTAAGCTAAGTATGCACAGAAAGCCTTCCTGTTGAATGCTAAACCACAAGCCGATACAAAAATTTGAGAATATTTCTTACTTACCAAAAAAACTGCAGCGATAAAGACAATCACGGCACAACCGACGAGGAGCACCGCTGTGGAGACGTTTCATGCTGCACACGAGCCTCAGCCTTTACGTTCATGATAAGTTCAAGATAGGCGGAGTGATATGCGCATGATTAAGGAGTTGTAACAGAAGTTAGCCGATGTTGCACCCCACTCGAAAATAGTGCTAAACACTGGCGGAGTGATGTGTGCATGTTCGAATAATGAAGGAAAGTGGTGGCAGAGATTGATGGAGAAAATCTTTAAAGAAGCAATGGAAATGTTTAAATTGCCAAAAGGAAAAAAGGCAAAGAAGGCCAAAGTTTCCATGTAATAAAACTAATATTTTAGGATGCGTTTTATTTACAATAAGCTGCACTACTCTATAGAAATATTATAAAAGGTATAAAATTTAATTTGATTTTTAAAAACTGTTATGCTATCAAGGATATATTGGTTATTGTATGCAATCAATTTTTTGTTGTAACAGGAAAAAAAAACAAGAAATGTTAAGTTTAAATGGAATATGCAGCATTTCACAACCAAAAAAATCCATGTTCTAAATACTTTAATTTAATTTCTTTGAGACATGTAAACTCAAGACAACTGGGTAAATTAATTTCTTCATCAAGAATTATTAGCAACTTGTTTATAATGAGTGTTTGTAACAAGTTACTAAAAAGTGAGTTAGTTCAACACAATACTTCTGAGTAATATGAATGTTTGTGTTTACAGTGTATAACAGTTGCAGTGTTGTCTGTTTTTTTTTTTTTTTATTTGGTTCTTGACCTTCTTGTATAAGCCTCCATTGAGATTTCTTCCTCCGATGGGGAAAAGTACGCAGCTCTCATTGTCAAGGTGAATCTGTGAATCTGTGATTGATGGCGGGGTCTAATTGAGGAAGCCACATGCACGCACTGATCCAGGATTGGTTTGTGTAACCAGTTAAGCCTGGATGCTCTTGTGTTGGATTCTCTGAGCTGAGCTCACACAATTGATCTTTATATAATTGTATTTATTTCATTTATTGTGTTTTTTAACCAATCTGTTAAGTGACCTTGAGTGTTGAGAAAGGCACTTTAAAATAAAATGTATAATTATTATCATTATTAATATTTATCCTGGATGTCTGAATCCTACTTTTGTGCTACAGGCCCCTGCTCTGTGGTCCTGACACAATAACAACACAGACTTATTTAAATATTACAGATACGGTACGGCTACGGTATTTATTTTGACTATGATAGTCATTGATGTAAAAATGTCAAACTAAATGATACATACCAGCCCCATGCTCTGTGACAAAACTGTAAAGCTAAACCTGTAAACCTGTAAACATAAACCTCATCACTTCAGTCTAATGAACCTCACCCCCTTCAGTCTTGTAAACCTCATCTCCTTCGGTCTAATAAACCTCACCTCCTCAACTCCTTCAGTTCTATCAACCTCACCTTCTTCAGTCTCATAAACCTCACCTTCTTCAGTCTTATAAACCTCATCTCCTTCAGTCTCATTAACCTCACTTCCATCAGTCCTATAACCCTCACCTCCTTCAGTCTAATAAATCTCCGTTCATTCTGTCTTAAAAACCTCATCTCCTTCAATCTCATAAACCTCACCTCCTTCTGTCTTATAAACCTCACTTCCTTCTGTCTCATAAACCTCAACTCCTCACCTCCTTCAGTCCCATAAACCGCACTTCCTTCTGTCTCATAAACGTCACCTTCTCACCTTCCTTCAGTCTTATAAGCTTCACCTTCTTCAATTTTATAAACCTCACCTCCATTAGTCTTACAACCCCACCTCCTTCAGTCTTATAAACCTCATCTCCTTCAGTCTTACATACCTCCCCTCTTCCCCTCCTTCAGTTCTGTCAACCTCACCTCCTTCAATATTATAAACTTCACCTCCTAGCTGCCTGTGCCCTGTGGCTACGGGATCTATGCACGATCATGAGATCTTCACTCGTTTGGGATGGGCGGAGGAGTGGGGATCAGTGGGCTCCCACTCTGCCAACCTTCCCTCTCTTTTAAATGCACTACATCACATTTAGGGACACACCTGGGTGAGGGGATAATGTATCTTTGTTGGGAAGCAAGATACATATTGGCAGGGTGGGACAAGAGGTGGAACACTAGTTTAGGCTTGGTACGGCCAGAGGGGTTCGGCCTTCTCTGGCCATGATTCTGTGATGGTGAGCATGTTTCCATCTAGTAGGTTGGCATCGGGGGCCTCTTGATGCGGCTGGCCCTGGGTGTCTGTGGAGGGGGGCTGGGATGGCCCCGTTGCAGGTGAGCCCTGTGGGGTCTTGCGTCCCTTGGTGTACTATAGTACCAGGTCCCCGGTCTAGCTTGCTGTGGTCTTGTTGTGGGTGGCTGCCTGTGGGGCGTCACTCTGTGTGGGGGGGATCCGTGGCGTCCCTGGGCCCGTAGGCGGTGGTCTCCTGTGCTCCTCCGGGGCGTGCTTCTCCAGGGGGGCGGAGTGTGCTCCTGGCCTCAACACTGCATGCCTATGTCCTGTCCACCCTAGGTCCCTGGAGGGTGCCTGATCCTGGGACACCTGGCTCCTGGGCCGTGGGTGTGTGTGGGGCGGCTGGGTATGGGGGTGTGTGGGTTGTGGGGTGGGTGCTGCGTGCGGACCTCCCTCCCCCTTTTGCCCCCTTAGTGTCACCCTTGGTGCTTTGGGAGGTGGGGGTTGGCCCCCCTCTGGGTCCTGGGGCTGTTGCTGGGTCGGGGGGTATCTTGGGCTCTGGTAGCGGGTCTTGGGTGTCCTGGCTTCTCAGGGGTGTCTCTGAGCCCCTGGGTACTGCAGGGTATGGTCAACCATGTGGGGCTTCAGTGATCACCTCAAATGCATCCCTGCATAGATACTCATGCTCCTGTAGAGACTCATGGAAAACAAGTGATCTGTCTCATCAGAACATGCTGAGTTTCTTCTGGCACTTCTGCACTCTGTCTTGTGTCATGAGACACATGCTCCCTCCTTCTCTCATATCTGTTGGCTCATGCACTTCTTTTGGGATCCCACTTCTCTGGTATTCCTGTGCTTTTTTTACAGTTATCACTCCTTGAATTGTACTTAGAACAGCACAGCACCTGGACTGCTATTTAATATTGTCAACATTACCTGTCTTCCCTCTTCTCTGTGTACACCCCCCTCTTTGTATCCTCTTCCGCCTCTTTCCTGTTTGTCTTGTCTCATCCTATCTGTCACTAATTTCCCCCTTTTTCACACTGCGGTACAGCACGGCCCTCCCCTCCAGCTCACATCGGGGAATAAATAAAGTTTAATTTGATGGAATGGCCCACAAGGAGGTCTGGTGATGGTCACTGACAGCAATGAATCATAACTATTTATGTTTAACTGCAATAAAAAAAATGCATTGGTCTTTTAACGTTGACATCGGACATAGTGTTCAACTTGAAGGACGTATGTAGACAAGGGGAAAAAAAAACTCACCTCCTTCAATATTATAAACCTCACCTCCTTCATTCTTATAAACATCAGCTCCTTCTCTCTTTCATAACTCACCTGCTTCAGTCTAATAAACACAATTAACAACAGGGATTAATGAGACAAACAGGGATTAATGCCACTTCACCTCCATACCTCCTTCAGTCTTATAAACCTCAGCTTCTTCAGTCTTTTAAACCTCACCTCCTTCAGTCTTATAAACAGAATTAATGACAGGGCCAAACAGACAGCGCTGGAAGCGCTTCAAAGAAAGCAGAGACTTTCTTTTTATCTGAATATCCTGTGGTAGTTGCGACATTATGTTTTTTTCCTGTCTGCTACTCTCTCTCTCTCTCTCTCTCTCTCTCTCTCTCTCTCTCTCTCTCTCTCTCTCTCTCTCTTTCTCTCTCTCTCTCTCTGTATACATTGGTACAGACAATGCAGAGAGCAGAGGAGAAATGTATACACAACCATGAGGCAGAAAATTGTCATTTCTGAATGAATCCGGTCATTTAAATAAGATAAAAGCATGAAGCTTATTAGTCTGTTTAATAAAATAAAGTATGGACCTGATCTACAAGAGGGATAATGTGTTGCTGCATCAATTTCGCCTCCATTTTAAGTTTTAAATGAGGAAAGGCCAACAAAACAACAGATGACTCACTCAGCAGCTTTTCTTTGTAAGAATGATAAAAAAAAACATTAGGCTATTTAGTCTGTTAAATCAAAGAAGATAGTATGGACCTGATCTTTAGGAGATTTAATTCTGCTGCTTTTCTTTATATGAATGGCTGCTTTCGTGCTGATTGTTGATAACCCCACTCCCTGGTGTTGTCAATGCTTTGCTCTGGCCCAGCAAGGAAGTGGGGCCAGCTTAGCATCAGTTTTTCACACTTTGGGCTAGTGTTTTATTGGTGGAAACAGAAAAAACTGGTGCTAATTCAGGCACAAGCACCGAACCAGCGGCTGTGGAAAAGGGGTATCTGTGGGGTGAGCTCAGTCTGTGAAAACAAAATGTAGAAAAAAAATCAGGTCAGAGTTTGTATACTTAAAGAATCACTTTTATTTGGCTGAGTAAATGTGCAGATTTACCTTAAATCATACCTTTGCACTCGGATAGAGTGACTGGTGTTCCTTCACTGTTATGAGGATGTTGCACAGTTTTAATAAACATAAAAATATCAAAAGTCAGTTTGCTGTAGAAAATCTGTTAATCTAAGATGTGAACATAAATTAAAAAAAATAAAAAACTGTTCATTGAAGATAAAAGAAGAGAAATTACTTTCTTGTGGTCCCTTTTCATTCAAAATAAACCACAAACAACTTTTCTTTCTTGGAGTAAGCACATCTTAATCATATTGCTGTTTGTTAAACTCTAAAGCTATTAATGTAAGTGATCTCTGTGGTTTTTACACACACACACATACACACATACACACACACACACACACACACACACACACACACACACACACACACACACGCAACCCTGATTTACATTTGCATACCCTACAGCATTGTGTTTTACATGTGAAAACCCACCCAGTCCAAAGGGATGTGAGGGTGGCTTACCCTCTCTTATTCTGTCAATTTTTGTCAATTCCCAGCTTTTAGCTTCACTGACTGTGAATTTTCTGGGATCTGGAATTCCCTGGGAATTCTCATTACTGCCAGAAATCTTACTTTTCATGAAGTATCTTGCTCAATGTGTTTGACAGTTTGCTGTTGGTCTTTCACCTTTTCTCAGATGTGGTTCCACAGTGACACCCCATGGACATCTGCCTGCATTACAAGTGTTGGTATGAAGTGATGGGCAGAAGGAGCCGCAGGTCCAGATGTCGTTGTATAATGTTTCATAATGCACTTGCCAGATGTTGCTGTATAACTGGTAAACATGAAATGGGGTCAAACGGTTAAAAAAATTCAATTTTTGAACAAACCAATGAGAAGCCCGAGCTGATCAAGCCGATAACTAGACCAATGGCAAGTGTGTGACGAGTCTGTGATGAGTGTGTAAACTTGACTTAGCCGATGAGAAGTTTTGTGATGGCCTATAGGTACCTCCTACACAAAACAACAAAAAAAAATACATCTTTTTTAGATGAAGCATCGTACATTGAGAACCGCACATTGAGCAACGTGCATCACTGCATCAGGAAATAACTTTAACGAACGCTGACCATGACCCCTCTCAGGAAGAAACCCAGACGCATCACCACCATGTTCCTGGGGCCTATGACCGGTAATTCAGGTGAGACTCCAGAGGTTGAAACCTACAGTAGACAGTGAAATGGTTATTACCTTATTAAATTTAAGAAGGGCTGCACTTAAAATAAGAGATCATCAATCAAAACAGTTGTTTAGTAATTATGCACAGTATCTAAGCATCAGACAGTGATTTTGTGCTCTCAAAGGTAAACATGAACATGAATGAGTCGCTCCACTTTTCTTTTCTTAGACGGCGTAATTTGTGGATGTTATTCTCTCTAACTATGGCTCACTCGTCTCTTCGTCTCCTATTTCTATATCACTTTCTTTATTTTTCATACTATCATCCTTTCTTCTTCCCATGGCTTCTATAAACTTTTGTCTGCATGCAGAGCGGTAATATTTAAAGGCAGGAATGCAGAGCCGTTATTGCCTGAGAAGCGTAATGTGGGATGGCTTATCTCGAATGCAGTCGGTCCATATGAGATTGGGCATGGTTCGGGATGTAGTTGTATTGATGTATGAAGGACAATAGTGATCCAGACACAATCATTGAGCATGGTGACACAATCATAATGGAAAAAATATAAAGATAGAGCTCCCACGAGGAGTGTGGCCCAGTGACTCCAAAAAAGCCAAAAGACCCAAGTGCAGCGTTTACCCAACAGGCAGGTCAAGCAGAGACGCCCTAAGTGAGAAAACAGAAGGCATGAGTCAGGGAAAGGACACTTGGACCATCAGGTAAAGCCAATCAGACAGAAGACACAGGGAAAACAACAGAAAAAGAACTACCAAACAACTGCCGGATTTAGTTAAGAGGAGTGGCTTCAAAGCAGAAGATTTTGATCTTCTAGGTTAGGAAACAACTGCAAAAGCAGTTTTGACCCCTGAAAAAAGTAGGTTTTCCTGGTTACTCTTTCTAGGAATCTGAAGAAAACTAAAGAAAACCAAAGAAAAATAAAAACTTTGGAAAGATTCAGCAGGCTGCTAGAAGTAGGTGAGTCAGTCTGCCACAGGGCTGTTTAGAGTTTTTATGCTGCCATGGGCTTACAATTCTACAATTTCATTTTAGCAGACGCTTTTTTCCAAAGCGACGTACAAGCCACACACACCACTGAACAACAGTAGGAGCAATTTTTGGGGGTTCAGTGTCTTGCTCAAGGACACTTCGACATGTGACTGCAGGAAATGGGAATCGAACTCTCGACCTTCTGATTAAGAGACGACAACTCTACCACTGAGCCACAGTCGCCCCGGCTTTGTGTTGATTGACAAATATACTGTGATGAACACACACAATTGATATATGTAACAAAGGAAATAAACTGACAGAGGGGAAAAAAAATGAAAGTGGGAAACAAAGTGAAAGAAGAAAATAAAAAAGACTTAAAGAGGGAAACAAACTGAGGGAAGGTACAGATGTAGGTTATTTTCAACTCTGAGGATCCTTTACCACACTTTCATTACATTCACTTCAAGGTAGAGGTGTCTTACATCTGTTTCAGTAAAGACCTGGTACCAGTAATGACCTGGACTATTCTGAAGGTCCGAGCTAAAGGACAAACATGGGGTCCATCAGCACCGGCAGAGCAGGTTAAGGTACCACCAAGTTCCCCCCTGACCTACCTGCCTCATCTCTGCCCTGGAAATTATCTCAGCCATTTGTCCCCAACTAGTAGAATCACCTCCTCCACTGTTGGTTCAAGCTGCTTTGGGTTTCTTCATCAATGACTTAGAAACTTTGTGCTACCTGGTTGAGCTTTGCCCCCTTGTTTACTTACCTGTGTTCTACCTGTTTTACTTTGTGATTAAAGTTCTAATATGAAGCTCCTACTGCTCCAGGGTCTGCTTTTGGTTCTCCCTCACATCTGTAATGTATTTCTCATGTTTAACTTTAAGCATTTTTTCACACTTCCTAATGTTTTTCCTTCCTGTTTCCTGCTCAAATTCTTGCTTATATTGTTTGTCCCTTTGGACAAAACTGTCTGCTAAATGAAACCATAGAATTGTAGATTAGTAGATTAGTGGATTAGTAGATTAGTAGAATAAATAAGAATAACCATGGGTAACAATTAGTGGTGGGACTTTATCGCGTTAATTCGATAATTAACGCGGGGGGAAATTGACGGCGTTAAAAAAAAATGACGCATTTTATCGTATTTTATTTTATAGTCTATATCACACAGAACGGTTCTCAGTGCACAAGTTTCTGGCAAACAGATTATAGCGACGCACTGAGTGATGGATAACACTGATGACAGCGCCTTGCTTAACTCGGTGGATGGAAAATTTACTTTTAAAAAACAGTCACCGCGGTCCGTCAGTGCGAGCGTACTCATAGCAGCTGGATACACAAGATCACAGGAGAACCACATGTTCCTGCAGGAATCACACCCATGACAACTACTTTTATGATAATTAGTATGTTAAACTCACCTGCCCTCCCAGAGGCTTCATTAATTCAGTCCTTCCCTTTTAGTCTCTGTTGGTGTCCTTATATAAAGGATGTGTCATATCGTATATAATTATAAGGTTTTCCGCCTCCAATATAAACTTTTCCTCGTCCATGGCGTCAGATTTCCTCTGGGTCTGACCCGCTGATGACTGCTGGCCCTGTGCCAGTGTCGAAGTTTTAATATACGAGGATAGTTTTACGATCGACAGGCTGAACATGGTGCTTTATTTTGAAAAGACCGGAAACTCTGATCGTTTTTCGTGTCTGTTTTCCTGTTTGGTACGATCTGCTCTGTGGAGATTGACGCGTTTTCAAAAAAACATATTTTGAGCAAAATAAACAGGATTTTGTAGTTTAAACTTCTGTATGTGACTATTCAATGATTTAGTCTTCTACCAAAATCTGTTTGAAAAGTGTTGCTTCTGATGTTGAATATTGATGCGATTAAAATGCGATTAATTACGATTAATTAATTACAAATGGCATAATTAATTCGATTAATTTTTTTGATCGAGTCCCACCACTAGTAACAATATTACACTTATCGTCGTTTTCCTGTAACTCAGTGATTTCTTTGTTTTACCCCTCCTCAATCAATAAGATGTGTTTCTCTATGTTATCCACATGGTGTCCCCAAAGCTGATATGGGAAATTACATTTTATAGAAATCGATTCTAAAACTATTACTGTAATAATTAGATGCTAATATTTTAACTTTCTGATGCATTAAATAGAAAAACTGCAGTTAAGATTTTTCTTTTCCGAAGTGGTTTTATTCTTCTGAGGGTATGAACTTAAAATTATTATTATTTTTAAAAAGTTAAAGACATGTCCACTCCAGAGACTTCATGTCCCTGTGCATTCAAAATAAAACAGTAGGAACTTATTGAGAAATGAATTTGTGTGTGCTTTTTTGAATTCCATGAATAATTTTTTTTTTTTTTATGTGATGCAAAAAATTTGTATGCATTTTCACACATTTAAATTTTGTGTTGGAAATGTACATGGTGTTGCATGGTGCCCACTTCAGCGGTCACACTATTAATTTTAATCTACAGCTCACTTTTACTGTCTACTTTTACTTTGATGTTATTGTATATGTGTGTTATATAATAGGTTTTTTTTTACTGCAAGGGTTCTTTTGGAAAAGAAGGATTACAAGGTAAGGAATATTATCAAATATTGGTAGTGTTAGCATGCTACATGTCAATTTTTTTTATTTTAAATCATAAATGTTTGTTTAACTTAATACAGATGGTAAGTTTCAGAAATAGTTGTGTTTTTCTCTTTGTATTTAACTGTAAATTCTAACCTGAAAGTTAATGCAGGAGGTTTTATTTAGCAAAGAGGATGCAGGTTTAGCTTGAACTTCTTGATCCTTTTAATGTTCACGTGGTCATTCTGTACAAGAGATTCAGATTTTCATCAAATGGACTGAACTACATTTGTCAGCTGATGGATCAATAAATAAATAAAATCAGTTGATTTCATCCAAACATCAGAGACAGAGTGAAGAAATAAAGCCTTGTCACTGACCGCTTTGAAGGATATTTTTGTGCTTGTTCCCCGAGTCCGTTTAGCTCCACTGTTTGCATCTTAAATAATGGCGTTAATAATAATAATGGTTATACATGGCAGAACTGCATAAACAGGAATTCATGGAACGCGCAATTACCTGGGAGTTAAGAATTAATATTAATTTTAATTATTAATATTCCAACACAAAACGCATTCAGACGGGTTGCTGAGCCTCAAAACTCAATGGAACATATAAACCAAAGAAAGAACACTGAGGAAGAGCTCTGCTCCAAACGTCTGTGCTGTGATATAGTCAAAGTGAGTGATCAGAGTGCTGTCTGTTTATATTGTCCTATGAATTCATTTTGGATAATCTCTCGAATTACGCATTAACAGAGTCGGCAGCTTTCTGCCCGCATTTCTTCCTGGATTTTGCTGCAGTAACAGTGTCGCTTTTAGCCTGGATGACGTGTTTAAATTCTTTGTATTTCTAAAAAATAACTGTCTGCTCCTCCACGGTAAAGAAGGCTGCTCTGCAGGGTTTCTCCTGTTTCTCCATCTTTGTGATTGGTCAGATGCTGCAGACTCCACCCCTTAAATGTGAGCGCGCTCTGATCAAGGCTGGAAGACTCTGGATTGACTCAGCGAGTTGATATCCAGCTTCGTGGTACTGCTTATCAGGACTGTGGATGTCTCGTTAAGTCCAGCCGCGTCACCAGACAGATTTCACTGGGGCACGTGCCCCAGTATTGATCTGCAGTGCCCCAGTAAAAATTTCACCAATAAAAAAAAATCACTTCAGAGTTTTAAGTCTACATTTATTTGTAAAATATAACTTCAGGGACAGTCAAAAGTCCAAAATGGGGAGCTGCTTAACATAGCAGCCAGCTGTCTCTGTCTCTGTCTTCAGTCTACTAGAAAGCAGAAACATAAATTTCTCTGCCCATTGCATTCTGGAAGAGTCAGATGATGCACATAGGTTTTCCTGGAGCATGCCATGGCTGTAAAAATAACTAAAGAATGCCCCAAAACAGGTGAGGTAACTGGACACGAGCCAAGTTACTGTTCACTGGATGTTAAAAGGATTGCTGTATAAAATAATGAAGCTTAAAAACCCAAGAAAAACTCTGAGTAGCATAAATATAGTATTGAACATTTTTTCACAGCAAAAGACAAGTGAAGCAAAGATACGAAATGCCTGCAGTTGTCTCCCAGAGACAACTGCCCTACGAGACGCCATGGAGGCTGGCCTGGCCACGATGCTGAGGCTCGCAGACATCTGATCTTCGATGACCAGCTGGACCCCGAAAGAGCCATGTCTTATAACACATAGATGCATTAACCAACATTGGAACAAAAGTCAATGGAAGAAAAAACCTGTTGCAACCAGATTCAGAACCAAAGTTTATAAGCAAACTCATGATGACACCTTTGAATAATGCTCAATTTGATTCACTGCAGAATCTTCAGTGTGACCACAGCAATCAGTCTCTATTTTTAACCCCTGCATCGATCAAGAAGGATCTTCCCTCCATATAAGGAGCTCACCTAAAGAAGACTTGTCTTTCAACAGAGATGACCAATCCAGAGACAGGAGCAAGGAGAAAGTAACCGTCCTCTGGGTTATAAAAATGTGAATTGTTGGTCATGTTTAGAGTGAGGAGTTAGAGAGCGTTAATTAGGAGGGGAGGGGGCTGTTAAGAGAGAGCAGAAGTGAGCAGGAGGGGAGTTGGCGGCAGTTGTAGGCAGTTGTTGGTTGTTGTTGGTTGTCTGCAGACTGCTCAACTCACTTGCTTTGTTCAAGATGGCACGCTTTGAATAAAGTATGGACTCAAGCTGAACTGGACTCTCCTGATGATTGCCTCTGCATCTTCTTCTTCTTCAAGAGTTTTGGCATAGGGAAATTAGAAAAATTAAGTTATGAAGTGTTTAGAAAGAGGAATGCTGGGACCACCAAAAACAAAGCCAGCAGAAGGTCTTAGGCCCTAAATTACCATGAAAAATTACACAACACAACGTTTGTTTTTTGATGATAAATAAGTGCTGAATATGTTTTTTTTCTTGTGCACTTTGTGCACTCTCATGAATTCTTTGTGCCCCAGGTGTGCCCCAGTACAGTATCAGATCTAGTGACGCCCCTGTGTTAGAGCTGACTGACAGATGATCCAGAGGTGATCAGCTGTTAGAGTCGACTGACAGATGATCCAGAGGTGATCGGCTGTTAGAGCCGACTGACAGATGATCCAGAGGTGATCGGCTGTTAGAGCCGACTGACAGATGATCCAGCACTGATGACATCCCTAAAACATGTCATGTCATGTGATGCTGCGGAGGAGAGGACGTCTCATTTTTCTTAAAACAAACCTCCTTCTTTCCTCTCTCCTCTCCTGATCTCCTCATTTCCCCTCTCCATTCTTCATCTCCTTGTTTCCTCTCTCCTCTCTTCATTTCCTTCATCTCTCCATCATCTCTGGTGGGAGGGACTTAGATGTAAGTGAATGACACAAGTGGAGGAAGGAAGGATGAAACTTTGGCACTTTGGGATTCACCCATGGACTGTTTGGGATTTGATTTGCCTGTACATTCCTGTTTAACTACATCAGATCATTATATGGTTTCAAGTGGATATGATAATAAAAAAATAATAATCCTACTACTAATAATAATTCATTCATTCATTTATCTTCTGTGCTGCTTATCCTATGCAGGGTTGTGGGTGTCTGGAGCCTATCCCAGCTGTCTTCGGGTGAGAGGCGGGGTACACCCTGGACTGGTCTCCAGCCAATCACAGGGCTGACACACAGAGACAGACAACCTTTCATGCTCACACTCACACGGGCAATTTAGAATCACCAGTTAACCAAGTGGTTTTTAACTAGTAATAATAATGGCAATAAATATTGACGACCATGTTTCTTATCTGGCATTTCTGTTTGTATTCTCAGAGGCTTTCCCTCTCTGCACCATAGCAGTAATGTGTGTGTTGATACAGCTTTTCTCTGGAGTGGGGAATCCAGATGAAGCCTCACCATCATTCTTGTGGATGATGTAGGCAGTGTGCATGCATGTGTTTTATTTATTTATTTATTTATTTATTTATTTATTTAAATCTGTATTTTTGTATGGTGTATGAAATTCTTCAAATGACACAAAGGTGTCACCACTATAAAGGTCACACATCTCTTCTTTGATTCGAAACATTGCTCTGCTCTGCCAGACAAAAGACATTGTTACAAAAAACTGGCAAATTCTGCGTGGACAAGCACTGTGCAATTCTACACATCCTTCCAGGGGTGTAATATAATATTATTATTATTATTATTATTATTATTATTATTATTATTATTATTATTATTATTATTATTAATAATAATAATAATAATAATAATAATAATAATAATAATAATAATAAATTAACATTCTATTCCGGTAAATGCACGAGTTTATTCCACGCATCTTTATTTATTCTCTGCTTAATGTGGCCCTGATTCTCAGCCTTAGACAAACTGAATTATGGGTCGTAGAAATAATGAAGACATCCTCTCATTTACACACAAAAACAAGTCCAACAAATTTACAACTTGGTGTTATTTATAACAGCATAAAAACAACTCAATGTGATTTATTACAAAGTATTTAACATTTTCAGCCAGACTTGTATTGAAAATGTTATGCGTTGTTGTCATGGAAACAGAACGTGGTGACGATATAAGCCTTAAACTTGTTCCAAACTTCCCTTTTGCTCTCGAACTCTCGATGCAAAAACCTCGCTTCTGAGAAGGAGAAACTTTTGGAAAGCTTTAATTTTACCTGCAGAGGACAAACTCGGACCGGAAACCCAGAAGAAACCTCCAAAGAAGAAAGAACTCCCTCCACTTGTGTATTTACCTACTGGAGGGATGTCTTCTGTTGGCGCGCCTGTGGAGGAGAACCTGCTGACCGGAGTCAGAGGACGGAGCAGCAGTTTAGCTAGTAAGCCATTTTCACATTTAAAACAATAACATTAGCTTTGAGTACACTCTGAAACTTGTTCTTTGTGACATGTAGTATTACGTTGTGTTGAATTGTTGCACATTACCACAGAATAGAAGGTTACTAGTATGTTGTAATGGTTGTTCCGAAAGAAAAACTGTTTTGTCTATTCGATATTTTCTGGGTGAAAAAATGATTAATGACGCTAAAACTGAGCTGAATGATATGTTACTGGTTTGTAGAGACATTAAAACGGTGACAACTTAACTTATAAATTTAGCAAATGTACTTGAACATACCCTTAAATTAGCTATTCTATGTAGTTGTGATACTATTAAAACTGTAAAAATGATAATACTGTTAACAGCATCAACAACCGTAGTAACAATAATTACAATAATGGCTCATTTTGAAAAGTTAAATGCTAATATTCAAAAAAAGTAATATTAAATATTGATAAAATAAAGATGGCGATCGGGCTGGAGTTTTTTTTTTTTTTTTTTTTTAAATGCTAAATAAATGTTTTCCTCGTCACCTTAGAGACAACGAAACTTTGAAGGAGAGTTTTCTGTCATGATTTTTGACTATTTGAACAGATTAATGAATTAAATTAGCTGTAATCATATAGCTGTAAGGGTTTATTCAGCTTATAGCAGAGAGAGCAGTGTCTCTATAGAAAAACAGATGGTGGCATGAAAAGCGTTTTCTCATAGATGGTATAACACTGGTTTTCTACATTACATTAGAGAGCTAACAGCACCATGAAAGGTCCTGACATTGCTGGGTTTTTCCTCTCCTGTGCAGTTTGAGTGAAGCCTTTGTAATATCAGATTGAATGTGATTGGCTTGCCTTTTGATCTAACACTGTAGTTCTGAGAAATAAAATGTTTTCAGCACCAAAAACAGGACAAGTGGGAAAGTTTTTCACACTTCTGAAACAGGAAAGCATTTAAAAAAATGTAGCATGTTCACAGAGCTTTATTTTGTAGCTTCCATAGCTTCCATGGAGAGCTGATGTGAGTGAATGGTATGCATCATATAAGCAGTCACCCTGTCCAGATGTATGAGCGCTAACAGCAGCAGAAGGACACATTTATTGATCCGTTTGGTGCAGAACAGTCCACATAGAAATGTTAGAATATGGCAGAAGGACTCAGGGCATGGAAACCTTATTAAGAGTATTCTTGAACAGAGTGAGACTTCTTTTTAATGTTACTCTCCTCAGGTGGCCTCCCTCAACCAACGCCTACTCCTCATCGTGACCCTGCCCTCCCTCAAGTCCAAGAGGAGCTGGATGCCGTGGACGGGCTTCAAGAGGTGGAGCCTCGGGGAGGAGAGGAAGAGAGGGAACAAAGTCCCTCTTCTCCACCTGATCCACCAGCTGATGTGGACTCTGAACCTCCATCTGACGAGGACTCTGATCCCTCATCCGACATAGAATCTGATGCAGATTCTGACGGATCCTCTGATCCTGAGCCTGACCCTCTAACTGCTGTGGTGCCTCCATCTTTCCGGCCTGCTGGTCCTGCCTTCATCCCAGATCTCATGGACCTGAACCCTGCTGATCCTGCCTTTAGGTCACGCCTTGAAAGCACCCTGGTGACGCTGTATCTCATGGAGCGTCGTGCGATGCTGAATGCTTTGGACAGTAGTTTCCCGCAGAGGGCTGTGGTTGAGGATGAGGAAGAGCTCCCTGAGCCTTCATCCCCACCTGCTGACTCTCTCAGTGCTCCTGCCCCACCTGCCTCAGCTGACGTGCCCAACCTGCCTGACTTCCCTGTGGATCTGGACGTTCTCACTCCTTTTCTGGATCGTCTGTTTGCCATGTATGGGCACTTTTACCCTCCACCAGCAGACGATTCCTCTTCAGGGAGTGATTTGGAAGACGAGGAGACGTCCTCTTCATCCGACCAGGATTCTTCCTCATCCTCTGACAGCCCGTCAGAGGATGAGGACCAGGAATCTTCTTCATCCTCTGACAGCCCATCAGAGGATGAGGACCAGGAATCTTCTTCATCCTCTGACAGCCCGTCAGAGGATGAGGACCAGGAATCTTCCTCATCCTCTGACAGCCCGTCAGAGGATGAGGACCAGGAATCTTCCTCATCCTCTGACAGCCCGTCAGAGGATGAGGACCAGGAATCTTCCTCATCCGAGGGCTCAAGCAGCTCCAGAAAACGCCGCAGGGATGACAGCGATGATGGGGCTGCAGACGGGAATGTTCCCAAGAGGTCGAGGTCGTCTTATGAGAGCGGCCCAGACTGACTCCTGAGGAGACAGATGGAGCGCTCTCATGGATCAAATGCATCCATTAGGCTTCTAATCTGTATCATCTGTGTCTGACAGGAGTGCTTGGATCCCATGTAGCCTTTGTGTCTGCCAGGGCTGTTGACAGCTTGGGCATGAAGACAGAAAGGAGACCTTGACAGGGACTGACTGGACCCTCTGAGATGAAGACTGACAGGACACTGATATCAGAGTGAGTCAAACAGGGAGCAAACAGGTGAGTATGACCTTTGATCTCTTTCACTCATATCATCATTAATCCATATTTCAAAGAACACCTTACTAACCACTTTCTCCCCACATGACGAAGAAGGTAAGACTGAGCTTTAAATTCTTCTTCATCCATATAATCTGACTTCTTCCCTGAATCAAAGACTTCCTGTTACTAATCATTTCCTGTCTTTTTGTTTGTGTGTGACTCCATGGTGAGAGGAGCTGCTCCTCCTCCTCCTCCTCCTCCTCCTCCTCCTCCTCCTCCTCCTCTGTGTGAAGGTAAGTACACACTCCTGGACCTGAACGGGCTCTCCTTCTTACTCCTCCACCTGAGCGGCCTCTGAGGATGATGAACACAGGTGGAGAAGGTGAGTATCAGCTGCTGACATGGAAACAAAGGGAGTTATTATAGGTTAGAGAATAGAAAAACCCTTTGAAATAAAATGTGAACAAGTTGTTTAAAGTGTGGCTGAAGCATTTGAACATTTCCACAAAGATCTATAACAGCGCCTTCTGATTTCATGCAACATTGATGTCATTATATGTATTTTATTATTAAATTCTTCTTTTACTACTGTTTTTATGTTTTTTTTTTAATTTTCATTTTAAAATGTTTCCTTATTTTTTCTTTTAGTTCTAAAAGTCTAACCCAGGCCAGGAGTTTTGACCTCTCAAAACACAGCAAAAACTGAAATCCAAGCCAATGTTTATGTCTTATGTTTAGTAACAACGGTCTTATTAGACTTAAGATGAGAAGAACATCTTCATTCAACACATGAATGAAGTCAGAAGAATCTAATTTCACCTGTTGTAATGTTTAAAAAAAAAAAGTAACTCCATCAGAGTGTCCCTTTTTGGTCACTTTAGCCGATCCCAAGCCCAGATAAAGGAGGAGGGTTGTTATTTTGATATTTAAAAAAAACAAGAATTGCAGTTTATTTGTAGTTCTAAACTTATTTACAGTGTTTTTACTCACTTTGGACTCACCATGGAGTCAACTTCTATCAAGTTCTGTGTGTCACAGAGCAATCGGTGTTTTGGAGATAAGAGTGGCCTTGCTAACTGGAGACTCTCAGCTGAACATGTCAGTGATGGTCGGCTGAGAGTCTCCAGTTAACAGGGTCACACTTTACACTGAAACACCAGCGCCGTCTGCAGCTGTGTTATTAAATGTGTCTTCTTCATCCAACCTCAGTGAACCAGGTTTGAGCACCAATAATCAATATTAACTGCTGATATTCTAAATCCAGTTTTTACTTTGAGTGTTTGATAAAAAAGTTGGTTTGGAGTCGAGGTTATGACCAAATATGGACTCACTATGGAGAGGAAATAATAAGTGAAGCTGTAAATGATGATTATTTGTTGCACACGTGGACACAATATTGAGTTTTCAGGCATGCATGGGTTTGAAAAATAATCACTTTTACTCCAGCTCTCTGTAATTACAGAAACACAAGCACATCAGCTCAACGTGGCTGCAGATAGCAGTGCATCCCAGTCTGCTGAATAACACGTGGACACCCGTGAGTACTAAAGACCCCTAAGGCACGGGAGCTCCACAAGAGACTGTTCTGGCTCCATTCCTGTTCACACTGTACACAGCAGACTTCAAATACAACTCTGAGTCCTGCCACGTCCAGAAATACTCAGCTGATACTGCTATTGTGGCGAGTATCCAGAATGGACAGGAATCTGAATACAGTGATCTGACAAAAGCCTTCAGAGACTGGAGTCACAAAAACTGCCTCCTACTGAACAGCTCAAAGACAAAGGAAATGATAGTAGATTTACAAAGATCCAGACTCTGCCATCAGCCAGTTAACATTCAAGGGGTGGACATCAAGGTGGTGCCAACCTACAAATATCTAGGTGTACACCTGGACAACAAGATGGACTGGTCCTTTAACACAGATGCACTCTACAGCAGTGGTTTTCAAAGTGGGGGCCGCCAGGGGGCGCTAGAGGGGTCTGAGAAAATTGGGGGAAAGGGGAAAAAATAGAATCAAATTATTTTTATTTTTTTATTTTATTTTTCTTTTTATATAACCATTTGTCCTGAATATACTAAACTGCCGTAACCGTCAGATTCTTAAGTTTCAGTTTGTACTTAACTGCACATCGTGTGACAGTTTGAACTTGGGCATGACGATGTTATCATCTGTGTCAACTGGCGGTTTTTGCCTGTTATCAAGCTGCTAGCTAGCAAAAGAAGAAAAGATTTTTGACAGGAAAAAGACAGAAGGAGCAGTCCAAAGGCCCTGCCTTGGAGAATTGGACTGCAAAAATCCCTAAGAGCTCATGACCAACTGAAATTCAATATGAGGCAGCATACATGAAGTATGGCTTTACAGCCATAGAGAAAAATGGCCATGATTGCCTGAATTGTGTCCTATGTGTCAGTATCTGTCAAATGAAGATCTTTCTTTCAAACTTCCTGGTTTATTTTGTTAACCCTTGCCTCTTGTCTTTTCAGTTCCTGTCAAGCTGCCTCCCTCACTGCTGATCACCTGGCCCCTCCCTAATGTGTCGCACCTGTGTCTTGTTATACTCACCTTCCTTCCCCTCTTATACCCGGGTGTTCCCTCACTTCCCTGCCAGATTATCGCACTTCATTTTGAGTAGATACATCCAGCCATCTCATAGTAACCCTCGTGAATCTTTGATCCTGTTTCTGATCCCGTGCCTGGACCTGTTTTCTGATTTTTTGCCTGCTGGACTTGCTACCTTTGCCTCGCTGACTGACTACCCGTGTACCAAACCTGTTTTTAATAAAGACTCTTTTGAACTGAAGCTGCTCCTGCATCTGTGCTCCTTCCTCTGCACCTGACACTATGTCAGGAGACCCTCTCTAACGAGTGTTTAGAGAGGGTCTGAAGGCTGAAAAAACAGCAGACTTTTTTTTAGACGTAAAGAAGAGCATTTGTTCAGGCAATCTGCTGCATTCACACAGCGAGCTACCTTGCCCGAGCGGGCCCTGAAAGCATCATTTTCAGCCTCATACCCATAGACTGTATATAGAATGGACAGAGTGGCTCCGCCTCATACCACTGTACGGTTTTGAAGCCAAAAAACCTCGGTCACAGGAGCCTCCATTGGCCATCATTGTGCAGCCAGAGTCTGCGCAGTAAAGACTTACAAGGTACTCTGGGAAAATCTGAGTGGAAGCGGGTGACAATTTTTTTTTTTTTTTTTCTCTTCTTAACTCTCCTTCCTGATGTATTTTATTATTACTGAAAAAAACTACACATGAACAGCAGCTGTCAATCATCATTAAACGAGACCCTAATTTTAACCTCTTATAACTAATAAAAAATAAAATATTTCAGAAAAAAAGAGGACCTGAAGCCAAAGCAGCCCAATAATATCTAAATATCACCACAGCATACGGACGAGACAAACATTTCTATGAGGTGTAATCGTTTTTTAAAGTTTGACCACAGCCCATCTGGAATGAATAGAGAGGCGGAGTTTTTGTCTTGTACTGCAGCCAGCCAGCAGAGGGAGCAGTTTTTGTGGTGACCTCAGTTTGAGCCCAGCAAGATGACATCCATTTTTTTTTTTTTTTTTACAGTGTATGCTCATACCATACATGGTTTGCAAAGGGGGTCCCGGCCAGAAGCTAATGCTGTTTTTGGGGGGCTTGGCATGGTTAGTTTGGAAACCCCTGCTCTACAGGAAGGGGCAGAGCCGCCTCAGTGGCTGATTCAACTTCAAAATATCTTTGTAAGTTAAGAACCATGTGCTCCCTTTGCCTTCCAACCTACGCTCAGCTTACCTGCTCTAATTGAACACACTTGGTGATCATTGTGGCGTTTAGAAAACAGAAAAACAGTGCCATCTAGTGGTAGACAAAAACTCATACCAATTGCTCCTATATACAGTAACAATTTATTTCTACAATTCTACAATTTATTTGAGCTCTATCTCCTGGTCATCCTCTCTGCATCATTACATAAAACTACAGTGAAAACCATCATATATTTAAACGAATGATGAGTCCAACAGTAATAATAGTAAAACAGATGGAATTCAAACAATGTGGCGTTCATTCATTTAATATTTCCAAGTTCTGTCACTTTGTGCTGTGGTAGCTCACATAGCTACAGACTGTTAAAACCCTAAAGATCGGGGGGGGAAAAAAAAAAAAAGAAAATAACCTGGACCTGGACTCGGGTCCAGGTCGAGCCTGAGCCTGGTTTACCTGGTCTGCTGAATTGAGTCACTAGAGTTGCCAGTGGAGCATGTCCATCTGGGAACTCTATGGCTCTGTTCACTCTGCTGGTAGCTGGCTCAGACGGGACCAGAGCCCTCCTGGATCTTAGAGCCTCTAAGGTAGTGTGGGAGAAGGGGTGTGGGCCTCGGCCCCCATCCCGTTAAAAACAAACCTACTTTTAGAAGGTGTTTCGGTGATCAGCCACGAGGTTGAAACATGAAGTCATAACGTGGTGTGTTCCATAAGTGCAGTGCGTGAATGGAACACTTCAGGGGACAGTCTCCTCTGTTGGACTTCCAAATGTACAGGACAGCAAAGAGATGTGAGACACCGCTTTGTCCACAGGAGGGCGCAAAAGATGGAATATAGAGTTTATTTATATTATATTAGAGCGTTTATTATTATATTATATTATATTATATTATATTATATTATATTATATTATATTATATTATATTATATTATATTATATTATAGAGGAGAGGAGTGGAGGATTAATGAAGTGTCCTACTAACTTAACGTCTTGATTTTTCAGCAGCTCAACACAGTGATTGAGCTTATGCATCAAAACAAGTGTCCCTTTCCTGGAGCCCTCGAACTTAAAGAAAAATGATCTCACAATGTAGCTGTATCCAACCTCACATGGAGGAAAAAAGGCTCAAAAAACATCTCGTTCTCTTCTATTGCATTCAGCAGAAATTGAACAACCCAGTGTCCTTCCATGTTTTTTTTTTTCTGACAAAGGAACATAGAAACACTACAGAGACAGAAAAAAAAGAAAAGAAAACAAGAGAAAGAAAGGAGCTACAACAGGCTGCTTGGTGATTTCATACATCCTGGTAACTTTTGAAGTGACACATTATTCAATAAAGACCCAACAAAAAAAACAAAACTTTTTGTTTGCAATTTATTGCTTATATAAACGCTCTCTAAACAATTTTTGGTAAAAATAAAATCTATCAATAATAATCATAAATAAAATCATCACAATGACTTTTACATGACATTATATTGCACAATTATAAGCCTTTACAAGAATCACAGAACACAAGTGTTGTTGCTCAGGTTGTGAGTTGGAGGAATGTTCAGAGGTCCGTGGGCAATGACTCACACATGATGCCTTCAGAGGACGATAGAAAAACTGAGCCTCGTCCGTCTGTGCTGCACTGCTTTATGGTTGTTAAACTATCAGCTGTAGAAACAGATGACCTGACAATCAAGTGGTTTACTTTTGGAAAGTTCATACCTCACCTCCTAATCTATGGACCGCCATGATGAACAGAGGGACAGAAGATTTCATTTGAATTTGGTTGTGGTACAGATCTGGTGTTGAAATTAGAAAAGAAGTATCACTGTTGGTTACATAAAGTCAAAAATCCAGTTTGTTTTTGAGTGAACGTAGACTTTCAGACACAGACAGACACCACCAGATCTGGACCACATCAAAGTCAAACAGCAGCCTCTGTCAGCCTGGTGTGAGCCCAGCTTCTCATCTTTTCACAGCAGTCCATCCTGCTGCTTTCAGTCTGGGGTCAAACCAAAAGGCCATCTCACTGCTTGGCAGCTTAATTGATCAGCTACAGAAAGGCCAATAGGATCCAAAGACTCAGCATGTATTGAGTGTGTATGTGTTTGTGTGTGAGTTTGTGTGTGTTTGTGTGTGTGTGTGTGTGTTTGAGTTCAGATGTGGTCCACCTCTGCCCTGAGTTCAGGACACACTTCCTTGAGTAACATCTCCATCAACACCTGAAGGGGAACAGAGAGAAAGGTTAATTTGATATTTCTGTCAGTAGTTTCTGTCAGTAGTCACATGTCAAACGTTCGAGGGATCAGATTACTTTTGTGAGAGCTTTCACAGCACTCCGGCACAGAATATCTCTGCCAACACAGGAAGACTGCAATTTATAGTGTAGCAGAACTGAGAGAGTTTCAAATAATGTGGACAGCAATAAGCTGCAGCTTCACATTTCATAGGAAATGCTGCACGGCTGCTTATTGAGAAAGTGAATCTCTCTCTGATCATTAACAGTCTCACTCGTAAAGGGTGCAGAGCTGCACACAAGTCTATCTATCACAGATGGTGAGTGTTAACTTAGAAAAACAGAGAAAAATGCATGAATGGGCAAATATAATTGGGCAGCTGTGGATATACTTGAGTAGAGTCAGCTAGTTATCGTCTATGTATCATTAAATCAGTGAAATCCAACATGTTATTTTGGGTCAGTGTGGTTCTTACATAGAGAAGATGTTTGTTGGCACTAGCCTCCTGCAGGGCATTGAAGATCTTGATGATTCCATAGCGGGCGTTTTGCTGGCCAACTAGATTTGCAAGTGCATCTGAAAAAGAGATCAAAATGACACAAAAGTCAACAATCTACATTTCAGGTGATAATATATTAAAGATGAAAAGGTCATACAAGATGTTTTTCAGTTACCAGGGATATTGTCAAGTAGTTTCTGTTGAGCCCGTTCCTTTGTTTCACTGCGTTCAGAGTCGGTCCGGACTTTGACGTGTGGTGCTAACTTCCCATTTGGCCAAAATGTGTCCCTGAACACACTGATGTAACACACCATCATCTGCTCACAGAAGATCCAGTTAACTGTGTCCCGGATCTGTCTACAATAGAGAATAAAGGATGAAAACAGGCAATATAAGCTCAACAGCTGTAAGCTTCAGCCCTGTGGATCAGGTCATGGGGATCACTGGATGTCCACTCTCTACTGTTTTCTCACTCTAAAACTTAAGACATTTTTTCCACTGTGTTAATGAAAGATATTTCACCAGCTTACAAGGTTAAACTTCAAGTAAGCAATCAGTGAAATTTCTTTTATAGATGGGTAGAAAAGTTTAGTGTAGTGTCTTCTACTTCAGCAAAAAAGGCCAAACCAAAACAATTCATGCATGAAAACATGGTCCTTATAAGTTAGCTGTTGAATCTCAGAGTGGATGACACAAAGCTGACACATCAGTGACTTTAGAGAAGCAGGATGGGTCACAGTTTTACTAAATACAAGTTTTTTTTTATCATTTCTATTGGCCTTTACTTTGAAAAGACAGAAGGTATTGTAAACGTCTACTTGCTGTAACTTACTTGTTGATGGTTCGTCCAAATGTCACCTGGACTAGTGCAATAAGAGTCTTCCTCACCCACTTAAACACTGAGCAGGTAGCCGTACAGACAGACAGACAGGCAGGCAGAAAGACAGACAGCGAGAAAGGGGAACCAATCAGATAAGTTTACTTACACAGGAAAAAAACATTTATAACTTTCCTAACAGCCACGTAGAAAGATATCTGTCATCTTCAAAAAGGCCTCCCTCTTTCAAAATCTGTCCCTGGTGAGAAAACCCAGTCCACTTCAAACCCTGACAGCCCTTCTTCAAGGATGATTATCTGATATAAAGAACTTTTCTGTGCGATTTGATCCAGTCAGGCTCAACTCAGTTGGACTCTGTTATTTTTTAGTCAATGTGAGTGATTAATGAAAAAAAACAATGTGTCTCTCAAACTGACCAATTGACCTCCATGGACTTTGCAAAGTCCTGCTAGCAAAGTGTTTATTTTATGAAACAACAAAAATTATATCCAATTAAACAATGAAAGATGAGGAACAAACACTGCATGTGAGAACTCATTAAATGGACCTGCTGTTCAAACTAAAAGGATAAAAACAATTCACAACACTGTGTTCTTCTAAAAAATGATCTGTGATTCTCACTTATAAACTGCACATGAAATTCAGGCACTGCTGTTAATCCACTTGTGCTTCATTTTAAAAGTTTTGTTTTTCCTCTATGTTATGTGTTCAGGCTTTTTATGCTTTTATTCAAAGACAGCAGCTGAGGTAGGAAACAGAGAGAGAGGGCAATGACATGAAAGAGGCAGCATGCCTTATTCAACCCAGGCTACTCACTCCAGCGTGAGTTCTAGACCAGGGGTCGGCAACCCGTGGCTCCAGAGCCACATGTGGCTCTTTAGCACTCCCCTTGTGGCTCCCTGGAGCTTTTTCAAAAATGTGTGAAAATGGAAAAAGAATGATTTTTATTGTTATTGTTTTTGTTTTTGTTTTAATATGGTTTCTTTAGGGGGGGAAAGCTGACACTAATATCCTTATGTTGTAAAAATTAATGTAATAAATACTGAATTTCAGAATTGTGCCAAATAGCAGAATTGCGTCATAGCCTGCGACACACAGTACAGGTGGCTTTTGTAAACAAACGAGGGTGTGTCACGGGCCATGGGAAGGGAAAAAGAGAACGATTGCTGTTGAGAACAGAGGATCTAAGGAAGAATGGACAGAATCATTTGCTTTCATTGCCAGTGCTGAAGGATTGCCTGCATGTTTGATTTGCAATGAGAAGTTGTCAAATAACAAGAAGAGTAATTTGGAGCCACATTTCAAGGTAAAACATGCTATATTTGCAGCCGAGCTCCCAGTTGGGACTGAGAGAAAAAGTGCAAATGCAGTACTTGTGGAAAAATTAGAGGACCGCAAAAATAGTTTCAAGAAGTGGATTTCATCTCAAAACTCTACGACTGCTGCAAGTTTTGTTGCAGCCCGGGAGATAATAAAGCGTGGGAAACCATTCACCGATGCTATTCTGCTATTCCGCGGTGCTCAACCCAATGATACCTCAGGGCGCCACACTTGTATTTCTATAATTTAATCAATGCAACAAAACATAGAACATTAATTTTGTGATGGAAGTTAAACTTGAAGCACCAAATATGGTACAGCAGAGTAGTCACGTGGTGCGTCATTCTCTCCAGGATGTGCTGATGGGAAAATAAACATTTCATCATGAATGCTCATTTTGTATTTGTAGCCTTCTTAGTCATTTTAATAGTAGGCTTATATAGCTGATATACTGACAGCCTATGTTGCCTTCATATTAGGCTTATATAAAGATTTTAATTTTTGCGGCTCCAGACAGGTTTGGTTTTTGTTTTTGTGGGCCAATATGGCTCTTTGAACATTTTGGGTTGCCAACCCCTGTTCTAGACCATACCAGAGCCTCTTAGTGTTCTTCACTTCATTTAATTTGATAAACATCTCTCACACATTCAGTTTAATGCAGGTTAATATAGTAATCCAGACTTATTGTATGAACTATGGCACAAAGCCATCACTCCAGACGACACAGAAAGGTTGTAAACCTCAGTATAACTGTGACCTTCAACACACTGAGGCTGTGTGTATGAATGCTAGCATCATGGTGCATGTGTGTTCATGGGGTCCTGTTAGGAGAAATTAGCCTTGAAGCTAATGTATAGTGCTGTTCTCCATGGTGAACAAAGGGCTGACTTCTGGAAGGTTTTCCTTCATATGAAGTCCGTATGATTTGATTACAGAGATCACCAAGACAAATCTCAGACATGCCTGTTTTCTTGCTAAAAGCTGACTGAAGAAGTCTTATGAGACTGAGGATGCTGAACAGAGATTGCAGGGGGAAAAAAAAAGCAGCACCCCAATTAGCCGGACTATAAGCCCTTCATGTAACCTTTTCACTGACCCAGGGTGACACTGACCTAACATTGAAGATTCAAGTGCATCCGTCTGTAACATAATGAATCTTTACACCCCCAGAAAACAATAATTCAACAAGAACTCACTTCCTCTGAGTTCAAAGATCTCTCCTATGAGCATGAAGCAGGGTTCAGCCAGAGCGTCCTTTCTTCCGTCTCCTTCATCACCATAGTCTGACAAGTCACTGTCTTCATCAGCCTCCTCCTGTTAAGAGCAAACACACAGCTCAGTCACCATCCAGATGAGACCGCATAACAGCTGTGGAGCCAGATGAGTGTTGCTTTAGAAACAGAAATGACAGCTTACCTCAGTGTGAGAGAAGAAATCTCCAGGGAGCCTCTCCAGGAAGGAGGCCAGAGAGAAAGAGGACTTCTTCTGAATTGACATCACCTAAAAAGAAAAAGAGAAACATATCTCACTTTAAAATACATCGAATGCACTAAACTATAACACAACATTTTAAGTGTCATCATGCAGGGTTTTTATCAGTGTAATAACAGATCATGAATCATTCTCGTAAAAACTCCATAAAATCCCTCGTTAAGGCTTTTGCATGACGTCATTTTTATCATATTCTAAGTATTTATATAAACAGGCAAAAGAAAAAACTACTCGCAGACCTCAAACAAACAACCTTCACACAACAGGAAGAAAACTTTTACTCAAACTTACAGACAAAATAAAAACCCTCCAAATCACCAATAGGACATCAATTAACACCTCGTTTTGCAGAGCTCTGTAGAGAGTTGTCTCGATGAGACTGAATGAAGCATAGAAAGAGTTTTCCTGACTGACAGACAGCTGCTTAGAGCCACACGAGGGGGAACGAGCAGACAGGATTACGGTTACCTGCTCTTACTAGGGCTGTCACTTTTTCAAAAAATCATATTCGAACGAATATTAAATGAGCCGCCATTCTTCTAATATATTCGAATATCCCCCGCCCCTGCGCGCGCTCTCCTTAACAGTCTCCTTAATAACAAGAGAAAGCTTCGACAGCTTTGAATAAGAAGGTAAAACGTATAACTGATACTCAGGCCGAACAGCCCGTCTTCATTTCTTCATTATTTGACAGAAACACAAATCTATCGCCTTGATCGGGATCAAGTGTGACTCTCTTTTTGTTTCCAATATTACCTGCACGGTACAATTCACGCACGAGCACGAGCACATGATCGCCGTGACCGCTCCTCTCGACAGTTATTTAAACAATAACGGGGTGTTAGAGGGCTGTGTGGGACCAAAACAACTTAACATGAGCCAAAAAGTCTCTAAAGTTATAATCCTGTTCTCTGTCTCACTCTACTGACTCTGATGAGACCGCGCTTCATGTAAAACGTTTTTGATAGACGCTTCATGGTGACGTAGGCGAGCCGTGCGCGCGCCCGAAGTCTGCTTTATATTTGAGTAGTGTCCGCAGACAGACCAGCGGAGGAGCGGCGCTTGTTTGAACGTGAAGCAGCGGGTTGTTGTCTGCAGACAGAGGAGTTTCTTTCACATAGGCTGACATCTGAAGGATACTGCAGATATTCCAATGGATAATTAGAATTCCAATATGAACTTTTCACCTCATATTCGAACGAATATTCAAAACTCGAATAAAAAGTGACAGCCCTAGCTCTGACTGGAAGCTTGTTTTCAAGAGGAGGAGAGCAAAGAGCTCAAACTACTGTTTTTTTAAAATGTAAATGTGTTTTTATTTTCTTGTTTATTTAACAGGAAGCTTCAGACAGCTTTTCTTCAGAAAGTAAATAAAGTAGTTGCCATAAAAACAGGCGTCTAGTCATGATGGGTTTAAGATGTGACGCACACAAAAGGATAAAATGCAATAAAATGTAAGATGTCAGCAAACATGGAGATCAGTATAAATACTAATAAAGAACAAACAGTTAAACCATAACCATGTTTTTAAGACTCAGATCTAAAACAGTTTGTGTTCTTCAGTTTCAGTCATGTTCATCATGAACGTTCCCTAAGTTCTGTCAGTGTTTTAGTTTCAGATGTTAATGCATTACATGGTTTTATTCCTCTCACTGAGATTAATGACTGACCAAATGTTGTTCTACATTTTGCTGCCAGACGTTTTCCACTAACTGTTCTCTAGTTCTGTTTCCACTGCTGTTTATTCAGCAGCTGACAGTATTTCGTGAGCATGTCTTGCACAAGGTTGTTCACACATTAATTTATGTCGTGTTTTGTCTCTCCACCTGTCTGCAGCCTCAATAACGCATCAGTTCCCCTGTCTCCTTTAAAGTTAACAATAAAAACAAAGTTACCTTGAGATGTTCTGGGGATGGGCTGAGGAACGCATACAGAGCCTCTGACTGGCACAATCGCTCATCTGTCAGCAGACGCTGAAAACACAAACAAAATCAACATGGTTCACCTGGTATCAAAGTAGAAAAAGGCAGTGTTAGCGTAGATCTGTTTGTTTTTCTCTTGTTTGGAGGTTCCTGACCTTTCATCATCTAACTAATCCTGTTCTTTAAGATAACAGTTACCATTTATCCATTACTCAGCTGACTGTTTTTAATGGAGAGTGCCTGCATCTTGTGGATTTAAGCTTCTGCAGCCTTGTGTTCTATCCAGAACACTCAAGTAAAGGCTCCAGGAACCTTTTAATCTCTTGTCAAGTTGTCAGTGGCACAGCGTTAGTTTGTTTGCTTGTTTACCTGGAGAAAGGCATTGAGCTGCATTTTGCTCTTTTCCAAGAATTTCTGATCGATGGACTTGAAGGGAAGTTTACTGATTGATGGGAGCTGGAGTTTCTTCAACGACGGGAAACACTGAGAAAGAAAAACACAGAGAGGGGCTGAAATGTAGTTTGAAAAAAGAGAAAACCAACATGACAGTCAAAGGGAGTGTTTATGTTTTAGTTCTATTTTCAGTGAGTCTGATATTAAAAACAGAATATTTGTTGACCTCAACACTTCAGGCACCTCTGAAGATCAGACAGCCTCACACTCTGAGCTCAAACAGCCTTTAAAACATCCATTCTGAATAAACCCATTATTAAATCAATGGAACCATTTGAACAGCCTTTCAGCTGCTCTGATGCACTGAAATACAATTTGCACAAAGTGGGAAGAGGAAGCATTTAAAGGAGCAAGACAACAGTGAGGCATTTTTAATCTAATGTTGATGCATAAAACAGAGCATCTCAGCCACGACTGCAACGTGATGTTCATAAAAGACGTCTGTTTTTTTTAAATATGGTTGCTGTTGGCTTTACCTCTGTGAGTTTCCGGTGCAGCATCTGGAACTCTGTGAGTTTCCTCTGGACGCTCCAGCGACTGTTACCTGTCTCCTCCCCGTCGATCAGGCTTACACAAATACTGTAACAAGCAACTGTCTCTCCACCTTCCTCTGTAGCCTGGGATACAAAAAAAACACATTTTCCCAGGATAACATGATTATCATTAGCTTCTTATAAGACATCAACTGACAATGACAAATGATACATATGTTTATAAGGTCATTTGCAACCGGTGTGCCATAGTTAAGGTCTGATGGCAATAAGGTTAAAGTTTCATCTATTCATTGGGTTCTATTCTTCTTACTCATTTTTGGTCAACATAAAAAATACTGAAGTCTTGTTAAGTCAGCAGCTAAGAAATGGGCCACTGAGTGGGTCAGATTGTTACTTTAAGTGTCAAATGACATGATGACATGACTTTTAACAAGGCGTGTGTTTGTCTTGGAAATGAATGGAGATCAGGTCTTTTGTTTAGCACTACTTTTCTTTTTTCTAGACAAGTTCTTACTGGATACAGCGCTGCTGTTTGAAACGTGACAACAAGCAAACTTTGGCAGTTTGTATTGTAGTTTAGTAGACGGTTATTTCATGCCTCTCACAGCCCAGTGCTCTGAGACATATCCGTAGAGGAACGTGTATATTGGCTCATTTTAAGTTGTAGTTTACAATCAGGCAGATATCTAGAAAAGAGACTTTTTCATGATCACTTATAAAGTCCTCACAGGAACTTTAAAGAGACCAGATTCCAGTGACTCCAATAGTAATTTAAATACTTTTAAGACCCTGAAATTGTGATTATGACCGTCTCATGTCACAGATTGAAGCTGTCAATTTGAGCCAACTGACTCTAAAGACTTGCAGCTTTCTTGTCATATGACTGGCGAGCCTCATGACAACGCCTGACCACAAATACTGATGCCTAGCTTGTTTAGTCATCACTGTGTGCATAAGCTATTAATTATCAAATGAGGGAAAAGAAAATGTAACAAAAAAAAAACAAAACAAAACAAAACATAAACCTCACCTCAGCGGTAGTTATAACCGCTCTCCAGTGCCCTAAATTTTCACACCACCAGTCAGTCCTACTGATATGTTGCTGGAGTTCACCGTGTTCTTTCTCCATGGCTCCAATCTCTTCCTTTAGTTTGCTCACTATCTGCAAAAACACATCCAAAGAGATTAAAACTAGCATGCAAAATTCAGTAAAATGAGTTGGTGAAATATAGATAATATCTCACAAACATTCACGATTAAGAACAATTACAAATGTGCAAGCTTTGAGTAACTGCTGATTTTACCTCAGGGTCTCTTTTGTCACATTTGCTTTCTTACCTTTTTGTCAGGTTTCGGTGCGTTCTGGATAGAGCCCAAAGCCTGGCGCTTATACTCCAGTTTGTCATACAGCTGGCAGAGTTTTGTAGCTGCGTAACTGGCTTGTTCATTGATTCCTTTACTACCTTCATCACACACGTCCTCTCCAACGTCTAGACCCTGACACTACAAAAAAAGTTCAAAAACATATTGAGACATGCGGGTTTTCAGATTAAGAATTTATAGATTTTTACAATATTATTTCTATCTGACCCCTTCTTCCTTCTCCTCAGTGCTACATTGTGATTGGCTGTGCTGCTCATCTCGCCTAATCAGCCTTTCGTAGAGGTCAGACACCAGGAAGGACGGGTAGTATCGCTCTCTCATCGTCTCTGCCACCTAGAGGAAACATGAATAGAATTAGTTTGAGATCATAGAACATCTTAACACAAGAAAACACGGGCATGGCACTGTTAGCTGTGCCTCTCAGGGGTTAAAATAAAGAAAGCAGCCAGTCCTTTTTTTTCTGTTAGGTGTGTTTCCTATTTGCTTTGACATTTCTGAGGGAGCACAATGTTTACTTTGGCTTCAGTGAGTTGTGAACAAACAGCAGCAGTTACCTGTTCTTGTAGTCGAACAAAAACTTGTGTTCCCCTGTTCCCCACCAGGCTTTGCTGTATCTCCTTCAGAAGAAACTTCTCGACTGGAATCTCCCTGCTCTCCACAAAAAACTTCTGGTAGATTTCCCCAACAATTTGGGGCACTTCGTTCTGTGACACATCAACATAAACAGGAAGCAGCAGTTACTGATGTGCTTTACCATCCCACTAGTGAAAATTAAGAACAAGTAGAACAGACGACTGCTGATTGAATGTGTGATCTCATGTAAAGGCTTGTTGACACTGCTGATTGTGTGTATATGTCACCTTGTTGGCAGTTTTAAGGGTTTCCACCAGTTCCCAGAAGCTTATCAGAGCTCGCTTATCAACTCTTTCCATGTAAACTCTGAAATGCTCCCGATACCCCGGATTACACAGGATGTCATCAAACTGGAGAATCTGAATGACAGTAAAAAAACATGTTAGGCTAATGTTAAACCATACCTTTAGCTCATTTCTTCATTCCTTTAAATAAAGATAACAGATCCTGTGTTCAGTCCAATTTGTGTGAATCTTACCTTTTGACTTTGAGGTTCATCACTGTCATCAGCACCTCCTTCCTCATTGTTCTCATAGTTCGGTCCACCGAGGAGGCGGATCCGTTTCTCACATTGTTTCTTCGCTACAGTTAGCTGATTGATATAACGTTTCATGTCTCTAGCCCTGAGCAGGTCTGCCTTCATGGCTGCTGACTCCTTTCCTTTACGATCTGGAAAATGGGAAAAGAAAGGGATAAAAGAGGAGCTGAAACAAGATTTGGTAAACGCGCAGATGAGTGCGAGCGCCAGGATGACAACATTTTCAAAAAGGTAAGTATGCAACTCCCTTTAATTTTGGCCCAATGCTGTGAATCACTTTGATGTTTGTCTATTTACATGGAAATTTTCATCTGCACTAGTTAATATATAATTCAGTATTAATTCAATGTTGGAACCATTTCATTCTGCCTTCTAGAGCCACAAGCATGGATGCAGAACCAAAATCTTCTTGCAGGTCACTCAAGCCCTCAGGTTTAGTTTTCATTGTCAGATCTTAGTCTGTTACTCACTCTGACATGGACTCAGGTCCCAAGGGTGGTCGTGCAATTGATTGAGACAGCAGAGAAGGTCATGTCAGACCTAACCTTTCAGATCATGCCTGAGTTGTTGCATTAACAATAAGCTGTTGAGATCTGTACATCCCTGCTGTCAATATATGAGATACGTCCCTGTATGCTGGACAGCAAAAAGGATGAAAATCTTGATGTGAAGATGAAGTGGATTTAATATGACTGTTCACACAAAGAGGGGATTACAGTCCTCTTTTCATGTTTTGTGTCAGTGCTTTTTTTGGCCTTCCTATCACAAAGTGAACTCAAGTGTCTCTGTACCTTTCTGCTTTTTGAGCTGAGGCAGGCTGCTGATGGTGGTGGCATGAATAATCTCTACCACAATCTGATACCTGAGGGGAGACAAACGTGAAAATTTCAATAAGTTGTTGTAATGCAGCGATGAAATCCAAACTGATTTTAAGGATGAAGAGAGTGATGCTAAATGTTAGAAGGATAGTCAGTCTACAGCATGTAGCAGCAGATATGGGGTAAAAAGAAAAATGTGAAAAAAAAATAAATAAATTGGCCTTTGAGTGCTGATACAACAATGCTGTATACAGCAGCTTGTCAGTGTTGTGCTACTATGTCTCAAATTGAGACGACAAATCACCAGTATCATATCAACCCACATTTAGATTCAGTCCAGTGCTGCACAGACAATGTCTGTTCCCATGGAAACCCCACAGCAGCCAAAAGACTGGTTGTGAGCACACTCTGCTCCCCATTATTCTATACAGTATGACCATTACAGTTTATTTTCACACAGGTCAGTAAAAGTGGAGCCAGCGAGTAACTGTTTGAATGTCATGCCTGAGTTGTTTGAGGAAATTGACATCAGCAGAGGTTGAAATTAGTTTGATGAAGTCTTCATAGGAGGCAGCGTAGGTGTAGGCTTTCTTCTGCTGCTCAGCCTGCTGCTCTCTCTGCTCCAGCTGAGACAACAGCATCCGGTTTATGGAGTCTGGGTCACTCAGCACTTCAACCAAAGGCTTCAAAACTTCAGGAGACAAAGAAGCAAAACAGTACAGATGAATAAAGAATTAAAGTGAGGGCGGTTTATTTGTATCTGAAACAATGAGAACTTTTCAGATATGGTTTAAGTTGTGGTGTAAAATGTAGTATTGGGCTGCCCGCTCAGGCCACCAGGCCATCTGCTCTCCAAAATATATATATATATATATATATATATATATATATATATATATATATATTAAAGATTGTTAAGCATTAACAAAGCCACTTTCTTTTGCTTCAAAGATCATCAACAGATCAGTCTTCCTGATTGAAACATTTCATCTGTGATATAGTCAAAGTTACAATGATTCATTTTATGGATTGAACTTTTTCTGCAACTGCGATCACATTAAAATATCTGCCTTAAGAAAGCTTTATTCACTTTGGTAATTTGGTTTGTCCTTTGCTAGTGTACCTGGTTTCTGATCAAATTCCTAACCATGTGAAAGGATGCAGATATTAATAAAACCTGAGCCAAAAGCATAGTGTAAAACATCATCTAAAGGACTTGATTACACAAACACTCTCACATTACCTTTTGTAGTTATTACTTCTGTGAGGCAGCAGCGTAGTGTATGTGACTTGGCATCCTTATGTGGCAGCAAACAAAGCAGCAGTATTCTGGCTACACAGCGAAGGAAGGCCAGCTCTGACTCTGGACTGACCAAACAGGGATGGAGAGGAAACGGCCGAGCACACTCTTCTGGTCTGAATAAAACCACGCAAGAGACACCGATTAAGACTGAGATGCAAACAGGAAGAGACAGAGTGGAATACAAACATTATTCTGCCAGAGCTATGCTGCTGTAGATGTCAGATAGAAGCTGCCTCCATGACTCAGATAACATTTCCATTTGAATTTACACTTAAACTGGGATGCATCTCACTGTCTTGGCTTTGCTGATTTAATGAGACAAGTGAATAATAATAATAATAATAATAATAATAATAATAATAATAATAATAATAATAATAATAATAATAATTTTTATTAAAAGCGCCCGTTTAAACACTCAAGGAGACTTTACAGAGCAGTGAAAAACAATAAATAAAATAAACACAATAACAATAAGAACAGATAAAACATTAAGTAAAGGATGGTTAAAATAGAACAAAAATCCAACAGACCATGGATATTACACCTAATTTGATTACACAATCCAACTTGCTCATTCTAATGTGATTTCTTTGTATTTAAAAAAGAACAAACCATTAGAAAATTCTCATACAGCATATTCTAGCAGGTTAAGGAAGTTTTAAGTCATTTTAAACCATAAAATTGACTTTGGTTTACAAAGCTGTTTTTTCTTTTTTAAAATTTTCTCTATAGAAGTACTTAACTCAGACCACTGTACTTTTATTTAGGAAATTGTAATTGCATTTTGAGTTCCAAACATGCAACAAAAATAAAGACCCTGCGTGGAGATTATTGTAGTTTAATTTCTGCCATCAAATGCTACATTATCCTGATATCTTTAAAATCATAAAGACTATGTGAGCTCTGTTGAACAATGTAATTTGGAGTTTGCACAAAACACGATTCCCTGACCAGACTATCTGCATATTTTTGTAAAGTGCTACATGAAACATACCACATGGAATGTCACGAAGCAAAGTGCAATATTATGATGTGTAAAGTGAAAGAATAAGTTCTCTGCTTCAAAAGAATGAATTAAGTTAGGGTTTGAATTTAGGTTTGTTTAAACAGAGCAATGCTAACAACAATCTATTGAAACCAGCCTTTTCAAACTGTCAAAAATATTCCAACTATCTACAACCCCAATTCTGATGAATTTTGGACATTGTGTAAAATGTAAATAAAAACAGAACACAATGATTTGTCAATCCTGTTTAACCTCTATTCAACTGAATACACTACAGAGACAAGATATTTATTGTTCAAACTGATATACTTTGTTGGGGTTTTTTGGTGGTACTGCATTAAAAACCATCATCATTGTGTAAAGGATATTACCACGTGGGCTCAGGAAGACTTCAGAAAACCATTGTCAGTTAACACAGTTCATCACTACATCTACAAGTGCAAGTTCAAACTCTACCATGCAAAGACAAAGACATATATCAACAACACCCAGAAACACCGCCGGCTTCTCTGGACCCGAGCTCATCTGAGATGGACTGACACAAAGTGGAAAAGTCTGCTGTGGTCTGATGAGTCCACATTTCAAATTGTTTTTGTAAATCATGGACGTGGTGTCCTCCAGGCCAAAGAGGAAAAGAACAATCTGGATTGTTCTCAGGTCAAAGTCTCAAAGCCAGCATCTGTGATGGTATGGGGGTGTGTTAGTGCCCATGGCATGGCTAACTTGACCATCTGTGAAGGCTCCATTAATGCTGAAAGGTACATACAGGTTTTGGAGCAACATATGCTGCCATCCAAGCCACGTCTTTTTCAGGGACGTCCCTGCTTATTTCAGCAAGACAATGACAAGACACATTCTGCACCTGTTACAACAGCGTGGCTCTGTAGTAAAAGAGTGCAGGTACTAGACTGGCCTACCTGCAGTCCAGACCTGTCTCCCATTGAAAATGTATGGAGCATTATGAAGCACAAAAAATACAACAACAGAGACCCCGGACTGTTGATCAACTGAAGTTGTTCATCAATCAAGAATGGTAAAGAATTCCACCTCCAAAGCTTCAACAATTAGTGTCCTCAGTTCACAAACACTTACTGAGTGTTGTTAAAAGGAAAGGTGATGGAACACAGTGGAAACATGACCCTGACCCAGCTTTTTAGGAATGTGTTGCAGCCATCAAATTCAAAATGAGAGAATATTTGAAAAAAAAAAAAAAAAAAAAAAAAAAAAAAACGACAAATTTTATCAGTTTGAACAATAAATATTTTGTCTTTGTAGTGTATTCAGTTGAATAAAGGTTAAACAGGATTTTCAAATCGTTATATTCTGTTTTATTTACCTTTTATAGATCCCAGCTTCATTGGAATTGGGGTTGTAAGTAGGTGTGTAAGTGTGTTTGTGTACCTTGCAGATGCAGCCTTGAGGTCAGTGAAATGTGTGTGAAGGATTCGGATGGTGTCGTAACACACCACATTTACAAGGTCAAAATTTGCAAGCCTGGATCTCAATTGTCCGATCATCTGCCACCAGTCCTCTGACAGCATGGAGTACAACTGGCCTTCATCATGACTCAGAGGAGTGTACCAGGACAGGATGTAGTCTCTGTAGGCGTAGTCAAACACTGACAGAAGAGAAAGAAAGACATTAAAGGAATTTATATATATATATGTGTATATATATATATATATACCCATACATTTACAATGAAGCCACATACAATCTTCCTCCAGTACTACCACAGTTAGATAGTGGATCAAAACTCCAGTTCCAAACTAATGAGGTAACACATCTCAGTCTCAGGTCATCTCAATCATATACACATGGTGTAGATTCTTAGTCTAAACTGAAGGTAGGGGTCTCCCCAGAATCTTGCAGAATGTGATGATAAAATAATCATAGTAACAACTTTATGGGATAAAAAAATCTTTCTCTAATACTGCCTGTTTGTTGTGTCATTCTAAAAAAGTATATTATCTAAACCTGAGAGTGGAATTCACTTTAGGACAATTGGATAATTCCTAATGACTAACATTTTCAATATAGTGCAGGATCAACCTTTCTCAAAAAGTTCCAGTAACTCGTGCTTGCTTGAAAGTGGCTTTTTGTGAACCAACATTTTAGACCTTTAAGGTGAGAAATTAAAGGAAATAACAACACAAAATGTCTTGGCCTCCAAATGCTGCAAGACCAGCTTTTAATGTCCCCTGGGGTTTGTTTACCATTTCCTTGGTATTCTAACGACTGACAATGAAACATCAACATGACAAACTACACTGTATGAAGAGAAATTATGTAAAATGTATACTGAACAACTTATAACAACAGAATGTAAGATGACGGTAGAGATGTAGTCTGTAGTTATCAGTTACAGCTGTACTTTTCTTTGTCTCATGTGTCTATGTCTCACTAAATCTGAATAAAAGTGTTTTCTTGTTCTGTTTTGGTTTTTTTTTGTTTTTTTGAGGGGCATTACTTGTTGGATGTCCTCTTGTCTTCTATTTTCTAATGGTTATTTTATCCTATTATATCCATGTTTAACATGGATATAATATTCAGTCCCCAACGTCTTACACGTGTGCAAGTTTTCAGACCTCCACATATTCAGATGCTGTATAAGTATCTGAATCTGTAAACTGCTCAAACCAGTCCATTCTAAAAACAGCATGAGATCTTCATGGGACTTGATAAAATGATGAGGTCATTGTGTAAGGATCTCCCATCTGGTCAATGAAACGTTAAGAGACGAAGGTATGCTCAAAGCTCTGCCCTCAACAGGCCTCCAGAGGGCTGGCCAATCACAGGGAAGGGGGCTTGTGGAGCTCCCTCTTTAAGTGCGATAAGTAGTCTTTCCCTATGAATGCATTTCTTTCACGAGGCCAACCAGGGGTTACTGCAGATCTCTCCAACAGACTGTATGACAAGGTGCGTGTTAAACCTTTGCAATACCAACATTTACCAAAGACAAAAGGGTTGTCTGTATGTAGACCTGGCCTGCTCCATGGTTCCCAGGTCTGCATGTCTCTACCCAGTGACATTCTTTAAGGAGACAATCACTGGTTCCAGTTCCTGAACCTAATTTTGAACCAGCTGGCGTGTTTAGACTGTACAAAAAAGGGTCCGGAGCCTGAAAAGTTGGTTCTCGTCTGGAACCAAAGAAGTTGGTTCCATATTGTGAAACATGACATCGTCGGTCATCATTGGTGGGCCTGTCATATTCTTTGTTGATAAAATGAGCAGGGAGTCAAGGAAACGCCCTCCCACTTTTGTTTCACTTAAACTAGAATGAACATGGGCTGGTTCACTGGAAAGCACCAAGGTTCTGAGAATCCAGAACAGGACGGGTTCCAGAACCATGCTGGTGTGAAAGCCCTCTGAGGGACCTCATCAAACCATTATGTGACCTTTGATACTATTGAGTTGTTGGCATTGTCACTGTAGACCAGTTTACCTCTGTTTGACTCATCTGTAATAACTGTGTATTGCACTCCTTAATGTCTTTCAGAGGAAGAGTTGCCTCTCTAATTTCCTTGCACCCTCATATACTCCTCTCCCCTCTTTAATAAATGTGCTCTGTCAGCCACCATCTCTAAGTCTGTTTGCTGATCGCATTCACAGTGACTGCATTTGTCATTTCAATCGATGATCTTATTGAAACAGTGTCTAGATGTGCTATCTTTGTGAGCCTTTGATTCAGCCCTCCACTGCAAAAATAAAATCCAAATCTACTGAGCCTGGTCTAAAAAAAAATACAAAAAACAAAACAAAAAAAAACAGCCATCCATGCTAGGCTTTAATTATCAGTATCTTGAAGTGCATCCGTGTAAAAGCATTGGCATTCTTTATGTTTCTTTCTCCATTTATTCAGGCTTTTCCTCCTTTTTTCTGTCTGTGGAGCTTAACTGAAGAGTTAAATAATCAAGATACCACACCCGTAAGAGTATATATAGCAACTGCTGCAATATCTTCAACAGCACTGTTTACGCATTATAACGTGAAATTTAATGGTGCACTTTGAATTAATACCCTTATAATTGCAAAGTGATGTCACTAATTGAGTACCCCTTTGAAGGAGGAGTGTGGTGCTCGCATCCTTTGAATCACAGCTGAAGAAAAACTCCATTGAAAATGCAAAACAAATGATCATTTCTTTCTTTGATCTACTGAGATCTACACGTCTTAGCCATGTCTTCACATGACATCAAAAAAGCTTACAGCTTGTCTAACCCAGACCTTTTTTTTTCACTATTTGATCTGATCAAGACACATTTACCATGTAAACATGTCTCATTGCATGAGATACAGGCTCAATTCTGAAGCATAGTGTTTCCACTCACTTCTGCACAGTTCCACTCCGTCTTTAGCTGACTTATCAAATCCTACCGAATCTCAAAAAATACTTTGAGCTGGCAATACTTTCCATTCTGTATTCGTTTCAGTAACAATAAACTGATAATTGTCTCTCATTGGAACAGCTGATAGATTAAATAAGATGCTTAAATGAAAGAAATAAATGTGCACAGCATGCATTCTTGTGAGCTGCATAAACATCATAAAATCATACATGTGTACCACACAACGATCTAATAACCTTTTAAAAACAAACACCCAAGGATGTGTAAATACACACCCCGGTGCAAATCCTGAAGCCATCTGTTACTTGGCAAACAGAATTACTGTTCACAGACTGAGTCTCAGTATCTTTAAATGTAAAAGGGGATATTTCAGACTCTCTACTGTTTTCATCTACTATGGGGCTCAAGGGATCATTAGTAGGTCAGGGTGTCCAACACAAAACAAGTAATCAGCAGTTTCTCAAAAAGAGAAGTTGGACGTTTTTCCATCAGTGTCAGAAACATTTCATGGAGAACGTTTGTAAAAATGAATCAGTCAGCAACCAACTAGGAGACTGATGTTTGAGAACTAAGTAACCGTAATTTAACTTTGAAGAAAAGAAAAGAATCTCTGAATCTGGTGCTGGAGGTTGAGGGAGGAGTTAAAGACGAGTTCGACTGTCACCATTCTTACACCAACACTGTCACATACAGCATGACTGGCATATTTGACGGTTTGAACAAGTCGTTTTTTTTTCTAAACATAAGTAAGTCAGACAGGTGAGTCCTATCATAATTTGCACACAAGTTCAAATAAAAATGAACATAACAGGAAATACAGTTTCAGCCCGTTTCTGGGCACATTTAATTATTCATGTCTTGTCTCTCTAATGCTGTGAGTGCCAACTCCATTTGGGAATGCAACAAAATATCCTCTATTTTAAGTCAAAACACTAACTGAAGATTTCTTAAAGGGCATTGTGTAACAAGGGGTTTATATTTAGAATTCAGGAACTCAGATAAGATGACAAAAAGCAACAACAGGGTACTGTAAACAATGCAGAAGGCAGGCCAGCCAGTTTGACTGTTATATTTCATATTCTTACATATATTAGTGCAAACAAAAGATGGAAATGAAAAGCAGTTAAGGTTTTAAAGTGCTGTGTAAAGTTAATGGTCAAGTCATTTGGAAACAACTCAGAAGACATGATACACTTAATCGACTTAGTGGTGCACTCAATTCTTACATTTGCTCCATAAATAATGCAGCTGTTATAAATAGTAAGAAAAGAAACTTCAGACTGCTGACTGGAGTGGCCTGTGACGCTCCAAGAGAGGGAATACACTTGTTTTTCAATACTTTTGGCGTTTCAACATCTTTTTCTATCGTCCAAACAACAATCCACAATTTGCAGCGCTTTGAAAAGTGTCTCCAAACTCAACAGTTTCTGCACATATTTGCATTAGTGTGATTATGAGATGGTTCATACACACTTCAGAACATCTACACATGACCCATTACCTTCTTTCAGAGATTTGTCCACATTGTGCGACACCACCACCCTCCTGCTCAGGCTTGCCTCGGGAAGTGGCACCAAAAAACGGGCCTGCAAGACAATTAGGGTTTCAGATCATGGATCTACACTTCACATTTATATCATGTCAGCGAAAAAAAAAATATCAGGAAATGTTGGGCAACAGCAGAGAGAAAGGACTGAGTTTCTAAAAAGCAAGGCAGTTCTTTCTTAGCGTGACTCATATCAAATGTCAGCAAGAGGATATACCTCTGCTGTCAGCATCAATCAGTCATCAACATTCAGTGGTAGAAAAAAAAAAAAGCAGTGCTGTTGCGCAGAGGCTGCCCGTTAAGGTGAGCCACCAGTCCATTTCTAGGAAACAATCAGTCTCTTTGCAGAAAGAATCTGTTTATTTGTCAGGGTGAACACTCCAAAGGCTAATTTATGCAAGGCACACATTTTTAAAGCACTTGGAGTCACTAATAACAACACAGTAATTCTGCATGATAATGAGTGTTCAGCAGTATGCTGAAATTTTAACAAGACTTATTGCAGTCTATTACCTTGCATTAACTCCAGACTGTGTCCCCTAAGAAATAAACTGTCAACGTCTGTTTAAGGTCTGAGGATGAAGTTTTCTTTGTTTTATCTAATGTTAGTGTGTCTCATTAAAAACAAACAGGACTGTTAAAATCAGAGTGACCAGGAGTGTCATAACTGTTAAATGTCTCCGAGAAACTGAGCAAGTCTTACAGTCTGCAACCCAACTCTATGCAAATGTTTGTACACAGTGTACTCTTTCAGGTGTTCTGAATAATGAAACTTAAAAAGGCCAAATCATGAAGTCAAATTGGCTACAGTGGTAGATGGAATTGTACTCCAGTTATTTTGAAGAAGCTACATTTGTAATAACTATTCAGAAAACATTTCTTTGCACAGTACACAATGTGGCCAAAAAAATGTAACCAACTCTTCTTAAATGTTTGCATGTTTGTGTGCATTAAAATATGTTTAAACCAAGCAGCAAGAGTCCAGCTCATCTATTACAGAACAGCAGTGAGAATCTAAGTCATGGGAGGAGGGGAGGGGAACACAGATAACTGTGAAAGGCAGGGAAATAAGTGAGGAGATATGGTTCAGTGTCTCAATTACTGGTTGACTGCTTTTGGTTTTAACCATAATAAAAATTCCTGGAACTTTATCATGGGAGACTGAAGGAGGTTGTGTACCACTTACCATAAGCTTGTTGAAGAAGTCTAATTGTACAGCTGAGTGCCTCCTGTGTCTTTGAAAGCAGCTGACTTTGAGGGGACTCTTCCTCACCAGCAGTACAAAGCTCCCAGCCAGGAAACACAGAAGTGCAAATGATATATAAATGAACAACTTCAAGAAGAAAGAGGTGAGAGTCAGGCCTCCCCAGGCCAGCTGAAAAACTACTGCTGCCACCACGCCCAGACAGAAAGCCGGGACGAACCGACAAGAGGAGCCGAGGGAAGAGGAGGAGGTGGCAGACATGGGCTCCTCTTCTCCTCCGGTGCTGCTACTCCCTTCAGCCAGTGGTACAATGGTAGTTGAGGGGGTGGGCATACTGCGACCCCACCATCCATATATGTGTCACCACAAGTTAGGCTCAAAAGTTGGTCAGCTAGTCCGTTTCTCAGGTCAGAGAGGTAGATATACCTTGGACACTCGTGTAAACCCTCAATTACAACACAGTCTCTAGGACGAGGCATCCCCGCTCTGACATCTCCTCACCGACCAGCTTCACAATGTTTTCCTCGCTCCTAGCATCGGCCCGCCCGGCAGCCACAAACACGGAGCTCCGCAAGCTTAGTCATCTACAACACAGTTGCTCCAGACAGCAGGACAGGGCTCCGGGGTTGTTCTTCAAGAGCAACAAGAGAAGACAGCCGCCTAGAAAGCAGACAGACAGAGAGCTGGGTGAGGGGCTGGATGTGGCAACATCCACTGTCACCTTGGAGACAAATAGGTGGAAGGGTAGCTTAGTGACAGTTGCTAACCAACTTGGCTAGCAGGAAGCTAAACTAAGATAATAAAAAAATGAGTAACTTTAAACTGCTTTGAAAAGAAAATGTACAAAACACAAATACAGGCTGGCAAATACTTTCAAACTACAGTATGATCCTCTGACGAAGTGAAGCCGACTGTAATAGCGACAGACAGCTAACTAGCTTGTTCGCTAAGTAACCAATTTAACAACAGCTAACGTTAGCGTACTTACCTATCAGTCAATATGTGTTGAACAACAACACTACATTCTTGCTTTCCTCTCCGTCAAGTAATGTATCGAATTCTTTCCGATTACGATTAAAGAGTATCATGAAATGGCAGAAATCTGGACCACTACCTCCGGCTGACAAAAACAACCACCAACTGCTATTTTTCCCCTGCTGTCTTGACAGTCTCTCTGAGCGTGAAGAGCTGTCCGCCAATCAGCACTTGTGTGAACAACGGCTGGTGCGTGTGTTTTATTCACAAGCGCAGTCCGAGTGGACGGATCATTATGCTGAAACCTGGTAGCGGATACACAGGTAGAAGCACCGCCGAAATCGACTGCTCCAAAATAAAATCAGTCACACTTCGAAAAGAAGGATCATGCATAGCTCTCTTATACGATGTTTATTTTCTTTAAGTCTCATTTTTTTGCTGTCTGACATATCATGGCTTTCACAACGGATGCTCATAAACGACCTTAATACTGTTTTGCGTTTCAATTCTGATCAATGAAGAATTGCGAAGAAACAAAACATTAGTTAGAGAAAACCGTAAGAAAAATAATAAAATAAATAAATGGCGAAGTTTTATTAACTTGTGATCGACACACAAGTGTTGCTTGCACAAGATTTCACATTTTCCAATGTGTCAGTGTGAAGGAGAAAGGTCTGCCACCTTCATAGATAGATAGATAGATAGATAGATAGATAGATAGATAGATAGATAGATAGATAGATAGATAGATAGATAGATAGATAAAACATAATAATAATAACAATAATAATAATAATAATAATAATAATAATAATAATAATAATGTACAAGTATTATCAAATGATGCTTGACAAACTAGTATTTTGGATGAGTCATCCTATGGGTAGGCTCTTTATTTACCAGGTCTAAGCTCTGCCAAAGTCCAGTTGTGATTTATCTGATGGGGCTTTTGGGCTGAATGAGCTTTTCAGTCATGGTGCCATGTTGTCAATAATAAGTTAAGTGTTCAGAAGGTTGTGGTAGTGGTTACAGTCACTAAGCAATTCTTAGAGGTGTTCATACAAGAAAATGAAACAATTCAATGGACATTTAGAGGTATTTTATTTGTTTATTTTGTGAATTGTGATTAAAATATCAACAGAAAGGACATAGGATTTGGTTTATGTCCTACAGCAGAGCTATTGATGATAACCTTTAAGTGTGAGGTGAAACAGTTCTGAAGTGTTGAAATTCCATTATATATCACGTGTATTTGCTTTAAGTCTCACATCTACAGCAGCAACTGTACTATTTTTGCAATTTCACAAAACCTTTTTTAGAATAAAGTGTTGGCATTTTATTTGGTATCATGCAATTTGGCAAAACTAGAATAATCTGCTAAATGACCCTACTCTGATGTTTGAAATTAAACCTTCAGGTACAGTGATTGGTTTTATTAAAGGATCTTTTCACTGTTTTCAGTCTAGTACTCTGCTGCAGATGGCTTACCCACTAACATCAAATTTCCCCTTTCTTCACCACAATAGACATCTGTGTGTACACTTCCCCTTGCAGAAATTATTTATTTTAAACGAGCCATAAGTTTTAAAGTCCCGTAATGAGTCATGTCAAAGGCCTTGAGATATAACCTGAAAGTGGTAACTTCAGCCTCACCACCTCAGAAAGTGCAAACAAGTCCATATGATATGCAGTTAGTATAATGGTACTGTATGTTTTAGTGCTTTTTCAAACTCGATTTCCACCATCAAAACTTAAATCTGCGGCCAAGAGGATATATCATCTTTCTTCTCATGTCTTCTCTAGGACGGTGGTCTGAGATGGACAGCATTGGGGTCATCAACAGGATCAATTTTGTAGTTGGTTGGTCGCAGCTTCATGATGCTGGTCTTTAGGGAGTACCACCACCCTCTCCAAGGGTACCACACTACACCATCATCTGTCTTTGCACTGTAGTGTCCACTGGTGTAGTACTTGCCATTAAGATGAGCTGAGTGACACCTGGGAAAACATAGGATGAAGCTGTGAGATTATTCTGTGATCTATGATTGGTTGCACTGAGCTAGACATGTTAACGTGAATCTAAGTGAATATAGGGGCAAATTATTGTATCATAACACCCGTACTTGTTGAACCACCAGCCTCCCTTGTCCTCCTCGGCACAGTTTCCTTTGTAGTTATCATTGTCTTGGTCGTAGGTGCTGAATTTCATTCCCTGGTGACTCGCCCAGTCTGATACACCGACTTGATAATTTGCAGACAGAGCATCTCCAGCGGTACCAACATAAGCACCAAACTCAAGTTGATAATGATCCTGTGAAGACAAAAGAGCAGAGATGGTTGATTTGCTTGAACATGATATTAAAGGAATAAAATAGACACTTTTTAATTTTGCGTTTCCTGTATTCACTTCTTTATGGAATGAAAAAATGTCAGTGTGTCAGTAGTTTACATAATGCTCACTGGTTTTTATTTGAAATGAGTTTTGGTGCAAAACAAATTCTGTTCAAACCACTGTGCTGAAACTTTGTTAATGAGCTAAATTTTCAAATCTAGCAAGACTATGTGCTGTATTTTCATATTGACAGTACTAAAACGTTAAAGGACTTTTTTCTCATCAGAATTTCAGAGCAAGAGAGAAAAAAACTTTCTTATTTATGTGTACGGCTTCCTATGGCTGTGAGGGGAGGAAGAGAGAAATACTCCAATTAAACAAACTGTGATCAAATCATCTTCTTACATCATGTTTTAATGTATTCATAGAGGGTACTTTATACCATCTTTGGTACTTTAAATCTGAGCTCTTTTTTGTCTGCGCTCTTTAGATGTCAGTGAATGCCAATACCTTTTCATCAGCCACTTTGAAGTTTTTGTACTCAGCATAGCGCTGGTTACCGTCAAAGTCCTCCAGGTTAATCCTCAAAGAATAATTTCCTGTAAAAGACAAAGATATCTGAAAATAAAGAGGAAAAAACTTGTTCTGCACATGCACAGGAGAATAATTTTAGTTTAGTTTTAATAATTTATCTATAGGGAGCTGGGGTGGGTTGAAAACATGGCTACACAAATAATCCTTCTATTACACATATAACAGACTGATCAACATGATCACAGAGCTGAATGCATGCTTTATAGGCATGTGATGAATGTCAGTCCACTATTTCATTCATCTCTTAAATGACTCAAAATGTGTTAATGTCAGTTACTGGCTGCTATCACTGACCCCATTCTGCTCCTCACATGCACGATAAAAGAAAAACAAACCTTGTTCCAGCAAACATTTGGACTGTGGATTGTGCTCTAACATTTTTCATAATTGACTGTTTTTCTACTGCAGTCAGGTCCAGGAATAGTTTTTTCAAATGCAAGTGTTCCTTTTCTAAAAGTCCAGTTAGAGCTGCAGAGGACCAGTGTGACAGTGAACCTTGAGGGTTTTTATTTCTTTTAGTATGCCTTTTCTCCTGAGCTCTGTTTGACTACCACAGCTCTATGAAGACAGGTTTTGCTGGAGATTATTCTTCTCCTTGTTCTGGTTTGGGTCTACTCCAATCCTGACAAAAAGTATCCGGCTGTGTATTCATAAAACACTTGTTTACTAACTTGTTGTTCTGTTTGCAGGGATGTCACATTGTGAGCTATTTGTCATCCTTGTTCAGTTTTTGTATTTTGTTTCTTGTAGACCATAGTTGATGAAATCCATCATTTCTTTGCAATTGTACGTTGAGAAACATTGTTCTTATAACTGTTGGACTATTTGCTCACGCAGTTGTTCACAAAGTGGTGAACCTCGCCCCATCCTTGATTGTAAATGACTGAGCCTTTCAGGGATGCTCCTTTTATACCCAATCATGACACTCACCTGTTTCCAATGAACCTGTTCACCTGTGGAATGTTACAAACAGGTGTTTTTGGAGCATTCCTCAACTTTCACAGTCTTTGTTGACCTTGTTCCAGCTTTTTAGGAACATGTTGTAGCCATCAAATTCAAAATGAGTGAATATTTGCAAAAAAAACAATAGAGTTTATCAGTTTGAACAATAAATATCTTGTCTTTGTAGTGTATTCAGTTGAATATAGATTAAACAGGATTTACAAATTATTGAATTCTAGTTTTATTTACATTTTACACAACGTCCCAACTTCATTGGAACTGAGGTTTGTAAGACATTTGTTTGGACTGTTTGAAGAGTATGTTTTCCTTTCTTTATGGCTGATGGACCATTGATAATAAACCCTGAGTTCTTTGCTTATGGATCAATCAATCAATCAATCAATCAATCAATCAATCTTTTTATGTAGTGACAGATCATAACAAATGTTAGCTGAAGACACTTTCCAAAAACATCAATATTTAATTTTAACATTAATGTAAAAATGTTATTTTATTGGAAGAGACTGAACAACAAGACAAGATGATGAGTCCTGTCTCTTCTTAACCCACCATGAGTACAGACCTTATGGTGGGTTAACATGCTGGATCCTCTTCTCTATTTGCCCAATTTCATGCCAAAAAGAAAACCTGAAGGTCAATGAGAGCAGCTATGGAAAACAAAATGTTAAATTTGTATATCCGAAAACAAAGCCTTCACATAACTGACATTTGATCCAAAATATAAATGTCAGTAAGAGCAACTCTCTCTGCCGCTCTCACTAACCTTGTGTTGTGATGAAATGAAGGTTGTCATTTCCAAGCCAAAACTCTCCCAGTGCTGCATCCATGTCTCCAAATCCTTCCTTATACTCTACCCATGACCTAAAAGATAGATTTATAAATAAAAGCTGTCGTATGATTTCATTTTTAGGTCACAGTTCTCTGATGTCACAGACGCACCTGTTGAATCTCACTGCTCCACTGATTCTTCTCTGAATGATGATCCAACCTCCTCTGTCACTCATATCACAGTACACTCTGACTGCAGACGGACTCCCCTGGGGTTTGATCGTGTAGAAGCCGCTTGATTTGGAGCCAGAAGTGAAGAGCTGGGAGCAGTCTGACAGACACACAGTAACAGGCCCTATTGGATACAGTCCTTTCTTCATGATAACCTCAGATTTGCACACACTTTCTCTTTCATCCAAGACATGTTCCTTCAACTCAAACCATTATCTTATATTTCCTGAGCTAAACCAAGCTAACTGATTTATAATCATAAATAAATAAATAAATAAATAAATAAATAAATAAATAAATAAATAAAACTGAGACTACCACTGCTAACATAAAGTGAGGGTATTCTGTGTTCCTGTTTCACATATGGATATAAAGTAACAGTGCTGGATATTCATACTACAGCTACGTATTCATGAGTTTTAGAAATCACTGAATCTGTTTTAAATTAGCATGAGATCTTCACTAGACTGGAATGATGAGACCACATAAGGATCTCCTGCCTGGTTCATGACATGTTAGAGGGACAGGTCTCAAACACCAAAGTCTGTATATTATTTACGATCGTGTGAAAGCGCCAAACTGCAGTCTCCCCTCTCCTCTGTTTATTTCCTTCATCTCTCCCATGCATCTCTGGTGGGAGGGACTGAGACGCAAGTGAACAACACAAGTGAAGGAAGGAGGGATGGAACTTTGACGCTTTGAGACGCACCCTATAGCTCTGCCCCCAACAGTCCTTCAGAGGGCTGGCCAATCAGAGGGAAGGGTGTACCAGAGGGACAGTATTGAATTGAATTGAATTGAATTGAATTGAATTGAATTGAATTGAATTGAATTGAATTGAATTTATTTATTTCGGTCACGTCAGCACACTTATACAACATCACACATTGTCAATAGTTGATCAAATTGTACATGTCTGAAAGGGAAGACGGGAGAAGCAGAGCTTATCTAGTCCCGTCCCCATTTCCTCAATATTTAGTCTCCTCTGTTCCACATATCATCAGATTATTATAAATTTGTATTCCATTTACAGAAGTGTGACAGAATTCTTGACTGTCTTTTAGTGTCCATATTTGACCTTTTATGACCAGTATCTTGACTTACACCATCACTTCATTCACTATCATTGTTTAGGTACATTTCGTCTTTCCTGCTGTCAAATCCTATAAATCCTAATAAGCCCAGACACAAAAACCACTGAAGATGAAAGACAAAGTGATTTGGTGTGAAGCTTGGTTTCACACAGGATGAAGTTTTCTTCCACCAGCTGTCTTTCACCTAATGCTACACACTGTTTACAATCCAGGGCTCAAACTTGTGCTCCTCTCCCAGGCTGTCAACTTTCCTTTGCTCCAACTCCGACCAGTTCCCCCTCTCTCCACCAGGTGCCCTCAGACTTTCCTTTATGTGTCAACAGCACACACCTGTTCCATGCTTACCTCTCCCACCACACTCATGTCACACTGTTTCATTGCCAGCTTGATGTTCTTGCCATATTCTTTATGCCTGACTTACTTTAACTTTTGCTTTTAGCGTTTGTGTGTTGGACTTCTCTTTCTGCCTGTGTGTCTTCACTACTTCACTACTTGTCTGTAAGCCTTACAGCACACAGTAAACCATTGTGTTGGACCAGTCTGCTGTACAATGTAATCATTTTGCCTGGCCAGCACCCCAACCATCATACCCTCCCCGAGCTCTCTGCATGAATGTGACTGAATGAAGTGAAGAAACTAAAGTGTAAAAGAAACAACAACAACACGAGAGTATCTCAGTCTTCAACTTGGATCAAACACATGCAGACATCTGGTTCTGCTTTATCCAATGTGTGACCTGAAAAGGATATTTTGAAGTCTAACTTTCAGCTGTTGTTTGGTTCCTGAGGCAGTGGTCCTGACCTGTGTACTGGGCGTCCTGGCTCTGGTCAGATATGACTCTGTCAGTGCTGTCAGGTTGGGTCTGTAGTTGTAATCTCTGTAGAAGGAGTTCTTGTGCCTGAAGCTGGCTCCTCAGATGCTTTTCCTGTTCCTGCAGCCTGGCCACCTCCTCACTGCAAATGTCAGATGCCTACACAAACATTTAGATGCTTTATTACACTTATTCAGTAAATCAGAGATGAAATGTGCAAAAATGAAACCAGTCCAATAAAAAATGGTAGTATGCAAAAACTGCAGAATCTTTACGATGTTGAAGTACAGCAAGCAGCAGCAGAAATGATCCTCTGTGTATCACAGATTGTCTACTTTATCCTTCCAACATGAACTTAGCTCACAGTGAAGCCAAAATCTGACTTTAAGATCCAGCCCTAGAAAAAACAGCCTGTTAGCTTAGCTTAGTTTAGCTAGGGATTTGAATAAGAGACAATATCAATCCTCACTCTGTCCTGAGTCCAGTCCTACAGGATTACCAAAGCTAAACTGATAAATGTCAAGCTGCAGTCAGGAGTTTTGCACCAGACTGCTATTTGTGTGGGAGCAGAGCCTCTTTTCCCATGACAACACAAACAATAAACACATAAATACACAACACAAAACATAAAAAACTGGCTAAAGGGAAAGAAGCTTGTGATCTCACCCTGTTTCCACTCATCATAAGCAAAGCAGACCACCTCCTGACTAACATAACTTTCAATTTAATGAAAGTTATGTTAGTGAGTTATGTTATGAGTTGAAACAGTTTTTCTGCTGCATTGGTAGAAATAAAAAACATCCAAATCAAAAAAATAAGTTTTTCTCTCAAACTGACAACAACCAACTAAAATCTTCTTTCTTTTTAACATTTTGGTAACTCAGGGATGATTGTTCATTTGTTAAATAAAGTGCAGACTCTTGAAATGAAGAACAAAGAATCAAAGAAATAACACCTACTATGAAGCAACAAGTCCTCAGTTTATTCTAGAAACAGAGTGAATATTTTAACAGAAGCTGATTTTGGACTCAGGATGGTGTGAAAAGTAACGTTTTAACTGAAAATGAGTCCAGTGGAACTGTGATGAGTTTTAATAGACTCGCTTGAACCACCTCATCCATAAAAAAAGAAAAAGAATCTTGAATCTTAAAGGAGAGAAAAATAAAACATTGCCAGAATGTCCTTTTCCAAAGGACACAAACATGACTAAAGAAAGAATTGAGTGGGACAGATTTCTAACAAAAGGATAACAAAGAAAAAAAAAAGTGTACAGAAAAAGAGCACACCGCCTGGTTATTTGCAGAGTACTTACACAGAGAGCCTGAACACAAAGCGTGATGAGGATCAGTCCTTTGAGAAGCAGCTGCTGGCGCTCCATCGTTCTTTTGTCTCAAAAGCACAAAACTAAAAAGTTAGACCTTAAGAGAAAAAGGATCTATCGTCTTTCAGAATTTGGTCGTATCTTTTATGTTTTCCCAAATGATTTTCCTCACACCTGGATCCAGAGAAAGCTGTGCCTCCGAGGAGTTAAACCCTTTTGAATACCTGATTCTCTACAACCATAAAACAGACAAAATATGCAGGGAGTGTCTGGAACAAATGCACATTTTCCAAAAGTAGACTCATGTTCTGGGAAATCTTGTGTTTTGTATTACAAAGGAAAAAAAAGTAGAAATGGTATTTTTATGATGGTGGAGTGATGTTCAAAATGTGATCTTCTAAAACTGATGATCTTGGTTGTGAGGGATGAAGCCAAAAGTCCATTATTCAAGAGTTGCTCAACATCCCCAGTTCTCCCTCCTTCAGTCTCTTATCTTTTATCACTCCCTTGTTTACTTACCAGCTTTTTAAAACTGATTCCTTCATGGCCGCCCATTCAGCTCGTAATCTCTGTGACTCTTTAATACTCACACTGTCACTTTGTTTACGATGTTGTCTTATTCCAAGTAATCGCTGAGGGTGACACAATAAGGAGCAGAGGAGGAGCAGGAGGTGATACATGTGGTCAGCACAGAATTTTTATTGCTAAGATATAAACTACCTCTAGACTCTAGAAGTATTTCATCCTTTTGTTTAATATTTTATGTTGTTGCCTTCTTAAAAAAATTGCCCAACATTTTCAGAAAACAGAAACTGAGCCATATGTCATAAGGAGCTGATTTTGGGAAAAAAACAACAACTTTATTTCATTCATTTATTTATCTTTCAAAAAATGACTTTCATATATATATATTTCAGTTGTAGGAGCCAATAAGGCCTTAAGGTGTATAAACTAGCTAAGTTTAGCTTTCAGATTTGTGAATGCTTCTCATCCTAGTCATAATCTGATCACACATCTGAACACTTTTTAACTTTACAGACTTAATGGAGTTATTTTTTGCCTTTGTTGACTTTATCAGAAATAAAATAAATGTCACACTTAGAACACTGTACAGATCAATAAATTGTTTTACTCTTAAAGTTAGAAAATATATTATTCAGCAACTGTTATTTCCCAGTATTGATTACGATGATGAAGACCTCAGACACACATCTACAGCCTTTAAATGTAGCTTATAATATCATCTGTAGCTTTTGTGTCTGTACTGCAAACACCGTTGCTTTAAGGCTGAATATGATAGGCTGAAGTGGCTTCCTCCTCACTCCAGGAGACATTTTCATTGGTTGCTTTTTCTTTTTAAATGCATTAACCTTAATCATCCTGCATACCTTAAACAGCTTCCATTTACTTCTTCATATTCACTCAGACATGCTCAGCAACCTTTTTTTGTTGTAACTAGAATGTTTAAAGAAGTTGAGGGATGAGTTTAAGTTTAAAGCACCGTCTAAATGGAATAATTTACTGATTTCACTCAGATCAATCACTTCTTTACATAGCTTCAAGTCTTCTTTGTTTGTTTTTCTTAAATCACCTGGCTCTTGTTTTTGATCTTTTATATTTACTCATACAGTGTGAAGTGTGTTTGTTCACCTGCTTTCTTTATAATCTACCTTACATATGTCAACTGTACTAACTTGAACTAGTTTTGATGTGAAGCATGGGTTGGAGTTTTGGGGATAATGTGAGAGCTCATATTTGTATGTGTTCGTCCTTGTGATAGTTTGTTGTGTCATTGTATTTTTATTATTTGTTTGTTTTACTTGTCTAATGTTCTTGTTTCTTTTGGTGTCTCCTGGGGACCCTCTCGAGAACGAGATGCTTCGTCTCAAAGAGTTTATCTAATAAATTTGAAGATGTGCTGGCAATAAAGTATTGGTAAGCTCATTTTTGGAAGAGCCAACTGCTCCCTAATGCACTGACATTGGATCCTAATTATTACCTAATGTTAGGTGAGGATAAGTGTGTCACAGATGAGATGTGACTGTGGCACAGTCATATTTGATCTAAATCTGGTTCATTAGTGTCAGTATGGTACCCAGGTCTAGTACATTCAATATAAGCCAAAAGGGCACTTACATTGCAACATTTGATCTTTTAGCAAGTGTATTTGTCTTATTTTCAAGCAAAATATCTTATTGCTATCTGTATAAATCACATTTATGTCTAAAGAAGCATGATCAAAATATTAAGCTAAAAGAAAAAAGGCCTGAAATGCTTGTAATGAGTAAATTATCTCCCAGTGGAGTGAGAAAAGTAACAAGTTATTTTATGAAACCTAAAAAGCAAACTTTGCTTACCCCAACTATCAGATAATTAAACTCATATGAGTCACTTTGGTCTTGTTTTTTTCCAGGTGTAGAAATGTATGTATAAGACTGGGCCCTGTGATCCTTATCCTGATTATGATGAAAAAAAACATTTTCACATTTCTATCAAAGTGAACTTTAATCAGTCAAAATTGGTTGTTTTTTTTTTAATTCTCCACATTTGCCTTTATTAGCCACTAGGGGGAAACCTAACAGCAACCAAGATCCAGGAGAGCCAACTCCAGGTGAGACATTATTTTAAACAGAGATCAGCAAACATCATACAGATCAACTCCATCTACTGTATAAAGGCAGTAAATTCAACATGAACATCCACAAGCATTAAGAATACACTTTAACCTTTATTATGTTTTTTTTCTAATCACAAACCGTTCAACAGCATCTGCTCGGGCATTGTTGTCATGTCAGCAGGCCAAAGATGTGAGAGGTGTCTGCTCAGTGCTTCCTGTTGTATAATGCTCCATCTCTCCTCCCAGTGATCTCTTCTCTTGGGGCCAATGCACCAATCAGAGTTCCTACTGACCACACACACACACACACACACACACACACACACACACACACACACACACACACACACACACACACACACACACACACACACACATCTTTAAATGGAGAATGACTTATTGTGTCATTAATTTCAGTATCTGGCAGGAGTGTAGGTTGAGTAGCAGTTACATCTTAAGTGTCTGAAGATAGCTTTGTAACGTTATCTTGTCATTAGGAAACAATCAGTCGTTGTCACCTGCATTTTGTGGATTCTCACCTTCTGTTCTAAATCAGACTTCTTCTGGATACCATGAGTTTCTCGCCTTCTTGTTACAGCTCCCTTAGCCTTTTCTAAAAATAAAAGTAAAACAAAGTGAAAAGAGAGAAAAAGTTTGTCTGTAATTCTGCTGCTGTTGTAGAGCCTCTACCACTGATACTGGTTTAAATCTGCTCTACTTTAAAGACGTACCTCTGGTGTCGACTGGCTCTGTCCACTGTGAGACATCAGGATCATCTGGTTGGACATCATCAGACTTCTTATAGTAGTACGGTTGATCAGGGGGGCCAAACCTCTGAAAACACACATTTAAAAAAGAAGGACTTCCTGTGTTGTTGTGAGGACCAGGCCATGGTGAAAAATCATACTTCCTTGTTTTCTAATGCTTAAAAACATTGCAAACAAATCAAAACACACCTCTGTATACTCATAAAGAATACTCTACCTTGTCAGGCCACATGAAGCTAACGAAGAGGATGATGGGAAGTCCAACAGTGAAGACATAGACACTCCAGAGCCAGGGACGCTGGTGTGTGGCCATCAGCAGGCTCTCTATTAAACCGGGCTAAAGCACACACACATGTAGATAGTGGTTATGTCTTCCTACAGTCATTTCATCCATAGAAATGAACCTTTGGAGGGCTATCAAGAAGGAGAAGCCCCTGACTGCAGTGTGCAGTGAGGGCGGTGCTCAACGTTTAGGGCGGAGCTCATCAAAACTGATGAGATACCTGCATGATTAGCTGTCACTTTACAGTATCTGTAATCTTAGCCACTTAAAGAAAGCCAGTGCTGTGTCCTGTATTATGTGTACATGTGGGAATTTGACTCTGTACTTGTTACTAATCATTAAAAAATGTATCTGTGTGTATTTTATCTGTCCTCGATCAAATCTTGTGCTCTGAGCAGGATACAATGACTCTTCTCTGTCATGTGTTTCATATTTTAGATCAAGTATTTTGTGCTATCATGTTTTTTCTTCTTTATTTTTTGTTGAACCTTTGGTGGGTGAGTTTTTGTATTTAGTATGATTTACATGCGGGACTTAAGACAGAAATAAACAGTTCACTAAATCTGGTGCAACAATGTTTTAATATTCCTCTGTATGAATGATTAATGACACTGTGTCCTTGTTAAATCTACAGATAAAAATATAAATATCATGACAAAAGAATAAATATGTTTAGTTTATTATGATGGCTGGTCTTACCTGAGCTGCAGTGGACACTGGGGTCAGACTCACTATCAGCATAATGCACAGCAACAAAAATCTCAAGCAGATGCCCATGTTGGAAAAACACACCTGCAGACAACATAAGTGATCTAAATCATGTACAAATATATTCAGACAAACACAGCAGAAAAAACAGACTCAGATAAAATAGACAGTTCCCATTCTAATCTACATTTCTGGAGGCTTCATCAGACAAAAAAGTAAAAGATGAGAAACAGGAGGATGAGCCTCTGAGATATGGCAGTATGACTACATACATAGAAAAAAAAAGCATGCAACAAATGGGAGAAAACCCAGGAAACTGAAAACAAAAACAGAAAGAGGGAAGTAAGAGTCAGCAGGAAAAGAACAATGAAAGCTATAGGTGACAAATCTACACATGCCTACCTCAGTTAAATGAAGGTTCTAAGAGGTTTTATCCACTTCATGTGAGGACACTTCCTGGATCTTAAAGTCATGTGGGGTTGGACTTTGCTCTCAGGTCAGTTGTTGACAGGCAGCAGAGCATGCAAGTTACACATGAGAGGGAATTAACTCGGTAATAATTACACATCCTGAACCCTCATAAGTCTGACACTGTAAAAAATAACATTTTAAGCAAAACGGTATCCAAAGCAACACAACTCAGCACCCCCAGATGTGGTCCCCTCAGACAGGTAACCAGAGCAAAGTAACATTAAAAAAACCCATCTAATAATGTTTCATTCCAGTTATTGCATTTGACCTCATGGAATGCAGCCAGCAAAATGCTGTCCCTGAGATCCAGCATCAGATCCTTCAGTGCTCCTCTGCAGGGCCACTGGTAGAAAAACAACAAACAAACATCTGTTTCCCACCAAGACGCTGATCATGAAGGTTTGGCTTTCAGGTCTTCTTTCTGGTTCCCAAAAGGTTTCTTTGACAGTGTCACACAGGTGTTCAAGCCTGGCTTTAAACTGCTGAATGCCTGTTTTGTGAGTTTGGGCCCCTGAGCCTCTAAATCCTCTATTTGTCCTTTCAAACATTTGCTCGTTTTGGGTCATTTATTAGCCTTTTATTAGCCTTATTTTAGTATTTCACCCATGATTTAAAAAAGCTGTGTCTGAACTGTTCCTTAGATATTAAACTAATATTATTATATTTTTGGATAAGCTTATAGCACTCCTTGGCGCAGGGTGTACCCCGTGTACTCTTGCCCTAAGACAGCTGGGATAGGCTCCAGCCTCCTGAGACCCTGAACAGGATGAGCGCTGTAGAAGAAGGATGAATAAGCTCATATTTACAGTATGTTAAATCTTCATGTTGCTTTAAGACCCTTTTAAGCTGCGCTGAAGTACCCCTAAATTTCATCCTAGCCCCCCTAACAAAATACAGTTACAAGCACACATGCCAAACCAGATATTTTAATCAAGCAGTTATTTTGCAAACATGAAAAAAGTTCTATTTTAGATGATGTTTTGAAAACGTAGCTCATTAATTATATCTTAATTCAAGTGTTTTCTCTGGGTTGCTCGCTAACATTAGTTATGACTTGTGTTAATGCCGCATGCTGTTTAATTTATTTACATGGAACACACACCTGCATGAGTTATGACAGTGAGTGGGTTGACATTTTATGACCATAATATCACAGGTAACAGGGAGGCTGGCTAAGCACCAATTTCAAAATGATTTTTCATGCTATGGATAAAAATCTGTCCTCTCAGTGAAAAACAGAGGTTTGAAAATGTAAACATGTTATTTTTGGTGATAAACGTTAAATTAACGTGCCTAAAAAGTAGAACTTTCATGTAGGAGTTCCAGAAATACCACAATATGGTTAAATGCTGTGTTAAGAAAACTGATGCATCAGACACTCTAAAATTACAATTTGCCATCTGTCATTGTCTAAAATATTCTGTGTTAAAAAACACAGGTTAACAAGTATTACTGTTGTGAATAAAAATGTTAAATGTTGGAAAAATAAATGTTATTTAATTATTAAGTATAATGAGCTCTGCGGGGGATGAGCTTCCCTTGAAGTCATCCTAAAATCGTCCCTTACAGCATGGTGACAAAGTGTTGTGGGTGATTATTTCTTGTTGCAGGATGCAGAAAACATGGTTGTGAATGGATGGAAACTCGTGGTCTTTTGGCCACTCTGAATGTTACATGAGCATGACACTCTTATATTTTATTAGAAGATAAACTCAAGACAGATATGTACCAAATCAATGAGCCTTGAATTTTGCATTACAGACACAGCAGCAGTTGTGACATTAAAGACATTATCAACTTTTAAAATAAATAATAAAACATGATATTTCAGCTGTTATCTTCATCACAGCTTAAATCGATCTTTATCATTCATAGGAGCAGGTCAGTTTCTTCTCTTTCTCTTACCTGCACTCAGGAGTTTGAACAACTTAACAAGAAAATTAACTTTTAGTGTGCTTCAAAAAATGGCCCAGGTGCCATCTTTTTCCTGAATTTTCATCAACCAGTGTGGGCAAAGTATTGCTCCCAAAACCAAAATAATGTTTTCTACACCTGTTTTTCCATTTTACACCCATGAGGGGAAATTCTTAGAGTGTTTCTGGTCTGAAATCATTTTACTTTTAGAAAACGTATCACGTGCTGTGATGTTTTTAACCAAACGTCCAAATTTGCTTCATGACATTCCATCCACATTTTTTTATTTATACGCTATCTACATTAACCCACACTTCTATTTCATTAACACATCACTCAACAGAGTGATCCAAAGTGTCTCTCCAGTCTGCATGTCTCCTCTTCAGTGCTTCAGTGAAAACTGTTATTTTTACAGCAGCAAACTGACGCTGAAGTCTCTCAGGAGTTCTTCTGTTGAGCTGTCCAACATGTTTCTTCCAGGAACAACGAAATTTCCCAGATTTCCACTTTACAGCACAGAAGTTCAGCACCTGCTTCTCTTGAAGTCTTGATTCTTCTTTGTATGTTTTTTTTTTTTATCAACAGAAACTTTTAGCAGCTCCAACTGACCTTAAGCTCTGTGACTGTGCTGTAGTTTTGTTTTGTATGGTGTGTAACAGCAATGATTAATTCCTCCAAACTCAAAACTTTACACATAGTGCGACTTCAGGGGGAAAATGTATAAAAATAATTAAGCTAAAAAAATCTGATGGACTTTAGTTTGAAGTAGAAAACTCTTTGATGAACCTTATTCTGTCGCTCTGTAACCACAAGCAGACTGTACAGGGAGAATTTTATTCCCCCTTATGAAAAACTCAAAACAGAACGAGTCAAGGACACTTTTTTTTTTTTTTTCTATAAGAAGCAAAACTTTTTTTAAAAAGTGAAGACACTGAGATTTACATTTCTCATTTGTAACTAAATTTTTATAGACATTAAATAACACAGTGAGGGTTTAAATCTATAATACCGCCCTGTGCTGTTTTCGTATATTTCCATACTCAGAAGAAGTCATTCAGAGGCGGATGTTGATTTCACTGCGAGCTCCCTCACCACCAGAAACACTCTCGTTGCCATCAGCGTCTGACAGGAAGCCGCTGCCTGTCACCACTGTGCTGGTGTTTTGTTCCAAAGTGGTGAGTCGCTGCTTCAGACGCAGCTGTGAAGAATTAAACTCACTCTGCAGACGGGCCAAACAGGTCTGAAAACAAAGAACTCTGTTATAATTATTACCGTGATGACTTTCTTAACATTACCACACTACTAACAGCATCAGGCTGCTGGTTCTGACCTGAAGCCGGTCCAGACTGGTTTCCAGCCTCTCCAACTTCTCCTCCATCTCCTCCCCTGCAGACACATTTATCTCCTCCAGCAGCCCCTCTTTCTGCAGGATGTCCCGCCCCCTCTGTTCCAGTTGGGCCCTGGCATGAGGGTACTCCTGAAGCGCATCCATCAGGTCTTGTTTGGAAAGGCAGAACAGGTCTGAGTAACCCAGGCTGCGTATGTTTGCCGTGCGTCTGTTCCCCATCTTGCTGCCGCTGATGTTCAGGATGCTGATTTCTCCAAAGCAGCTTCCTGAGGTCAGAACTGCAAACTGGGTGACTCCATCCTCCCCAACCACCGCCAGCTGGCCATCTTTGATGATGTACATCTCCTTGCCCACATCCCCCTTCAGAAAATAAAGTACAGACAGACATGAGAACAAACAACAGCAGCCTGTTTCTGCTTTTATTAAGATACCACAGTGATAAAAGCTTTTATTCAACAAAACACTGGTAGTTTATTAACTATTACAGGCTGTTAGTGGTGGAAATACATAATGCCTATGTAGATAATGTCTAAATACAGAAGATGTCTCATAGACTTCAAGATTCACTCCATACTACATTCAGCACTCTGCATAATCCACCTCTTCTTTACCTCTTCAGTTTCCTTCACACCTACACACACATACTCTTCTGCCCCCCCCCCCCTCCATCCTCCTCCTCATGAGTGTTCAGCCACACAACACTCCATCTCCAAATCTAAACTCTGTACCACAAGATTCCAGTGACTCTGACTCTCTGCCCACCTTCAAATCTGGCCTCAGACCAACCTCTTTAAGAGTGTGTATTCATTGCAACCACAACACGTGTCTCTTATTGAAAATCATTTTCTGCTTACTATAGTGTAAGCTTTGTAAAGTAAATTGCGGTGTCCCTCAGGGTTGAATTTTAGAACTTCAAACACTGGCTCTCTTTTAGTAAGCTTACTTCAATTTATGTGGTGTGGTTTAGTGTGGTACCACTGGTGGTACTTGGGCTCCCATTGGTGGTACGTGGAGGAATTAAAAATAAATAAAATAAATTAAAATTAAAATATGTAATACCATCAAATACCATCAAATATATAAGATTCTAGTTAGTTTATGTAGGAAAATGAAATATGTTTATTTGAGTCTTAATGTTCTGAATGTACCAGCATTAATGTGACGTCAATGTCAGCTGAAGTTTTGTAAATAAAGCTACCGCTGCTGACATAGACCAGTATCTAAAACGTGAGGCGTTAAGGCTGCATTAGCAAGAGGTTGAGGGTGAAGGTGGCCAAATTATGAGACTTATATCACAGCTTTAATCTAGGAAGAAAAGTGCTTATTGGGTGGAGAATCATTCAATCCCGAAAACCGAAGAAGAGGAGAGTGAGCCCAGCAAAGGTGCAAAAAGTAGAGCCTTTAGCACCAGTCAGATCACCACAGCATCTGCTAGCAGCAGCAAACCGTATAAATGGATGAGAAAAAGACTCCAGCTACATCAAATTTGGATTTATGTACAGTTTTGTACATTTATTTGTGTATACTTTTTGTTTCACTTTTAGGTGAATGGAACATTTGAATGGAATCAATTTTATGCTACAGATTTTTTAGCACAGTGTTGATGTTCAAACTGTGTATTTATATTGTTTGAAATAATTAATATACTTATTAGGTATAAACCCCCACTTCATTATTGAACTGTGCACAGATGTAGCTGAACACTCAGGCTGACTGCACGACATGATTAACATCAGTCCTCATGGTGGTACTCGGAGAGTCAAATACTTTCTGAGGTGGGACTTGGTGTAAAAAGTTTGAGAACCACTGATCTACACTATCATGTATAGACGTTTTATTACAAATAAACTCATGAATAAAATGTTCTGTTATTGTTATAATTGTTATATACTTACCAGTTCAACTACTACTGACCTTTCTGCAGATGTAATCTCCAGGACTGAAGACCTGTGGTCGAAGTTTTAACACCAGTTCTACAAGAAGGCCGGACTCACAGTCTTGAAAAATACGCACCTATGTAAACACACACACACACACACACACATATATATATATATATAAGTAGTTTGAACGTTTAAAACACTCTCTACATTAAACTATCAAAGTTCTAGAGGCTGAAACACGTGGATGGATTTGTCTCTACCTTCTTCAGTGTATCCAGGTGAACATTAATCGCAATCTCTGCCCTTAGTTTGTTGGGCAGACTCCTCAGCACTTCCTGCTCATCTATCGTCTTCTGATTGGTCCAGAGATAGTCAAACCAGCGGATGACACGCTGCTCGAGCCCCTTGCTGACATGTCTGAAGTGCATGTAGTGTTTCAGCGTATCTACACGGCTTTGAAAGGATGCTCTGGTGGCGTTCATATTGGAGATCATGGACCCGACATTTCCCACAATGGAGGCAAAAATCAGAACACCAACCTACAACAGAGGAACAAACAACTGGAACAACTGAGATCACATGCTGCAAGGCTTTTTACGAATTATTCAACGTAAGATGATATCCAAACTCACCAGGAAGTCAAAAATGAGGAATAAATACTCCTCATCTCTAACAGGAGGAGGCGTCTCTCCAATTGTGGTCAGTGTGAGGGTGGACCAGTACAAACAGTAGATGTAACTTCTGGTCAGGGAGCCGAACTCAGGATCTGATGCATTGGGATAGACCCAAGAATCCGATCCCAGTCCGAGGGCCTTGGAGAAGCTGTAGTACACACAGGCGTTCCAGTGGATGATGACCAGGATGTACAGAACAAGTTTACAGATCCGGAAAGCGTTGGGGTAGCTTGTTCGTGTCTCAGTGCGTTCAAAGAGCTCAAATAGACGGGGCAGGCGCAGGAGCCTGTTGAATCGAAGGAGAGGGGTGTAGCTGATTCCCACGCTGAGGTAGAGGAGGTCAGTGGGAAGGATGGAGCAGATGTCAAGTTTACACTGTAAGGTTCGAACGTAGGTTTCTCTGAGGCGCCGCACATCCTTCACCATCAAGCCTTGATCCAAGAAACCTTAGCAGACACAACAACAGAAGAAACTGAATCAGTGCTGCTGTCACAGTCTGTAAACCTGTTCACTGTGATCAAGACTGGTGACTGCATGAGTGAAGAACAGTTACAAAGATCATCCTGCTGATTATCCCAAGGGACTAATCCTGCTATACATACACATCTACACACACACACACACACTGCTGTTCACCTCTTTAACACCACTGTTACGACCTCAGGTGCAGCACAGTTTTAGGACTCACTGTGGTGTCACTGTGATGCCTCTGGGACTTTCATAGCACCAAAGAGACGTCACAGGAAAACAATTACTCAAACTCAAACTGGCAACAGGAAAAGAGCTAATACCTGTGTGGAGACGAACGGCTATATCCAGAATGTAAACCCCGTCACAGATGTAGTCCAGGACCATCCATACCAGCACATTAATCATCTGGAGATCATCAAAACAGGCTCTACAGAAAAAAAGGCTCACTTTAGAGGCTTAAAAGCAGAGGAACCAGAATCAAAAGATACAAACAGGACTCTCTGAGAACACTTCTGCTTTGAAAACATCATTTGTGGTAGTTACAGTGAATCATAAGACTAAGTTTTTGTTGTTTCAGGGAGAAAATCTAACTTCTGTCCCACTTTATATGGAGTTTTTTATTTTCTGTGGGAGTTAACTCGAGGTTGCACATGTTGAAGTTATTTTTGTTATTCTTTTTGGTGATACTTTCCAGGTAAAGAGATAAATCAAACCTGGCTCTTTTGTTTGTTTTTTAATTCCTCAGCCCAGTGAAGCAGGCTGTCAACAAACACTGACACTTCATGACAGGTGCTAATAGATAGTTATCATCGTGACACCACATGACATGCCTGAACATTTGCTTTCATGTTTTGTTTCTGTCTTCATTTTCATTCAGTTGTCATAAAAATGATCGCAGCTTTCAAAGAAAGTGCATTTTAGGAGCGTCTGTCAGAAATCCAGAGATGGAGACAGACTTTTTTGACTGGGGCTGCATTGGGGTGCTGACTTTGGAAGGGCCAGGTTTGATACTCATTGGGAGCTTAGCCCAAATTAAAGGAGAGTTACTTTAATCACATCTAGTTTAACACCTAATACAAAACTATCTTTAAAAGTGTTGTGTTTTTGAATGCAATTTTTTACGTTCAAGTAGTGCTACTTGACAGGCGGTTAGCCTGTAGCTGTTAGCGAAAAGGCTCAAAGCTGGCCTCTTTACCTTACACCACCTGGACAGAAGCTAGGTTGAATTATTTCAGTATTTCCAATATGGGTTCTGACCATGACAGGCCTCCAAACTCAGCTTCAGAAACAGATGAGTGATGTCACAGAGACTGTGTCCATTTATTACGTGGTCTTTTATTGAACCATTTAGTATTGAAATATATAGCTAGCCAGCATCTTGTTCTTTTATCATCCAGTTCTGTCAACAAGTGCTCTTTTTGTGTATCCTGTTTCTCAGCTTGTCCTTTTCTAACCTATTGATGTGTTTTTTTCCAGCTGGTGTAGGTTATTTTTTTTCTTTAACTGACCCTGATCAGTTTCAACTGTTCCTAATTATGTGTCACTGTGTTAATAAAGTGTTAAATCTTCTTTGTCTTTTGTGTGTTAGTGTTTTCAACATCTCAGCCAATGTCTGAAACATTAAAGCTGCTGCTACAATTCTTGAGTAATAATATTAATTGTTCCCAACCTGACCACCAGCAGGGTCCAGTTATAAAAGGCAGCAGCACCGATCACCAGCAGCCAGTGGTAGTACGCATCATCAGATGGTGACAAGACCACCACACTGAACTTCTTCCTCCTGTGAGAGTGAGGCAAGTCAGCATGACGTGCAAGTCACTTGGTGTTTTCTTCTGTACTTAATGCGTCAGTTTTTCATCCCCTTACTTGTATCTGGAGCGCCTGATTTCATTTTCTCCATCAGAGCCCGTATGGCTAAACCTGCTGGGCGGGGCTTGTTGGTCAGCAGGGCCTCTGAAACGCTCCAGGAAGGAATCAGGCCGCTCCGTCTCCTCTGTTAAACTCTTCTGTGCCCATTCTCTGAGAGTCAGCACCATGTTGACTATCCTGAAGACAGAGAGGTAGACACATAATACAGGCTGTCACATAATTAACTAACATTCAAACACACTGAAAGTAAATAAGACAAACCACCAGGGAAATAAACACTTCAAGAACTGTTAATTCATGTTGTTGTCAGATGATCAGGTGTGATACCTGGACAGAGCACCTCGCCCACGAAGAGAATTCTGGGAGTTAACATCTCTTCTTTCGATGGCTGCCATCCTCTGAAGCTCTGAAGAGGTGTCATCATACACAGACTGTGCTCTACTCACAAAAACCCACAGACATCACAAAACTGATGAGAGAATATATCAGTAACTGTTACTGTTCACAACCGTCCTCTGTCTCTGTATGGTTTGTCAGCTGCACAGCACCTGACAGCCCAACCGTGGCCCAGGTTGTGAGAACAGGACTAAGGATTGTGGGGGTACACCCCCAAGGCTCTACTTTAACCTTTAGAGGACTAGGCCTATTTTGGCTATTTGTAAGTATTTGTGATTTTTTGTATATCTCTGTGTAACATAGTTTGTATTTTATCATGGCCATGTTTGGTATCATATCTTTCCAGTACATCACCTTTGGGTACTTCATAAAATTCATTGTTTTTGTTTTTTTTTTTCTATGTACTAAGGCAAAAACAAAAAAAATAATAAAATTCTATCTAAAAACTACATTATTATTTCAATAAAAACAACAAGTATGATTAGAATGTTGAAAATGTTGACACTGGTGGTAAGATATGAGTAAAATTAGTTAAAATTGAGATAAAGTCATACTATAGACACATTTTTACAACAAAAAGCTAGTTTTTTATTTCTATTTTACAGCAAATCTTTAAAATAATAATAAAAAAAAATAAAAAAAAAAATAATATAAATAATAATAATAATAAATATACAGTTATACAGAAAGCTGGATGATTTACACTCCTGTAGCGGCTTATCCACCTTATTCCTGACTTCCCTTGGTTCATGGTGGTTGTCGGTTTTGCTCATCCAAAGAATGTTCTGTTTACGTCACCATGGAAACCACAAAGCTGATGGTGTTAGCCTAGCTGTCATACTTGCTCTAATAACTGGTTTTTAACAGCATAAAAGCCACAAAATGAACAAAAATCTGAGGTGGAAAAAGGTGGATAGAACAGAAAAGAATATTTGAAACATAAATTGTTACTAAATTCACACTGTAGGTACTTTAGCATTTCTAAAGTTCTGAATAGTGCAAAAGACACATTGAAATGTAGAGAAAGTGGTTTGTGGGGCAGTGTGGTTGGGCCTGTGGAGATCTGGACCCCATTATAGGCTTTATGTCCTCATCACAATCAGCTTCTTAGCCAAAACACAGCTCAATATCACCACCTTAGAGAAGAGGGGGCATTGTGTTTGATCTGGGGCTTTATACTGACCCTCTGGTACTCCTGTCGTAGCTTTACATGACTTACAATTCAAAAAAGATTTTTCTCCCACTGGTGCTCTAGAAAACCCTTATTTTAGCCTCTGCTTTGTTTTAACTTCTGTCTCTTTAATGCTCCCAGCTCCACAAACCTCCTTCCCTCTGATTGGCTGGGCCTCTGGAGGCTTGTTGGGGGCGGAGCTATGTGCAGGCCTTGGTGTTTGAGGGATGCATGTTGAGTACAAACATTGTTACGTTACGTTTAGAATATAGGAGAGCAAAATGTGCCTCTCTAAACCATCTGTTTGAGTTTTGATCGTTTTAGAAGAATCAACCAAAATCACACAAGGTCTTAAAATTGACATTTGATAAACAGATTTTGACTTCTGACTTACTGATATATTGATAACTATCTGTCTTTACAAACATAAACTCTGGAGGTTCCAGAGTTTTCAGACAAGTCAGCTTGCAGCTGATATAATCTCTGGGTTTATAATCTTTAATTTGAAAAATGCAAACAGCAAACACTCTTCAGATGTTTATATACACTTGTGAAAATGGGTGTGTGATAATGCATGCATGTTTGTGTGGGTCAGTATGTGTGTGTGTGCGTGTGTGTGTGTGTGTGTGTGTGTGTGTGTGTGTGTGTGTGTGTGTGTGTGTGTGTGTGTACCTGCTCGGTGTGCTTTCAGCTCGGTCGCTCTCCTCCTCTGTCCAGGTTTTCACAGACAGCCTGTGTGAATCCTGACCTGGACCTGTCATACTAACACATCACAGACAGACTCAGGTGACTGCGTTCATGACTAACACAACCACAGACAGATGAGCTGGACACACACACACACACACACACACACACGCACACACACACACACACACACACACACACACACACACACACACACACACACACACACACACACACACACACACACACACAGGTGAGACACACTTTGATACACACATCCAAAGACTCACACTGAGAAAACAAACAGACATGCAAGACTGCCAGTCCCACATCCAGTTCACACACACCTGCAATGATGGACCCATAGTCAGAAAACCGGTCATCCACAACAAGGTCATCCTGTGTCACACATCACCACAGAAACCAGATGGCATAGCAACATGCGGTACAGTAGTTATGACAACAGCTGACGAGTAGAGGTGATTTTGAAAGCTGACAAACCTGATAAATATCCTGAACCTTATTTCAAATCCAGAGCAGATTGTTTGGCAGCACCTGGTCTCTGAGTTGGATTCACAAAGACGGATCACAGAGGACAGACAGAGACTCCTCTGAGGGGACGGACGGACGGACTGATGGATGCAGTGATAAAATGGAACAGATAAAAGGAGTCGTCACAGGGCACTCAACAAAGCATCGCTTCATCTGAACATCATGTGTGCTCGTGCTGCCTTTCACTACCGAGCTCATCTGAATTCAAGAGCCCCGTTTGAAGTGGCCTTGAGCCTTGAGAGTCTCTGTGAGCCTATATCCTCCTGATTACTGAGAGACAAGTGTTTTCACACACGCACCTGTATGCATGAACTGAGACACGCTTATTTATGCTCATGCATCAGTTTTAAATCACTCAGACTGAACAGAGGTGAGCAGTTTGAATCTAAAAGCTGTTTATTTCAATTAAATGGTGATTCTCAAACTATCTGAATGCACTGGAAAAGAGAGCACATTGTGTGCCACAAGAATAATTTCAAGAGGGGGTATTATGCTTTCCATTATTTAAGACATGGGTATGAAGTAGCAGCACTCGGTGTTCATACTAAATGTGTGCAGATTTTCAAACTGCTACATATTCATATGTTAGAAATCTCTGTAAACTGCTCAAAACCGTCCCTTCTAAAAATAGATCTTTACGAGACTTGCTGAAATGATGAGGTCCTCACTACCCATGGAGCTAGTATTGGGCCGGGGGGGTCAAACATTTAAGAGAGACAAATTAAGTCAGGCTTACTGCCAAAGTGTGAGTCTTTGACCACTTCAGCACTGAGCTGAGGACAGCGACACAAGAGCCACACAGGTAGCTACTGAGTCGCTGTCCACAGTACCACAGAAAAGCACTGCAACTGAAAGGCTGAAAGTAACCTTTGATTAACTTCCTGATACATCTCAGGTTTTATAAAGGGCGACTGTGGCTCAGTGGTAGAGTTGTCGTCTCTCAATCGGAAAGTCGAGGGTTTGATTCCCAGCTCCTGCAGTCTCATGTCGAAGTGTCCTTGAGCAAGACACTGAACCCCAATTTGCTCCCACTGTTGTTCAGTGGTGTATGAATGGGATAAAATGAATTAGATAAAATCAGTGTGTGAATGTGGTGTGGATGGGTGAAAGAGATCAGCAGTGTGAAGCGCTTTGAGTGGTCAGAAAGACTAGCAAAGCCAGCGCTGGTCCATTTACCATAAAGGAGAGGAAAACAACAGAAACACAAAAACAGATGAAAAATGTTTTTTATTTGACATGAAGTTTTGTAAGTACGGATCTTATGTAAAACCACATTTTGACCACAGTGTTGTTCAAAGGTGCTAAACTGAGAGACATTTTGTTAAAAAGACAAAAAAATTGCCCTGTTAAGATGTACATCAACGAGTGTTTAACAGATTTTTCTTAAAATGGGAGATCATTGCTTGATGGTGTTTTTAAGGATCTATTCCAAATGGCATTAGTGGGATATGAGAGTTATTGGTGCTTAATGATAATCTCAGAGATTATTCCTCAAGTCATTTAGATATTTAGTACCACACATGCTTCAGGTATTTGCATGAAAAAAAAAAAAGATTTTCAGAAGGGTTAAAAAATGGGTAAAAACTTTGCAATGTGTCCTGTTTTGTAATTAAACTTTTAAATGAACCCATTAATGGATCAACAAATAAACAAATTTAAATGCATAACAAAGAAACTGAGCAGTGTAAACAGGTGTCCCCATGGTCGAAGACATCTGAGGGGTTAAAAACAAAAGCTAGACGTGGCATGATAATAAGTGGAAGACTGTTTGGAAGGCTCAGCTCAACAAATGGTGTGATGTGAGATTTAAGGCATATTTCCCCATGAAAAGCCCTTAAAGCCCTTAACACATTACTTACAATGCATCCTTAGGTCTACCTGATAATAATCACCTGATCTTGTCAAAATGCCTTTTAGCCTTTAATAACATAGAAAACATAAGGTATTCAGGTTTCAAGTACAGCTTCAAGTACAAAGCCATGAGATGCCTTTGATAAAGCACAGCTTTGGTTATTCGTATAAAAAAGGGCTTAAAGATGTTAAATAAAGACAAGTACTATATTGCATGAGCAAAACCAGTGATTATACAGCAAACTGGCTGCACATGAGAAGAAACAGCAGATATATCATGATGAGGACAGACACATGGGAGTCTGAGCAGATGGAGTCATGTTAAAACGTCTTGTTGGGGATGATGTGTGTGCCAAGAGGTAAGACTGCATTAACATCTGCCTTTATTAAACTGTCTAAGTCTAATTTAAAAAAAAAGAATAAAAGGTGTTGTGTTAAACTGACACACTGGGCTGATCACTAAGCATTATGGGAAACAGCCAGTTTTATAACATTCAACCACTTATTTCCCTGTTGACAAACCAAATTCCAGAATGAAACCAAACCCCTGAATGTTTTCACGTAGGCTTTATGAAAACCTGATTTACTGTCTCACCATCTGAAATACACAACCTCTTTGCACTAATGCATTTGTTAGTATTAACAAACGTTCATTTCTTTTTTCTTTAAGATGAAATGAAGTGACACTTGTGTGTTTCCTAAAGCAGAGAATCTGCAGGATAATACAGCCACGTTCACTCTCCCCATGTCTCAGTCTGACGGGAGTGACACAGGGCAGTGTGAGTCTCCTTTAAGCTCTCTTCATGCCTCTCCCCATCAGACACGCAAACACCGTCATCACCATTTTCTGATTGACCTCCACCAGGTCCTCAGGCAGAGCGTAGACTTTAGTGCCGATCTTCCTCGCCATGGAAATGGCATACCTGAACAGAAACAGGTCCCAGTTAGGCTCACCATGAGAGTGTGTTCAAGCTGTGGTCTACAATGTGTTTTAAGTGACTTGCTGTGAAACGAAGAAAATTAATATTTGGTGGTTATTTAACACTCCAGAAATAGCCAACATGCATGGATCCGGTCCAATAAAACAAGACAGACTGAAAACTTGTAAAGTGTGAGATAACTGAGTTAAAACTTGCAACAGGACTTTCTGAACACAATGAAAAATCTTTGGAAAATACAATACAAATACATACAAAAAACAAATGTTAAAGAAATGTCATTAAAATGTGTAACTAGGTGAACCCTGGAGCTCAGTGATTCAGCATTTAACTGAAACTAAGGTGGTCTATAAATGATAACTCCTCTAAAAAAAATAAAAATAAAAAACATGATTCAAGCAAGAAAAACACCCCGATCAGCTGATTATACCCCACTGTACTCTCAGAGTGTAACCACTGTTTAAGAAAAAAATCAAAGAAGAAAGGAAATATAAAAAAAGAAAGACCTAAAGAAGAAAGAAAAAATGAAAGAAAGAAAAATAGGATCAAAAGAAAAGAAGTATAAAAACAGAAAAAGAAAAAGTTGAAAGAACAAATGAACTTAGAAACAAAAGAAAAAGGAAGAAAGAATGATAGGAATATCAAAACAAAGAAACAAAGGTGAATGGGCAAAGAAAGAAAGAAAGAAAGAAAGAAAGAAAGAAAGAAAGAAAGAAAGAAAGAAAGAAAGAAAGATAAAGATGGATGATAAGTACTTGGCATTGTCCAGTTTGTCTTCATCTGACAGACTTCCTGTTTTCACCAACTCAAAGTTCACACTCTGAGGCTGAATGGAATCAATCAGGTCCAGGACAGGCAGGCTGGTGCTGATGGATTTGTCCTGACAGAGGGATACACATAAATTTAACTCATAAGTTCTCCTCAAAAGAAGAATCTAACAGAACAAAACTAATCATGACACAGGAGGAATTATTTCAGAGTACAGAAACTCTGTGTGCAGTCAGACAAACACACACACACACACACACACACACACACACACACACACACACACACACACACACACACAACATCAACAACATCATGTTTAACCAAACCAGTACCGTGAACGGTGAAACTGACCTTAAAGCTTTTGATAGAGGAACTCTTGCCGGCCTCACTCAGAGTCTTGTTCACCCACTCAATGATCAGATCATCTCCTGCAACTTCTCCCTCTCCAAGGTCCTCCAGGACATTTAATGTATACCTGTGTATGGGTTATAAGACCAGATTTAATAAAGTAAAACATGAAGCACATCACATTCTGTATACCCTGTGTATGTAGAGCCTTTATGTCTTCAACTGAAACTTGAAGTATTGATTTAAACAATACAACTCTGCAGAATGAATGCAGCGTTTCCTCTACGCTTCAGTGTTTCCACTGATAGTAACTCATTCCTCCCCAAGTGTTTACACCTGATCACAGTTACTTTCTAATCAACTCAACAGAGTATTGTTTCGCCCTTTGTTTGGGCCTTCATCACCTCCTCATCAGCTGCCAGACCAGAGCCAGAGTCAGTGTTGCATTTCCATCGTAGAGGTCCTGTCCTGCTATTCCCACCAGTGAGAAACTAGCTTTGTCCTTCCCCAGCTCCACAGCATAGTTACAGTTTTCTATCTGTTGTAGACACACAGAGAGAGAGAGAGAGAGAGAGAGAGAGAGAGAGAGAGTTAGTATATTTTACAGCAGACAATTGGAGTTAATGAAAGCCTCATAGAGGTGTGTGGAGTGTTAGTGAGCCCTGCTGGACAAACAGGATAACACAATATCTATCAATGTTTTCTCATAGGATGGGGACAAAATAAAGTTAATGTGGTGGTGACATCAAACTTGAACTAATAAGCACTGATGCTTCCATAATAGCCTGATAACATCAGCCCACATATACATTAGTTTGGGTTCTTTTCTAGTGAGAGTAGCTGAAGGAGGCAGAAACCTGCTACACGGACTGTAAATGTAAAATGTGCCTTTAATTCATCTAAATGACATTAATCCATTTATTACAGAATGATTCATAAGTAAATCAAAAGATATAGCTTGTTTTGATGATATGATTTTGGTTTGTTTTTTATTTTATCTACCTTTTTCAAATGCCCAACATTTGCCTTGAATGGAGGGTGGTTAACTCTGTTGTCCCAGTCCACGGGCACCTTAATCCTTTCATAAAGCTGGAGAATAACCATGGCATCCATCAGATCACTGTAAAAACACATATTCACACAGAGACGGTCAGACCAAGGATCGTTCATGAGTTAAATGATAACCACAGCAGGTGAGAGTTACTGACCCGTAGATATGATGAACAAACGGACTCACTCCAAGAGAGTTCATCCAGTTTCTGAAAGTCCTCTCCTCTCTGGTCTCACCTTCAAAGAGTCAGATGGTAACAGAGAGAGAACTGCTTTTTAAGAAAAACTCATTCTGAAATGAGGAGGTTCAGTTCATCTGATGGAGGAATTATGGTTTCTGCCTACTTTCCAGATTCCAGTCTTGGTTCTCTGGTTTGGCGAGGGCTGGGTGTTTGTTGAAGAGCGTGGCTACGAAAGCCATGTTGAGCTTTGAGTTTCCACAAACGACATCCGTAGCTGTGACGAACTGGCGGCAGCCGAGGCGGTCGGCCTGTGTGAGCATGCACTCTGCTCTCTTCATGAGATCCTTCTCCTAGAGGCAGACATCAGACAAAAACAACAAAGACGTACACTTCAGAGGAGAGCCATCGGGATCAGCAGCGATCTTTTTAGGAGCAACATCCAGAACTTCAGCAGAGTTTCATGAAGATGTGAATGAAATGAAAGGTTTTGGTGCAAGGTTTCAAACCACTGACCCACCAGTGTACTTATCTAATTGTTGAAGTGTGTTTGACACTTTGGCATCAGGGAGACTATCAGCTGACACAGTGAGGTTTAAGTTTAATACAAATTTAAAGCTCAGGTTAAAAAAAATCTTTCAATTTGTTGACCATAGATGTACATCTTGTCACTTCTCTGACTTTTTTCAAACAAATAAATCTGCGTTTTAAAAAGTCTTCCTCAACATACGTAAAGACCAGTCATGTCGACCTCGACCCGTGGAGCGTCCTCTTTGCTGCCGTCAGGTGCGATCTGCTCCAGCAGGTGGAAGTACGCCTTGGAGTCCTGTGAGAGAAAAGACACATAACAAAACTGACGTCTAATCCTGTTGGAAACGTCAACTTCACTCCCCAATTGGTGGATTTAAAGCCATTAAATCAAGTTTCAAATATTTAGTTCCAAAAGTAAGTACAAGCCCATAGCAGCTCATCATGAAAGCCAGTCAAACAGGACTGAGCTCGAAGACAAAGATTTGATTCTAAGACAAATCTAAGTGGATTTGATGAAATACCTGATTAATCTGTCTTTCTCACCTTGATATCTCCAGAAAAGTTGGATATGGACATGCCGGCTTCCTTCAGGTGGAAGTTTGCCCAGCGCAGCAGCAGCTCCTCAGGACTGAGTTTCATCAGCTCCTCCAGACTCTCTCCTTCCTCCAACAGCGCAGCGATAGCTGAAGACAGAAACACAGAATCACAGGCAGGGTTAAATCTACAAGAGCCGAACAACTAAAGACCAACCAAAACTGTTTAAGAGTGTTTATCTGTGTGTGATGATGCAATATCTGACTGTTTTCTCTCACTTTTACACCTCGGTGATTAGGTGGGGGGTTTGTATGAGTGGATTTTAACTTTTCATTTAGCTTCATTTAGCTTCCTATCAGCAGACGAGTCTGCCTCTGTGTGTATCTGTTCATACCTTCATTACGGCTCAGCTCTATTTCAGCAAACAGCCCAATTTTGATAATCTGCCAGAGGAGGCCGAGCACCAGATGAGGTTTGCCCTCCTTCAGATCTTGAGCTCCGATATTGACGACCTGGCAGCCGATGGCTGAGGCTGAATTCAGAGCCAGGTTCAGATTCTCCTGTCAGGGGCCATGAAGATGGATTCCCAGGTTAAAGAGAGGGGTAATAAAGCACATACTGATTAAAGACAGAGGTTTAGAGAGGTTCATAACAGCACACTATTATGAACAGGCTGCTTTTTGTCCTGATCCTACGGAACATTTTTCCTGACGCCTGTTTGATGTGATTGTACTTGAACCTTTCCATCACACACAGGATCCAAAAATAAACCTCTTTCTGTCATCATCCTCACATTCTTGTTTTATAGGAAGCACTTTGTCAATAAAGTTTTGAAAAGTTAATAATAATAATAATAATAATAATAATAATAATAATAATAAGAATAATAATAATAATAATAATAACAATAATAATTATAATAACAATAACAATAATATTAATAATAATAATAATAATAATAATAATAATAATAATAATAATAATAATAATAATAATAATAATAACAGTATTAGTAAATAGTAGACCAGTGGAGGGTCTGATTCATGGAATAAAATATCTATAAATTAAATATGAAATAATAGTTACCTCATATTTTACAAAGTCAATCTTCAGGCCACTTTTTTGACTTTTTAGTCTGAAATTGACTCGAGTGCAAAAATCCAGATACTAATTAATAGTTTTACAACATTTTCACTACAGATGCACTGATCCATCTTTTAAATCCTGATACCAGTACCAATACCTGGACTTTAGTATCTGGACTTAAAAAGATGGATGAGTAATACCGATACTGGTTCAATCTGATACCAGTATTAATTAAACATGCTCCATTCCTCAATGTGAGGATGAGACTGAGAATTATGTTTTTGTAACTTCAGGGTTTTTAACTGTGTAAACAAAATGAAATGAAATATATTTAAACTGTCTGTTTTATTAAGTGATGGGATTATAGATGAGTAAATGTTTGTGAGTAAATCTCAAAGACTAACAGGAATTACAGTTTATCTGTAAACCTCAGCAGCAGGTTAGTGAGGAGGTTAACTTGATTTGTTGGTGAGACAAGCTGGAGGTCTCTCCAAACTGCTGAGACACTGTAGTTATGCTCCTTCATGCTAGTTTAGCTCTGCCTGGAACAAATGGTTAAAAACACAGAAGAGCATAGAGCTGAGCTGAATAGATCTCCCCTTTAGTAACGGATACTCAATCTAACTTTTAGAGTCTATCAGACCCATACCTGACACCAGGATCAGAGGGATGCATCCCTAATTTTACTTCACTGGGTAATTAACAAAGATCCATGTGTAGGACTGTTCAACCAGCTGATTTTGAAGCAGCTCATCAACTCACTGATGTATTAAGTCCAAGCTTTCAGACATATTTTTAATGTATGCAATTTAACTTTTCAGAAAGTTATCCACATCTTAAAATTCAGTAAAAGGAAACTTCACAAAAAGTAAAAACCCAGAGTGAAGTTTGATTACAAAAGTAAAATCAATGGCTTCTTTAGAAGAAGAAAGTAAAACTGGAACTTTAACTCATTTAATGTTGTTTTCTATGATTAATCTGACTGATATGATTTCAAACCTCACTAACTAGCAGCTAAATCTTCATTAAAGGAGCGGCTTACTGACCTGTATGGTGAAAGGCGTTAGCTTCTTTTTATTGATGGTTCTCTCATCGATGGTGTCAGGTACAGAGAGGTTGATGAGTTTACTGAAAAACACAGAGGACAGAATCATACAGAAATAAATAAACGAAAGGCTTTGAAAAGACTGTCTATAATGTCTAAAGTTTTGGAAAGTCACATAGTGATGACTGAAGCACTTTGCTGGAGAGCTCAGTCAGATTTATTTTGCAAACATTTACCAAATTAAGATGCCGTTTTTCACTGCTTTGAACAGAGCGTCAGTGTTGGGGTCGATGGGCAGGAGGTCCACACAGTCTGTATCCTTCTCCAAAGAAGAGTTGATGTAGTTTGCAAAGGCGTAGCGCTCCTGCTCTGAAATAGTCATCACACTTCTGTCATGAATATTATCTCTGTTTGATGTCAGTGATCAGGGGTGATTGTCAACAGGTCAGGCTTTAGGTATCAGCGGTACTAACCAGAGATTGAGTGTTGAGTTCCTTCACTCGAGATCTCGCTGGTGCCCCCGATGGCTACGATGCCCTCTTTTTTGTTGAGAGTTTTCTTGAAAGCCTGAGCCGTTTGGTCGTCTTTCAGTTCAAGGAAAATCTGAGAGGACACATGAGAACATGTAACCTCAAATTACATTAACACGGATACTAAAAAAGAAAGCTACTTTGTTAGGGTGTTGGTGTTATATATTTCTTAGTTTGTATATTAGTAATTGTTCTCGTGTTTGATGCAGGGTTTGGAGGGTTTTCTGTGCCTTTTGTTTCTGTGCTGCTGCTGCAGCAGCTGCTAGAGGTGTGGAGATGACTCCTCTAAAGACGTACAGCTGTCCCTCATCAGATGCTGCTCTTCAGCTCCTGTGAGCACTAGCCTCACAGTCATATCAAGACTCTCACCATCTTGCTCCATCATCTGAAAGAACTGTTCACAAGACCCCTTTCAAGTGATCTGGGTCTCCTAATCACACCTGTCTGAGTCTTGTCTTGAGGTCAGCCTGAGTTTAGCATCGCACTAATTTGTCTGTGAACTGTCGATCAGCCAGAACATTTCAGTCTTATTTAGGAAATCCTTCATTTACAGAACAACTGGATAAAGATGTGAGTCTGTGATGTTACCTACAGCTGAGAACTCTTCAATGTCGATTTTGCTGTTTTTGTCTTTGTCCAGCTTCTCCAGGAGTTGTCTGACCTGGTACCCCGGCATGGGACATCCCACCTCGATCAGCAGTTTCCCAAGTTCAGAGGCAGAGATGTATCCATTATTATCCACATCTGGAGGAGGGCAGTGAGGACAAGAGGGAGGATCATTCAATGCATGATTAAAATATACGATCAGGATTCAGTCCTGTTTCCTCAGGCGGCGCTGTGCTTCCTCTACATTTGTCAAATTAATATGTGTTCATGGCTGTTGACATTACAGGGATAACTTTACATTCAAGATAGGATTAAACTTCAATTATCCTACAGGAGGTTCTGATGTCAGTTTGCTTCATCATTGTACCATAACAACACAGAGAGACTTCAATTCTGCTTGACATAAATACCAGTCATGGTTTAGATAAGCAGGCTCTATCTGAACTGCATTTTTGCATTTAAAGAACAAATATAAGATAACATTCATCCATCTGTTCATCTCACTTCAGCGTGAGCGCCAATAAAAGCAAAGTCCAAAATAACTGAAGCCACAGATGAACTACACATCGATCAAAGGTTTCCTTCCTTCCCTCATAAATGTCATGAGAAGCATCTGTCAGTCAGACGGAGATCACACACACACACACACACACACACACACATATTCACACAAAGTTTCAGTCTATACCATGTGTTGGTCAGCTGCCTTGATGCACTTCAGACATGATGCTCATTCACCATGTGTCTGACATGTGTCTGTGATCTCTGCAGAATTTTACTCACCCACTTTCTGGAATTCCTCCCTGATCTCTGCCAACTCATCAGCACCCAACTCTGACGACATCCTGGTTACTGTGAAATAAAACAAGAGAAAAAAGGACAAAATGCTGCATTTAGACACTGCTGAATGACTGACTTGAGGAATGGACAGGTCCCTCTGATGGTTCAGTTCTTATCTCTTTAACAGACAGTTTTTACTCACTCTAGGTGCTCATGAGTCTGAGACACATGATTTTAACTATGGAACTCCTCAAGGAAGCATTCTTGGGCCTCTTTTATTTTCACTGCACATTCTTCAACTTGGTCTTATTATTTCCTACCACTGTGTTAATTATCATACACAGCTTTACCTTTCTGCCTCCCCACACGACCCAAATGCAATACAAACCCTCATTTCTTGTGTTTCTGATATCAATGAATGGATGACCAAGAACTTTTTAAACTGAATGAAGATAAAACCAAAACTCTTTTAATTGGAGCCAAAGCAGCCAGAGACAGACTACAAACCTCGATGGGGGTTTTAATAATCAGGTGAAAGCAACAGTGACTAACCTAGGAATGGTTTTAGATAGTGATTTAAATTTTAATACTCATTTTAACAAGATCATAAGTACTTCATTTTATCATCTTAGGAACATTGCAAAAGTCAGACTTTTTTATCCCAGAGGGAGGCTGAAATTTTAACTCATGCTTTTATTATGGTAATTATTTATTTGTTTGTTTGTTTGTTTATATTTATATTTATTTATTTTAATCTTTATTTATTCTAGTAGCTTAGACTTCTTATTTCATTTTTATTCATATCTCTCTACATTATTTTATGGGCTGTCTTTTTCATATTTTAGTTTTTATCTGTTTTTATCCTTTTATCAATCTTTCAAAACCTTATCAAAACCTCCAGTGTTTCCTCTGGGGGAGAGCCCTCTGCACCTGGGGGGTGGTTGGCGGTGGTTGCAGGGGCCTGTCACATGGGCCCCTGTTGGAGGTTGGTGTCGTCTACATCTCTCCTCTGGGCCCTGTGTCAGGGTCCTGTGGCTGTGGCTGACTCTCTGGTGCTGACGGCTCCTCTGATGATGTTTTGATGATGAAAAGCACGTTATAAATAAAGTTTGATTGATTGATTGATTGATTGATTGATTATAACCAACTGTATTGATTATTGTAACTCCCTTTTTTCTGGTCTACCAAAAAAGTCTCTGAAAAAACTCTAACTTGTCTCTTAAAACTCTGCTCTGGCTCCACATTTCTTTTAGAACTGACTTCAAAATACTTTTACTTGATTTTTTTAAGCTCTACACGTTCTTGCTCCATACCTCACAGACCTTATTTCACTTTCTCCATCTCCATCATTAAGCTCCTCCAATGCTTCACTTTTAAATGTTCTTTGTATCTCTTGACCGAGCGCTGGCCAGAGGGTTTTCTGTTTTTATGCCCCCAAACTCTGGAGCTCTCTGCCCCTGGACATCAGAACAGCTCAGAGCTCTCTGAGTGTTTTTAAGGACAAACTTAAAACAAATCTTTTTAACCTGCTTTTCATTTGGAACAATTTTGTCGTAGCTCTGGACAGTACCATTATCAGCACTTATTCTTTTGGTTAATATAATTTTTTTTATTTATTTATCTTATTTTATTTATTTTGTGTATTTTAACTGATTTTATAGTATTTCTAACAAGTTATACTGATTTTATTGCACTGATTTACTATTTTGAGAACTCTTCTCACATACCGATGATTATCCAGTGTTCTGTTGTTCTGTGAAGCACTTTGGGCTGCATATCTAAATGTATGAAAGGTGCTTTGATGATGTTCACATGTCACACTTATCCCTTCACTCATGTGAAGATAAGTGAGGCTAAAACCTGCTTGGTATCAAATCACAGTAAATACTAAGGACTCTTAAACAAACATTAACAAAATACAGATAACAGCTTCTGATCACCACAGAAAACCCTCCACGTTAAAGTCAACTAAAGGAACAACTACATGTTCTGAGGATTAGTACCATAACAAAAACAGAGCTGCTGTGGCTGATACCCTAAAATCAGAGAGATGTGAGGACTGCAGCCAGTCCAAGAGCCAAGATGCTGCGTTTAAAACAAGTGTGGAGGTCACCAGGTAAGATGACCGACAGAAGACAAACAGAGCTACAGAACATCAGACAAAAAATGATGAAAGATGAACACTTTTATAATATGATGACATGATAAATCAAATGTTATCTTACTTAGAGGGATTAATAATAAGGTATGATTTAATAAGGGGGGAGTGAGCAAATATAATTGAAAATGTACTTTATTTTTTTAGATGACCAACAATAAAAACTTATAATGTCAGAAATTTATGATACTTTCTCAAGAAACAAAAACAAAATGAATAAAAAATAAACTGTCAGAGAAAGAGATGTCAGGGCTCCAGTGTTCAAATATAATAATTTAAAGCATCGGGACGGTGATGTTTCCAGCAGACTTGGTCTTCATCTGACTAAAGTGACTTTGAACAGTCATCTTAAACACACATGTGAGCTCAGTCACAGGATCAAAGTCACATGTGTCCCAGCTGCTGCAGTCTACATGTTTTGTTAAGATATAAAACTGCCCTCACTAATGATGACTGTGCAACCAGAAACTACAGATAATCAGGCCATATTAGAAAATATACAAAGAGAATAATCATGAAAAATCAGACAACTGTTAGCTTCCTCACACACTAACACAACAGTAAGTGTTTAGTAAATAAAAAAAATGTGGATACCTTTTTTCACCATGGTTAGAAAGGAGTTATAAAGTCAGTAAACTGATCTTCTGCAAGGGTTTGGTTATACTGCCCTCCTATGGTGAGATTCGACTGGCTTAAAGTTCTGTTAAACTGAACCAAACTGAGACTGCATAAAAATCTCAGCTACAGCATCAACAGTGAGGCTAAGGCGCCAACACTGTTTGGGTCAGCTGAAAAAGAGATCAAGTATTTTAATCAAATGTGAAGAAAACATTGCTGAAATGATTTCTCCCAAGCTGTCCCATCAAATAGAAAGTAAAAACCCCTAAATGTACAAACAACACTACAAAAACACCTGAATTATGATTCTCATGTTAGGTGATCACTGATCAGGGATCTTTTGGTTAGAAGCTTTGTGTTTGACCTTATGGCTTTCTCAGACAATCACAGCGGGAGCAGATCAACAGACTCAACAAGAGCTCTTCTTTGTTTCCAGCTTCTTTGTTTACACCTGTTTGAGCATCAAAGCCCTGAGCTGAACTGCTACAGAAAGTGTTGTTCCTCATGATTTTAATTCTGTTCATCATCACCTCTTCTTTTAGAATTTAAGCTTGATTTTAAGTTACTGTGCTTTTATTTTGAAAATCTCATTTTACAGAATCACATAAGGCCGATAATTTAGCATTTAAGAGCCCTGACAGACACGTTTCTCTGATGGTTTGGCTCAAAGTATTTTAAGCCTGGTCCATGAGATAAAATAATGCAGCATGTTTAAATATTATGTATCAATCATTAAATGTTTGGATCAGCCTGAAGACAGACTGCAGGTTTCAAACTGCACTGTTCAGGTAACTCAGCTGGAAAAACAGACAGAAGTTGATCTGTCATCATTCAGAGGAATATCAGCCTGGAGGCCATACAACATCTTTCTTCTTCTTTCTTCCTTTCTTTCTTTCTTTATTTACCTCGATTAGGCAACACAAACAATGGCACAAACGGTCAAACAAAACAATAACAATAACTTCCTAAGCTAAAACTAAACCAAAATAAGCAGAATGACAAAACAACAATCGAGGAGGGACAGGAAGAAATGTAGCTTATCGTGTCCTGCCCCCCCCCCCCCCCCCCCCCCCCTTTTTTTTTTCAGTGCAAGAATAACCTTCAGTGTTACACCAGTAACACTGAATACACAAGATAAGACTGTAAGACTAATACACAAGATAGATACTTGTAAATTCAAAAATTACAGATGCAGCATACAACAAAGAACACCAAATATAGAATTAAGAGGAAGCTTTTCCATCTAAGTGTAGACATTATTCCAGATACAAAAAATACAAAGTGCAAAAGGACAATCTGCTCATGTTTCTCCAACTTTCTTATACCGATCCATAAAAAATTGTTTATAATTTCGTTTAAATTTTATAATATTTCTACTCAGTTTTGTCGTCAGCTCAAGGCCATTCCATAGGGCAACCCCACAAACGGACAAGCACATGCATTTTAAAGTTGTCCGAACTGCAGGTTGTTTTAACATCAAGACTCCTCTCAGTTGGTAACCCCCCCTCTCTACAAGCAAACATATTTTTAATATTTCTTGGTACTTTGTTATACATAACTTTATACATAAATTGACTGGTTTTAAATTCAGAGTTTGATTTAGATGGCTTTGGTGGTTAATGATGCTCCTGGGGCCCTGCGTCTATGGGAGCATAACACTTTGGCTTTCTCGTGGCATAGTACTCATTTGTGTCACATGGTAACTAAAACCTAATATCTCAACATGAGGATGTCATTTTTAGGAAAAAACCTCTTCCTGTTCAAAGTCAAGGTTCAGCTTTTTACACATATGAGGTCCTACTCAGCCTAAAACAGGGAAAACTAAAAATGTATTGCTAACAAATGCTGAAGTCAAAGGAGCCCTTGTTTTACAAAATTTGAAAAAAAATCAGTTCTAACCTGTTTTTTATTTGAAGTGATTTGGACTTATGTCTCTTTCTGACTGAACCCTCATGAACTCTGCAGACTTCTCTGTTAAGAGTTGTTTCATTTCTTTGCCTGCAAACCATCTTCCCTGCCTGCACATTTTTCCAAACATTTTGAAATGATAAGGCTTGAACCTGACTTAAGAGATCATTTTTGAAGCCAGCTGTTAAATCCCACCACATACATCAATGAAAGGGGTATTAGTATTATTCACTGTGGCATCAGTAGTTCTTTACAAAACAAATCCTCTTAGATGAGTAGCTTGGATGATGCTTTTAGGGTAACAAAGCCCCAAATATAAGGCAGACAGCTTAATGCTTCACACCAGATGTAATGTTATAGAGACCACTGGCCTAGATACACACTCCCAGTATTAGGAGGGGGGAAAGATTAGCCTGGGTCTGATTCAGTCAGAGAGCTTTCTGAGAGCACTAATGGATCAGGATAAGACATCTTCATGTATCATCCCAACAGATAATCAGAGCAAAGTGAAGTTATTCAGACAAAGCAGGAAGTATTACTGGCATCACAGTTTAAATATCAAACACACACATGGAGTCTCCCTCTTTTTTTTTTAACCAGGGTTAGTAATCTATTTAAACACCTGATCTAACAAGAGGATTTCCAAGAGGATCATATTACAGCATTAGCAAATAAACAAGGTGACATGCCTTGGCACCAATATGCAAACATCAGGGTTACATGGTCAGTCACACTCAACCTTACGGGAACAGGCTGACGTCACACAGACACTGATGCCTCATAAAATGCATCAATCATCCACAAACACGCACATTTAAAGAAAATAACACCAGAAGCTAATGGAACGGTCCTGACTCTGATATTCCCAAAGATGTGTACTTATGGAAAATTGGAGATGCATGTCACTGATGCAAAACAGATGTAAACACACGATTTAAGACATCGTCCCCATCCTACAGACGTTTTTCATCTGAAGACTGTAGAGCATCTGAATCCAGAGCAACCTCGACCAAAACAATGTGGAGCCATTTTTTTTAGTATTTCTTCTATTTAAGAAAAGGCCTTGGACTGTCTATTAGTTTATAATCATTTCTAACATACTTTGTTTTTTGCTTGTTTGGTTTTGCTTTTTAAGTCACTTTAAGTCACACTTGAACTGTCCATGCAGTGAAATTAAATTAAATGTTCATTCCCTGCCAGTAGATGTCACCAAAGAGGAGCAGACGTTTATACTGAGGCTCTAGTTCCTGTTTCCTTTATGTTCCTAACATGACTGAAATACCTCTGTGCCATCATTATAAAACTGATATAGCTGCAACAAGATGAAACAAAATAATGCACTAGGCTAATGGTGTTATAATAAATTAATGATATTAAGACACATTTGAAAAATATATCAGGTAACTCTTCACAAATATGGTTTATATTTTATTTTTCTAATAAAATCAATGAGGTCATCAGTCACTCCTTGAAAAGTCAATCATTCCTGGATGATCTCATACTGACTGAACTGCACTGACATTGTCTGGATGTCATCCCTCCTCCAGACTGTGAGTCTGAGGATTCATTCATGCAGCCACACACACACACACACACACACACACACACACACACACACACACACACATACACACACACACACACACACACACACACACACACACACACACACACACACACACACACACACACATGCACAGGACTGAAGGAGTGTGCACATAACCCCCAAGAAGTCCTGATGGATACGCACACATGCACACGCACACGCAGTCTCCTTCAAAGTGACGAGGCAGTTTCTGTCACATTCCTGCTGACACACACATCTCCACACACTCACACACACACCTGGGACAAACACAGTTAAACATATTCTGAGGAAATAAAAAAAAGACAACCTTCAGCTGAATGTGCCTGGAAACAAACTGAAACCCCTCTCACTTGCTGAAAAATGTTGGAATATTTTATTTATGAGATATTCTGAAATACATCTAAATGTTAGAATCGTATAATAAATTATACACAATATATTCAGGCTACATTGATTTGATCCTATGCAACACAATTGGAATTTTTAGCTATTGTTTGCATATTACTGACTTGGGCTGCATCTGTAATCCTGTGCTAAGTAGACAATAAGAGTGATATCTGCTGTAGTGAATGGAGGAGTATCAGATGTGCCGCGCTGAGGTAAAGGTAAACCCGTTTTGTGCTCTTCATTCAGTCTATCGCATGTCTTCTTTTTCTCTCCTGACTCGTGAGAAAACGCCCTTCTCTTACCTGAAATGTTCCTGAGTAATTCAGTAAAATCCTCCGGGGCAGTGAATGCCTGAATGGGCCTCTCTCTGCTCCTCTGTCCCGTTTTCTTCTACTGACACCTCCCGGTGAGGAGCACCACCCCGCCCCTCCGCGCCGCCCCTTCCCGAAGCTACCCTCCTCTGCCCTCCTCCCATCAGCAGCAGCCTCATGGCCGACGAGCTGAACCTGAATACTTCCAACAGAGACTGATATTTGACGGCGTTTTCATGGACCGGAGAACAACAGCTTCTGTTACAGCCAAGCAAACCATTAACACACTGAACACTGACGTGTCTCAGCTCTTTCTAATGTCTGGGGACATGGAAATGCTAAAGGCTACAATGCAAAGCACGACATGCATGAGCTGGTTACCCAGGTTTACTGCCATTTAACATAATGGTTAATCTACTGCAACTAACCCAAACAGCAATGTTTTATTAAAAGGCAGTTTTCAGATGAGCTTAATGTGCTTTATACTGAGAATAAAGAGGAGGAAATAATTAATTAAATAGATGGATAGATAGATTCATGGATTGATTGATTGATTGATTTATTGATTTATTGATTGATTGATTGATTGATTGATTGATTATTATTATTATTATTATTATTATTATTATTATTATTATTATTATTATTATTATTATTATTATTATTATTAAATGCCTGTCTGTCCCCCACAGCCTCAGGGTTTAACCTGAGCTGAAAGTACAGTGTCCTTTACTGAGGGTAAGGGTTAGGGTTAGGGCTCAGGAATGTTGATGAGGGAAAGTAGGGGAGACCAGGGACAGTTGCAATACTTTAGACTGTCACTCAGACACAGTTTGGATTAGGTAAACCAAATTTGTATAGAATAAACTTACATCTGTCTGTTAATAGTCAAAACTGTTTAAAGATGATTACAGAAAGCACATTCTTCACAATTTACATTTTGAATGTATGACGTCAGATGGTTGTAACTGACGCCGGTCCAGGGACAGTTGCAACACTATTTTGGGATGGTTGCAACATGTTTCAAGCACACTATATTTTAGTGTTATAATGCAGTATATTCCAGCGTTAATAATATTTCAGTCATGTTATTTATCTATCAGCTTTGATCAGATGAAACTTATAGATTTGTCAAGCGCAGGGGTCTGCAACCTTTACTGTCAAAGGATCTGGAGTTGAAGAGCAGCATGAGGCTCCTGAGCCGCAGGTTGCAGACCTCTTGGCTAGATAAATATGCCTTATGTGCAGATGTCAAAGATTCAGACTGATATAAAATACAGACAGCTTTCATGATATGGTATGAACGGAACAATTTATGAGGCAATTAATGTAATTTACTAATTGCTTTATCAATTATCTATTGTAATTAATATAGATTACTTTCTGTAGGCTGAATAAAGTTTTTTTTTCTTATCTTACTTCTTATTATTGTTTTATTGAGCCTATTGTATCAGTATATACATTTATTATGCATAATAATAATCCTCTCTAAACATGGAGCGGGACCCCTCTGTATGTGACCCTCAGTCTCACTCTGGGCAAACTGAAAAGAAAAAGACAAATATATGTTTATTTTTTTGTAAATTAGACTCTTCACTCTATCCTCCACTGCATGTAAACACACAGATGCACAAACGCATGGACACAAATGTGTGTGCACACACACACACATAAACCTCCTGTCCCTGCATTAACCTGATGAAATGTTTCATATTTAAGTAAAAACTGTTAAATACTGTAAAGTGGTCTGTTTTTTTTTTTTTTTTTTTTTTTTATTAAACCACGTGTTCTAGCCAAACAATGTGACTTGACACATGCTAACCATTATTAGCTCAAACTTAACATATCACTAATTCAAACCAAACAAGTTTGAGCTGAATCACAAAAACAGTGAAATCAGTTGAACAAAAACAAAGCTTCAGAAAAAAATTACTTTCATACCTCAAAAACAGGTTTGTTCATTTGTTTGTTTGTTTGTTTGTTTGTTTTCAGTGAATCACAGAGGAGCTCTCAGATCTTCTCTCCTTTTCCCTGATAATGTGGGGCATCCAAATGAGCACATGCAGTGTGAGTGACATCACTCTAGCTTTTTTCTGATTGGAGAAATATGACATATGATATGACATGACATGTTGCAACTGTCCCCGGTCTCCCCTATCAGGTGAAATTTAAGAAGGGATTATGCTCCTTTGTTTGGTTTAATCATGGATATCTTTTGGGTGAAAAACAGGTCAGATGATGAGCTACATTTGTTTGATTTAAGACTTCTCCTTATTTTTGATTTATTGTAGTTAATAAAAGCTAACAAGCAGGTGGTTGGACCAGAGGGAGGGGCTGTGCAGAAATATAAGCCTCTGACCACCATGAGTGCAGTTCACTCTGAAGGTGGCTATAATGAGGCTGGTTCACTTATTTTGTATGTATATGTTTTTTTTAAGCCCTTTGTGTTTTTTCACTCCAGAGATCTTGTTTTTCCAGTTTTTGTAAATAAAGGCACAATCTACATCTTAAAAACTCAAGACATCGCTGTGTTGTTTCTTTTACAGACTCTTTTGTAACACAGGGTTAGACTCAAACTTTCATCAGGCACAACAAACAGCAAACAAACAACAAAGGAACATACAGTATACACTCTTCTGATGAATAGGATTTGAGTTTGGTTTTAAAAGTAGAGGCAGCTGTGCTGGACCTCAGGTCAGCAGGAAGTTTGTTCCAGAGAGTAACTTAAGGCTCCTTCACTGGACTTGGATCTGACTCTGGGTTTAGATATAAGACTTCTACCAGGGATCTGACTGAGCTGACTGGAAGCAAATCAGAAATGTATGATCATGATGAAATGTGATGATTCTGTATTGAGCTGGGAGCCACTAAAGTGTTTCAAGAACCAGGGTGATGAGGTCAAACTTTCATGTGCATGTGAGGACCTTGGCTGCTGTGATCTACATTACCTGAAGCTTTCTCACAGATCATTTGGATATCCCTGCTTACAGGAGGCTTACCTGGTTAAACTACTACCATGCCCTGTTAGCAGAGCACCAAAGGCTGCTTTTCATAGTTCCTGTAACGTGTTTAAGAGAGAACTACAACATGTAGTTCCTGACACGCAAGCCCACATCACACATCCATAGATCAGTCTAAAGTTCAGCTTGTGTGATCATCTGATAGTGACTCACATTTAACTCAGTTTGATGATTCTGCCCCAACATATAGACTCCAGACCCCTATCTGAATACCATACAGTCTAAGATGGACATCAGGACTTTTGCTTGACTAGTTTAATTTTAATAAAACATAACTGAATACGAACAAGGTCCAACTTTAAAAAAAAACACATGTTCATTAGACTGTCTCTCTGAGACTGAAAGGTGAACCCATGGTCTAAGGTGCATCAGATGATCAAAGCTGTGCAAACATGCTTCATCAGTGGGTGTAACTCTGAGTGTGAAGTGTCAGAGCCCCAATGCTGATACCAGTCTCTACATGCAACACATTCCCATCTCCCTCCTCCTCCTCCTCTCATTCCTACACTTCTTCTACCTCCCCTTCTCTCTCTCTCTCTCTCTCTCTCTCTCTCTCTCTCTCTCTCTCTCTCTCTCTCCCTCTCTCTCTCTCTCTCTCTCTCTCTCTCTCTGGAGTGATGTGCTGAATCTTGTCTGGCTGAATTCTTCCTTCGCCACAGAAACAGAAAAAAAAAATCTTTCTGGAGTTTTCTGTTTGACACACATTTTTGAGTGTTAGGTTTTGATGTAACATTTATAACCAGCACAAACTTGCTCACTGTCTTCAGACTGTGTCATTTTTTCCAGATGCTTCATTAGTGGTTGTTTAATGTCTGAATGCTCAAACCTTTATTTTTCCTGGTATTTTAGCTGTTTCAGCCTTAGTGAAATTAATAAAACTATGTTGTTGATCTTGGTTTAGCTCATGGTAGAATTAGATTTAAACAGTGGCAAAGATCTTCCCATGACACTTAATAACTGAGAAACAGAGGCAGAATATACCCACCTGTCCTCCCTCAGTGGTATACAAAGGTCCTCAGTCCTTGTTATCTCCCTCTTTTACACTCAGTACGTTTACATGCACATAGCAGTCTGGAGGGGGTCTGGTCTTGTCTGCATATACATGCAGAAAAGAGAATCAGACTTCTGCCTGACAACGTCTCACTCTGCTTCGATAGGTGGCGCTGTGTCCTTTATTGATGAGTGAAGCTGCGTGTGTATCAAACTAGTTTCTGTTCACCTGAAGAGAAAACAACATTCTAACAGTGATGGCTGAGATGGATGCAGCTGTAGCTCTTCATGTGTTTATTTATGTGTGTGTTATGGTGTGTGTTTGTTGTGTTGGATCCTCAGACCATATGAGTGCAGTGACCCTATTTATCATGTTCACCTACTTCCTCATCTGGCTGAACGCAGAGGATTACCGAGACCCACCAAATCCAAGCCAGTCTGAAAATACGAGACAATGCTGAAGTGTTAAAGTCTGCTGTTCCTCGAGTGTCCGCTTGAGGCTGGCTCCGGAAGTACAGGAAATCACAAACACACCAAGCCAAGCCATAAAGATTGTGAGTTCGTACAATCAGAGGCACAGCTCAGCTCACGTGACTTCCGGGCGCCATACGGCTGTTACTGTGGAGACTCAAAGCCCGCCTCATTTCCAATATGGCCGCGCCGGCCGTTTTGCTCCAAAAATCTGTTTCAGAAACAGACAGGTGAAGTTGCAGAGGCTACGTAAATTAATTATATAGTCTGTGGCCAAATCTAACTGTAGCCCAAGAGCAACCGCATTATCTAAGTGTATACATCGAGCAATGCTCTGTCCATATTTGGTCTGACTAAGCTGTTTACGTGCATTTCAGTAGTTCAACCTCACGCTTACTGAGCTCATAGTCTTATTTCTGAAGCTGCATGTAAACACACTGACTGTTACCTGCCAAATAGACACAAGAAGCAACGAACATATCAGTGGAAAAACAAGAGCTAACAAAGGTGTTCATCTAGTTACTGTCCCCAAAAATAGTTGCATTAAATGTCTGATTTTGTCCCAAAAAAATGTCCCATGTGAAATTTCAACAACAACATTTCAACAACAGAGGATTGAAGTCGAACAGTGAAGTGAAACAGGACTGCAGTGGATGATTGTGGTCCCTCGTTCACTCTGTCACAGAAGGACCTTGGATTTTGTCTGGTGGTGCTTCTCTGGGCCTGGGAGCTGACTGGCTCATGTGATAACACTGACATGTCAACAAGCCAAATAAACTCTTCAGTTTAATTCAATCAGCCATTGTTAGCTGCTCCTCTACCGCTCAGAGAGTGAGTCTGTGAGTGAATGAGTAAGTGAGAGAAAGACAAAAAGATTTATGGAGAGAGGGAGAAAGAGCCACAGGGTGGACTGACAGGAGAGAGAGACAGACACACAGAAAGACTGACTATTGTACATTTTGCCTGATGTGGCTGAGGGCTTTAAACACATGCTTCTGTGACTGCACACACACACACACACATGCACACATACACACACACACACACACACACACACACACACACACACACACACACACGCACACACACACACACACACACACACACGCACACACACACACACACACACACATTACTCCCAGGGTTTTTTTTTTTGTTTTTTTTTTGTTTGTTTTTTTATTGTTTATTTACTAATAACTATTGTAAATATGGAAAAACATCACACATTATCAAATAAATACACATTATAGTAATATTGAATCATATTTATTTGCTTAAAGGAATCTTAATAGCAATGTATCATTAACTGACGGTGAGGATGTAGAGCTCAACACGTTTTTTACTTCTGCCCACTCCTTTTCAAATATGTCTGTTTGATATCTTAATTTTGTTTAATTTTTTGTGTGGATACACATTCAAAATATATATTTCAAAAATATGGAAACATCCATCCATCCATCCATCCATCCATCCATCCATCCATCCATCCATCCATCCATCCATCCATCATCCCACCATCCGTCCATCCATCCATCCATCCATCCATCCATCCGTCCATCCATCATCCCACCATCCGTCCATCCATCATCCCACCATCCGTCCATCCATCCATCCATCCATCCATCCGTCCATCCATCATCCCACCATCCGTCCATCCATCCATCCATCCATCCATCCATCCGTCCATCCGTCCATCCATCCATCCGTCCATTCATCTTCTATCCCTCTTATTCTGTTCAGGGTGTCTGGAGCCTATCTCAGCTGTCTTAGGGTAAGAGGCGGGGTACACTCTGGACTGGTCTCCAGCCAATCACAGGGCTGACACACAGAGACTGACAACCTTCCACACACGCTCACACCTACAGGCAATTTAGAATCACCAGTTAACCTGATGAGCATGTTTTTGGACTGTGGGAGGAAGCTGGAGAACCTGGAGAGAACCCACACACGCACAGGGAGAACATGCAAACTACACACAGAAAGACACACCGTGCCAAAACTGGGACTGAACCGGGGACCTTGTTGGTGTGAGACCGCAGTGCAAACAGTGTGCAGCCCAATATGAAAACAAACAATAATAAATAGGGACACTTTCCTTAAAAATTAAATAAAAGTCATAACAAAGAGATGGTGAGCTATAATTATGAGATTAAAGTCAAAATTATGGAAAAGGACATCACCACTGTGAGATAAAGAGTCACAATTATGAATTTCATTTAAATTGTGATTACAAATGAAATATGATGTCATTATTTTAACATTTAATCTCAAAAGTATGACTTACTCTCATTAATAAGATTTAAAATATTTTGGGTGTTTTTCTAAATGTTGCAAAGTGTTCCTTTTTTTGTATGGGCCTTCATACCACTCAGCTACACTACATTGAATCATGTACTATAAAAACAGTCCAGTATAAGTGGTGAATTTTCTTTTAGGAATTACTGTCCCTCTGTACATCTTGTCCTGAGTTACCTTTTCTTCTCTCTAAGCTCTTTTTTTCTGAGTCTTCGGAGATAAACACTTTTTTTCTGGTGTACTTTCCTTCCTCACTTTAACACAAGCACTTGTTCACTTGTTTATTCTCCTCTTACCCCCCCCCCCCCCAGGAAGTAAAATAATCATCCCACCATTAAACCTTTTTTAAGACAGTCTACAAACTGTGTCAGCTATTAAAAGTATTGGAGGATGTTCCATCACTTCCTGTGTTTGTGAACAGGTCTGACCTCAGCTCCAGTCCAGCACAGTGATGTTGGATACAGGAGTGGGAGACAGGAATGCTGCTGACCTGCCACCTCCACGTTGTGTTTTACAAGCCTTCAGAACAAAAGTGACGTCATTGCCTTTCATCCAGAGGAATCCAGCTCCACACTGTTATGGATCACGTCTCACTCCTCACATCATTTCAGACTTCCAGGGCATTAATACTCATTAGATAAGATTTCAGTATTAATTAGAAAGTTTCAAACTTTTTACCAAAGTCAAGATTAGAGAAACAGCTGTAGGATCTTTGATTCTTGACGAGAAAGGTTCATGATGTCTTTATAAAGTCTCATGTTCCCAGCTATGTGAGAGCCTGTGAGGTGAGGGAGCCCCCAGGGTTTGAGAAAAGGTGTGAATCACTATCAAGCAGATAAAAAGAAAAAAAACAAACGTTTTTTTTCTTGAAAAGTTTCTGTTTAGTAGGACAAAAGACATTTTAGTATAAATTCTGTGTCCCTGCACCCGGCCTGAGGCAGGTCCTCTGGAGAACAATGCCCTCCCTTCATAGACCACACCCATCTCAAAGCCTGACCCCACTCACTTTGGCCCACTTCTCCTTATTTGGTCGTGCCAGCAGCTTGAATGGTGATTGGTCGAGATACAAACATGTTCGAGTAGACTCTCACCTGTGTAGGCTTGCATTCGTACAAACCGCTGTCTGTTAGAGCATCTCTGGTGTACACACACACACACACACACACACACACACACACACACACACACACACACTTAACATATCTTCACTTGGATATAAACCAATGAAACCAATTTGCTCCAGAATAAGACAGAAAAATCTGACTCCAACTTATTGTGATCAAATCTAGCATTTTTAAAAAAAAAAAATTTATGATAGATGAAGAGACTGCTTTCCTTACCTTGCAGATGCTTTGAGTTGAAGGGTTTAAGGACATAAAAATAGGACCAACAAGAGGCATTTAAATGAAAGTGGTGGATCTCAAAGTGAGACACACGCTGAAGGAAGCTTATCAGTAATATGAGGAAGTTGGACGGTTATCATCCAGAGAAATTTGCATCAGCATTTTTCCAAACACTGATATTACAGTCACACAGATGTTACAGCATGATCATAAGCAAATCTGTGGTCAGGGTATTACGTGTCATTCGTGCTGCTAGATTTAGATTTTAATGAGTTTTAAGATGCTTCTCTCATTTTGAGGGGGTTTCTTTTGCTTCAAAGTTGCAAAAAAACAGCCTGATTTTCATGAAGAAGATCTGAAATAAACAAATCATGTTTAAAAGCAGAGAATAAAGGAGTAAAATCAGTCATGTTGCAGTATCATCTTTGTAAAGTGGATAACAAGCGCCCTCTGGCTCACAAACAACACAAAGCATGCAGAGAGGTTTACATTTTATTTATGTGACAAACATGTTGAGGGCACACATACGGTAAAGTTTCTGTCGTGACAGATTTTTGTTTGAATGGATGGTCGTCATCGTGGTTCCTGTCCTGCTTCACTCAGAGGACTCTGCTGCTGACTCCAGCCCAGATAAGACGGCCCTGGATGGAACAGAAAAACAAGACCTGTCCTCAAAACGACCACAAACCAGGCACATTATGCTGACATGAAAGTGACAGATTATCTCCCTACTCATCTGAACACCTCAGATTCATTTACTAATGTTGTTTTTCTGTTTGAAAAGAAAGGTCTATATGTGTGGAGCTGCTGTTTAGAAACAGTTCATATGAGGCTCAGACTGAAAACTGTTTTCTTCATCTCTCTTCAGCTCTTTTCAGGTAAATAGTTCATCCACCACACCTACCACCTCCACAGACTGGACTGTAAAGGAGCCAATGGAGAGCCTCAGAGCTTTTCACAGTGTTTAAATATTACATGAGGGCTTTCGAGTTGATTTAACGTTCAAGAGATTTTAGACTGTGAGACCGCTCCTAGATTCACTCCTTGGTTCACTAAGTGAAGGTAAGCCACATTCAGAAACAAAAGCTAATTTTTTCAGGTTAAAAAGTTAAGGGTGATTTTTCTCAGATTCATTAAGACCACAGAGACCAGGTCTCCATCTCTGAAGGTTTTAAAGGAAGAGCTCAGCTGATATTGTTTACCAAGGAAACAATCTCTGTGCTGGATGGAAGGTTCCAGGTACTGTGGTATTAATGTGCTTCACTGAGCTGCAGCAGCATCTCTGCTCTGAAAGAGCTTTGCATCATTCAGGCTCAGGTTACTTCACTAGATTTGTTTTGCAGCAAGATCGTGACATCAAGTTAGTTATCCAATCACATAACCACTGTAAAATAAAACTACATGCTGACATTTTACTGAATAAATGTCTTTTCAAGCTCCCGGTGGATAAAGCAGGAAACTGAGTGGGAGTGATATGCAGGACAGAGGCTACAGGTCGCTGCTGGAGGGGTAACCTCATGGGGTCAGGACTGCAGCCCCTGTACTCCTTCATGTCTGAAACTGCTGCTGGGTACCAGCTAAAGGGATCATCTTTACATCTTTCATGTCAAAGAACTAAAATCAGACGCACACTTTAATGATAAAACAAAGCAGTAGCCTCTGGTCTTAAACTCTGGCACCAATTCAGACGTGTTTGCTGTCATACTCTGAGTCATCCTCAGCTCCTCACCTCTGTTCCTCCGTCAGATCGAACTCAGCCAGTGTTTGCTTTGCCAGGGCCGGTGTTGCAGACAGACAGAAAGTTGCAGACAGCTGAACCAGCTCCACCGCCTTCTGTGGGGAGCCCTCACTGAGACACGCTGACAGGAACTCCTCTAAAAGACCCTGACTGTGAATAAAACCAAAGAAGACACACGTGTAGAGATCTCTGCACATGACAATAAATAACAAACCAAATCTTTCATTTATCTGTTTTTTTTTTCCCACCAAACCTGAAGCAGCATGAGACACTTAACATAATATACTGGCTTGTACTAGTGACATGTTCTCCTCCTGTCGTGACAGGTCGGAGAAGTTCAGTTTCAGCAGGTCTAATAACCAGTTTGAGGCTCTAAGTCATAAAGACATTTCTGCAGGTGTCACCTTCTTTAATAGTGTTTTCTTTGAAATGATTCAGTGTTTTAGAGCACCGTGTCCACCATCAGACTTTTTATTCATGTGAAATCTTTCACCCAGGCAACTTACGCTGGAACTCTGTTCTTTGACTGGAAAAGCTGCAGCATGTCCCTGCAGAGAGAAACAGAGAGGAGGAGTAAGATGCGCCCGTGGAGTCAGGGGGCAGTAAAAGCTCTCCTGTAAACAGACCAGCAGACACACAGATGTTAGACCGTCGCTCCTACCAGGCCTGTTGAGTCTTGTTGGCTCGCAGCAGCAGGGTGGTGACGTTTGACAGGGAGGAGGGGCTCCACTCCAGGCTGGACTTCCTCTGGTCCTTATCCCTGTCAAAGGAACCCTTTACTTCAAGAGCACACACTGCGAAAGACTCCTGAACCTGCAGACACAAAAACACACACACAGGTGTCCTCAGTCTGTGCTTTACCTGCTCAGAAAGAACTGTGACAGCACTCATCATACTCATCTTTACTGACCTCAGGACTGTGTGTGTCTCTGGCCATCAGGTTGAGCAACTCCTCCACAATTTCAGCCTTGTTATTATGTCCTAGAGAGCAGATATCTGAAACACAGGCAGAGCACAATACTGACAGGATGTCCAACAGCAACATCCTGGTCTTTTTCATTAAGAGCTTCAAGATGGCTGTTTATTACACAAACAGTTTTTTTGATTTATGAAAATCTCTCCGCATCCAAACAGCAATCAATTCATGAGATGCTCTAAAAAAAAAATCTCCATTTCCATTTTAAGTCGGCTGAAACGCTGTTTGCATGTAAAGGAGAGGCTGAAACACAACATTTTTTTTCATCCAAGGGAGAAAAAGCGTTGTTGTGTAAACGGGGCCTAAGTTGTGGGTCACTGCTAGAGGTGACGTTTGTCAGCCCTTGGGGGCCCCTTACAGTTCCGGCACCCAGAGCAGTGTCCTGCGTTGCCTGCTGGCAAACAGCAGCTTTGCTTGTTGCACTAGAAGGGCAAAGAAGATGGTTTGATATCATAAACTATAACAGTGACCACTGGGTTTTTCTCCTCAGTGCTCTCTTGGGTACTTGTCCTGATGAAGATTGTGTCTGGTTTCAAGCTCTAATGTGTTTCTCATTGTAATAGCTTCAAATAAACTTTGCCAAACAGCTCATTCTGACTCTTGTTCTGAGATTCAGGTGCTCAAAATCAGGTGCTGTGTTGTTTTTAAAGCTGCCCTAGCTTTCAGGAGAGGATTTTGTAAGAATTTAATGTATACTCAGATTTTGTGACCATCACACTGTCTATAAACTCACCTTTCCATATAGATGGCAGCAAGTCCAGACGACCATCAGTGTCCAGAGCCTGCAGCATATCCCTCAGTCCCTGAGTGTTTGGGTAATAAAGCTACGAATACAGGATGAAATGAAAGGGAAACGAGGTCAGTTTTAGACTGATGTTTAAACTCTCTTTGGGAGAGAGATCTGACATGTTAGATCAAGAGTACTGTTTACTGTAAGAGATTTTAAGAAGCCATATTCGACAAGTCTTACTGTCCAAGAGATGACTAGAGCCAGAAAATGTGACCTTAAAATACAAAAAAGTGTCCAAATGTGTTATACTCCTGGTTTTTTTTAGTTCTAAACTTAGGATCTGGATTTTTATTAATAATAAGACAGTCGTCTTAATCTCTAGTTTTATTTTCTTTTGATGTAGCTTATTGTTTATCTGCTAAAGCACAGCCTGGCACTCTGTCTCCACCACAGTGACCAGAAATATGTCCAGTTTGGCGTTTGATCTGATTGGGTGTTCTTGGGTGCCTTTCATTGGCCAAAATAAGCATCCCTCTTAAAAACCTCCTCAAAATACTTTGGGTTACAGATGCACCATCTGGAGAGTTAGTCTCAATGAAAGCAGCATTTGTTCCTGTCCACCTTCACACTCTTGTTTAGAGCATCATTTCTGGCTGAGGAAAAATAAATAAGTAAAAACTATCAAAGCCATAATCCCAAAACTGCCATTTGTAACTTTTTTTTTTGTCATGGTGGTTACGCCCACCTCATAAATATAGTCAGTGATATTTCCCTTCACTTAATGTCTGAGATTATAGAATACTTTGATGTTTTATATTAGTAACAGTACGAGAAGTCAGGAGCAAGATGATAGGAGTGGAGATGAACTCACTGAGGGGATGAGCTGTTTGTACCACTTCAACACGACGTCGATGTGCTCCATCATACACAGCAGATTGAAGAAACGACCACTGGAAAAACAAAACAAACGACACTTCATCCACAGAAAGCTGGATCAAAACACTCTCATCTGACAGGCTAAACTCTTACATGTGTCTTTATTGGTTTACCAAAATCCAAAATGCTTTCTCTGCTGAAATTTGTAGTTTTTACTTACTAGTAAACACTCTGGCTTAAGGAGTCGCTGATAAAATCTCCAGTTTTCCCCGACCTCTAGCAGACTCTGGACCTTATAAGCCATCTCTAGATCTTTGAGCTCCAAACACTGTTAGAGGCAGAGAGAAAGAAGAGGTGGACCTTATGTGAGCACATTTTCATTAGATCTAACGTGTGAAGTAGACAAAAAAAAAAAGATCAAGTGCTTGATGAAAAAAAATAAATAAAATAAACTCTTACTATTTTCATTGCAGTTGGGAAGAAAGCATCTGAAAGAAAAAATAATCAAAGTCAGCGTGTGGTAGATTCATCTCACTGCATGGAAACAACCTCCAAGGGGTGTCGTTGTTCATCTGTTTCATAACAGATTTAAACAAGAAGACTCCCCCAGCTATCAACAAAACTGCTTCAATCTGTTTTTTCAAACCGTTTTTAAACAGTTATTGATTTTACAACAGCACACTAAGTGTTTATGGATATGGTGGGGGTAATATTCTGAATTTCTATGCTTGGATAAAAATAGACCTTTTCTATGTGCATGATGCTCCAATTCAACTGTGAGAGCTACGGTGGCCCTGAGAGCTCACAGCACTACAGCTTAAGAAAGCACATGCAAAAAGACAAAACACAAACAAATGAAGAAAACATCTTCATCAATTTGACAAACACACGTGCAGAATTTAGAAAAACGTGCAGCATATAGGCCAAAACACAACACGTGTTTTAGATGCTTTTTTTTTCTGAAGCTTCTGTGCTGTGAGCTCTCAGGGCCACCATAGAGAACTCCTCTTTATACAAAGCTGAATAAAAGTACTGTAAATGACAGAGTTTCTGTCTTTCCCCCTTACATTATGTTACAGAGCCATTACTGATGGAGATGGACTCCGAACCGGCTGATTTCTCATTTTAGTTTGAAGAGATTATTGGTTTGGTATTGCTTGTGTTTGCTGTTTGAGGCTTTCATGCCAAGGGATGACAGAGGAAGTCTAGGGCCAAAAGCAGATCACCAGGACTTACAGCCTGAGCATCTGGAGTGAGCTAAATGAATTAGACCAGAGTGTACTAAATTATTTTTGCATCAAATCGGATCATTTTCTTCATTTTGAGGGTAAATTCTTGGCTGTTATGTTCTGAATCAAATGTTATGTTCCTGAGCCTGTAGCTCCACAGCGTCATTAAGAACAATTTCCATACCAAAAAACAAACAAACAAACAAACAAACAGTATGAGTATGTGTTACATTCATACAGCTTTTATAAGAGGATAACCTCAGCAAACTGATAAAGTCAGACTGAAATACACTAAAACCACAACATACTGTCATCAGGGTCCTGGCAGGTGAATCTGGTTCCTGTCAGCTCTGACATCACATCTTGGAGAATCTCAGTGTTTGCCTGACGAGACACTAGAAAGGAAACACAAACAGTTAACACAGCTCAGTCCACAGACAGCAGCACCAAACCCCCAAAAAACTCTGATTACCTCCGTGGTAAAAGATTGCCAGGATGTGGTCATAAGTGGCCAGGCTGGGAGCTGAAGACACACAAAACAGACACAGCGTCAGTTCAAACCATCATCATCATCATCATCATCACTCACTAGTTTAAGTCCTGTGTGTCTCACCGATCCCCAAAGCCTTCATCTCGTTCAGAGTGTGTGAAGACTGCGCTCTGGCCAAAGTGCCGCACTGTCTCAGAGCTTTGAGAACGCTGTTGAAGGTGAGCAGGGTGGGCTGAACTTTCTGTTGACTCATCTGCTTCAGGAGCTCCTGCAGAAGAAAAACACAAATATTATATTAGAGACAAGATACACCATTAATGAATTCTAATGTTTCAAGCAGCAAAAGGTTTTTAAATTAGAATTCGACCACAGTTAACATTACAAGGATGGAAGGAAGGCCAAGGGAAAAACAAGGATGCAGTCTCACTTGTCTTTTCCACCTCTTTTTATTCACATATAGACACCTGATTGTTTATTAACTAATGTATTTATTACTAAAAACACCACTAATTTTAAACAGTTAATTAGCATCTGACTTTATGATACACACACTTTCTTCTGCTCATTATTTGACACATATGGTCTAATTTACAGCTCTTTAAGTTCAGATCAGTTTGTTTGATTGGTGTTCAAATATGAATCACAACACACACACTGAGAAGCATCTGCTACGCAGTTTGAATAGCATGAAATGTTCTTTCTTATGAAGCAAACCTGGCCGTGTGCTTTTCAGAACTGGTCAGAAGCTTTGGAGCAGAGAGAAGACTTACGGTGATGAGGTCCCATTTCTCGTTGTGTTTATCTCTGACCTCTGGAGCCACTGAGATCAGGGCGTTGTAGATGTGGACGTCAGCTGAAAAGAGAAGACAGGCTGGTTAGTTAACAGTAATATGGGTTATTGTCTGTCTGCATTTCTTTTATACACTGTGAGCAAGAGCACTCTCCAGCATCAGGCTATCAGAGCCTTGTGTAGTACCATGTCCCCCTTTGGTCCTTTTGAACTCACCAGTCAGTCTGTTGTTTCAGCAGGTCTGTGTACATGCTGAAGGCCTTTGCATAGGCTCCGTGCTGAAGAGAGACAAACAAACAAATGAACCAGTGTTAGTTACAACAACAAAAAATGAGGATTAATGTTCATCTACAACCTTTTTTCTCCGAACAGAGCTGAGCTCAAATACATCACTGATGTTTTGTTTTTGTATATGAGACAAAAATATTAGTTGTGGCCAATCAAACCCAATATTTCCCCACTGTGTTTTATCTGACAGAATTCAAGCACTGAAGTGCTGTGAGAGGGTGGGTTAGTTAGTCGAGGGGCTGTGGGTACAAGTTGTCCCTGCCTCCAGTAATCGTCCTCATTTTATTTATTCATTGATGATTTTTAACCCCTGGTGAAAACAAGTAACTACACCACAGCCAGCTGCTGGATGACACCAGTTCAGTATTTCATGTTTGCCGTTCCAGCTGCAGTTACCATCACCAGTAGCTCTGTGTTTGCAGCTGGATTTCATCTTGTTTGGTGGTATATTTGATGGATCAAATAAGATGTTTCTGGTTTTGATCGACACTTAGTCATCAAAGATGAAGATGTAGCTCAGAGTGCAATGGTTTGTTTGTCCAGTGTTCCTGTCATTCCTGCCACTGCAGGTTAATTCAGGGAGCACCATGAAAGTGTGATTTCCTCAGCCACAAGGTCACCTAAAACTGGATTATTTCAAACCAAGGATTATCAATCAATCAAACTTTATTCACAGAGCACTTTTCATACGCAAAGTAGTGACACAAAGTGCTTAACAAACAGAAAACTAATAAAAAAGGTTTCCCCCAACCCAAACCCACATAACAACACCCCCCCCCCCCCCAAACACAACCCCCCCCAGTGCATTAAAAGTACACAACATAATTAAAACGTGTGCTGAAGTGAGGAAATGCTGTCAGGAGATCTTAATGAGGAAACACTGAAGGTAGAATTAGATTTAAAAACTCAAGATAAGAAAATAAAGTAACCAAATCAAAAAATGTAAAAAATTAAATAGGTCAATGAAAAACTACAGAGATAACAACAACAACAACAACAACAACAACAACAACAATAATAATAATAATAATAATAATAATAATAATAATAATAATGCACAGATATTAAGATAAATAAGTGAATATGTTAAAAAAGATGATCTGAAATCTTCCCCCTTATAAAAGAGATTTGGTATCTTATGGGATTATTCCGTTAAAATAAAAGTTAAATAAAATAGAAATATGAAGACAGAGAATCAAAGTATTAAATGGGTGGAATGTTGCCAATAAAACTCTGTACAACCCTGAAACTAAAATTTGATCATCTAATTGAATTGTATTGGTAACCCTGAGGTCACATGACGCCCTGGAGAACTGATCCCTCTGCTCTGATTGGATAATGACCAATTCTGACATATCACTATCCCTACAATCCCCAGAGAGAGCTGTTTCTCTGCTTCATTCCTACCTTCACCATGCCTCTGATCAGAGCAGAGTAGCACCGTGTGTCTCTCTCTGGAAGAAGGTTAAAGATTCTTTCAGCGTTGTTGTTTTCTCCCCAGGATGACTTCAGGATGTCTGTCGCCCGTCTGGCACGGCTTTTTTTTTTCCTTGCAGCCTCCTGAAAACACAGATGAATGCAAAGTAAGCAAACATGCAGGTCTGTTTGCTGAAACACTAACTTTTGGTTTCAGCTCTAATCATGTGACCCACCAGGTCCTCCATCTGTGGTCCTTCATCCTCAGCAGGGTCTTTGTCCCCGTAGAGACAGATCAGGTCCAGCAGATCATGGGCTGTTTCCATACAGACAGATGTGCCTGGATGGATTCAATTCAAGAAATTCAAGAAATAAATCAGGATTAATCTGCAACTACAGACATCAGATGTACAGTGTGTGTGTGTGTGTGTGTGTGTGTGTGTGTGTGTGTTTGGGGGGGGGGGGGGGGGTTCTTACCAGCCTGCAGGAGTTGATCATACATGTCAACAGCAGCTTTAACTTTCCTTAACTTGATCCGTTCCTTTAGCGCTTCCTCACTAACTTCCTCCAGAAGAAGTGAAACCGTCTCTGGCATCAGACACTACACACACACACACACACACACACACACACACACACACACACACACACACACACGCACACACACACGCACACACACACACACACACACACACACACAACCATCAGAACACTATCAGCAGGCCTGCTCTGGTTTTAAAGCAAGTCTGTCAGTTCTGATCTGCTCCTCTGGATTTAACTGATCAGGTCTGCTGTAAGCTTTAGTTGACTTTAATGTGACTGTATCTCTCCAGCCCTGCTTGCAGTGTGCATGTGTGTGTGCGTGTGCGTGAGAGAGAGAGAGAGAGAGAGAGAGAGAGAGAGAGAGAGAGAGAGAGAGAGAGAGAGAGAGAGAGAGAGAGAGAGAGAGAGAGAGAGAGAGAGAGAGAGAGAGAGAGAGAGAGAGAGAGTTCTTACTGGTATATGTGGCTCGGCAAAGTCTTTCATGAAGAATTTGGGATTATTGTTGATAAAGTATTTGGCTGCAGATCTTCCAGACTCCTGAGAGAGAGAGAACAGCCTCTGCAGAAACAGGAGAGACAACACACACACTCAGAAACATGTCACACAGTCATCACGCCACACAGTATGAAAGTTTTTATAGCCACTGATCTCTTTTTCAAAGACATGAAATAATCAATTGTATTATATTTAATTAAAATTGTATTATAATTTACTGTACAGCACTGTCTAGTCTTATTGCTCAAAGTGTTTTTAAATTATTTGTCTCTTTTACCCGTTAACACCACATTCATACACTGACGCTTGTTCTTGACTTACAAACTCTGGGGAGGTCCTGGGAGAGAGGTATGGGTCATCTTGAAACTGGTAGTTGAACGCTGTTGGATCCTGGAATGAGAACAGAACAAGTGTAACACTTTTTCTCTAATAAATCTACATCCAAACAAGTGTCCATTAAATATGAAGGAGCTCTCACCCTGCTGACTGTTGCAGCCAGAGCCTCCAGCACTGCTTCTTTGCTCCTGTTTAATAATAATAATAATATGTTGTTATTATTATCTGGTTAATTGAAATTTAGATAAATGCACTTTTTATGATAAACAGGAACAAAGAGTTGAAGACTGTTTAAAACTTCCAAACTCAGATGAATATGTTTTTAATGGTTTAATTGAACTCATACCATGTTTTCTTCCTGGGGATGATGATGGTCTCTGTTGTTTCTACAATAACAGAAAGAAAAAGGTCAACACTCATTAATCATGTATAAGAGATTCATTTGAGTAACACGTTGAAATTGAAGAACAAAATTTCAAATATTTTAACAATGTGTTTTTCATTATGTATATATTTTCCATTTAGTTACTTTCTTTTTGGGCCAATACTGTAGAGAAAAAGGTCACAGTAGCTGGAAAGTGTCGTTTTATGACCGCACAAACATCTGACACTTTGTTACCTTTAATAGTTTCTGCAGCTTGCTGTTGCAGAGCTGAAGTCCAACCAAAAGTCCTGAAAATAAACATGCAAAGTTATCAATGTAACATCAGATACTGAGTTTGAAACAAGTCAGACTACACTTGGTTCCAAATGATCATGCAAGGGATCTCTTATTGAAAATCTAGAAGGCTGCTGTTCAGAAAGAGTTCGTGTTTTAGGCTGATGTAAGGCTAAGGCTGTGTGCTTTGATCAAATCTACAAAGATTTCTAATATCCTTTATCCCAAACCACATGTGTATAAGTCCTAATCAACTTTGACCATGGACAAGAAAAGTGATTGAGCAAAAGAGGAACAGAGTCAAGTTGTTCAGAGTCTGAGTAAAGGGGAATTTACAAAGCCAAGAAATTGCAGCGTTATGTCCAAAAGAGTCAGGATGAGAGGAAACCCAGAGGAGAAAAAAACTTGTTGAACATTATCAAGTCAAGAAGTTTCAAGAAACAAATGAGAGGTTTCTAAAAGACTCTGAGCTACCAGTAAGGTCATTTTTTAAGCCTGGGACTCTATAATATCACCAGGTCTACTGGATCCAGGACACCAAGACAAGTGACAAAGGTCCAAAAGCAAAGGTGGTACCTCCACTGAAGAAAATCTTAAGGAAACATGACTGGAATGTTCTACACAAAGGATGAAGGCCGACATCTCCAAAGTAACATTCACTGATGGGTGCTGGGCAGCTCGACATGAGGCAGATGAGTTGGCTTCTGGTTGGATTTTAAGTTGCAATGTTGTTCCAACTCAACTGCCATCACTGATGATGGACCTGTTGGTGCTTTCAAGGTTCAGAATGATATAAAACAAATTCTGAGGGGTAAAGTATATTGCTCAAGACAAATTTCCCTCAATGGTGGAAAAAACAATCAGCCAAAGTGAAGCAGACACTAGTGTTCATACATGACAAAGCACCGTCACATGCTTCACGCTATTCCCAAAACTGGTTGGCTTCTTAGGGCTTTGAACATGATCGCCTCATCAGGAAGCCTGCCTGTTCACCTGATGATTAACAGGGATTGCAAGAAATGCAGCTCAGCAGAGCACTTTTGGAAAGTCAAACAAGGTGCAGCAGGAGGCTGAGAAACTCTTAGTATAAGAAATGTTTTAAAGATGTCAAATGTTTCATTTGTAATCAGTGGTAAAGAAAACTGTTGTTTTCCCTAAAGTTTAAATGCAGTTGTAGGAACTATTATTATTTTGAATCAATAATATATTTTAAAACATTCCTGGTTTTAATTTTTCACAAGTAAAATGCTTTCATACCAACAGGAACAACGGCCCAAACTGTTATTTTCACGATCTTTCAAATTTGGTTTAAATTCTCCTAAGATGACCAGCTGAGGCAGTTACAGATCCTTCAAAGGATGTTCCAAGAACTAGGAGCATCGTATTCAAATGCCTTTTTGCCTAATTCAGTCCAACATCTGAAGAATGTTTTGAGAGTGCATGCCATGTTGATTTTCCATTTTACATAAGTTAATACACAGATAAGGTAGAAGCAGCCCAAGAAAAGTCTTGTACAGAAAAACCAACCAAAGCAAAGATCTGTGGAGATACAGTAATGGCCACTCAGCTGCAGCATATAAAGAACAGTGGTGCACAAGACAACCACAGTCAGTGGTGAAACACAAAGCACAGTGATAGATAGTCCAGTTTCTTAAGGCACTAGTCAGATGCACATACTGTATATACAACATAATCTTTATCCTATTATTGCTCTGTAGCACTTTGAGATTGTTGAATATAAATTGCATTTCAAATAATGTATTATTATTATTATTATTATTATTATTATTATTATTATTATTATTATTATTATTATTATTCCAAAAACTGTTTAAAAACGTAGCAGAAATCAGACGTTTCCTTGTCTGAAAGGAGAAACAGGATCTGTTTGTCAAAAAGAAGCCAAGTTTCAGTTTCGACTTAGAAACAAGGTTAGGAGTTATGTGGGGAAGGAATGACAAATTCTGATCCATAATAATACCCAAGTACATATATGTTGAGACCAATTCAATTTCAGCACCGTGGTGAGTAGGAGCTTTGGGAGGAACGATGGTAAGTCGTTTTTTCCGTTTGAAAATATGTGAAAACATACTTTAAAAAAATCACGACAATGCAACTTGCAGAAGACCCTGAAACTCACTGTATAGATGATTCCAGCCTCCCTGAACTCTTTGTGTCATGCTTAACATCATGAGATTAGTCGCACAGTTCTGTAGAGACCATGAATAACTGACCCTATTTGTCATTTATTTCAAGTCCCGCAAATCCTTTATGTAAAATGCAATTTTGGTGGCTATCTCCAACTCAGGGTTAGCCTTAAAACCTGACAGTAGTTTGTTCAAATGTTAAGCATTGGTGGAACTCAGATGAACGTTAACCTGATGGAGACATGACCTCCTGTCAGATGGTACTGGCAGCAGTCGTTGGACTCCCGCAGCAATTAAACATCAACGTTACCTGAATAACATTCTGTCAAAGAACACATGTAAAACATATATTACCTGTGACCCCATGACTGCTCCAAGTTATTTAGTAATAATCGGCTGTTTCTCTGGAAATATTGTCCTACTTGCCTACACGGGGCCGCCATGTTGTTAGGAACTGACGTAAGCCTCACGGAAGGGACAAACCATCAGTGTTCAGAAAACACTAATACACATTTTTCATGACGAATTATTATAAATCATTCACTTCTAACAGTGAAAAAATGAAGTAAAAATATTAAATACCAATATAATGATAACAACTGAAAACATACATCGCATTCAACTCTAACGGATGCCCTCTGTACATTTTCTGTAACCCCCCCGGAATCCTAAACTTGGTTTGACCCAGGGACTGTAACCAAGCTTTGACTACCCCACGTGTGATTCAGGAGTAGCTTTCTGTTGCATGTGGTGGAACTTTACGAAATGAATTTAGAAGAATTAAAGAGTAAAAACAAGGCTGCGTAATCATCCAACATGTGGTTTGGAAAAGACGTGCCATGGCGGCGGTTAGATGGCATGTCGTTTGGCATGTACTCCGCTGAAGAGATAAGGTAAGAGAGGTGGTGGGTTAGCTTTCGGCTCAAATATGAAACAGTTCAAAACAACATGCGCGCTTATGGGAGTGTGCTGTAGAAGCATACTTTTGCAATCTACTGGTTGTTAATGGCCACGATTTCATGTAGAATTCATAGGTACTATAGTTAACATGTCACTTTTGCATACCTGCAAATAGTTTTGAGTGTGAAAATTAGGGAGATTTACTCATTCTCTGGGGTATCAGAAAATCAGCCTTTACCCAACAACCCTGTCCTCATAGGACTCAAAAGTACTGAAATGTGTAAGAAAATAATTTTCTGTATCTCATCACATTAAGATGTTTCAGTACTTCAACTCCGGTAAACTGACAATACCTAGCTTAGTACAGTGATACATTATTGCTTTACCTACAGCTGTTATTAACCTTACAGTATGATCACCATCAGGCTTTTCATGTTTCCTGAAGACCATCACTCATCACTTTACAGGTCAAAATAAAATGGTACTCTTAAAGAGCTTTAGGTACAGTCTGGAGGAAAATATACTTAAGTTTTTGGATCTTTGTCATAGCCCCCTGCTTTTCCACATCCCAGTTGGAAGTCATGTTGGTCTCACGTAACTACATTGATCTAATACTGCGTGTTACTTTTTTTTATAACGTTATTATAATATATTCAGTCAAATCATTTTTTTAGAATCATAGATTCTGTTGTTTGTAATATATATAGAAGTGAGATGTTGTTACACCATATTCTGATGCGTCAGCCCTGTGATTGGCTGAAGACCAGTCCTCGCATCTCACCCTAAGATTCCAGACACCTGCCACCCTGAATAGGATAAGTGGTAGAAGATGGATATATATGATTCCCCCATGATAAAATGATCTTTACGCTTCTCCCTTTGTTGTTTACCTCAGTAGGCTCTATAATCCCCTGACTCAATCCTGCCAAACTACAGGATGTATTCAGGAATACTCCAGGTGTGCTCTAAATTCTAGGCTGTGAACTCTATCAGCCTGAGAGATGAAGACAAAATATTGTCAATTTCCAAAATGATAACAACAACACTTTTTCACTTTTCCAGTGACATGAATAGGGAGTTAGTGAAACTTCAGTGAGCATCTGGTACACTAACTCTGTAAACTTTTCATCTGTTCTTCAGGAAGTTGAGTGTGAAAACAATCACCAATTCCAAATTCCTGGATGCTGTTGGGAATGTGGCTCCAAACAGTCTGTATGATCTGGCACTGGGACCTACAGACTACAAAGAGGTACAATCCTTCTTTTCCATTCACTGGATGGGAAGTTCAGACTGCACAGAGTTCTGTTTAATGTAGTCTTTATGACTGTTTTTGCCAGGTGTGTTCGACGTGCTGTCAGGACTTCGACAGCTGTCCAGGACACTTCGGTCATGTAGAGCTTCCACTTCCTGTATACAACCCACTGCTGTTTGATGTAAGCATGACCACATAAAACACATCATCATGGTAGAAGAGCAGGTGGGAGGGTGAGGGTCACAACTGGTGTTATTAGTATTGTTACAAACAAATTATTGTTTTAGTTATTACTCAGCACAAAATCAGTCTGAGTTGCATTGATTGTTTAACTTTAAAATCCAGTGAATTAAATTACATGATGAAGATTTACTTTTATTGACTAGCCTTCATGACCAAAGTTACTGTTATTGGTCACCTAAATATTTAAAGTTTAATGTAGACATAGTGTGATGATTTATAACCTACCAGCCTGAGGGATGAAATTAGACCACATCATTCATCTTCTCTCCTCTTCTCCTTTAGAAACTGTTCCTGCTGATTCGGGGTTCCTGTCTGTCTTGTCACATGTTAACCTGTCCCCGTGCTGCCATCCACCTGCTGCTGAACCAGCTCAAGTTGTTGGACCACGGGGCCATACAGGAGGTCTACCACATAGAACGAGTCCTCAACCAGGTGGGTTTATCCCCTGCAGGAGAAACAAATTCTGGCAGGATTGCTCAGCCTTGTTGTGTTATTTTTAGTTGGTGTGAATTTGTAAGACTGTAAGAGTAAGTATTTATATAAACCTGTTTTTTAAGCTCACTCTTCTTACTGTTTCAGCTCTATACTGGTTTTATAGTGTCTTTAAATCAACAGCTCTGTGATTATAGTCTGTAAATGAGTGTGTTTGTGTTTGTTAGCACTTGAATGAGAATCCCAAAGCCACCGGAGATGAGATTGAGCTGGTACTCAAGGAGTATACCAACTCAATCATTGGAGACGGCACCGGAGGTTCACAACACAACAGACCAGTGAGTACAAAGACCTGACAGACAACAACTAACAAGATCAAGAAAACATCCAAATGAACTCCAGGACGTTTGAGAAGGGTTGAAAATAAGGAAACAACATTGTGACACACTGACCCGGTTTTGTATACGTGTGTGTGCGTGTGTGTGTGTGTGTGTGTGTGTGTGTGTTTGTTTTCCAGATTAAACATCTAGTTGAAAAAAAGGGGAGTCTTGTAAATGACTTCTGGAGGATCCACATGAAAAGCAGGAAGTGCCCTTTCTGCAGGTAACTTCATCTAAATGATAATGCAGAAACCTGCAAGCACGATATCTCTCTACTAGTTTTTGATTAAAAGATTTAATATAAAGTAATTTTGTTTACTTCACGTGTTGACCAAATGTGTTGGCTGTAGATGTACTGTAAATACACTTTAGATTTTACAAAGAAATAAACAGCATAGCCTGAGTTTATCTCCCGTTTGGTATCATAGGTAACTCATAAATAATATGGAGCCTTGTTTTCTACATTGAAATGGAAGAAATCTCTGCATTTGTCCATTTTTTCTCAACTATTTTATGAAGATAATCTAACCAACCTTCCTGTTGCAGTTGGTTATGTACTCAAAAATCCATGCAACGAAGAAAATAAGAAATGAAGATGATTGAATGACATATTTTTTCATGCTTGTGGCCGTGCAGGTGTGGCAAGTTTACGCTGCGACGTGAACACAACAGTAAGCTGACAGTCACAGTGCCGTCATCCATGAATAACGGTGACAAAACTGATGGTGAGTCCTAAGAATAAGAGGACATTCCTTAGAGACAAAGGCGCTGTGTGCGTCTGTGTTTGTGAAAGTGATGAGAATCTTCTTACCCTGCATCAGCTTGAGGTCTCAAGTACATTCTTCTTACACTAACTGAACGTGCCTTCAGTAAAATGTGTCATAGTGCTTTTTTTTCTTTCTTTGTGCAGAGGATCTGGTTGCTGGAAAGAAAGTCTACCTGACAGCAAGTACTGCAAGGGAACACAGCAACAAATTATGGGAGAACGAAGGTGGGGCCGTAAACATCCTCTCCTCACCATGTGGATAACCTCTAAGAAATAATAATTACTCCTGACTTTATTTGCAGAAGAGCTTTCAGAACTTTAAGGCTGTAGACCTGCTTCAAGGATGTAACATCTCAGCATTAACCCTTTATATGACCTACCATACCAAATCTGCCAGTGCACTTCTTTACAGTTTTACATGCTGTAGAGTTATTTTTTGCATAAAACTTTTCTATACATCAGTACAACTCTGACATCCCAAACTGTAATGAAATATTTAGACTTATGTCCAGACTAAATAAATAGTTAAAAAAGTGTTATAAACTGTAACAAATGAAAACTTTACAAATGTTTTTCTAAGTACAGAAACATCATGGCTGTATCCTTCAAAAATGTGAGTTAAAAACGTGATCACGTGTTTTCAACATAGGAAGCAATCTGATAAACCAGTCTGGATCATAATGTTTTTGTTCTTTTCACTTATACTGGATTTTTGCGGACACATCTTATCTGGTTTCAGATCTACCCTCAATGGAAACTTTATATGCAGATTGTTAAATCAGCTGAAATTTATTTCACTTTGACTGGTTTAATATTTTTTAAATAAAATCTAAAAACTTCTCCCTGTGTTCTTATTTTTCCTCCAGGTTTCTTCTTGAAGTTTCTGTTCCCCGGGCTGGTGAAGGAGATGGCTTCACATGAAGAGGGGAAGGCTTTCTGTTCAGACCTCTTCTTCTTGGAGCTGCTGGTGGTCCCACCGTGCAGGTAGACTGTGAAGAAACTAGCTATCACAATACAGTCATGTGCAAACTTGGAGGAGAGCACTCCGTCATAAGAGCTCAGTCTAAATACATCTCAGTTAGAAAACATACTGTCGAGTAAGCTAAAGAGGCATAATGCTGCAAGTGTTCATCTTGGGAGAAGTCGTTTGACCGTGACGCTGGTCCACTCTCTGTCAGGTATCGTCCAATCAATCGGCTGGGTGACCAGATGTTCACAAATGGTCAGACAGTCAACATGCAGGCTGTCATGAAGGACTGTGAGATCATCAGGAAACTTTTGGCTCTCATAGCAGGAGAGAAATTGGCACCAGAGCAGGAGGTGAGAGCAGCTGAGTTTTGGTTGAGGTTTTTATCAAACCAGCAGTCATGTAGTGATGGTGACGGAGCGTGCTCAGTTGTCTTCTCTTGTCTTCTTCAGGCTCCAGAACCATCAGACCAAACCTTTCTGTCAGGTCTCATGGGAGTGACGTTAACAGATAAACTCCACAACATCTGGATTCGACTGCAGTCACATGTTAACATTGTGTTTGACAGCGACATGGACAAACTGATGACAGAGAAATACCCAGGAATTAGACAGGTACCATATACACAGATTAATGCAGCCACTTTTTACTTTATATTTGTTCACTCATAAAGACACCATGGTCTTCTTATTGCCGTCTCTCTCCTCACAGATCCTGGAGAAGAAGGATGGATTGTTCCGGAAACACATGATGGGAAAACGAGTGGACTACGCAGCACGGTCTGTCATCTGTCCAGACATGTACATCGGGACAAACGAGATAGGAATACCCATGGTACATCTGACTGACAGTCATTGAAATGAAATGAGCCCAAGTTCTCCTGAGTGCTGAGTTTGTTTCACAGAGGAATCAGCTCTGACTCTCTTCTTTACGTCTGCAGGTGTTTGCCACCAAGCTGACCTATCCTCAGCCCGTCACCCCCTGGAATGTGAGGGAGCTCCGCCGGGCGGTCATCAACGGGCCCAGCACCCATCCCGGTGCCTCCATGGTGATAAATGAGGACGGTAGAAAGACGATCCTGTCAGCCAGCAATCTGGCACAGAGGGTGGCTGTCGCAAAACAGCTGTTGACACCCTGTCTTGGTCCACACAAGATGACCATGAAGATTGTAAGTCAGATACAGTTGTGGCATTAACTGATTATTCTCCGTCTTTGACAGAATTTTTTGAGCAATGATGAAAAATCTGAAGGCTGCCCATCATTCTGACAGATTTTAAACCTCAACAGTCAGTATGTTTACATGCACACAGTAACCCGGCTGAGGTCATAGCTTGATTTTAAAGCCACACTGGGGGGTCTGGTCTTGTCTGTGTTTACATGCAGTAAAGAGAATCAGACTTCTGTCTGAGAACGTCTCACTCTGCTTCAATAGGTGGCGCTGTGTCCTTTATTGATGAGTGAAGCTGCCTGTGTATCAAACTAGTTTCAGTTCACCTGAAGAGAAAACAACATTCTAACAATGATGGCTGAGATGGATGCAGCTGTAGCTCTTCATGTTTTTATTTATGTATGTGTCATGGTGTGTGTTTGTTGTGCTGGAGCCTCAGACTGTATGAGCGCAGAGACCCTATTTATTATGGTGACCTACTTCCTCATCCAGCTGAACGCCGAGGGATCACTGAGACCTGCCGAGTCCTGCTGAATCCAACAGCAGCTCGATTGCAACTGCATTATCTAATGGAGCTTTGCTCAGTCTGTATTCAGCCTGGCTGAGCTGTTTACGTGCATGTTAATAGTCCGATCTCGCGCTGACTGAGCTCATAGTCTGATTTCTGAAACCGCATGTAAACACACTGAATGATCCAGTCCACTTCAACTGTCACACAGCCGTTCATTCATATCTCACCTGCAGCAGACCTCCTGTCCTGTTAGTGGTAAGCGTGCATCATTAATGAGGTATTGTGTTGTCCTGTTTATGATCTCACGTTCTCTGACGTGTTGGCTGCCTTATCCTTTTAAACGTTGGCATCGATCGGCTCTGCTACGACTCACATGGGACTGAGGCCGCCTCTCTTGTACATTGGGACCCGGTGAAGCGGGTTCTGGCAGGATCAGGAAACCAGTCTTTCAAAGAGTCAAACCGACTGCTCATTACTTCACTGGGTGAAATGTTTCCAGACACCTAACCTGATGCTGAGCTCCTCTGCTGCTCTCTCGCTTGATGACCTCGAATAGGCCAAAACGAGCATCCACTTGAAGTCCATGTGGTCCAGGAGAAAAGTTTAAGCTCAGGCAAACTGGAATACAAGAAAAGAGAGGGAAGAAAGTCCGCTTTAAATTTGAAAACAGTTTTTTTTTTCAGATAAAGCATGTTCTGCTTGCTGTGAGAGCCATTTTTTTATTGACATTTTTATTGACAGCAGGGTCGGTATTGTTATTTTTATTCTCATCATTTGTCAGTTATTTAGTCCGTCTGCCCAATAAGCAGTAACATTTCCCTGCATAATTAATGTTTAAGTGTATTTGAGTCGCTTTTGCAATGTCATTCTAAAATATATCAATGATAATTAACAGGTCTCATTATTGATTTCATAATTAAGGGATCATTATTCATTATGATGGAATTTTTACAACCCTGTTCGTCAAAATGAGGTCTGGTCAGATATTATTGTTACTGACAGTGACTATGAGCTGACTGTGAGCTCTGAGGTACAGATGCTCACATGGCTCTCGGTGAAAACTTCTTCTCTGTGTTGTCCAGGTGTACCGTCACATAAAGAACGGAGACGTGTTGTTATTGAACAGACAGCCGACCCTGCACAGACCCTCCATACAGGCCCACAGTGCAAGGATCCTACCTGGAGAGAAGGTCAGGTCTTATCTGTTGATGCTTTATGGATCTGTTTTCACAGCAGGTGCAGCAGGTCTGTTCTCCAACAGAAAAGTGTTGTTGATCTTGATTTGATGTTACAGGTCCTGAGGCTCCACTATGCCAACTGTAAGGCCTACAACGCTGACTTTGATGGAGACGAAATGAATGCACACTTCCCTCAGAGTGAGCTGGGCAGAGCAGAGGCCTACACGCTAGTCAGCACAGACAAACAGTACCTCGTCCCTAAGGTGAATATCAACCTACTGTTTTTACTATCACTAAAGCAGAGTCCTAAACCTTTACTCGACTCCATATCTTGATGTATTTATCAGTCTATGTTTATACACATTGTTTGTGGGATAAACTCTCTGTTCTTTTCCAAAAATATCTCATGGTGCAAGACAAAATGCATTTAGCTGGAATTAATTTACTGCAGAGTTTGAGGAACCCTTCTTTAAAAGAGCAACAGCTCCTGAACACATCCAGGTTGGTGCTGAGGTTTTTTTTCTTCTTCTTTGTCTTCAGGATGGAACACCTTTAGCAGGTCTGATCCAGGACCACATTGTGTCAGGCACCAGGATGACCATACGAGGCTGCTTCTTCACCAGATCCCAGTACATTGAGCTGGTGTACAGAGGACTAACTGACAAACCGGGCAGAGTCAAACTGGTGCCACCAGCCATCTTCAAACCACAGCAGCTGTGGACGGGGAAGCAGGTGATTGACGCTGGGGCTTTAAGTCGAAGCACTTTGAGGGTGTTTACAGATGATACATGCTTATTACACTTCAGGAAATTTACCGTGCCAGAATAGAACAACAAAATCGTCATCATAACTGCAGTTTTGCCTCTTCAAGCTCTGTGACATCATGATTTCTGTTTCTCGTAGGTTGTGTCTACGCTGCTGTTAAATGTAATCCCAGGGAACGCTGTGCCCCTCAACCTGGTCGGAAAATCAAAGATCCCCAGCAAAGCCTGGATCCAGGACCCACCTCGAACTGCTCCAGGATACAAGCCAGACAGCATGTGTGACTCCCAGGTGCGCAGACACTCAGAGCCTGGTCTCACCCTGCTGGGATGCTATTTGGAATAACTTTACATTATAACTGTCATTGTAACCCCCTCCTCTTCTTTGCTTTGCTTTCCAGGTTGTGATCCGTCATGGGGAGCTGTTGATGGGGGTTTTGGATAAAGCTCACTACGGCTCCTCAGCCTACGGTCTGGTGCACTGCTGCTACGAGCTGTACGGAGGAGAGACCAGCGGCAAACTGCTCAGCTGCCTGGCTCGACTCTTCACTGCCTTCCTGCAACTCTACCGAGGCTTCACTCTGGGTACAGACCAAAACCAGGGACCTTTCTGCAGACTGAACAAACATCAGATACTGATTGTTTATTTATTGTTCTGCTGACACACTTGTTGAGTTGTAACATCTCAAACTGTTTTGGTTGTCTAGGTGTGGAAGACATTTTGGTTAAACCAGGCGCCAACAAGAAGAGAAGAAAGATCATTAAGGAGTCATTGAAGATTGGCACCAAAGTAAGTTCCATCAACAGATTATACCAATGAGATCAGCTGTCAGATGGTGTCTGTAGTGCTCAGGAGAGAAGAATTATCCTCCAGAGCAGCTGTTAAAGGGTTCATTTCATTTCTTAAGCAGAGTTGTATGAATTACGTCACTGGTTTTATACCAGCAACAATAGAGGAGTCTCTCAACTCATAGTGGGAAGGGAACCATGTGGATGAGCTTCAGTAAATAGGCTCTTTGCAAGACTGCAGCCTTGTCAAATTCAGTGCTTCTTCTTTCATGGATGCCACTGGCCAAAATGGCTGCCACAGTGAGGATGTGGTTCATGGGCCCCAGTGGTGCTTCAACATCACCACAGGGGATAAAAATGTACTACATACACAAAATATTCACAAGCGTTTACTAGGGGTGTGAAGGTACACGTACTCAGACTGCACCGTTTCAGTACACTGCCTTCAGTCTGGTTTGCATGCAGACCAATTGAGTACTGTATTTTCTAAGATTAGCACACAAACAAAATTTGTATTTGGTCATAACCTCGGCTCCAAACCAACTTTTTCATTAATATAGGTACAGAAGTCACAGACGTCTGGTGTTTCAGGGTAAAGTGTGACCCTGTTAACTGGTGACTGTCAGTCACTCACTGGCACGTTTGGCTAAAGGTCACAAATTAGCACGGTCACTTTTTGCTCCAAAACACTGGCTGCTCTGTAACGGTCAGGACTCAATAGAAGCTTGACTCCATGGTATGGCATCGTGTCTGACAACCAACCACAGAACAATCAGATATTTTTATGCTGCTTACAGTTTGAATTCTCTGTTTGAAGAATGCTAACTTGGAGATAAAGGCAGCTTCCACTGCTGAATGCATGTGCAGCTTCATGATGATGTAGGTTGTAATGGGGTCTATAAATTACAATTTTTGCTTCACAGAGAAAAATAAAAGCATGTTGAGAAGCTGCAAGCTTGTCCACCATCAGTTACGTATTTTTACACCCAGCAGTTATAGAAAGAATATTATTTTGCTTTATGTCTCTTGTATATGTCAAACATAGTTCTGCTGATCAGCATTATAGGTAACCACCATCACCTCCCCAAAGTATGAATCAAGCTCTTCAGCTGTCAAGTCCACATCTTAAACTGTGAAGTCTTAAATCTTATCAGTCTCTTCCTGATTCTTCTGCCTGCTGCAGCTAAAGTGTGTATAAAGTGATCAGACAGGAAGTAGATTATGGATAAACTGATGATTCTCTCTTTGTACTATTCTTTGCTTTTAATAAATATAGCCTGGTAAATGAGGTTAGAGGTTTACATATCATGAAATACTATAAATGTATTCCTCTCTGTCCCTCAGGCCCTCCAGGCAGCTTTCAGCCTGCCCCCCACAGTGGATCCAGATGAGGCCAGGAGCCGCTGGCAGGACGCTCACCTCAGCCCAGACCAGAGAGACTTCAGCATGGCCGACCACAAGTTTAAAGAGCAGGCCAACCAAGTGAACAATGAAATCAATAAGGTAACCTTGAATCAGAGGAGTGAATGTTTGTCAGGGTGTTTCGGTTGGTGAAACCTCCTCTCTCTTTAAGTGATGCACATATTTTTGGATGTAAACCTGAAAAATGAGGATATTTCTGTCTTTCTGTCAGTTGAACTGGAACAATGTTGCCAATGATGGAATGTTTTACTGTTTCTGTAGGTGTGTATGCCGATCGGACTCCACACCTCTTTCCCTGACAACAACCTGCAGCTGATGGTCCAATCAGGAGCTAAGGGGTCTACTGTAAACACCATGCAGGTACCTCACACAAACACACAAACACACTCATATTTAACTACCTCTGTTCTACACAAGGTAGCAGCCTTGTCAAATTCAGTGCTTCCTCTTCCATGGATGCCACTGGCCAAAATGGCTGCCACAGTGAGGATGTGGTTCATGGGCCTCAGTGGTGCTTCAACATCACCACAGGGGATAAAAATGTACTACACACAATAACTGTGAGGCATGGTGAACAGAGCGGGTGAGCAGGGCTGATCGTTCACAGCTGACATGATTTATACATGAGATATTTGATCTGCTGTGTCTCCACTTGTTCATCACTAAGCTCTTAAGGATTCAAGCTCCCCTCCGTCCTGTCTCTGTATATGCATGTTTTAGATTTCATGTCTGCTGGGTCAGATTGAGCTGGAGGGTCGCAGACCGCCTCTGATGCCTTCTGGAAAATTCCTGCCATGCTTCCAGCCGTATGACCCTTCACCTGCTGCCGGAGGGTTCGTCTCCGGAAGGTTCCTCACAGGCCTCAAACCACAGGTACTCAAACTGTGTTTCTTTGTGTGTTAAAATCGATGTATAAATATCTTCTGACTTCATCACACATCTCCTCACCGCCTCTGTCTGTCATCTGTCTGTCATCTGTGTCATGTGTGTTTAGGAGTTTTTCTTCCATTGCATGGCGGGAAGGGAGGGACTTGTTGACACGGCTGTAAAAACCTCAAGATCAGGATACTTGCAGAGGTAAACATCATGACTCAGCTGCTCAGAAATCATCACATGTATGAGCAGAAGCACAAAGTCTGATGCAGGATTTCTGTTTCACATGTAGAAATCCTTAAAACACACACTCACTCTTTTTCTCTCTCTCTTTCTCTCTCTCTCTCCCAGTGTGATGATGAAACTTTATCATTGTTCTGAAATGTTTGTATATTGAACATTTTTTGAGGTAGAAGTCAGGAGCATTGTGAAGTCAAAAGCTTGAAGCATATGGAAGTTAGCTCCTGTCTGAATATAAGACTCTGTTTTGTCCCAGTAGATCCTCTTTGAAAAGTTGGGGTTGTTTTATTTTCAGGGACTAGGCTTTGAACAGCTGTGCCACCTTCTCAGTTTTTTTTTCACGTTTCTTGTGGTGGTTGTGACGTTATTTTCCTGACTTTTTGTCCACCACAAGGAGTGTGTTGGTCTCAGTGTGTGTGCATCGTGGCAGAACCCTGCCGTGTGCAATGCAGCAGAGGAGAGTTGTGCAGAGTTATGCACGAATGCTCATCCTTTTTCCCAAAAAATCTGTCGTCTTACATCCAGGATGGTTTTATCTTCAGTGTGCTTTGTTTTGTTTTGTTTTTTATTGAAACACAAATCCACTCTGATTTTAATGACCTCACCAAATTCTAAAGAAGGGGTGTAAAGGTTGGAGTTTCTAGATTAGCCTTTTGGTGTTCAAAGAAATAAGTCCCAACCAAAACAAGTCTCAGACCAGATTTAGTGATTGCTCAAGTTTTAGTATAAAAACATCAGTTTAGGTTTGAAGTTATTTTTCACTAGTGTCAGACAGAAACACTGCTCCACCTGAATTATGAACATAAACAACAGTCTTTTTGTTGTTGTTGTATTTAATAAATATATTAAACAAGGTTTTAGTGACAGGGCCAAAGACATATCTGTTAAAAATCCTCCTTTCACGTATCCAATCCTGCTCTCCCTCTTTTGACGCTTTCACACTCCTCTGCAGATGTGTCATAAAACACCTGGAGGGTCTGGTCATCCAGTATGATCTGACGGTGAGGGACAGCGATGGATCTGTGGTCCAGTTCCTCTACGGTGAAGATGGGCTGGATATCCCAAAAACTCAGTTCCTGCAGCAGAAACAGTTTCCCTTCATCGAGGACAACTATGAGGTAAAACTCAGCAAAACTCAAGTCATGTTGTTACAAACATGCTGGGAAATCATGCTGATAGGTAAGAAAAATGTTTAAAGAGTTTTAGTTTGATGATGGTATCTGTCTACAAACATTTGTCTTCAAACAGAGGCTGAAAATCCATCTTTGAGTGAGAAACTTAAACAGAAGCTAAACCAGAAGACCTGAAAGTTTCTAATTTTAGGAGAGCACCTGATCCAAACATACTTCTTGAAAACACTTTATATCTTCAAAAACTGATCTTTCAGTCACACCATAACTCATGTTGAACTAAAAAAAAAACATTTGAAATGAATGAATCCCTTTATCCCCGTCCTCATGTCACACAGTGAAGCCTGTTGGATTATTTCATGTGACCCTGGATATGAAAAGAGGCTTTCTTCACTCTAACCTCTCAGCTTATTGAGAACAAATATCTGCCCTCAAATACCCCCTCAGCATCACGAGAGCCCACACACTAAGGAAGAAAGCCAAAGGTTGGACATGCTCGTCTTTGCAGAACAGTGTAATGTTATTATCCATTCAGAAACAGACCAGGCTATGTTCAGAACAACAAGGAACAACACGTGTTATTTCAGTCCTCCGTTAAAAGATCAATGAAGAGCTGATATTTGAGGAAGTTACCTTGTATTGTTATTGGTCATTTGAATTTCCTGTGAGCTTCACAGCCAAGAGGATACACACGATAATATAGGGATCATTCTTTCAGACAATGAACCCTGAAAACTGGGTACTGGGCAAAGTTCTGGAGCTAGTTGATGAGTTGATTTTTATGGATACGTATTTTTGTACAGTTTAAACCCTCAGAAAGTGAAACGATGAATTAAAGTTATGAACTCATGAGGTCATTTGTAAGCTGTGAACTCTGCAAGACGCACTAGAAGAACATTGATCTGTGGCTCAGTGGTAGAGTTGTCATCTCTCAATCGTAAGGTTGAGGGTTCGATTCCCAGCTCCTGCAGTCACATGCCGAAGTGTCCTTGGGCAAGTGTTTATCGTCTTGGGCAAGACACTGAACCCCCACTTGCTCCCACTGTTGGTGTATGAATGGGTATGAATGTGTGAGTTAAAAAACTGATGGTCTACAATAGATAGATTGTTCTCCCATCAGTGTGTGAATGTGGTGTGGATGGGTGAATGACACCAGCAGTGTAAAGCGCTTTGAGTGGTCAGAAAGACTAGAAGAGCGCTATATAAGTACTGGTCCATTTACCATTTACCATCTGAAACACAGGCTGGTTCATTGGGGTTAGCAGGTTTAAATTAGAGATGCACCAAAATTTCGGGTACGGAAAATTTTTGGTCGACTGGAAGACATTTATCACCAAAACAAAATGGCCGAAACAGTTTGTTGTGATGATGCAAGCTAAAATCGAGGCCAGAACGCTCTTGTCTGGGTAAGAGTCAATGTATTTCAATATGTCTGAGGAGGACCCACAGAGAGGGATTTGTGAAGTGTGAGATGTGCACACGAGAAATGAGCTTTCGATCACTTCAGTCTCTCTGCCATTTACTTGGAAATTATGCTGCCGGCTGACGAGCGTGATTCACGTGAGACACGTCTTGTGACATCACCGTAAGGTCTGGCCAATCTGGCATAAAGTAAAGAATTGACAAAGGGAATCGTTAAGCATAAAGGCTTATGATGTGGATGGATTGATCCAAATAGATTCTTAACAGGAACTGGTTATCCATGACACAATTTAAAAAAACATGTCAGCATAACCTAGAGCACATAACAGAAAGTCATCAGTCATCTCTGAGTTAATTCAATGAATGAAGTGTCAGCTGTTGAAATGATCACCTAACTTTTCCTTGACAGCTTAAAAACACTGAGCCTCACCTTTTTTCACCTCTGTCAGGTGATCAAGAGGTCGCAGGGCCTGGACGATGTAATGGCACGTTTAGATCCTCAGTCTGCTGCCCAACACTTTAAAGCCATCCAGCGCTGGAAAGCAAAGAGAGAGACAGCGAGTCCGAGGAGAGGTAGAGGAGTGATCCTTCATCTTAGCCACACAGAAATAAGTCAACAGTTCTCTGATCTTTAGAAAATATTTAGACTAGCAGAAGATTTTTTTCTTTTGGGGGATGTTTAAGAAATGTAAAGTTTGGTTTGCTGGAGTTATGCATCAACATTTTTGATGTCTGTCATGCAGTGTTCATGTATCTGCTTTCTGACGGTTTCAGGGGCCTTCTTGCTGTTTTCCCAGAAGAAACTGGCCAAAATGACACAGACTGAGCAGGGAGAAAAGCTGCATGGTGGTGACAGAGATGCTACTACTCAACAGGTATTCCTTCTGCAGAAAAAAAACAAAACATGAAATCTGTCGTATATCATATCTGTCATAATCAGTTTTCCAGCCTCAGCTTACACATCATGAGGGGACCTAAACCAGACCAACCAAACTCATTTGAACCTTGACCATCCACAGCTCATGGAGCAGTGGCACTCCATGGATGAATCCAGCAGATCCAAATACAGCCGAAAGTCCTCCCGCTGCCCTGAGCCCTCTCTGAGCTTGCATAGACCAGACGTCTCCTTCGGATCAGTATCTGAAAACTTTCACGAAATCACAGAGAAGTATCTGCAGAACAGAAGCAGGACCAGTCAAGACAACCTGGATGCCAACAGGTAGTGACTGAGAGGTTTTCAAATGAGAAGTGATAACGGCTCGTTTTCCACTGAAATAATGTTTTACCAGATAAACATCAACGAGACTCATGATGGGGAGCGTTTCTGACTATAAATTTGCTTCAGATGGTGGATTCATAGCTTACCATCACAATGTAGAGATCATTTTAAGGAAATGCCAATCTCAGCCTCTATCTGAAGCACATTTTCAAACAGCACCCATAAACTGAAGTGATGTGATGGAAAACTATCATAAAATAAGTAAATATTTTGTCTGTAGCTGAGATAAAAACCACTTCCTGTTCTCTCTCTGTTTGTGGTTTAGTCTTCGTCAGCTGCTGCACTATAAGTGGCAGCGTTCACTGTGTGACCCCGGTGAAGCTGTGGGTCTGCTGGCCGCTCAGTCCATCGGTGAGCCCTCCACCCAGATGACCCTGAACACCTTCCACTTTGCTGGCAGAGGAGAGATGAACGTCACTTTGGGGATACCTCGGTGGGTGTCATCTAACATCTGACTCATTCTTCTTCTGTCAGATACATGTGATCGTATTCTCTAGGATCGTATCTATCTATGGGTGTCAGAAAGACTTGAAGGCTTCTTCAGTCTTAAAATGTGCATCTCCACATGTTTTTAGCACTCCAGAGAGAAAGCGAGCAGGTAAATTTCAACAAAAAAAGAAGATTCTATATCTCCAACTTTATGCTGTTTTCAACTCAACAACAGAGTAAGGGAAGTGACGGTCTTGGCTTGTGATCAGACTCACAGATGAGCTGAGAAGTGAAAGATGAAGCTGTAAGATAACCACAAAGTCCCTCATTTAAATACTTGAGCCTGTACATCTCCAGCCACCGAACTTAGACCAATGGAGACCCTTTAACCTCTGTACATCTCAAGGAGGCTGGAGCGGAGCGGCCTCAGTGCTGCTGTCCTGAAATGTTTTGTCAGCCTGTGGAGCATCCTGACATCATCCATCAGGGCGTGGAGTGGAAATGCTCTGCGGCTGACAGGAAGGTGCAGCAATGAGTGATTGACTCTGTTCTGAAAACATCCAACAGCAGCCTCCCTTCAGAGGAGGAAATTTGTGTCAGCAGGTGCAGAAGCAGAGAGTCATCATTGTGATGGAGTGCACACAAACTGCTCACCCCTTCCCTTGACGTCTGTTCTCTGCACTCTTCTTCTGAACTCATCGTTTAACATGCTGCCCAGTTTTCAGTGAGGTCCCCCATTATTCATCTTAAGTATTTATGGTCAGTTATTTATTTCTTTTTTTTGCAAACTGCTGGGCCTGCCTCAACCTTGACTCCACATTAACAGGTGTAGAAAAAGTTTTTGTGAGTTAATGCAGAAAAAAGGTTTAAGACAATGTAGACACTGCACCCTGATGTAGTGTCTGTGTTATCTTGAACCTTTGTCCAACAGATATGACAAAAGGCCTCCATGGTGGAGTTTCACAAAGCATGATCACAAAACATCAGGCTCCAGCTCAGTGTGTTACAGTCTGTTATTTGTCACAGGTCAACCGTGACTAGGACCGAATCTGTTCCTTTTATATTTATATATATAGACTTACAAGCCACTTTATTAGGCACACCTGTCCAACTGCTAGTTTACACAAATTTCTAATCAGCAAATCACATGGCAGCAACTCAATGCATTTAGTCGTGTAGACATGGTCAAGACGACCTGCTGCAGTTCAAACTGAGCATCAGAATGGGGAAGAAAGATGGTCTAAGTGACTGTGAACGTTGGTGCCAGACGGGCTGGTCTGAGTATTTCAGAAACTGCTGATCTACTGGGATTTTCACCCACAACCATCTCTAGGGTTTACAGAGAATGGTCTGAAAAAGAGAAAATATCCAGTGAGCAGCAGTTCTGTGGGTGAAAATGCCTTGTTGATGCCAGAGGTCAGAGGATGATGGCCAGACTGGTTCAAGCTGATATAAAGGCAACAGTAACTCAAATAACCACTCGTTACAACCGAGGTATGCAGAAGAGCATCTCTGAACACACAACACGTCAAACCTTGAAGCAGATGGGCTACAGCAGCAGAAGACCACACCAGGTGCCACTCCTGTCAGCTAAGAACAGGAAACTGAGGCTACAATTCGCACAGGCTCAGCAAAACTGGGCAATAGAAGATTAGAAAAACGTTGCCTGGTCTGATGAGTCTGGATTTCTGCTGCTACACTCGGATGGTAGGGTCAGAATTTGGCATCAACAACATGAAAGCATGGATCCATCCTGCCTTGTATCAACGGTTCAGGCTGTTGATGGTGGTCTAATGGTGTGGGGGAGACTTTCTTGACACACTTTGGACCCCTTAGTACCACCTGAGCCTGGTTTAAAGTCCACAGCCTACCTGAGTGTTGTTGCTGACCATGTCCATCCCTTTATGAGCACAGTGTACCCATCTTCTGATGGCTACTTCCAGCAGGATAACGCTCCATGTCATAAAGCTCAAATCATCTCAGACTGGTTTCTTGAACATGACAATGAGTTCACTGTACTCAAATGGCCTCCACAGTCACCAGATCTCAATCCAATAGAGCACCTTTGGGATGTGGTGGAACGGGAGATTCACATCATGGATGTATAGCTGACAAATCTGCAGCAACTGTGTGATGCTATCATGTCAATATGGACCAAACTCTCTGAGGAATGTTTCCAGAACCTTGTTGAATCTATGTCACTAAGGATTAAGGCAGCTCTGAAGGCAAAAGGGGGTCCAACCTGGTACTAGCAAGGTGCACCTAAAATAAAGTAACTTAAATAAAAGTAAGGGTATTTGCCTCCTGATTAAATAACACATTGCAGCTAGTGGTAAAAAAAGAACTCTCTGCATTTCCTCCACATCACTCTTCATCATTTAAACCTGTGTGATTGCGTCAGTTTTATTATGTAAGATGAGGGTCATTTTAACAAACTGTAGAATTTTTATTCTTTCAAAATTAATGTCCAAAGTTAAATATTCATTCATTTATTCTTCACATGTCTGTCTGTGCTGCAGACTCAGAGAGATCCTGATGGTGGCCAGCTCCAATATTAAAACTCCCATGATGAGCGTTCCTGTGCTGAACAATAAAAAAGCCTTAAAGAAAGCCAAGACGCTTCGAAAGCAGCTTAACAGAGTCTGTTTGGCTGAGGTAAAGATCTGCTTCTTCTCTGGCCTCCTGTCTCTGTTTTTGGTCTTTTGACTGTTTGTCATCTCTTTTGGTCCCACTGTGTTTGATTTTGTCTCTGGACAGCTTGATGTAAGCTGTAAGTTGTCTTTATGTTTCCGTTTTTTCACCCCTCTCTTCGTTGTTTGTGTGATCAGGTGCTGCAGAAGGTGGATGTGTTGGAGACGGTGCAGATTGAGAATCACTCCAAGCTGCGGAAGTTTACCATCACCTTCAGCTTTTTGCCTCCTTACCGTTACAGTGAGGACAAGCTGCTGTCACCAAAACAGATCCTTCACTTCATGGAGACCAGGTCTGCCTGCCTGTCTGTCTGTCTGTCTGTCTGTCTGTCTGTCTGTCTCTAATCAACATCTTAACCTACACTGAAAGTCTGCGTAGCCATTTTCTAATGCAGAAGCCTACTCCTTTAACCAGATGTGCACCTCCTCTCATGTGTGGCTATATGTTGGGGAAAAAAGCAAACCACAAGCCCTGTGATCGTTCTGTAAAGCAGCATCAAATGTTCTGCACTCACAACATTTCTTAAGTCACTGTACACAGACTGCACTTCTCTCTCCTCTTTTGTTCTTTCTGATAATTTCAGTGATGTTAACATAATAAATGCTCTATAACAGACGTAGCAAAATATGGCCTGCAGACCACAGCCGGCCCTTTGGGTGCCCTGGTCTGGCCCACGCGAGGATAATCATACATGGGGAAAAATATGTTGCACGTGCAGTACACCTGTGTTGTTTTTATTTTGAAAAGTGGGACATTTGCCTTTTCTCCGTATGGACCCCAAGTGATGAAATTCAACAAATCCAAACACAGATCCTCTCTCACTTCTGGATAAAATTTGCTGGTGCTGAACGCCAAGGCATACCAAGACCTATCAAATCCAATCACAGTCCTATAACAATCACATTGTCTACGTGCTATAGCTCGATGCAGCTATACTCAGTCCATTCTATGCCTGAATAAACAGTTTCTGTGCATTTTAATAGTTCGATCTTGTGCTGACTGAGCTCATGGGTCTGATTTCTCAGGCTGCATGTGAACGTACTGACTGATGATCACCTCTCAGCTGCCTTTAGCACAGCCACCTCAGAAATTCATCCAGATTTCAATGCACTTATTGAAGCACAAAAAAGAATAGATTTTTTAAAATTTTTGCTTTTTTGTTTTGAGTTGTTATAAAGTTTTTTTGTGGAAACTTACAAGCTAAAAGTAAAATGCAACACTTATGTTACGATTGTTTTTTTTTGTTGTTGTTGTTTTTACTACTTATTACTTTTTAAGGAGTATTTTCATACTTTACCTGCAACACAATGTCACATATTTACATACATATTTACAGAATGTCCTTTTTCTTCTGGTTACCAGTAGTAGCTAATCCAACTATAAGTACATACATTTTTTTTCCAAAGGGAAACATTTTATTTTGTGCAGAATAAAGTTCACACTATCGTTGGTGTGGCCCTCTGACACAATTCAGGTTTCTCATGTGGCCCCTCATAAAAATTAGTTGTCCACCCCTGCTCTATAAGCAACAGCAATATTCATCATCTCCGAGTTAACACCGTACGCTCAGAGTCGCCATGCTTGCTCATCCCTGCACATTGTGTGAGTTCCAGTCAGATCACGTTTTTACCAAACTGTCTGCAAGCGCTTGGAAGGAGCAGAAACGATGGCCTACAAGTGTACAACGCTCCTGACCTTTTCATCCTCTACACTGAGTGAATCATGTGTCTGTGTGTGTGAAAGCTGATCCGCCTGTATTTTATCATTTCCATCTATCCTAACAGGGTTTGTGGTTTGTCCTTTCAGGTTTTTCCGTCTCCTCCTTGAAGCCATCAAGAAGCGTAGCGCCAAGTTAGCCTCAATCGCTGAGACAAGGAAGGCCACCTTCAGAGACCGGGACCAAGACGGTGATGCAACAGCTGGTGCCCCAGGGGTCTGTTTTTGAGTCCTCACACAGCATTATTTAGGACGAAGGCTATCACTTAGCCTGGTGACACATTTTTCTACTTTTTTGAGTTCCAAAAAAAAAAGTCTGAAGTGTTTTTATCATGTTGACATTTATTAGATGGAGGATGGGGAAGGAGGAGAGGAGAGAGAGATCGTGGATGAACAGGAGAACGAAGGAGATGCAGATGCCTCAGATGCCAAACGCAAAGACAAACAGGAAGAGGAGGTATGAAGAGAAATGAAATACTTTCTATGTAGTTGTGTCACCGCTGAACCCCGAGCTTTACTGGAAACCGAATCATGGGTCAACATTTTTGATTTAAGGGATTTACAAATCCAGTCCTAAACCTCCTTTAAAGGCTCATCCGGGTCATTCCTGGTATCAAACTAGTCTGATATTTAAAGTTAATGTCTGAGAGGTTTTTCTTCATCTTCTCTGTGTTGTTGATTCTCTGACTTTTAAACCATACTTATAAAGTAAATGTCCACGTGTAGAGCAGTTTTACTGACATCAAATGACTCATGCCGGCCTCTGCTCTCTCCTGCAGGTGGACTATGAGAGCGAGGAGGATGGTGAGGGTGATGAAGGGGAGGATAAAGAAGACCATGGGGAGGCTGAGGATGAGAACGAGAAGGATGAAGAAGACAGTTTTGAGGACTCGCAGTCGCAGCCCAGAGGAGAGGAGAAACCAGAGAAGAAGAAAAAGAAACGATCAAAGGAAACAACAGAGGAGCAAACGGAGAGAGAGATTCAGATGAGAGTGAACTCTGTTCTGGTGTCCAACCAGGCGATAGAAAGATACTCCTATGACGTTCAGCATGAGCTCTGGTGTGAGGTGGGTTTGAAGTGTTATCAAGAGGAGTACAAAAACTTCAGTCACACTTCTGTTCAGAAATCTGATGAGACTTTCCTCTCCAACAGCTATGAAGGGCATCAGACCAACAATGAGGCGTGTTATGAAGATAAAATAATAAAACAACTGTATTCGTTTTTAAAGAAATGAATTACTTTGCTTCAACAGAGAGGGAGAGGTTTGCATCAAAGGCAGGAACGTGTTTAAGGGTTACCTGAAGGACCTGGAGAAGACGACTTCACTGCTTTAAACTGTACAAAATGCAGTTTTTATGTCTTTGGCGCCCTGCATTTTTATTTGTTTAAACTTCCATTCCTTCATTGTCTCACTGTTTACAGGTGGATCTGGTCCTGCCGGTGAGCAAGATTCACTTTGACCTAACCACAGTCCTGTCAACACTGGCCAAGAATGCAGTCATCGTGGAGACCAGAGGCCTGACGCGCTGCCTCCTGAGTGAAGTCACCACCAAGACTGGAGAGAAAGAGACGCTTCTCAACACGGAAGGCATCAACATGCAAGAGCTCTTCAAACACAGTGATGTATGTAGGCTGAAGGTTTTAGTTCTCTTTAAACATTTTAACATTGGAATACACCATGATTTAAAAAGTTTTATGGGTTTATCACCTTTACACCCCCCCCCCCCCCCATACAATTTTACAAAAAAAATTTTTTTAGCTTTTGTTAAAGTGTTTGTTATTATTTATTTATTTGTTTTCATTATGTTTTTTCCCTTGTGTGACAGTAATCACAAATACTCTTGACTCCAATGTTTGTGTTCAGATCCTCGACATCAACAGATTGTACTCTAATGATGTCCATGCCATGGCCAAGACATACGGGATAGAGGTGGCCCTGAAAGTCATAGAGAAGGAGATCAAAGATGTCTTTGCCGTTTATGGTACACACACACACACACACACACACACACACACACACACACACACACACACACACACACACGTTCAGCCCTAGACAACAGACCAAATGGATGTCAGATTTACTCCTTCCCCCCCTGTGTCTATTCTTCTGTCTATAGGTATCAAGGTGGACCCCAGACATCTGTCTCTGGTAGCAGACTACATGTGTTTTGAAGGTGTTTACAAGCCCTTAAACCGACATGCCATCCAGTCAAACTCCTCCCCCCTGCAGCAGATGACCTTTGAGACCAGCTTCAAGTTCCTGAAACAGGCTGCTATGCTTGGTGAGAAGTGGATCATGTAAATAATAATGCTAAAATGCAAAGCAGTGTCTGCAGTGAACATGAACATGCTGTGAGGGTAAACAAATCAGATGGCAAAACCCAACAGAGAGAAAAATCACTGAATAGATACATTAGAGCTGTGGTTCCCAACCTTTTCCACTCAGGGCCAACTTTTAAAGTCTATGTAGAGCAAAATCATTCATGTTCTTCTAAACACATTAAATCATTGCCATGTTACATCACGGAACCATCATTAGCATAACCCCCCCTGCTGCCTGTGGTGGCATACAGTTGCAAGGCAACCGGAAACTGATAACCACCATCAGAAGTAGTTATCTGTCATACCAACAGCCACAGTCTTCTGAAGTAACAGGTGGATTGATAGTCTAACTGTGTTTGTCTGGGCTATAACGTTACTGGTCAGTAATCCATGTTGCTAAATGTGATCAATGGAGAAATAAATGATCATTCTGATGGAGACTGTGAGGAACCAGGCTGAGCTCTATCAGTGTCTGACTCAGAGTCAGTTTCTGGCTCTGATGGATCAAACAGGTAGGGCTGGCTCCGTCCCATCAGGCTGCTAGCGCTAGCTTCCATTGTTACTGTAGGTAACGTCCTTGTACAGTACACAGAGGCGGCTCCCTTCTATGTGTAGGCGTGGCTCCAGAGCCTCTAACTGACACGCCCCCAGTGCTCCACAGCAGAGAGAAGAGCTTATTTTTTTCATCATTTCAGACCTGTTAGCTAATTTTATATACTTAGCAATTTTTTTAATCTTTCAAATTTGACTCAGTGGTCAATGACACGTTTCTGTGGTTTGACAAACTCAGAACAAATTTATTCCTGCTTCACACTGAACTTTTTTGCAGCCCACCTCTGACTCTGTCAATATGGAGGCCGTACAGGGTTTCCTCCAAGAATTTTTCAAACTGTTAGGGGGGTCTTTAAAGTAGAGAGTGAAGTTAAAGAGGTTAAATGGTAATCATTTGTATGAATGCACACCCTGGTCAGCCCTACCTATGTCACTGCCCTCAATGAGCCACCCCAGTCTGAAAATCTAGACACGCCCCTGAACAGAGGCTCATGGTTACAGTGTGGGATGAAAGCTAACAGGCTTTCAGGTTTGTTTAACAAAAGGTGAAGGAAAACTCCTCTGCTGAAGAATGAGAGTAAGATAGAAAACTTCTGTCCCAAAGAGAGCAGAAAGCCGAGTCCTGTGAGGAGTATAACAATCAGCGGAACAGGTTTAGACCATAGCTGTTTTTATTTAGCGATACCACACCAGTATTGAAATCAGAACGAAAACTTGTCTTGTTTTCTCATTTTTCAGGTTCACATGACCAGCTGGTGTCACCCTCAGCTTGCCTCGTAGTTGGCAAAGTTGTCAAAGGTGGAACTGGACTTTTTGAGCTGAAGCAACCTTTGCAGTAGAGGATGAAATACTTCTATCTGCTGTAGTAGTTGTTTTGTTGTGAACCTGAGGAGAAGGAACTGTAACATGGTCTAATATAATAACTGATCTAACTGATTTCATTATTTCTGTCTGTACTTTGTAATAAAGCCAAAATACTTCAACCTCTTGTTTTTTGTCATTTGTTTGGTGTCCTGCTGTAATTTCATATTTTTTCTGAGTTTTGAAGCTACACATACTGTCGTACTTATAAGTTTACTTACCCTTCTAGAATTTACAAGATGTGCATCATTCTTTATCAATAACACGATTGATCAGGCAAAATACCTGTCTTTATTGTAAATGGGATTCACATTAAACTATAAAGCATTACAGAAGAGCACAGGCATTAAACACACATTGCAATAAAGAAAACAATTACATAGTTCCCGTTCAAAAGTTTTCATACCCTTGGTTCCTAATACTTAGTATTGCCCCCTTTAGCATCAGTACCAGCTTGCTATCCTTCGTGATAGTTCTGAATGAGGCCCTTACCTTTCTCAGCTGGTAGAACTACCTGTTTTTGGTAAAAAAAAAAGAAAAAAAAGCCCCATAAAGTCTTAAGCTGCCTTACATGAACTCCACATGTGAGACATCCCCAAAGTGAATATTAGAGGTATTATAGAGGTGTTTGCATACCCAATGATTTTGCTGGAAATTGTGGCTGAAATCTTTGTTGGTCTACCCATCTGTAGCTTGGGTTCAAAGGAACCACTAAATTTCCCTTTTTTTTTTTTTATCATTTGAACATAACTGACTGGCCTTTTTCAAATCTTTGATTGTCGTTTAATATCCTTTTCTTGACTTCATGATATAACTACCTTTTCTCGTAGGCTCTTGGATAGTTCTTCTTCCCCATTGCTCAGTATCAAGAGAATCTTTGCAGCCCTGGATGAAATATGAAATATGCAGAGCTGTTTTCAGAGCTAAGAAACCCACTGACAATTTTTGTACAGGCTATCGAACAAGCCAGAGGTGTGGCTAACAGCCATTTAAACCTGTGTATGTGTGTCAACCTGTGTTGCTTATTAGGCCAAAGGGTATGCAAACTTTTAATGAAAGCCATTTTGGTGATTTCAGTCATAATTATAATTTTTTAAATGGTACAAATGATTATGTGATAATAAACTGCTTCACCTGACTACTATCTCTGAATTAAATTAGAGGTATTTATTATTATTTTTTTTATTTATTTTATGTTATTTTGCATAATTATACAGTCTATGGAAATAACCCATATTTCACAAGTTTTGCAAGGGTATGTTAACTTTTTATTTTATTTTGAAAAGGCTCCGGCGGAAGCTATGGGCGGAAACCATGTTGGCGTCCCGGTCCCTGATAGGCTGGCTGTGAGAAAGGAGGCTGACAAAACGGTGGAGCTGAAATGAGTACCTGCGGGAGAGATATCTGATCTCTCCTGCTGATTACGGGCTCAGTCATGAGAAAGCTGTGGAATTTATGGACGGGTAAGTACATTGGATAAAACTTGAAAAAAATGGTGCAAAGTAAAAGACTAGAATTCTATTTGAAAGGGAGTTAACACGTCTACAGTTGTGTGCGTAGCATATTCGGTCCGCTAACAGTTATCAAACTAAACCAGCTAACGGTTAACGTTCATTTCAACCGTTTCTTTCACATATACTATAAAATATAAACAAACCTGTCAACGTCAGCTGCGTTTTAATCTGGATGATAATCGTGTTCTTGTCCTTATTTTGGGTGACCAGTGTAGTCGTGATGCGTTAGTCCCAGAAGCCTTTAACACAAAGCAGCGTTCAGCGGACAGCCTCACTCCTTTAACTTGGTGAAATGCTACATCTCTTATTTCGTGTTGTATGAACGCTGCAAGTTCTCGGCAGAAAACGTTAATTGTTTAACGAAAAATCGGAAGCTGGTGGACATTTTAGCAGATTAACCAAATTAAACTCAAACTAAGAAAAAGCTAAACCTCGACCTGAAACATGACGTAATAACAGCAGTCTTGTATTACCTAAATATGTACATAATAATGCATTTGATCGTCGGAGTATTTTACATTGATATACTAGTATTCCATACAGAAATACTAAATAAACAATGTAACATTGCTAGTCTTGCATTTCACAGTTTTTTCATCCATGCATACAAACTTTACTTATTTGAAAGTGAATACAACATTCAGTTCCCATTCCATGACTAGTTATACACTTTTTACTATATTTTTTTTATTATTTTATTTATTATTATTATTATTATTATTATTATTATTATTATTATTATTATTATTATTATCATTATTATTATTATTATTATTATTATTATTATTATTTGTAGGTAAGGGAAGTTCCAGGAGACTTTGCTCTGGATTAAGATGTAAACATTAGTGCAGCAGTTATTATCATACAGTCATAAACTCTACAGGATATTTGTGGAATTGTTTCTTGTGTTAAGTGCTGCTTTTATGTGAATGATCTGGGTCCTGCTATCTGTTTGCTCACCAAAAATAGTCTACTGTCCTACTACCATTGCTGTTTAAGGTATAAAACTGTCAGCTCACTCACTCATTGAAACCAACTGTAGAGAGAATAGATGGGGGTGCTTTTTCCTATATGGAATGGGTAGAGAAATATTTTCACCATGAACCATTATTTATTGACTATACTCTAAATCTATATCAAAAAGAAAGATTAACAGGTTGAGGAAATACCTTCTGGATTCGTAAATGTGGTTGGTCATATGCCTCTATAATTAAAGATTTCATGATGCTGTGAGGAGATTTGGGGCTGTATCAGCACCCATTAAAATAGTCTATCAAACACCCATGCTTTACACCATGTATATCACTTCTCAGCCAGGTGTTCTCAATACATGTGTTCCTTTGTTGCACCCATCTATGCACTGTATGTGTGTGTGTTTTTCATTTGTGCTGTGCATTTGCTGTTTATTCAGTAAATTGAAGGTATTTTGCATCCATTGAGTGATTTTAGTTGATTGAGTGTTTCTGACAATCTGTTTGTTCCCAGGGCAGTGCCTCTAAGAGCAAGAGGGCTACAGGCTTCAGCTCAGAAAGAAGAGTTCCCAGAATCCCTTGCGTGTGAGGATAAGATGAGACTACCCAAACGCTGGGCTGCGCACAGGTACTTTTCCCATGACAGCACCTAGACTCTGTTTTTCTTTTGTTACACACACTTTCTCAGTTGTTGCCAATTTTCAAACAACAGGTCATTTGTCTATCGTAATATAAACATGTGTTGACATTACAAATTTATAAGAACAGAGAAAGCTCTTGTGATTATGAGAGAATCAGGAGCACTTAAACATGGAGGAAACAACTGGATCCAGCACATAGAGTCCTCGAGATCACAACAACAGCAATGCTAAGCTGCTAACCTTAGGAGTAGGAGTGATGTCAACAGTGTGACGGTATTTTTTTTTTAAAAGTCTGTAAAAGACGTTGCAACTGAGTTCAAAACTTGTCATGCACGAGTTTCCTGTGGTGGCACAGAACTGTGGAAGTTCAACACATTTAAACTATAAACATTCCCCCAAAGAAGACCTACAAACAGAGCTGAACGTCACGCCATTCGGGCTGATATCGTACTGGATCAATATCAGTATCAACCGATACTCAAGGCTGCTGTATCGGTATTGTATCGTAAGTGAAAAGGTTGTATTACAACACCCCTAGAAGATTTTCTTTACGTTTTCTTTATTGACAAAAGTTGTATGAAAAAAAACTCAGCTCCAGTCAGGTGAACTGTGAAAGACAAGAAACTATTTACCAATGATGAATCTGGCTGAGGGCCAGTGAAATTGTATTCTGAATAAATACAGTAGACTGTTTGATAAATGGGTGTGGTATCCATGATGTGGCCCATCTGTTTCTCACTCAAAGTTTTAAAGCCCGTCATCATCAGGAGACATATTGGAGACTATGTCTAAAGGCTACATGGTGCCAGACCTGTCAGTCAGGTGAGCTGAGCCTCTGATTCAGTTATAAAGTTCAAAAATTACCTCTCTGTACAGTGTGTTCTGTAGAAGATGGACTATTCAGGCTCGAGTCATTTTTACACCAGGCTGGAAACGTGTTTAATTTTGCTGTAAAACCAGCTTTTTTTTTAAATGGGTGTGTATGTGTTTGAGGCTTTGGAGCCACCCTCATGAGGATATTTATAGAACTGTTTTTTTAGCAAATAAAAATGCATTTACTCTTTAACACCCACACTCTGTACAGTTACTGTGGAGGGTTGGTTGTGTCATGCTGGTGAGCAATGATTTTTAGATAGACAAGCAGTGCTGTTCACCTTGAAAACTCTGTTTAAATTAAGGCCAGCCAAATAAAAAAATGTTGAAAGATTCATTTGTGGACAACACCCGTAAGGTAAGGTCTTCCATCCTCTGCTTTGATTTGAAGTAGAGATAGCTAGAGATCCCCTCTGCACATTTATAGGTTCAGCATCTTTGATTGGCTGCTTTTGATCATTTTTCCTCCAGTGTGTTTCTGGTGAAGCTCTGAACGTGGTTCTTGGAACCATGCACGTGGTGTAGCATACGGTGTCGCTTAAAAACAGTTTGATGAAACTTGTTTTGTTGGTCTTTTCTGTTTTTTTCCTTTGTGTGTGTGTGTGTGTGTGTGTTTCCAGGTGTGTGTTGGTAGTGTGTATGGCTTTAGGTTTGCTTGGTTTGGTGCTGGTCTCTCTTCCGCTGATGGACTCACGGACAAGCAAACCTCTGGAGTGGCACGTCGAGCCTGCACATAAAGAGGTGAGATGAGTTACAGATCAGATGGTAGGCTGTCGTGTTTTCTGCTCTGCAATGAAGTAACGATGAGGTGATTACCCGTAAGAAGAAGAAGATGAAGATGAGTGGTTTCTGCTGGGACAGTTAAACCATAGTATGAGAAATGAGATGGGAAGTATATTCTATTCAAACCTACTTAGTACAGGCCTCTGTGCTGTAGTTGCATCACATAATGAAATTGAAGCACCCACAAGAAATGATTTAATCTGTTTAGATATGAAACTGGCATGGTCCTTTTTTAGTCCACTCGTTCATCATGAAGTGAATTTCCCTCTGAACCATGGTGAGCATGCAGACAAACCCTCAGTCCCCAGAGCATGAATGTGCTCTGATGAGGTTAGTTTAAGCCAGGGGTCTGCAGCCTGCGGCTCTTTGACTTCTCTGCAGTGGCTCCCTGTAGAATTTACATTTAAAAATGTAATTGAAATAAAGAATTTTAATTCTTCTGTCAGAGAGTACTGATGATTAATAACATTTAAACTAAATAAAATCATGGTTTAATATTTTGTTGACATGCATCACATCTTGTAATAAAGTCTGCCACCTCTCTACTTCACCTCCTACGACATCAACAACCCACCAACTTTCCCTGCACCTGTGGCTAAACTCCAGTTTTACTCCCCTGGTAACTAAACCAACACAAAGACAAATCTGTGAGAAAATACAGATTTTAATTCTGTGTGGATGGATTTATTTAACTGCCAACATGCTGGCTTTATATACATGCTTGATATGTGACAAGAAATCAGAAAACAACAAAATGACGAGTTGAGTGACATTATCTATACAGTTATCAAATTCAGGTGTTCTTTTTGTAGTGCTAGAATTTTGTAAATTCAAAAATTTTCTTGTTTAGATATTTATTCAATGTATTTTAACAATGCATAGGATTTTATACACCGTATCGTCTTTAATGTGAAGGTAAAGGAGATTTTGTGGCTCTGGACGACTTTAATCCAGGTGAGATGAGGTGAAACAGCTCTTTGATAGTAAAGGTTGCAGACCCCTGGTTTAGGCTTTCAAAGAAAATAATGCCTCCTTTTTAAAGACGGTTTTCATGACAAAGTGGTGCATTAGAACAAACCAGAATATGAATAACATATTTGGCACTTGAAATCTTGTGTGTGGAAACCCTCAAACATTGAAATGAATGAATGCATTATAAGCTGGAAAGCTGTGGAATCATTATTTTTCACATTAGAATCTAGCCACCAGAGTTAATCATTGCATCCCAAGACTACGTCTCTCTCTGGACTATGCTATCTCTTTTTTTTAAGTTATTTTTTCAGGCTTCTATGTCTTTAATGTGAGAGGAGAGGACAGTGGATAGAGCAGGAAACAGGGCGAGAGTGAGCGTAATGCTGTAATATTACAATGCTGGACCTTAGTGGTCACTTCATATTCAGAAAAAATGATATCAAAATATAATTGTTCCCTGAGAGAGAGAGAGAGAGAGAGAGAGAGAGAGAGAGAGAGAGAGAGAGAGAGAGGAGAGGAGAGAGAGAGAGAGAGAGAGAGAGAGAGAGAGAGAGAGGAGAGAGACGAGAGAGAGAGAGAGAGAGAGAGAGAGAGAGAGAGATGAGGAGAGAGAGAGAAGAGAGGAGAGAGAGAAGAGAGAGAGAGAGAAGAGAGAGAAGAGAGAGAGAGAGAAGAGAGAGAGAGATATTTTTAAAGTTTAGTGCGTCGCTCTGTTCAGCTGACTTCTCCCTGAAAATGGTGATAACAGACTCTCAGCTAACTGTCTCTGCCTCTCTGTCTGCCTCTGTGAATGTTATTTGTTACACTAATTACTAAGTGTGGATGTTACTTACCATGGCTGCCCAAACACCACCAAAGTTAAAAAACCACATGCTTACAGGACCTTAGATGGAGTTTACCACCCTCTTTGGGCTGCATTCCCAAGCGACCCGACTCCGGGAAAGCTTTTACTGCTTTTATTAATATTTTCATTTTGTACCATATTAATAAATAATTAGCTATAACCAAAACAAAAGGGATATTTCGTTTCCAAAGTTGCTAAATAGCTTGTGACCCAGAAATGTTTACTTTTATTCAAAGACACATTTCATGAGCAGGCATAATCAATCCACTGAGTGAGAACTGCCTCAGCCACAGGTGCATCCACCTGACTGTTTGCTTTGTCCATCACAAGCAGATTTGTTCTGGTATTTGAGGCTCTCTTTGGGGGTGTGTGTGTTTGTTTGTTTGTTTTTTGTCTTTGGTGTATACAGTATGCTATCTAATTTTCAGTACAGGGTCACCCTTCTTTGGGCTTCAAAGTCCCTCAGTGATGTCACAGAAGTTTTGTACAGTCTGTGGTAATAATAAAAAGATCTGCTGCTTCTGCTCTGCTTTTCTTACAGCTGGTGCATGAGCATGTCCACAGGGTTCTGGGGGGTCAGTGTCATTCCAGCAGGACCAGGCGTAGCTTGTTAGCTCGTCTTCCTGCTACAAGCCGTGAGACCCAGCCCTTCCTATGGAAAGACGTGCCCCTCAACATGGACCTCTTTCTGTATCCCCCACCATTTGGGTTCAGAGGTTACCGTGGTAAAGTAGAAGACCTGCTGAAACAGGTGAATACATTTCTTTTTATATTATTTTCATGTACAGAGCTTAACAAACAGCTTAACAGATGGATTACACCATCACCCAGTGTAGGGTGTTTGCCTCCGCTGCCCTAAATCAACAGTAAAATCGATGATACCCAAACACTTTTTATGTTTCTGTGATGATTTATCCACCAGATGTGTAAGCTCTTTAATTAAAATGATATATTTAATACTAAACTATTTTTTTTTTGTTGTTATCAAGTGTACTGTTTTACAGAAAGAAAAAGTAAAACATGATTATTTTTTGACTGACAAATTACAGTTATTTACTTGTGTTCCTGAACAGAAAAAGATGGCTCCAAAACATAAATTAACCAAAAACCAAATGATCAGCACTCGTCATAAAGTTTTACACTTTATGACAAGTGCATTTTACATCATCTGCAGATGATGAATCCAAAAGGCTTCCCTCTGGAGGAGTTTTTTTTTTTTTTTTATCTCTGTCACCTCCTCTCTGCTTTCTGCTTTCCTACTGTGCAGACGCTTTTCTGCTTGCTCTCTCCCCTGCTGGGGGATGTAATGAGATGTTGTTGACAGTGTCCGGAGACAGTTTGACGTGTCTAACCATGAAATCCTTTATTGATTTCACGGGTTCAGGAGATTCCAGTCAAAATGAGTTTGTCTCTCATACTGTGTGACTGTAATGTCCTGGATGTTTTCTTTCATGACTTTGTTTTCCTCAGTGACAGCTGCAAGTTTAAAAGTGATTGAGGTGAGCTGTGAAGCCATGGTGGAAACTGAGTGTTTGAGAGACTTATTTTCTTGTGTAATGGTGTCAGTCTGTTTTTGGAATTCCTGGTGGAGGACCTCAATATGGAGACTCTGGCGTCCAGAGCAGTGAGTTTAGTGTCGATGGAGAGGAGTATCTCACTTAAGACTGAACAGCAAAGTGGTTTAGGTGATGTGGATGGAGAGGAATCAGTGGATGAACTGGGTAAATCCGTGGTGTGAGGTTTTTTTGACTTACGTGAGTGCAGAATTTGTCATTGTGTTCCTTGATGAAATCTTCCAGCTGGTCCAGTTTGGAATTGTGGTTCTGTCTGGAGGTGGGAAAGATGAGGAGGAGAGGGAAAGTGATGGATGTGGGGGAGAAATCAAAAGTATTAGTAAGAAAAAAGGGATAAAGTCAGACAGTTTGTTTACAACGTCTGGTCAAGCAGCAGGCTGCCAAATTGGATTGCGCTCAGTCTCACAGGAGTTTGGTCACAGCTTTCGACCTTTACATCCAAAAACATCCCTGTTTCTGTACTTACTTCCACAGAGAAAGTTATAGTGGGTTGTCTTGGTTTAAGATTACTCTGGAACGCCTCTAGATCATCTGCTGTACCAGAAAACAAACAAAAAACAAGTCATCAATATACCTTCACCAGCATTTAATCTTCAGAAAGTAGGGATTGTTGTTATAAATGTGGTCCTCCTCGAATTTACCCATAAAAAGGTTGACATGGTTGTGGCTTAAAGGGCTGCCCATGGAAACCCCCCGTTTCCCCCCTCAAAGCTGAAGTAGTTTTTGGTCTAATACATTTGTTAAGCACTGTATACTTAACTAACCAAGTGATTTAATGACACATTTTAAAGGTCTTGAACAGGTGACAAAATGGACAGTCCAAGGTTTGTGTGATTATTGTATGAAAGCTGTCTAATGTGGGTTTTTTTAAAAGGCTTTTTATGGTTTCTCTGGTATCCCTGTAGTAGCTTTTCATGATTTACAGCTAAAAAATAATCTATTTTTTTCTTCCTAACACTGGTATTTTAGAAAACCCTTATTGCAGCCTCGGTCTGAAAGGCTTTGTTTTAGTTGCTGTCTCTTTAAGACGCCCTGCTTCGCAACCTCTTTCCCGCTAACCGCAGTTGTTAATCACAATAATCCACCTGTAGCTCTCTGACTCAACTCGGGTCAGTTCACAACAAAAGCTTGAAGGTTTTCATTTTTCATTCTGGCTGGATCATGTTAACAGGCAGATACATGAAGCTGCTCCTCTTTTTGGAATGAATTGTGTACAATAAGGTGGAGGTTAAACTGTGGCTGTACTCTCTTAGTCATCTGACGATGACAAGAGGAAGAAGCTGTCATACGTTTAGTCTCAAGGGTTGCAGAGAAGCAGTGAAGTCCACCTGTTCAAAGTCAGCTGTTGTCTTCAGATCAGTGAACACTTCCTGTAACAATGGTATTAAACAGAAGAGCATGTTCGAGTCACTGGAGTAAATGTAACTGTCATGTGTCTTGTAACTATTTCCAAAGGCATGATGAGTGAGATTTTGACAAAAAGAGGGAAAAAATTATTCATCATAAATTATAGAAAAGAACATGCTGTGTCCTAATTGGCTATCACTGCCATTAATCAATCATGTAGACAGTGTAGAATGAATCTGTAGTTTACGCTGGAGGAAGTCAAATGTTTAAAACTGGATTATTTCATCGATCATTATTATTTTCTTTTAGAGGGAAAATCAAATAGAAGTGGATTTTGAAATTTCAGTAGGTACAGCATTTCCCTGAGCATTAATCTGTTTGTTTGTTTTTTTCTGCCTGTACATTTTCTTTTAAAGCTACCAGACTCTGCCTCTGCCGATCAGCCAGGGAACTCATCAAATGAATGTAAGCGCTGTGTGGTTGTGGGAAATGGAGGCATTCTTCGAGACCTGGGGCTTGGTCCACTGATTGACCGGTTTGAAATCATTATCAGGTTAGAAACACAAACTTGATAGTCACTGTTTTTGTTGTTGTTTTTTTGCCTTACTGGATGGCGCGAGAAGGGGGGAAGACAAACAGCAATGGGTTGTGGGAAAGAGTCGAACAACAACTTCTGAAACAGGGACTGTAGCCTCTGCAACTGGGTTGCACACTAAAACTGACAGGCCAGCAGCACCCCAATAACATGACTTATGTGTACCTCAAGAGAATTATTACTGATCTTCTGGCTGTGTAAGATTCTTGATTCTGATTGGTGAAGCGTTCAGAGAGTTTAGCTTTGGCTTGATGACACTGTAGACCACAGGGTGAGGCCACACCATTAGCTTCTGTCAGCATAATATTGGTAAATAATGTGGCTAAAACATGAGTTTAAGTTAGCATGCTAACTCAGCAGACTTACAACATGGATAATTTCATAGTGGATCCTGTCTAGAAATCCTAGCAAAGACAGCGGAGCAGGTAAGAGCAGCGTCAGGTTACTGGTGGATTCAGAGAAACTGAAACCATGGGTGGTGATGATGATAGCAGCAGCAGTGTTAAAGGCTGTGAAATCTTTAAAGATGCTTAGACAGCAGAGCTCTGAGAAGGAGAGCTGAATGAGGAGTGTCACATAAAATAGACCCCGACAGACAGATAACAGGGTATACACGGGGTCTTAAAAAGTCTTGAAACGTCTTCAATCCTCTAAATTAAATTTAAGGTCTTAAAATGCTTAAAAGTCTCTTAAAAACTCATAAAATGCCTTAAATACAATTTTAAAGGTCTTGAAATTAAATTAATGTTACTTTGCATAAACTTTAGTCTGGCTTTTAAATGTTTGGATTTTTGAGGATGCTATAACATCAGAACAAAATGGAACTAAAGTACCTGTGCATCATGGTCAGAATTCATGGAGCACAAACAGCTGGTGTGCTGTGTGCGCGCCACGGTGTGTTACAACCATAGTCTTTGTTTATGGCGGAGCTGTGAATAAATTAATGCTTTGCAAGTAATTCCCTGCCTCTCAGGGTTTGGCATTATAACTGGCCAGTTGAAACAATGCCTTAAAAAAAAAAATGAAATAATGCCTTAAAAAATAAACACATAATCACATCTTTTTGATACAATAGCGTACTGTTGTTTTGTCAGTGACCAGTGTGAGATCACGGTGTCATCGACTGCTTCAGTGAATGTTTTACGTCTCTCCCTCTGTGTGCTCGTAATGTATGAAAGGCACAGCTCCACTTCTAGCTCTCCCCCAGTTCCTGCCAGTGCGCTAAAAACAACCGATCAAACAACTAAACAGATTGTGGTGCTGGCCCTTTCTTGTTGATTTTACTGGTAAAATGTTTGCCTCCAGTTTCCAGTCAAAAGCTGGGCAAGGTCGCTCAAAATGTGAACTAAAGACCCCTGCTTTCAAATATTCTTCATGTCTTTTTAACTTTCTTTTGCCAGTGTTGTTGTGAAAAGGGACTTGAATTGTTTTCATTATGGTCTTAAAAAGTCTTAAATTTGACTTGTTGAAACCTGCAGAGACCCTACACACCCTGTCAGGGTTTTATTTCCCATACTTACACGCTAACCAAACATTATCCTCCATGTAAGTTATCATTTAATGGCCCTCAATCTAAAGCAAACAAGCTTCATTACTCTTAACAGGCTATTCTTTCAATTAGAGCATTGAAAAGAAGTGTTGTTGTGAAATAGAAAGAGGAGTAAAATGTCCTACAGGGGCTTAAGTAGTGCATATGCTCTAACTTCTTCTTGGCAGCACCACGGTGAAAAAGATCTTTCTCCAGGTGGTTTGATTTTAAACTTGAATCTTGCAACATTGGTGGACATACTTCAGTCAAGGTGGGGCCCAGGCTCATGTTTGTTTTGTAACTCTTTGCTGTGCTCAGTGGTCCCATTAAAGGCTGTTATCTGACAAATGAGTTCTCCAAGATGCTGGAGCAGGACATTCACATTTTGCGAAGAGACTCATTTTGTGAAGGATTAAGTTAATAGAATAGACGGAGTTACAGTGAAAGATGGGACTCAGCTTTCCCCCAGGTAAAAATTAAACAACTTCTCAAGCATTAATGTCCATGCAGTGTGCCACTCCCTCTCTCTCTCTCTCCAATATGGATCATTAGTAGGTGACCCATCTCCCTCCCCTCAGTCAATATTCACAAATCACAATCCATCCACATCACCAATACCAGCGGTTTTTCTTCAGTAGAGTGGGAGTGTTCAGAGAAAAACTGATGTATAATAAATCAGTATCTAAATCTAAGAATGATCGGAGTATTATTTTTGAAGAGCAGCAGGTTTTTTTCGCAAGTATGTCTGTCACACTTTTAATAATCTACAGCTGAACCAAAAAGGGTCCCGGCTTCGTAAATGTTTCAGTCAAAGGTCTTAGGCAAACTTCTCAAAAGTGTTGGTGAGAAAACAGAATATTGAAGGAAAGGAGTTCAGACTGATAAAACGTCTAGTTCAAATTTAACTCTTTGAGCCGTTGATACAAAACGTGTTTCTGTTGGGGTGCTTACTATTAAGAAGAACATTTTTATGACATTCTAGTTTCTGTCATTTCATCAGTTTACTTTTATCCTCATAGCCACGCTGCATACTGTGCTGGTTTCAGGATTTGACTTTTATTCCATTTTGTTTTATTGTGCCTGGGGTGCCAGTCAGGATAGAGTCCTGACAAATTAACTTTTTATGTCACCTTTTTAAACCAATAAATAATAAATCAACCATTCCCCACCAGGTAGCAAGCAACAAATGGTAAATGGACCAGTTCTTATATAGCGCTTTTCTAGTCTTTCTGACCACTCAAAGCGCTTTACACTGCTGGTGTCATTTACCCATCCACACCACATTCACACACTGATGGGAGGAGGAAGCTAGAAACCATAGAAACCATCAGTTCATCTAACCCATTCATACCCATTCACACACCATTGAACAACAGTGGGAGCAATTTGGGGTTCAGTGTCTTGCTCAAGGACACTTCGAATTATTATTATTTTTTCCTCAGTTTAAGTTTTTCTTCAGTAATCAAAAAAAACAACAAAAAATGCAATACTTTTTCTACTTTTGTATCTGAATAAATCAGTCGGTCACTAACCCTCTGCCTCCCTCTCTCCTCCAGGTTGAACAGCGGCCCTCTGGGAGAGTTCAGTGTGGACGTTGGAAATCGAACCAGCATCAGGATGAGTTACCCAGAGGGCACACCGCTCAAATGGGTGGACTCAGACCCACACACTCTGTTTGTAGCCGTAGCGTACAAGGGTGTAGACATCAGCTGGACCTCGGCTATGATCAACAAGCTATCTGTGGTGAGACGGGAACTGGGTCGCTTGAGTTGATTTGATTTAACTTTCTACAAACTGAAAAATTCCAATCAAAATACATTTTAAACAACGGAACATATTTGTCAGATTATCAAGGGTACATGTTGGGTTGTTGCACTATAATATAATTTTTGGACTCAGATTTAGGAGGGGGGGGGGGGGGCAGGCACACAAAGGGATTTTCTAAATCTTAAGCAAGTTAGAGAGCCCACACATGAAGATTAAAAAACAGACATTGAACAGTTTTGATGGTACTGTGTGTGGTGTGCTCTGATAATCTCAACACAGCTCACCACACACAGAACCATTCTGTCCCACCACTGATCTAGAATCTCGTCCTCCAAGACAGAAATCTCACCTGACCAAACGTGAGCTACGAAAATGTAGAAGAAGAAACATAGCAACAGATAGCAACAACTGGCTAACACCAAACACAACATGGAAGAGGACATAGAAGAGGGAATGATGGTGGTCTGGGGACTGTTTTTAACAGAAAATTCTCAAACCAAAAAAAGAGAAAAGACTGGAAAAATCCTGGATACAGCAGGAACACAGACTTTCCTCACAAACTTTCCGTGTCAGGTCAGCCAGGCTTGTTTTTGTTTACGTCTGCTTCCTTGTTTCTCAGTCATCTCGCCTCCTGATGGCTGGCTACATGCCATTCCACAGCACAACTTACAGAGTTGTGACTCAGGAGCCATCTGCTTTCCCCACACACACGAACATTTGTGGACGATTGTCAGCCCTAACCCTGATTCACAGCCAATTATCGGGATAAATTTACTCTTAATACATCTCAGACCACAGGATAATCAAAGAGGATAATCTGATAAAACAGAAGATAATCAGGTGTTGTCCGTCCTTAGTCGGGAAGGAGGGAAGACGGAACAAAAACAGCTAGATGATCGTTATGTGTGTGCCTCCCTTTAAATAGTAGGATGTACAATAAATGTTTTGGGGTTTTTTCAACGATGAATTTAACATCATGGCTCTGCCTTTGGCCTGAATAAATGTATCTGTCATTACTACAGCTGTAATCACAACAACATTTCTGAATCTTCATAAAAGAAACACAAAAGTATTTAAGTATTTTATAAAACAAAACTGAAGTCCATCACTGTCAAAATTAGAATGCAATCAATACATGAACATTTTTTTTGTTGCTTTTACAAAACAAAATTCTCAGTGCAAATAAAGTCCTATGAGTGCATCACTGTCCAAAATCCCCCCAAAAATTAAAGCCACAAGTGGCGATAAGCGGGCCCTCAGATGTCACAGCTGTGCATGTGCAGCAAGATCTGCACATGCACATGTGTACATGAGTGCAGAGTCAATTGTCAAATGTCATCTTTAGTAAAACACTTGACTTCCTGTTGACAGTAGGGGGCGCTGTAGTTTAAGGTGATAAAAAAGCATGTAGATGCACTCAGGCTGTGATACACACCGTGTGTGTGTGTGTGTTTTTGTCCAGATCCAACATTGTCTATGAGCACTATGAAGATTTTTATTCAGTTGAAAAAACTTTCAAAAACTTCAACTTTGGCGACCTCCCCTGGCCACGCCCATTAAGATATAAAAATTCCTGTGATGACTTTTATTCGTCAATGTGTCTAGTACACACACACAAAAAAGAAGATCCAAAAAAAAACTGTGGGACCGGTTCGATCAGATACATACCCTATAGATCCTCAAAATCAGATGTTTAACTGCAATTTTCAAACTTCCTGTTCAGATTTCTCCATTTTAATAAGAGACTTTTTTGGAGGTTATGCGCACCAAAAATTGAGCCTGTAGCTCAAAGTAGCCCAATGGGCTTCAGTTTGAATTCGCTAGGAGGCACTGTGGAACATGTACCGGCACAAAAACAATGGATTAATAAACTTTTCGCCATGAGTGATAGTTGTACCAAGTTTGGTAAGTTTTGGTGCACATTAAAGGCACGGAATTTGGGGTTAAAGTGGCAGAAAGAAAAAAAGAAAAAAATAGAAGAATCATATGAGTTAAAGAGGGTTTCAAAAAGATCTTTGTCCTACTTGTGAACAAAACACACCTTTTTTTCGCTGACCACAAAAACAAATCAAGCCTGAATTGGCTGAAATACCTCATGAAAAATTTCCTCAAGAAAACCCTGAGCATCTTTCTTTTTTCTTTTCTTTTTGCGTGAGATGTGACAAAAAAGGGGGTGCCAGGGAAACTATCGTCTTCTTCTATCTCTCTAAATGTTGGGTGACCAGCCCCAGATGACTTCTTGCTCAAGACTGGTGGTTTGGTGGCGTTCGCCGCAGCAGATTTATCCTCTTTGTATTCCCCGATGGTGAAAGTTTAGGTGACTTGTGAGGTTTGAAGTGTTGAACGTCACACTTCTTTTCCCTCCTCTCTGAACTGTGGCTGAACATTTACTGCAAATAGCAATCATGTTGTCTTTGTCACAAATGTTAAGGAAGCCCACACTGGTGATGGAGAGAAGTAAAGAGGTAAAAGTACTGAGTAGATTTCTGTCTTCTGTGAAGTGCCCATGATTCTGATGGCTAACATTTACAACTCCCCTGAGGCTCTCGCTTCGTCTGGCCCACGAAATTTAAACCAGAGCTTAAAGGAAGGGCGTTAGCCAAACAAGGGTCTGAGCCTTTCAGGAAACCTATTTATAGATCACCTTCATAAACTCAAGGATGTTTGCTTTCACTGAATAAATTTCCTTAATTGGAAAAATTCAAATTCCCGCTGTTTGCATGTCAACCAAATTCTCTTCTGACAGACCTCAAACAGCAGCTTTGTTAAAGGAAGCTTCCACCAGAGTGATGAAGAGTGAAGGCCTCACAGGCTTTTTATAAGTTGATGTATCACAGCAGGCTGTAACATCGTTTAAAAATCTCCCTCTGTCACCTTTATATGCAATCCTTTGAGTCTCTTTACTCACTCTCTTATACTACAGTCAAAGCTTTTCCAGCTCAGCCTTTTTCTGTAACTGCTCTAAAATAACAGATTAACGTCTTTGTGTGATAGAGATTCAAAAGCTGATCTTAATGCTGTAAAAAAAAAGTCTTGAGAATGACTTGTTTGTGTAAAAACAAAAAGCAGATGGAATATCTCTCTTATCTATATGTGTGCTGGTGTTACAGCCTCTGCTGGACTGGCTCTTCTTCTGGCAGAAGGTTCCAAGTCAAATCCCTCTTGAGCCCCGCAAGTTCAGACTCCTAAACCCACAAGTCATCCGAGAGACGGCATTGCACCTTTTGAAATACCCTGCACCCAGACCACGCCTGTGGGGCAGTGACCAGGTAAGACATTTCTTTTAAGAGCCTTTAATGCTCTGTCTGATCTAATAGTTTTTTTAAAGCAACAAGGGAGAAAATACAAGCCCTTGATCTGTCTGAAGAATCCAAGAGAACACTAGCTGTGTTTCCATTACAGTTTCTCACAAAATAAAAGTGATATTTACAGAGTTTGGATAAAGTACAATTTCGCCTTGCTGATGTTTCCATTACAACTAGGATTGTGCACAACTTGAGTAAAATCTCGTCCCGTGAGATTCAATTTGCAGGATGCGGAAGAAGGAAGGACTGTAACTGGCGGTAACCATGGATATCCCAAACATTTTAAAAGCCGAGGGTGTTAAAATATTGTTACATCTGTCCGGACGCTGCAATGATGACGAGACAGATTCGTGAACACTTGTGTTTTTATTCACTGGTCACTGTCGGCCGTAACCACGCCAACTCAGAACAGACAGAAGCATAAGGTTGAATGAAAATCATCATCTCCAGCTGGCCTACTCTCTCACTCACTCACACACACACACACCTCCGCCCCTCCCTCCTGCTGCACTCTGACCCACTCACAGCCTTCATGATGCCTTCACTGACTGTCAGAAACACCAACATCTGCACTGAACACATCACTGACAGCAGAGCTTTTACAATATGAACACCAGAGTCTGTATGTGTGGCAGTGGACACGTACCAGAGACTTCTGGGAGAGGATGGAGGCTGAGCAGGTGTCAGTTATTTACGTCTGGAGAAGTGTATTTTTTCCATTGCACTTTTGCAATAAACTTCAATATTGAAACTTCTGAAAAACTGCCTCATTGAGAGCAGAAAAAACTTTTAAGTCTAAATTTGAGAGTTGTTTTTTTTTTTAATTTTGGGGTTTCCATTGCCATTTTTTATTGCCATATTTAGATGTTGCGCAGTTCTTGGTGTAATGGAAACACAGTTAATGACGAATGTCTTCCCTCTGTCTCTAATAAAGAATATTTGTCCCTGTAGGTTTTGTAATTTGCTTGTTGAGAATGATTTGCAGGAGCAACATCAAGTTTATATAAGTCAGCCTTACATTGTCCTAATGTAGTTTTAAAATACAGAAATATTTCATGCGACTTTAGAGCTACTTCGGGGTTTTCCTTCCGAAAGCAATGAATTAATCATTAAGGAATAAAACATTTAGGAATAAAAGAAAGTTTGATTTAAAATCTTACTGAAAAGGAAAGCAGTTTACTTTGAATTTTCACAGGATGAAAAAAAGTAGTATAAGATGATTCCACTAAATGAGTCCAGTACACAAAACGAGTATCTGCACAGATGTTGGGCTTTTTAATAGAAAGAGGCAGGACAAAACGTTACATCAGTGCTTCTTTCTTATGCAGAACGTGCCTACCATCGGCGTCTCAGCTCTGAGTTTAGCCAGCCTTCTGTGTGATGAAGTCAGCTTGGCAGGCTTTGGCTACAGTCTGTCCCAGCAGGGGGCACCGCTGCACTACTATGACCACATCCCCATGAGCGCCATGCTGCAGCAGACGATGCACAATGTGGGCAAAGAGACGGAACTCCTGCAGAGCCTTGTGAGAGAGGGGGCCGTTACTGATCTGACTGGAGGTATCCACTGCTCCTTCTGCTCCAGCTGACCCTCAGGCTTTAGATTATGACCTTCTTAAAGTGCTTTGAAGAATAAATAACTTTCTGTATGTAAATACAGAGATGTGGCAATACTACAGGAATCAAAATGTGTTAGAATTAAAAGAACAAACAATATTAAAACTTTTTGGTCGTCCAGCCAAAATTAACTGAGCCCATGCAGCCCATTGCATGTACCACTTTGCACAAGAAGGCACCTCTTATGCAACATTATAGCATCAAACACCAGACTGCTTGTACTACTGTTTGCGTTTCCCTTCATTTCAGCCAGATGACACCTCAGCTTGAGCTCAGCTTGCATGGTTCGCCTGTTGTTACTGCCTGGGAATTACAGCTTAATAGTATCTTACCCAGTGCGACAAGAAGCACAGCTTTTTCTTGCTAGCAGAGATGTTTATTTCCTGTCAATAGAAGGTTTTAAAGTTGGTGCGTAAAGTAAAACCACATGCTGTGAGTGACTATCAGAAGACTTTCATGAGCAATACTACTGAGTCCATGGACACAACGAGTAAACATTTCGTAACAGAATGTGTGTTAATGTGTTGATGACATTGAACTCTAGATTTTGGGGTGAATGAGTTTTAAACCACGTCTTACTTTCTGTGTTGTTGTTGTTGTTGTTTTTCCTGTAATCATATAACAACAGTAGGCACCTCTGTATGTTTCACTTTGACTTGTAGAAACATTAGTGCCGTATGATGGTTCTTTATGGTTCTTTGAGTCATAAAGAACAAACAGCCTACATAAGAAGAGAACTGAAGTGAAGCAGAATTATTGTAGGTTGAATCTACATTCTGCTCCCTTTTAAACTGACCAACAGAGTTTGTGATAAACCCTTAAATTCCATCTCAAAGAGCCCGCACATTCCTTATTTATATTTATATTAACACTGGAAGATAAGAATCTATATTAGTAGATTCAGTGGAATGTGCACCAGTGTTTAATATTGGAGCATGCCGTAGTATTAAGTTTATTACTTAGCATCAATATTATTTCACAGTAACTGTTGTAGATCTGTTTGTGGTTGAGTAATTACATGAAATCTGTAGCGCACAAAGTGTAACATTGATGAACTATTTTATTACTGCATTTGTATATTTTGGATGTCCTCAATATAACAACTGTTTCAACTTATCACACAAATGTGTGGTTACATTAGCAATACGTTAAGTATAATGCTGATTACATTCGTTTATTTTAAATAATTGTGCTGTACATTCATTTGTTGTAGTTCACTGAAGTTGTTGCCCTGTTTTGTTCTTTTAGAGTAGGGCTGTGGATTGTTCTTAGCTAACAGGGATGATCAAGAAACAACTGGATACTCAACCAATTGGAAGTCTTACTTTTCAGACCTCTTTGTTCATGTACTTTCCTGACTTTGACTTTTATGTGAAAAACAAAAAATGTATGAGAATCTTTTATTTATTTGAATGATACTGTCTTGGCTAAAATGTTTTTTATAATTCACATGTGAATCTTCTATTTGACCTGATTAAATGGAAAAACTGTGACAGTGAATGATAGAGTGATTTATTTTTTGTTTAGTTTATGATCATCATGTTAGTTCTTGTAACATTTGCATGGATTTACAGTTGTGATCAACTTTGCCAGCAAACATGTCTGTGAATCTCAATGAAAGGCCATGGTGTACTTTTTAGAAATATATAAAAAGGTTTTACAATGCTGTAACTCGCAGTGGGTTATTTCATTCATCACTTTTGGTTCACAACTGTTACACCCTTCAAAATGTGCCAGATGCAGTTCATGCATTTTAAACGTGTACTGGAGTTTATAAAGCCTGGTGTTTAGTTTTGACGAGGGACCCTGTAAGCAGACCTTTAAGTCTGCAGTTGTCTTTTAAAACATTTACTGAAAATGACATTATAATTAAAAAAGCAACTATTTGGGATTTGTAAAGACTGTTACTGTGATTCCACTAGTGACGTGTTGGTCATGAGCAAACTGGCTCTTAGAGCCAGCTTTGAATAAATGACCTGATCTGGCTCCTGATTGAGAGCCATTTGATTTTTTTTTCTTTTTCTTTTATTTTTTTTCTCTGTTAAAGCTGCACTTGATTGGTGGTGGCGTCTGTGTCCACACTGCAGAAGCAGGAGGGAAGGAGTTTCAGGCACACACAGCACAGAGAGCACACAAACAAGGAGGGGGGCAAACAAGAGTGAGAGAAAGAACTTGTGTCACAGACTGAGTGGACATGCTGGAAAGGTGAGAAAATGAGTGACCTCAGGAAACGGAGTTTAGACTGTGCAAGGTGAAAATCTCATATCAAGCGGCATGTTCACCTATCAGTACAATTGGAAGAAAAAAGATAAGTTAGGGAATCTGCTATTAGTAAAGGTGCCAGTGTGACCAGTGCAACTATTGCTGAAGCGTGTACATGCTGCTCACTGTAGATAGTTTTTAAACAATAGACATCCCACCAGATATTGGAATTTTACTGTTTCTTTGGGGTAATTTTTTTTTCATAAACTTTAATTTTGTAGCACCCTGATTCATGTTCAGTTTGTTGAGTATGCAGATAAAGTAATGAACATTTATAGAATGTATGAGTTTTTTTTTTACATTATTTATTCATTTTACAAATAATTTTACATTATTTTAGGAAACAAGTTAATTTTTTTTAAAGATGAAGAACAGCTGCTTGGTAGCCGAAGGAGCTAGCTGTTTTAAATGAGCCGTGCCAAAAGAACAGACTCTCCTAAAAGAGTGGGAAATCCCATCACTCGTTGGTTTCAGCGTTTCAACCAGTCTATGGTTTCAACCGATGGTTTCAATAGATTACACAGTAATAAGACAGTTGCTAGGAAAGTTAACAGGTTCGGTCGTTACATAAAAACGGCTCATTACATGCAAACTTTACACTATAATGAGTAAATGAGTGAAGGGTAGAGCTGTTTTTGGTTTAACACACGTACACTGTGATAGTAATCACTTGAAAACACTAAAGTGTTAAATTACCGGAAGATTATGGCTGTAGCATTAGCTTTTATTTTGAAATGTGTTTCCGGAAGTAGTTTCCTTTTTGCACTGTTGAGTGCGCGTGGTCAGGAGAGACAAGCCAAGGAAGACCTGTTGCTGTCAGGTGGTAAGTAGTTTATACAGTTACTATTTTCATTATTATTGCACTATACAGTAAAAAGCAGAGTACTTGTTTTGTTTGTGTACACGCCTAACAAAAGTATAACACCCAGAATTAAAGCAAGTTTCATTCAAGGAAAGGTCATGCTCTTCATATTTCTGACTGTTAAACTTCGTGAATGAGAAGTTACTTAAACGTTTTTGAAAATTCGTTTCTTGTCCTTGCATCTCTCTAAATCTGGCGCTGTTTGTAATTATTGTGCGGCTGTTTTCATACAGAACTCTTTTTGCAGAACACTGCAGGTCTGATGTAGTGTCGTTATTAACATTTAACTAATAAACTGTTGTAGTACATGTCCCCGCGAAACCCTGATCAATTTGAACTCATGTGCTGTGAAATGACTTTGCCGTAACTTCGTTTTGTTTCGCAACTTTGCCATTCATTGACTTTGGTCCATATATTACACAGTGCTGCACAGACCACACTTTGGTTAAAGGTCGAAAAAAATGTTTTCTATCACTTACAGCAGGCATATATGAGCTTCTGAAGACTAATCAGTTCACCTTGAACCGCCGAGTTCGTCTGAGATCAAAGTCTGTGTGTGATGTAGATTATCGAACAAATCTGAGCACACATGTAAGGTGTTGTGTCGATATCTGCACCCTCTGAGATGTGAGGTCGCTGGGGTCAATGCGAGGCTCAGATGCTGTAGATTCAGTAAAAATGCATATTTACTCCGACACCTCTGTGTGTGTGTGTGTGTGTGTGTGTGTGTGTGTGTGTGTGTGTGTGTGTGTGTGTGTGTGTGTGTGTGTGTGTGTGTGTGTGTGTGCGTGCGTGCGTGTGTTGTACATGTCTGTGAAGTTCATCCGTGCATTGAAGGTGATAGAGAGGCAAGCTGCAGGTTTTGAGGTGAAAGGTTACTCGTACCCGATTGGCTGACTTCCATGAACCCACAACACATTCATTGGTTCCTTGGCATGCTGCCCACTCCCCTTCCTCTCTGCTGCAGCGCTGGTTATGTACACTAGTGTGTTTACAATAGGCTGTATCACACGCGTGGACTCACAGCCATGAGTAATAAAGTGGATCGCAGCAGGCATCAGGAGACACAATGTCAATTTCGTTCCTGTACTATTAATGTCATAGTCATAACTTCTTAATTAGCTATCCAGATACTGAGAGACAACAAAATTAGTGGCGAAACGATTTTATGAGATAATTTTGTCGTATGTAAACTGTGGAAGAGCACAATTTCAAAGTATATTAATATTATACTTTTTAAAGTTATACAAGAAAGAAATTCAAGATGTGAGAAAGATTTTGCTGTGCATTGTTTTTCCCTTGAGCTGTGGCACACCCATGACGACTGATACAGAGTGATAAGAAAAAATAACTGAGGGTGCCTGTACGCCAGCCGCATACTGGGAGATTTGACAAATGTAGATCTGTCTGTAGCAGCATTTTGAGGACAATTTTGCTGTTCATTTTACCATACCCTCTTGATAATCTGAGCTCATATAGTTTGTGCACAGGCCACCCATCAAAAGTAAGGGTGGGCTGGTAAACACTTTAGAAGGCCAACTCTTGGCAATAGTCACACTGTCTTATTTCTAGTAAATAAAAATCCCCATGTGAGCAACATTCACCTGACAAATCAAGCAAAACTGGACTCTGTGCTGCTTTTTAGTTCTCATGATTTTTGAGTTCGAGTGTTTTGGCCATTTAGGGCCTCCATATAGGGTAGACAGTGAGAAACACCTTACAGCAAGAAGCAGCTGTGCATACTTGCAATTTAAACAATTTTACAAAGAACTGTTAACAGTGTTTTTTTGTTTTTGTTGTTATTGTTGTTGTTTTTCGAAACTCGTCATCTTTTTAACACGTCATCTCAAAAAACATGTGAAATTGGGCTGTCACTTTCAAAAAATCAAGTTCGAACGAACATAAAATGACCCGTTATTCGTTCGAATATATTCGAATATCAGCCCGTCTTAATTTCCGTTATTATTTGCCAAATAAGGAGGGGTGTGTGGGACCAAAACAACTTAACATGAGCCAAAAAGTCACTAAAGTTTTGAACCTGTTCTCTGTCTCGCTCTGCTGACTGTGATGAGACCGCGCTGCATGTAAACAGACGCTTCATGGTGACGTAGGCGGGCCGTGCGTGTGCCCAAAGTCTGGTACCTGATGCTGACCCCCAAACCCCACGCAAAACTTGATGAAAATAGCCTCAAAGTTTTGTGCTACGTTAGTGCCGGTTTGCGCCGAAAATTTTTTCGTTTGTGCTGCTTTGGTGTTTGAGTTATAACAAGTTTATTATAAACAATGACATCATTTTTTTCCCCCATTTTTATTTAATTTGGACTACATGGGGGGCTTCGTGACATCATCGTCTTCAATTTAGACTATTACCAGCTTCACGCAGGTAAGTCACGTTCATGTTGAAGTAGTGTCCGTGGACTCTCCAGGATGCAGCCGACTTTCGAACGGATAATTAGTGTTCGGAAATTAAGTTTTCACCTCATATTCGAACAAATTCCTGAAGCTCGAATAAAAAGTGACAGCCCTCGAGCCCTGCTGGAAGTGCATGGAGGGCACTTCATTACATTTTATACCCTGGAAAGGCAAAGGTATACTTATTACTTGATCATGGAAACTTTGAATATGGAATTTTTCAGCTGTCAGATATTCAAACACTACATTTTGAAAATTAAATACTTAAAAACATGTAAATGTGTGTAACAATATTTAACAAACTGCACAATTTTGGTGTATACTAAATTTCGTAATGAGTGGCACTAGGTTAAATGCTTTAAGTCCATCATGAAGTTTGTTACGTTGGTATGACCATATTGAGAGACAGTTGTACCAGGGCACTGGCTGAGACTTACAAACATTAGACTGAATGTTTTGTTTTGTTTTTTTGATCAGCTTGTATCTCACTGCCTAATCACCTCAGCCCAACACACAGGGGTCAGAGGTCATCAGGGGAAAGGTGAAGGGACCGGGCGACCACTTGAACCTGTTGATGTTGCAAATCAATTTGAAAGTTACATGTCTATTTATGTCTATTTTTGTCGAAAAGTATTCAGTAAAAGATAGTGCGGATGTATCAGTCAGGTGTGAGGTGGTGTGAATGCAGTCTTGAGGTTTTTGTGGTATTTTAATGCTCCTCTTTGTTGAGACAGAAGTGTCAGGTTAGAGCTTGTTGTATTGTTATATCACTGATCCTCTTCACAGATAAGTTCATTGATTGCTTGCAGCCCGTCTTTGAGTCAGTCAGACTGACCATTTTGTCACAAGAACCCAATCAGAGGCCTCCTTGTGTCCAGTTTGACCTTTGATTGGTAGATTAACTGAAGTTACACATAACCTCGTAAAAGCATTTTCTGCGCCTGTTTTGTGCCAGTTGTGCATCAGTGCATTCAGGTCATAGAGCAGAGCGTGGTGGTTGCTGTGGCAGCAGCAGGATCAACCGTGTTTCCAGGGTCATTTTCACCAGAGAGAGAAAAGTGTGTCTCACCTGGCTGCTGTCTGTTACAGGTAAGTGTAGAAGACATTCAGAGCAGTTGCTCTATGCTAGAGAAGGAGGAAAAAGTAATCTGGTTTTATGACACTGATATTGGCACCTCTCCATTTGTTTGACCAATGTTGTGACATTATGTTTTGGGACTGGACGCAATGTTACAGAAGAGGGACAGCTGGGAGACAGAGACTCTACCTGGTTGCAACACACCAGACCAAAGCTGTAAGGGGTGAAATGTGAAATCTGTGTTAAATGGCTTCAGAAAAGCTCTTCCTGATGCAATCAGTGTTATCCTGCAGTCTGTGCTGTTAGCAAAGAATCTGGGCCTAAGGTCTCCTGTTTATGCTCAAGGTTCATCTGGTGGTGTGCATGTCCTTGTTTTATCACCCAGAGCCTGTTTCCAAGCTGTTTACTATAAAACAGTCCTGAGTCTGTCCCCCTGTGTGGTGTGGACTGTAGGTCACATACTGTGGTGACTTTATGAATGAATGAGTACAGTAAAACCATGTTAAGGCAGGATAACAGCCCCTGAGCCTCTGCCAAGCTTGTAAACACTGATATAAACATTACACCAAAACACAGGGTTCCATGTTACTGTCTGATCAGGCAGGGCTGGAGTTAGAAATATTTACATAAAAATATTTATTTTCATATTATCCAATCTTTATTTTATTTTTTCTAATGTTGCAAGTAGAGCTGCAAAGATGCAAGATGCAGTTTGATGTGTGTTGGTTTGTAATAGTGCTACATTGCACAGGTTTCAAAAGTGTAGTCTAACAGAAAGTATGTGTTTAGGCATCCAGTTTTCATGACATTGTGATTAATTGCATTAACAATGATTATCTGCTGACAGTTTCACTCTCGTACAAGTGAGGAGGAAGGTTTTAAGTGTTCAACACAAACACACACACAAACACCATGGGAACCTGCCACACCTACCCAACCTGTCCTGAGAGAAGAGTTGAATATGGTCTAATTATACTGCAATCTGAGTCACAGCTGAATTGAATAACCTGCTTTTATTCTACTATCAGCAGCTGTCTCAAATGAGGTCACTGGGCTGATGTTGAATGAATGAGTGAGTGAGGGATGGATTAAGGATTCAGTTTATGATTCACTAAAAACTATATAAAACCTTTTTTTTCTTCCGCCAGTGGTAGTATGATACTTTTATTTTATAACCAACACACAAAATTCTATTGGACTAAGTTAATTATTAGATAAAGGTGCTTTAAATAGAAAAATATATTGTGTCTCCTCATCATTATTACAGTGTGATACACTGATGTGGCACTATGAAACAGCTCAGACTCTCAATGTTTACATCACAATGACGCGCTATCTGAGCTTTGTCACTCTGAACTGCATCTTTAAATTTTGGAGTAATGGCTTGCTAATAACAAACAGGTTGCATCTTCCATCTTCTACCACTTATCTGGGTCTGGGTCACAGGGGCAGCAATGTCATCAGCTAAAACCAGTGGCGCCTGTCCCAGGCCATTTCCACCAACTCCTCTGGGGGGTTACATAGGTGTTCCCAGGCCAGCTGAGAGTTGTAACCTCTCCGTCGTGTCCTGGGTCTACCCCGGGGTTTCCTCCCAGATGGGCATGCCCAAAACACCTCCCAAAGGAGACGTCCGGAAGGCATCCTCACCAGATGCCCAAACCTACTCATCTGGGTTCTCTTGATGTGAAGGAGCAGCTGCTCTACTCCGAGCCTCTCCTGGATGTCCGAGCTCTGAATCTTATCTCTAAGGCTGAGCCCAGACGACCTGCAAAGAAAGATCATTTCGGCCACTTGTATTCACGATCTTGTTCTTCCGGTAACTACCCACAGCTCGTGACCATGGGTGAGGGTTGGAATGTAGACTGACCAGTAAGTTGAGAGCCTTGCCTTCTGGCTCAACTCCCTCTTCATCACAATGGACCGATTTAGCGTCTGTATCACTCCAGATGTCAGTCCAATCCATCTGTCAATCTCCCGCTCCTTTTCCCCTCCTTCATTAACAAGACCCTGAGATACTGAAACTCCTTCCCTTGGGGCAGAGACTTTCTCCCGACCCGGAGTGGGCAGTCCACCCATGTCTTGCTGAGAACCATGGCCTCAGACTTAGAGGTGCTGATCTTCATCCCGGCTGCTTCACACTCGACTGCAAACTGCCCCAGTGTGAGCTGGAGGTCAGGGTTCAACAAGGCCAACAAGGCAACATCATTTGCAAAAAGCAAAGATGGGATCCCAAGACCCCTGAACCTGAGTCCCTCCACCACTTGGCTGCTCCTAGAAATCCTGTCCATAAAAGTAATGAACAGGATCGGTGACCAAGGCCAGACCTGGCGGAGTCCAACCCTGACTGGGAACAAGTTTGACTTACTGTTGGCAATACGAACCAAATTCTCACTCTAGGAATACAGAGATCCAACAGCCTGTAACAGTGGACCATTGACTCCATATTCCTGGAGCACCCCCCAAAAGATACCTTGGGGGACAGGGTCAAAAGCCTTTTCCAGATTCACAAAACACAGCATGTTGTGTTTATGAAAATGTACTGTATATGCAGACATGGATCAGCTGATAGGCCTATTTTAGCCTAATAGTATCAGTTAACAGATGTATCAGTTAGGCTCTTTTGAATAATAATAACCCCCTTTTATTACACAGAGTATTACCAGCAGTTTAAAGCTGACAAATTGGTCAAAATCTTTAAAACTGATGTTTTTGTTACCTTTAGATGTGTGCTATGTTCCAATTACCATATTTAACAACTAGCAGCGAGAAATGTACCAAAAAAAAAAATCAGTGAGTCTGAAAAAATGCCGGCTCAACATCAGAAATACCAGATCTCTTGTTCTAACTCCTTTCGCCTTAATGTCACCCAAAGTGTCATGGTTCAGCTAATATCTTTAGAATTTATTGGTTAAAATAGTTTAATATACTTTTTTGTGATGATTGAAATTTGTGTTCTTTCTTCTTCTGTTCTCAGCTTCCCCCTGACCAGCCCCCCTCACACACTCCATCCTATAACAGACACTCACACACACACACACACACTGCTGCCACCATTGTCAGACACACCCCACTTTCACCACACCAACACATACGTTCACTCAAAGTGACCACTCCACCCACACACACTAACAGACGTGCTTTACACACACTCGCCCTTTAGCCTCTCTGGGAGCACCATGCTGAGTCAGGAGTTCTTGCAGAAGCTCAAGTTGCCAGACCTGGAAGATGTCAGCCAGTATATCAGCAGCATCTCCACCCCCGCGTTGGTCAGCATGGGCGCAGTGGCTGCTGCAACAACATACTACATGGCCACGCGACCAAAGCCCCTCCCACCGGCCTGCGACCTCAGCATGCAGTCAGTCGAGGTCCCGGTAGGTTTGAGGTCAAAGTCTGTCAAGAAGTCAAGCTATGTCGCAACTCTGAAGTAATGTGCTGTGAAAAGGTTAGACTTTAACAGTCCTAAAACCTTTAATGAGTAAGCAGAGCTGAAACACGTCAGCTCTGGTGAACAAGCAGCGTGCCATCAAGGATAACTTTTACAATTATTAATGGATTTAACGTTTTATCAAAAAAACCTCTTTAAATAAGAATAATGTCTTCACACAAGAAAATGAACAAGTACATTTCTCATACTTCCTTAGCAGAGTCTATTACTCATTTCAAGCAATTCAGATGTCCCTTTTGTCTTTTAATATCTTGTAATAAGACATTTTTCTGAACTTGTCAGGTGAATGTGGCTCATATTAAGTCCAATGATGTAATGCTGACTACAAATAAGACATAAAACACTTGCTTAGATTTCAGTTTTGGCAGTGCAAGTGATCAGGTAGAGAGCTCCAGGTTTTTACTCCTCTCACAGGAAAAGCTGTCTGATAAAAAGATGTTTTGCACAGAGAAATTTTCCCATCTCCACTCTAAGCTGCTCAGTTGGACGTGCTGCAGCTCTGCAGTCTTTTTATTGATTTGCAGAACAGCTGAGGGGCGAGTCCATTCAAACATTTGAACACAGGCCTTACATCATGGTAATCAATAAAATTATCAAAACTTTAAATCTTATATTTACATAAAACAGCAGACTTTGTCTTATTCGAACCATAAGTACATTTGATAAAATGTTTTCCTAAGGAAAACAAACTTTATGTAATTAGAAAAAAAAACAGAGATTAAAATCTGATTTTGAGATTATTTTTCAATCACTGACAGTTTTCATATTCTGTGTTTTTCTTTGTACCAGGGAGGAGAGTTTGCGCGAAAGTCTACTTTTACAGATGGAGACACTCTCTTGACGTATTACTACGAAGATGCCAAAACCATGTATGAATGCCTACTCAGAGGGGCCCGAGTCTCCAGTGAGTTTAACAAACTTCATGTGCTTCATACACTGCCACTGTGTTTCACTGAAGCATCACTCTCAATGTACTAAGTTAGTGGAAATCTTTATGAAACATGAGATTTTTTTTTCCATCCAAAGAAGAGCTTTCTTCATTATCATTTAAGGGATATGAAAGGCTTTTTCAACTCTCTGATATTTGTTGGACAAAGCATCGTTGTTTCTGTAATAGTGTTTACAGAGTAAAGCCATATCCACCATACCAAAACAATGTCCCACTGACATACAGTTTATGATCTTGGTAACCTTGTTAAAACTGCTGGAAAAATCTCAGGAAGTCAGCAGGCCAGGGTAACATCCATCTACAACAGACTGGTCTTGAGGAAGGCTAATGCTATCCTGGATTGTCCTAATCTTAACTTTGAAACGAGTACAGGGTAGTTATTGTCCTTTTTAGAATGAGTTCTGGACTGAACATTTTTATTACTTTTTATATGTGTACTGTGTTTCTTATATTATGATGTTTTTATTACATCTGACTTCTAGACTTAATTTAGTTTTTCAATTTATTGTCACTGTCTCTGTGTACCTGTCTTTTGTGTGTTCCTGCTGCAGCACTAATTTCACTTCACAGGACAATAAAGTGATTCTGATCTAGTTTCACAACTACTCTGAATATTGCCAGTTAGAGATTTCTCTTAGCAGAGGAATATTCAGGGTGTTAGATGTAAATAACTCTGTAAGCTTAAAATCATTCTTGTTAATATTTCCTCCCTCTCTTTGTTCTGAAGATAACGGCCCCTTTCTGGGCTCCAGGAAACCCAAACAACCTTATGAATGGATCTCCTACAGAGAGGTGAGACTCACCACAATCCATGCACCTTATAAATCATCACAGCTTTAATGCTGACCACAGGAGCATCCAAAGATGTTTTCCTTAAACCAAGAGAACATAAAAGCTGCATTTCATCAGGCTGTGTTTTGTTATGCCTTCCTTTTTGTCCTTTTGTTTTGTAACAGCGGTGCTTTATTTTGAGAGGACAGGACAGTGGATAGAGGAGGAAAAGGGGGAGAGTTGGGAGTAACATGCGGGAAAATTGCCTTGACATTGAACTCTTGAGCTGCCCGCTCAAAGGCTTTTTGCCCATATGAAGCACAACCTTAACCACTAGGCCATCTGCACTCTGTGGGAAAAACCAATCCAAAAAACAAACAAAACTGAAGAAAAAAGGCCTAAGATACTTAATTTGACAGATCTGTAGAAAATCAGACTAAATGTGCACATTTTGCAGTTTCCTTAATTAATCTGCTTCCAGTGATACTGCCCTTTTCCTGGTTTGGTCTCCTCAGGGGTCTTAAAGAAATGTGGAAAAAGATCAAACATTTTCTATTTTCATGATTTATATAAAATTTAACCTCTTTTTATAGTAGTTCATAGGTAAAATAAGCAATTACTAATACGCTTTCTGATTCTGGATGGAATTTCACAACACCCTACCCTCAGAGGGTCTCAGACCACCCTTTGGGGACCTCTCTGTTCTAGACCCTGAGAACAGAGTTCGGATCTTATGCTGAGGTCTTACCATCAGTGACTGGTACTTTGAACTAAATAATATTCTCTTAACTGTTCGACAGTAATTCAAATGGCTTCCCAAAAATAAAGCAGGCATATGGAGATAGAAATCCTTTTAATAGGTTCAGAATCTGATGCTGCTGCACCTGTTTGACCGACAACTGGAACTGATGCTGCACTGCAATGATATCACATTACAACCAGGGGCTGCTAAATCAATGGAAATAAAATACATTTTAAAGATGAGATGGTAGTTGCATTAACTATTTGATTTTTCCTGACTCATCCCTAATTTTAAATATTTAGAAATTGCAAACAAATGCTCATTTTAAGGTTTATTTTGGAGCTTTTACGCCTTTCATCAGAGAGAATAACATTGAGCAGGAAACAGGAAGAGAGTGGATGGAATTGAACCCGGGCAAACCACTAGAGGACTACAGCCTCAGTCAATTTAAATTATAAAGAAAATTATTGTGCATGTGTATGTGTGTGTGCGTTTTTTAGGTAATAGAGAAAGCAGAGAATCTGGGTTCAGCATTTCTCCACAAAGGACACTCCAAGACCAGCGACCCTCATATCGGCATCTTCTCTCAGAACAGACCTGAGGTACAGACATCATCATCATTATCATCATCCTCAACACTCTTTTAAACAAACATCTAAACCTCCGCTCAGAATCCACACACATGGATCAGTGATTTCAGAGCTCTACAGGAAATCATTTTGTTTATTCAGGTTTTCTTTCATTTCTGTCTTTTGTGGCAAAAAACATGTTGGTCTACCAGCCTGGCTGTCTCCAGTGCAGAGGGGAGCTCGGGGAGGGTGATGAAGTGAGCAGCTTTAGAGAACCGGTCCACTATAACCAAGATGATTGTGAACCCCTTTGACAGGTGTAATCCTTTTATAAAACCAGGGCTACATGTGATCAAGGACAGCGCGGAATTGGCAATGGTTGCAGGAGACCAGCAGGGGGATTCTGTGATGTTTAGTTCTGGGCACAAACTCTGCAAGCAGCCACAAACTCCCACACATCATTCTCCGTACGAGGCTGCCAGTTTCTACTTTGAATGAAATCCAGGGTGCAGTGCACCCCTGGATGATTTGCCAGGTGAGGTGAGTGTCCCCGCTGGGGAACCTGGGGGCACACACCTGTGGGACAAAGTGCCAAGCAGGAGGCCCTCCTCCTGGATCTGGCTCTTGCTGCTGGGCCTCCTGAACTACTGTATCAATCTCCCAGGTGATTGGTGTGAGGATACGAGCTAGAGGAACAATATGTTCAGGAGACTTGTCCCTTCCTGAAGAGTCAAACTGACGAGAGAGTGCATTTGGTTTAATGTTCTCAGAACCTGGACTGTAGGACAGGGTGAAATAAAACCGATTAAAAAAGAAGGCCCACTGAACTTTGCATGGGTTTAGGCGTTTTGCCTGTTGGATATATGCCAAGTTCTTGGGGTCAGTCCAGACCAGAAATGGCTGTTTGGAGCACTCAAGCCAATGGCGCCACTCCTCCAAAGCCAATTTTACTGCCAAGAGCTCCTTGTTACCTATATTGTTACTCTCTCAGCTGGCAGTAGATGCCGAGAAAAGAAGACACATGGGTGGAGCTTCTGGTCCTTCAGGGACTGTTGGGACAAAACTGCCCCGACCCCCACATCAGATGCATCCACCTTTACAATAAAGGGCAGTGAGGGGTCAGGATAGGGACAGTGGTGAATCTCCTCTTCAGCTCTGCAAAGGCCTCTTGAGCCTGAGGGGTCCAACTGAACCAAGTAGATGTTGAGTTAGGGGTACCTTGTGAACTACCAGGCTTGGTGCTGGCCCATGTGCATGTGGATGTGCTAGTATCTCTTTTAACATATTCTCATGTGTGGCCTGTCGCTCAGTGATGGCTTAAGTATCTTCTCATGCGAGCCCAGCGGGGCTCCCTGTGCAAACAGAGCTTTCCCATGTACAGATACTTTTTCGCTGAGATCTGAGGTTTGAAAGCCACTAGCAACAGGGTCCACTTTGTCAGCTTTGGCTGACTCATTCCGTCAGGAGGGGGGATGTTGGACACAATTGGGGACCAAAAAGTGTGAGGGGGGGTTCTGAAAGTTACCCTGAAGGGATAACCACTAAGATCACAAATGATCACAGGGGTGGTGGGAAAAGGAGAAATAATACTAAGCTGATATACACAGGCTCCTTTAACAAAAACAAAGCTCAGAAGGGTAAGGAACAAGACCAGCACTGCCAAGCAGCTGAACAGGAAATAAAGAAACACTAAAGATGGCCAGGTGTGCCTAACAGAAAGCGCTAGGTTGGAAACAAGGCCCAGAGTATACAGCAATTAGCAGCTGTTTGAAGGACAACGCAGACACAGGGGAAGTGTAGGGTGCTTGAAAAAACACAGTACTCCAAGGAACCCTGAAAACACTGAAAATCACACATACATACACACACACACACACACACACACACACACACACACACACACACACACACACACACACACACACACACACTCATGACTCTGCTCTGAGGTGGAAGTCTACCAGACTCTGAGAGAAAAAACTGAATGCCCCTCAAACTGAAGGTGTTCAGAACACCTACGGTGAATACACACAGGTTAAGGCCCCTGTGACTTTCTTCACAGCAGTAATCATGAACAACCTCTGCCCCAGTCACACTTCTAGATCAGAGCTGGTTGTTGATTAAGACCTTTTTCATTTTTCAGACTTTATTTATAAGCCTTTATTTAGAGAGGAGAGGACAGTGGATGGACCGGGAAACGGGGAGAATGAGAAGTTACACGCAACCTAACTGCTCAACCATAGTGCCTGTATGATTAGTGTTTTTATGGAGAGTTTCGGTTTGTCTTATTGTATTTGAACAGGCTTTGGGGGAAAAAAAAGTTTTTTCACAAGTCTTTCTGGAGGGTTTTTCCGCTATCATTTCTGACAAATATTTCATCCTAAAAAGATTAATACTATAAGAAAACCACATTGCAAACAAGAAAATTAAAAGAATTTATACTCATCTTTGTATTTTTAACTAACCATAACAAGTTAAATCTTGGTTCTTAAAGGTTGTATAATAATGAAATAGTTAAACATTCCTGTTTTCTGTTATTATTACACAATTTTCTGGTTTAGAAAGTGTCTGATGTGCCAGTATGTTGATATTCTTTTAGAAAACTGTCTTTTTGCTGTTTCATCAAACCTTATCAGTGGCATCTATGAACTGAGGAAGAGTTACATCTTTAGCTGATAATGACAGCACTGACTTTGACCTCTTCATGATGTTATTATGTAACTGCAGCAGTTCATTCATCATATCTAAAGCCTTTTTTAGCGTTTTATTTGCCGGTCATATTGTGTAATTGGATTTACCTCAAATGTGTTTGTGTTTAGTGGACCATCAGTGAGCTGGCGTGTTACACCTACTCTCTGGTGTCCATCCCTCTCTATGACACACTGGGAACAGAAGCCATTACCTACATCATAGACAAAGGTGAACCCACCAGGATCAACTTTAGTTCACCTGTTGCTGTTGTCTTTGTTGCTGAATGATCACAGGCGTTCTCATCTGTTTGATTTATGTCTTTTTGTGCAGCTACCATCTCCACTGTCGTTTGCGACGTGGTGGATAAGGTCAACCTGGTGCTGGACTGTGTGACGGACAGGGAGCACTCAGTGAAAACCATTGTTCTGATGGAGACCCCCAGTGCAGACTTGGTCATCAGGGGCCAGAAGGCTGGGATCACCATCCTCAGCATGCAGGAGATGGAGGTCAGCATGGAGCTTTGTCCACAGCTCTCTCTCTCTCTGTTCCTTTTTTTTTAATTTTAGTTTATTATTTGCACACAGAGATGAAGCAAATGAACAAAGACTACTAAAAGCTGACACCTCGTCAGTTGTACCTTAGCTTGAGAAAGATCCACATATAGAAGTCTAAAAAAAAGGATGTGCACCCCTACACTGCAAAGAACTAGACATTTTTCTCACTATCTGAGCAAAAGCTGCTCTTTTAAGTCTTAGAAAGTAACCAATCTGTTACTTTATGAACATTTATTGATCTATTTCATTACATATTTTGAGGTTTGGAGCTCAAGGCTGTGCCTTTTTTTGTAGCAGCTTTGAAGGCAGATACTAGCAGTATGTTAAATTATATCCTGCTTCATTTTCTATTCAGCAAGTTCATAACATTGTTGGGAATCACACAGCTAAAATACTTTCATAGAGACGGTCATGTCCAAAAAATGTTAGTGATGCCATGTCACTGATTTTTAATGTTTGTCTGTCTGTGAGAATGAGGCACCAGAGAGAGATAAATGATCAATCTCCTCACTTATTTCTGCCGACATGAGAAGAATGCTGATAAAACATCACAGAATCTTGGAATGTTTTGTTTATTTGAAACACTTTTGCGTATTACGGTTTCTTTGTTTTACAATCCTTTCTGCTGCCTAAACCCCATTTACACTCCTTTGTTTTGCTGTTCTCTTGTTTAAATATTGAACATATTTTGTAATATGAGTTTTTCGTTGAACAGGATATCGGGAAAGCCAACCATTGTGCTCCTGTGGTGAGTAAACACTGGCCTTTTTAATATCCTCTTAGACAGTCAGAGAGGCATTTATAGACATCCTAATCAGAAGAGGAACAGTCATTGGAAAATGTGTTTATGTGATAACACAGTCAGATAATATGAGGAAGCATCAGAAAAATGGGCTGCTATCAAATCTTAAATCAGGAGCTGTCTCTGGTAAAAATAAGCCTTTTTTGTTTACTTGACTCAGACCTCAGTACTGATGATGATGATGATGATGATGATGATGATGATAATTATTACTATTATTATTGTGTCAACCTCACCTCTCCAGCCTCCACAACCAGACGACATGGCAGTCATCTGTTTCACCAGTGGAACAACAGGTGATGCCATCTCTGCCCCCCCCCCCTCTCTCTCTCTCTTTCTCTGCCTTTTCTCTCTCTCAAACACACACATATACACACACAAAGAACTATGACACTACAAAGAAATCACAAAATCTAAAGCTGTGTGTGGGGTTTTTTTCATCCAGGAAACCCAAAAGGAGCGATGTTGACCCACAGGAATGTTGTGTCCAACTGCTCATCTTTCATTAAATTGACAGAGGTGAGGCCCTGAGGGGGATGCTGAGGTTTCTCCTCTCTTACTTGGTGTGTAGATCAGGAGGATGAGAACAGTGAGAAGGTGAAGGGTTGTTATACATTTTCTTCCCTCTTGCCTCCAGTCTCATGCTCAGACCAGTTCAGATGATGTCTTGATGTCCTTTCTGCCTCTGGCCCACATGTTTGAGAGAGTGGTGGAGGTACTAACACTGATCCTGAGTGCTTTCCTTCTCTGTGTTTGTGTGTTTTTCTGGTTGTTGTCCTCCGGTGCGTGTTTGTACTCCTGTGTGTCCTTTTCCCTGTGTTCTTGTATACTTGTATGTTTTAGGTTCGCTGTCCAATGACCCACAAAGATGTCCACATTTCCTTCCTGCCTTTGGCTCACATGTTTGAGAGAGTAGTACAGGTAGTGTATTCTCCTGTAGTCACCCCTTGTCTGTCAACCTTTTCAGTAACAAATTCAGAGCGACTGTTTAATTCTCATATTCTCATGCTGACAGGGAGTTATGATAATGCATGGAGCCAGTATTGGATTTTTCCAGGGAGATATCCGATTGTTGTCAGATGACTTGTGCACCCTGAAACCCACAGTGTTCCCCGTGGTTCCTCGACTCCTCAACAGGATGTATGATAAGGTATGTGGGTGATACATACCCTCAAAGATGTCAATCAGGTGTTAATGTAAAGCAGGCTGTTGTAACAAAAGAAACTTACAACCTTATTGCATGAATGTAAAACAGAAATCAAGACTCTGAAATCAAGAGGAACTCCATCAACATATGTTGTGAGGTGCAAGTAAGGCACATTGACTTAATGGTGTCATACTACAATGTTTTTGCATCTTGAAACACCATAAAAATGTTCAAGTTGTTTTATGATTAATCATAAAACGTCTGTGTGACTGCACAGTTGCATAGCAACTATATATGAAGAGACTGCTGAGAGTAAGGTGGCAAATAAAATGTTAATCCATCCATCCATCCATCATCTACCGCTTATCCGGGTCCAGGTCACAGGGGCAGCAGTGTCCTCAGCGAAGACCAGTGGCCCCTGTCCCCGAAACCCACATTGTTCCTCCTGAATCCAAGGTTAAACCAACTGCCAGACTCTCCTCTCCAGTATCCAGGAGTAGACTTTACAAGGGATGCTGAGGAATGTGATCCCCCTTTAGTTGGAACACACCCTCTGGTCCCCCTTCTTAAAAAGAGGAACCACCACCCCAGTCTGCCAATCTAGAGGCACTGTCCCCGATGTGGCCTTTGACCGCCGCCCAATCCACATTGCACCTGACCCTTATGGCTCCTCTTATGGGTGGTGGGTCCACGACAGGATGAACTCATGTCATCCTTTTGGGCTTGGCCCGACTGGACCCTATGGGTGGAGGCCTGGCCACCAGACGCTTGCCTGCGGGCCCCAACCGCAGGCCTGGCTCCAAGGTGGGGTTCCGGTGACCCTCCGGCCAGGGTGTACTGGTTCCTGCCACTTCTCTTATTAAGGGGTCTGTGACCGTGCTTTGTCTGGCCCCAGTTTGCCTTGGGAGACCCTACCAGGGGCAATTGCCCCCGACAACATCCCTCCACCACGATAAGGTGGCAGCCATGAAGGAGTCAAATGTTAATGGCTCACAATTTTTAGTCCCCCAAAGAAGGCTTGTGAACACATCCCTGGATTAACTGCAGAACTTACTGGGCTGCTTCATTGTGTGTTGGTTGCTTGAGTCTGAGAGTTTGTTTCTCATTTTAGCCAGTTTTCCTCCTAACATGCTGAATAAATTTCATGTGAGAAACTTTATGTAAATGTTTGGCTCTCTATGTGCAGAGCGATGCCATTTTTTGGCATTTTTTCTTGCAGTTTTTTCCCTAAAAATAATCTCATCCTGCTTTCCTTTTACAGTCACTGTCATTTGCTGTAGAAAAAAAATGAAAGGGGCTGTGATTTCAGCATGCTGTTAGTTGTCTGGTGTCACTCCTTTAAGCCATCCTTATTTACTTCTTGGTATGTGTCTCCTCAGATCTTTGGGCAAGCCAACTCCGGTCTGAAGCGCTGGCTGCTTGGTTTTGCTTACAGGAGAAAGGAGGCAGAGATGATGAGGGGTATTGTGAGAAAAGACAGCATCTGGGATCGACTCATTTTCCGGAAAGTTCAGGTACACAACAAACAGCAAAATCTCAATGCATCACTTTAAATTTTAGAGATAGATTTACAAAAATAGTTTTTACTTTGGTTGGTTGAAACATTGAATATTTTAAATGACATTTTTTGAACGTTGCATAAAATACAAACATTGTGAGTATTTTAATTGGATTGCAAAAATTCTGGGAATTTTCAAAGTTGCAAACTTTCCACAGGAATTTTGGGAAATTAATGGGAATTTTTCGGTAATATACATTAATTGCATTTACCTGGTCATATACATCTATTAATATGAAACATTTTGGTTTGTTATAAGCAGATGTGCATGCAAACATGTCTGATGCAGTATTTTTAAATTACATTATAAATGAATTATGTGGAATTTTCCCTAACTGAGTAAAACTGTTATTAATGCAAACCTCTGAAAATCATACACGTTGTGATGAACATTTGTTAGTTTAACTGAAATGTGTCCATTACTTAAAGTTAAACCACTTCATCAAATATATTTACCTCAGTGGAAATGCTGTGGGCTCATGAAGTAGTGATTAATGATCAAATATGCCTGGAATTGTTTGCACATGTGATTCATGGTGCACAGTTGAATTTGCATTCAGTCATGTTGATTCAACCAGGATCATTTTTTAATACCTTTTTCAAGTTGATAGAAAAGAAAAAAAAAAAATTCCCAAGATTTCTGAGCAAAAAATCTCCAAGGATTTTTTTTTTGTAATTCATTAAAGTTGACGGCAACAAAACCTGAAAGATTTCCAATTTTACCAAGCGAAAATTCCCATGGCAGTTTTCAACTTTCCTGAAATTTACTGGAAATTTTTCACCTCTTTGCAACCCTAATTTATAACTAGCTGTTAAATGTGTCATTTGGTCATGGCGTAACTTTGTTGAGACTTTGGAGACAGCTCACAATAAACCAAACCACTTTGAATGACTGCATTAAAACTCATTTTAAATCAGTTAAGCAGGATTTGAGATTGAATTTTTTTTCAATATCATTTCAGTTCAGAGAGACACTCTTTGTTAGTGAGGATGAGTAATAGAGCACAGATTCACACAACTCCTACTTACAACTTTGAAAACTGCTTTACAGACTAGTACTCATGGGCTGGAAATGCATTGCTGAATCGTCAAACTGAACCTGAGTTGTGGGAAATGAAACTGAATACTGAATTATTAGATTTTAGGAATATTGGGAGTTGAATGATCAAGGGGGTTAAAATACAGTTTCAAAGAAAATAATTCAGTTTAAAGTCATACTCTTTAAATTCAGTTTTTAATGCAATTATTTAAAGTGAGCATTTCAATTAAGTACAAGTATTCATATTCAGTTTATAGTGGCACATGTCTCAGCCCATAGAGCAGTGAGGGTTATTCTCTGTGACTCTCTGGACTGAGCAGCTGAAACTGGCTCACAGCTTTTAATAGACACCAGGCTGCTATCTTCTCAAGAATAGCAACAGGAGCAGACATTTGGTTCTATCTAAACTTTGACTGTAGGTGATGGATGTCTTCTCTTCAACCTACCAAAAAGGTGAAGGCTGAGACTAGGAAATGTTTCACCAGATTTTAAACAAGTTTCAGCTGCTTTCAGGGCTTCTCTTTTATTGATAATATTTAAAATGTCTTGTTTGTAGGGTTGTTCATATACATAAACACAGAGGAAAAATGCAGTTAAAGGTGTGTTAAAGTGCATAGCTTTTCTGCATCTTCACCATGCAGAGGATACAGCTGAAAGGGTTAACTATGAGTGTGCTGCCCTCTACAGGCCAGCCTGGGAGGTCGTGTGCGCCTGATGATAACAGGAGCTGCTCCCATCTCTCCTACTGTCCTCACCTTCCTCAGAGCTGCAATAGGTTGTCAGGTAACTCCAACATGACATGTAATTCACGTTTGTCTCAATTCATCAAGCTGTTCTATTTTCAGTTTTTTTCACATGTTACGTAGTCCTCAGTAGTAGGACCGGTGGCATAAATAAATAGTTTTGGAGTAATCATAATAATGATCATTTTTCCTCTTTGTCAGTTCTATGAAGGCTACGGACAAACAGAGTGTACTGCTGGATGCTCCATGACCTTGCCTGGGGACTGGACTGCAGGTAGTGCAGTTTGCTCTCCTGATTCTGCATGCTGATAGAAGAGACGATGTTCACTGACTCTAATGAGTAATCATTTAAAGCTGCTATGAAGCAATCAGACCTTTCAGGTTGTCTTAAGATTAACTCTGTTCCCAGGATTGAAACCAAGTAACATCCTGAATACCAGGGGTGTAATGATTCGTTGAAACAATGATTTGATTGGTATCACACTTCGTGGAGGCTGATACAATTCAAGGACGATATTGGTTTCATTTAGAACAATAAGATCCAAAACAATTCAGTGACTTGAAATCGATTCAGTAACTTTTTAGCCAAAAAACTCAACAAGTGAGAATATGAAATAAACATCTGGATACTGGACAGTGCAGGCGAAGTTTCCTAGATTTCTGTTGTTTCTGATAAGGTAATCAGGTATGAAATAATAATGGATCTAAATAGAGCCAGGAAGAAAAAATCTGATGTACGATATTTTGGCCTATGACTCATATACCATTGGATATATGAAATAAGAACATTGATAAACACAGGATATATACTGTACATAAAAACAAATTCTTATTATACCCCAAATATGACTCAAGACAAAGACCCAGAACACCACTAAATTAAAATAAGGAACTTGACTTCTGGAGTTTTCAGTACTCTTTACAAAGAGTAACTGTGATATGTTTCTGTGATGAAAGTTGTAAACCTAAGGTCGTGTATGCTATCAGTGTATGCTAACCACTAGCATATTAATGCAATTTCCATATACGTGAGCAACAAGCTAGCTTACAGTTTTTTTAGTGCTGTTTTTGGTACATCAGAAGATGTATAACATGTTGTATGTATCGAATATAGATTTTTGCGTGTGTTCAGTTTAACAGTGCTTCCTCAGTAAAGCTTTAAGTGTAAAATCCTGAATCAGAGTTTTCTTGGGGAAACTGTTTCTATCTGCTAAGCTGAGCCATGGACTGTTGGCTGAATGGGTGCCAGTGACGTCAAAGACAGGCAGACTCATGGAGCAACGTTAAACGTCTCTTTCATTAAAAGTGCACTAAAAAGCAAATCCGTATAAAGACTGCTGTGCGTAAATCCTGTGTGTTACTTCCTCGTATTGATACAATTAATTTGTTACCTTTTAAAGCAATTTTATATCAATTTATGTCGTCCAGAAAGCCAACTTGCCGAGCACATATCAGTGTAGTTGGATCGTAGGAACATAAATCGATGTAATACATGAAACGTTACACCCCTACTGATTATCTAACATTCAGGCAATCTTTTTACTCTGTGAATGTGGTGTGACTGGGTTAACTTGGCATGTAGTTAAAAGTGCTTTGAGACTCATGGTAAAAAAAGTGATCTGTCCTGTCAGAACAAGCTGAGTTACTTCTGGCACTCCCTCACTTTGTCTCATGCCATGTGATGCATGCTCCCTCCTTATCTCACCTCAGTTGGCCCATGCTCTACTTTCAGGATCCCACATCTCCGGTGTCCCTGGTTCTTAAACTGATGACACTACCTGTCTGTTCTCTTCCCTTTTTGTCCTCTTTCCTGTTTGTCTTGTCCTATCTGTCACTTATTCCCTTTCTTTCACACTGTGGTGTAGCACGGCCCTCCCCTCCAGCTCACATCAGGGAATAAATAAAGTTTGATTTGATGGAGTAGCCTACAGGGAGGGCTGGTGATGGTCACTGACAGCAACGTATCATAACTATTTATGTTTACGTTGACATCGGACATGGTGCTCAACTGGAAGGACAAATGCAGACAAAGGAAAAAAACAAAAACAAAAAAAAGGGGCTTTGAATGATCCAAAGACAAGGAAAAGATGCTGTATAACAGCAGTCTCTTAATCATTCCAGCCCTCTTTTTTATTATCTTTCAAATCCAGATGTTTTCAGAGGGACTGTGAGGACTTTTTAAGTCATCTTAAAAAAAGTCTCCCTTTTAGATATATAACTGTTTGTAATCCACAACCTAAAATGAGATTATCAGTACCAATAGAGGTTATTGATAAATGCTATTTCTTAGCTACTTCTTTGTCTCTATGACAACACCATGCCAGCTGACAAAAAATAGTGTGAGAAGAGAGAGCTGTGTTTTTCACTGCTGAAAATGGTTAATGGGATTAATTTATTAGTGCATTAGTTTATTAGTGTATTAGAGCACGGGCTAAAGGCTAAAACACAAGCTAAAGGATAAAACATGAGCTAAAGGCTGAAATATGAGCTAAATGCTAAAACACGAGCTAAAGGCTGCATTACGAGCTAAAGGCTAATACACAAGCTAACTTGTTTGTGATAAAGTCATAGACTGTATAATTAATGGATGTAGCGTCCTTGACGTCACCCGCCTGTTTCTGAAACAGATTTTTGAAGCAAAACGGCGGTTGTGGTTGTTTTGTATAAGAGGCGTGCTGTGAGTCTCCACAGTAACAGTCATAGAGCGCTCCGCAGTCACGTAAGCTGCGCTGTGCCTCTGATTTGACAAACTGGCGATCTTAATATTGTTGAAACTGCAGAGTTAGAAAAAAATCCACTTACTGTACAGTGCGTGCCGTTAGCAAAATTAGCGATTCAGACAGGTGAGATTTTTTGTCCCAGGCTGTAAACATGTTTATTTCTTCTGAGAAAATGCCTTTTTTTGGCTTGGTGTGTTCGTGACTCCTGGCACTTCTGGAGCCATCCTCAAGCGGACAACAGAGTGGAGCTAAACAGCGTTTAGCTCCATTCTGTTTCTTTATAATGACTTTGACTGGCAAGGGGTCTGTACTGCAGTGATCTGATCAAACTTGAGAGTCTGTCAATAAAATGAAGAGTGAGGTTACGTTAGCTCTGCTAGGAAGATGAGCACTGGCAGGACATAATGAGGAGTGGCAAATGTTACACAACAGCCTACAAATACGTCTCACAGCACTAGGCTGTGAATCGTGCTAAATATAGCTGGCTACTAATCTACGGTACAAACTCACTGAAAAAGTTTGCTTGTTGTCACATTTCAAACAACAGCGCTGTGTAACTGTTGATAAATACCTTACCTCATTGCGATGTATCCAATAAAAAGAAAAGTAGTGCTTAAAAGACGATCTTGTGTCTCTTGTGTCTAGAGGGTGCATAAATGCCAAGAACTAAACTTCAACTTGTCTGAACAGGTCATGTTGGAGCTCCTCTGCCCTGTAATATCGTAAAACTGGTGGATGTGACAGAGATGAACTACCTGGCATCAAATGGAGAAGGAGAGGTGAAAAACTGCGACCACTATTACAGATAGCGCCGTCTTACTGTCAGTTACTCATGAGTGTATTTGTGTTTTGATTTCAGGTGTGTGTGAAGGGTCCAAACATGTTCCAGGGCTATCTAAAGGACCCGGAGAAGACTGCAGAGGCTATTGATGCAGACGGATGGCTTCACACTGGGGACATTGGAAGATGGCTTCCTGTAGGTTAAGTTACAAGTTTTTAGTTCAGCGTCACTCAATTTACTTTGGTTATCTGACTTCATGTTTTTCTGCCAAAGTAAGTGTGAGATTAGAAATGTCTGTTTCTCTAAAGCAGCAGACTTTTCATAGATATTTAGACCAAACTAATCTCACGTGTACGTGTTTGCAGAATGGCACACTGAAGATCGTGGACAGGAAGAAGCACATCTTTAAGCTGGCACAGGGGGAGTACATTGCTCCTGAGAAGATAGAGAATATCTACTCGAGGAGTGATGCAGTTGCACAGGTCTTTGTGCATGGAGACAGTCTGCAGGTAGGTGGACTATTTGACTGCTTTTGATTTAAACTTCTTTCCCCATGAAAAAAGTGACTCCATAGCCCGACCCCTCTCACAGTCTGAACATGTTTACTGTGTTTATCGTGTTGTCTCCAGGCCTGCCTGGTAGCAGTGGTGGTTCCTGACCCAGACTTCCTCCCTGGCTGGTCCAAGAGGACCCTGGGACTGGAGGGCAGCTATGAGGAACTATGTACCAGAGAGGTAACACTTTCACTTTCTCTTATTCAGACATAAATTACCCCTCTTGTAGCTTGGGGCTAGTGAAAAGTACATGCAGCAGTTGAAAAACTTTGAATGATTAAAGACGTTAATAACTTGTTAGACCCTGTTTGTACAACAGCAGTATTAGGATGAAACACAAAATGATTGTTGCATTTCGGCCTCTTTTTTACACTGAAAAGCTGTTTCAGCCGACCTAAAACGCAACTTTTTTAAAAAGTGGAATTTTTCTGAAATGCTGCAGCCTCTGTTGCTGTATATACACCAAGCTGGAGTTTTCAATGGAAACACTGACATCACGCTCCGTTTTGTGTGTGCGCATTTCACCTTCAGTGTGGCAGACTATCAAAAGATGTCTGCCGCTGTTCTATTGCCACCTACTGGCCTTGTATGCATACTACAGTGTTTTCAGTCCCTCAGCGTTTCTGTGTAAACAGATTTTTTTTTCACAGCATTTTTTGCATTTTGAAACGCTGTGAAGCGTCGTCGTATAAACGGAGCCTTAATTTCATTTTTCAATCGCAGCACCAGCACTGAATGATTTATTATTTATTTATTGTTGGGAAATGTTTTACACTGTGGGGCCATATTTTTGGAGAGTTTGAGACTACAAATTAACTATTGCTGTACTGTACCTTTAAACAGCAACCTATTATAAAAGATAAGAGTCACTGTAAGTTACGAATATGACTAATAGCACTACAAACAGTTATTTTTTAAGAAGCAGGGTGCTTGAAAATTGAGAGAGCTAGATTTTGTCTCCCCCGTGTGACAGCAAGCTGTAACTGGCTTTGTGTTTTTAAACCCCAATGCATCCTTGCTTTCAGTCATGAAAATGACTTCATCTTTTTTTCCCTTTCTTTGATTTTTCCTGGGTTTTGAAGTTTCACTACTTTTAGTTATATTAGCTGTTTCATTTATTTTTCTGTCTTGACTGGATGTCTGCTGTTCAGCAGTTGAGTAAGATTTGACCATGAGTATCAGTACTTTGACTCAAGTACTGGAGTTGAGTACTTCGTCCACCACTGGACAATTCTTCCTTGTTTTATCTTAACAGGAGGTCAAAGTAGCCATCTTGAAGGACATGGTGCGACTGGGCAAAGAAGGAGGTCTGAAGTCCTTTGAGCAGGTAAAAGATCTAAAGTGTCTTTGTACCACATGGTAGCTCTGTGGTCTTCTTTTCTGAGACGTGTGATGTTGTTTTGTCACCCTCCCTAACACAATCTGCCAAAATGTGTTTCCATTAGGTGAAGAGCATCTCCATCCACAATGAGCTGTTCTCAATAGAGAACGGTCTTCTCACCCCAACACTGAAAGCAAAGAGGAACGAGCTGCAATCATACTTCAGATCACAGATAGATGCGTTGTATGCTGAAATCAATAAATAGGCAGAGAGGAGCACAAACAAAGAAGAAGAATGCACACAACTGGAGTACCAAAGGTGCAAAAAGAAGGAAAAAAGACAGAAGTAGAAGCTTGAAATGAAAAGGTCCTCAGGGACCAAAAAGATCTCCAACCTGTTTTGAATGGGTTTGGTTCAGAGCATTTAGATCATAACAAACAGCCTCTGTGATCTGGAACAAAGAACATGAAACATCTGAGGGTCCACCGTTGATTTTATGCCTCAGATGTGTTTATTGATGAATTTGCTTTGCCTTCAGCGTGTACAGGAAAAAATATAATATGAAGTGTTGATTTGAATCATTTGTTATGAACTCCATGAAGGGAATTTTAAAGGGAACGTCAAAGTGTAGCATCATTTCTCTCAGGACTTATATTTTAGGAACCAAACGCTGCACCTCCTACATACAGATATGCACACACACAGAAACACACACACACTCATACAGAAACACACACACACACACACACACACACACACACACACACACACACACACACACACTTTTTAACCTCAAGGGCAACAGAGAAAAGCTGACCACCTGTAGGAGTTAACCAAGGGATCAATGCACATAAGCAGCCATATTAATGAACTGATCCAGACTTTGACATTTCTGTGTCTTTGATGAGATTTCTTACATGTTGCATGATTTTTCTCTGTTCTTTGAATTGTTTCACTAAAGAGTAGGAAATCAAAAGTGCATTTGAGCATTGCTGTTGTTGTGGTTGAATTCTTTAGCCTTGTTAGAAAATAAGCTTTGATTCAGGTACTGAGGAATATTCAGGGCGTGAAAATCTGTCATTGCTCTAATTTATTTATGAAAATAACATTGAAAGGAGAGACTTATTAAAGGAACAAATAATACATTTGTATAGATTGAAGGTGTCCGAAATATAACTTGAAGGAAATCCTTTTGAATGTTTATGACTCAGGACATATAAAACTGTCAACACTGTTATCATAAAAGTAATATGAAGGGAAAGATTTGTTGAAGGAATCAGTTATATGAATGTTATTAAACTGAAGTGAAAAAACACTTTGAAGAAAGTTTTCATGAATGTTGAGAGTCAGGGTAGTAATTTTGTATTTGTTTTGTCATCTCTGATTTTTATTGTAAAGATTTTAATTAAAGATGATCAAAATTATCTGTGTACATTCTTTTTTTTTGCCCTCAATCTAAAGAAATTAAAGAGATTAAAAAAACTTCCACAGAGAATAAGACTGAAGTCCAGAGTTTCAATTCACTGTCTGACCAAACCACTGTGCCACATGCATGAGGAAAAATATCTCGCCAGCAACATAAATCCAACATTCATGTCAAAGCCTTTTACAAAACCTTAAAGAACTACCAAAACACCTGACAGGTATAATCAGCCTCCTCACACCAACCACCCTACAACACTCGTATTATTTATTCTGTGATTCATAATAAGGACTGTCACACCAAACATCATTAATTGTTATTAACCTTGGTTCACACTCTACCCTGCTGTCCAACAGAGGACATGTGGGACTGATGACTGAAGAAAAAGAAAAAGGCATATTTTTACCATAGATTTTTACATTTAGGTCTGTTAATAATGTAGTTATTGTGCATTTAACAGGCTGACGGAACAGGAAAGAAATACCTATTCAAAGGATTATTCATTTCTAGTGCGAGGGAGCTGGAACTGCACTTTTATTTACTTTTGTTCAATTCTATTTTTGCCTTTTTGGGCGAGTGACTAATGAACCCTTCCGCTCGCCGTAGGAGTGGAGTAAGTGTCACAGATGATGAGTTAGCGTTCAAGCTAAAGGTATATTCAGAACAAATTCTGAGTTCAGGTTAGCTATACCCGGTGCTATGTCAGCTTTAAAGTATGGTCATAATTGTTGTAATTTTGTTAAAATGAAAATATTTGAACCGAACAACTTTAAATTTGTAACCACCCACCCCTGTGTCTCCAGAATGGTACAGTCCGGAACTTGAAGCATTTTGCGGGAACTTTATCAGTCTGTTTAGAAATTTGAGTCAGCTCCCGGCGAAATGAGGTGAGACATATAAAGAATTGTTAAATCTATACGATATTTTACTCAGAATATGACGGTGTAACGTCGACACGTCTGTTTAACTCGTGACAGCACACTGAAGAGTGAGCTCTAACCACTGGAGTTGTTTAAAACCAGTGAACTCCTGTAGTGACAGCTGTAGCTGTAGTGTTTGTGTGGCTAAATTGGGCATAAAATATGTTCTGAACTAAGTAACATAAATAAACAGCCTGCTTAAACTAATACCTCACAAACAGTTATTAGTTTCATATTTTTGTTAAAATCACAATGTAAACATTCACAGTACAGGGTGGAAAAATAATGTGAACCCCTGGGTTCATGACTTCTTCAGGAGCTAACTGGAGTCAGACAACCGGGAGTCCAATCAATGAAACCAGGTTGGAGGTGTTGGTTAAAGCTGCCAGTGTCCACTTAGGGCTTCCACAATACAACTGAAGACTTGTAATTTCAAGGAAAATAGGCTTTGTAGCGCAGTTTCATGGAAATTAGTGAGGCTGTTTAATGCTGATGTCATATCTGTTGTCAGCATCAATCAACAGACTGGAGGATGTATATCTGAGTCAGTATTTTAACAGTGTTCAGGCACAAATATTAATATTTATGGTGTCCTCATTGTTTCTACAGTGCCAAAAGGGGCAGAAGAGCCAAACCACAAAAACCCAAGACTCAGGTAAGTTGTAATTGGTATGGTATAAAAATACAAATACATTCATTCATTCATTCATCTTCTGTACTGCTAATCCTGTTTAGGGCTGTGGGTAAATAGAAAGACAGGAAAATAAAACAATATACATACAATTATGAAATAATCAGACTTCAATCAACAATGATCCTAAACTCTCATTAAAGTTATTTTGGCCGAGACATTTCTGTGTGTTGCATGAGTAATATCTTTTATAATGGATGATACCACTCCACCTCGCCAATTCAAAAACAGGAAGGTCCAGCTATGGAGGACATGGACTCCCCCAACCTGTCTGCAATAGAGAGAGCCAGCTTCATGGAGGGGCTCCCTCAAAGCTTTGGTGAGTCTTTGCGAAAAGCCCTTTTCTTATTTTTTGTCCACTACAGCACCGACATCTTTGCCCTGTATTATTGATCCTGAAATGGCACAATATAGGTGTAACAGTGTTGCTGAAGCAATCCATTACTAGCTCCAGTGTAGTAATAGGGTGGCTTGGTCCACTATCACATCTTCATGACCTCCTTTTACCAGCAGTTAAAGAAAAGGACTTTTGACTGTGTTTGTTTTTAAGAAGTGGATGCCATGAACCAGTTTGTCAGACAGTGGCTATCTGTTTGTGGACCACTGTTTTGAACCCACTCAGTTCTTCTACCACGTAAATATTTCAAACCAGAAATGACCATATTTGATGGAGGAGGCATTGTAACAAGCTCAACAAGACTGAAACTCAGATATAGACTTATCAGTAATCATCAGGTCCTAATGGTAAGCCTGCTCTGTCAGCTGTTTGATGACGATGAATAAAGAAAAATTATTTTGGTTATTATTTCAAAGGAACAGAAGCCTACAGTTTGTGGGAGTCATTCTCTTATAAAGTATGAGTGACTTAATTATATGAATTAAACTGGATCATTTCACATGATAAGAGTTCACAAAAAAATGCTGATCAAAAAAACTAAACCAAACTGAACCAAAGGCTCTGCTTCCCTGCAGAGACAGCCACTATGAACCTCAGACCTGACCTCATGCTCTGGTAAAAATCATGTCGCACTGTCCACATCATAGAGCTCACGGTGCCTTCGGAGGATGCAGTGGAGGAGGCCTACAAACGCAAAAACCTTAGGTATGCCGAGCTGGCGGCTAATGCAGAGCAGCGTGGCTGGAAAGCTGAAGTTTGCCCAGTAAAATTCAGCTGCAGAGGCTTTGTGGGCCGACTATCAGGCTGCTTTAGGACTTGGGAATTTGCAGCCAATCCCAACGCCATGCCATCAAATCCCTCTCAGGAGCAGCTTAGCAGGCTAGTCAGCTCTGGGTAAAAAGGAGAGACACTTCCTGGGCCCCGAAATAACCTCTAGGACAGATTACACAGAGGGGGGGTGAGACCCCACACCCACTACCCTAACCAGGGTTTTTCATCCATACCCCAGATCCCAACCCAGATGGAGGTGGAGACCTCTCACAGCCCTGCAAACTGATTCCCTTCTCCAACAAACGAACGTATGCCATCAAACATGTGGGGCTAAGGGCAGAGGGGGGGCACATCGGGACGCAAGACATTGGTGCGAGCTGGGTGTCTGGCTGGTGTCGGCCGCCATCCCACACATTGGCACCACATTTCCCACTGCTGGTGCTCCCCACTCACATTTCAGGTGTAAGATCTAACCAAGGGATTGTATCATCTAGTCCTTAACAGACCCCTGCTCAGGCACTCCCATATAAATAAAAAAACTTGATGTTGTAAATGGGCAAAGTGCATTTTCTCATCAGTATAAATCACTCAAGTTCCAGTGCATGAGTGTAAACCGTTCATGCACACTATGGTCCATATAATCCACTCTCTTGAGCTGACCAGAGACCTCTCGTGTTTTTCAGGTAACCCTCTGCACAGTACTGCTGTGGAGGAGGATCTAAACGTCTCAGAGAATCAAGAGAAAGAGGACAGGAAAGCTGAAGGAAAACACCCTCCAAAGACATCAAAGACTTTAGTCAAGCAGAGTGGAGATGCCGTGAAGAGGAAGAACACAGAGAGGGATGCAGAGAGTGAGGAAGAACAGAAGAAGAAGAAGAGGAGTCGGAGAAGTACTGTAGAGACTGTCACAGCTGGGTGAGAGTAAACATTACATTTATTTTACTTCTGCAGCTTTTTGTCTCTTTTAACCACTTGATCTGTGTCAAACAGGCCCAAAAAAGATGAAGAACCAGAGAAGAAGAAGAGGAAGAGGAAGGGAGCACGTCATGAACAGAGAGAAAAGCCAAACACAGACGAGGTGGAATCAGATGCAGGAGACATCCCCAAGACCCCAGCAGCCAGCAGTGTCAGACGACTGGTCACAAAGAAGCCTGCCAACAGGAGGAGATCAGTGCAAACGTCTGCAGCAAGGTGAAGCCTCAAAGTGCTGACTTTCAGGCTTTATTATGATATACTGAGACTCATGATTTTCAGCCTTTGAGAGGGGAGTGTGTCAGGGATCAGAGAAAGTAGTCTGTTGATTGTGAAGCTTGAAGCTTGGCCCATAATGCCCGGCTGTTTGTCCAGTACAATGGTTTATTTCAGAGTCCTTATCAATGTGTGTGTTTTTCTCTGTGTCCCAAAAAGGAAAGTAAAAAACCAGCAGGTAAAGAAAGACGGGGATAAATCAGAAGGTGGAAAGTCCGAAGACTCTGGGCCACAGGTGAGAACGACAAAGGTAATATCTCAAGAGAAGTTGCTATCAATAGGACGGGGCCTTATCTTGTGCACACAAGTTCTTAACCTTTGTGAAAGCAGCAGTGTCAATAATTCCCCTCACTATTTGTCACTGAATGTTATTATTTGCCAGTGATTTTCATTTCTGATTGTATGAAAACGGTTTGAAAATGTGTTTTTAATGGTGCAGCAAAGTGGCTAGTATTTAACGTCATATTATATATCTATATGTCTATATCTATATATCTATATCTATATATCTATATCATAGCCTGTATAATTAATGGACGTAGTCTCCGGGACGTCACCCATCTGTTCCTGAAACGGACTTTTGAAGCCAAACGGTCGGCGCGGCCATATTGGAAATGAGGCGTGCTGTGAGTCTCCACAGTAACAACCATAGGGCGCTCCACAGTCACGTGATCTGAGCTGTGCCTCTGATTGGACGAACTGGCGAGCTTGATATTGTGGACACTGCCGAATTAGAAACCCCCCCCCCCCCCCCCCCCCCCCGTACAGTGCGTGCCGTTAGTGAAATTAGCGATTCAGACAGGAGACATTCTTTGTACCAGGCTGTTAATAGGCTTATTTTGGCCGTGAAAACGGCTTTTTTTGGCTTGGTGTGTTTGTGACTTCCGGTACTTCCAGAGCCAGCCTCAAAGGAACACTCGAGGAACAGCAGACTTTAGCACTTCAGCATTGCCTCATATTTTCAGACCGGAGGTTGCCGCTTTATATATATATATATATATATATATATATATATATATATATATATATATATATATATATATATATATATATATATATATATATATATGTATGTGTGTGTGTGTGTGTGTGTGTGTATATATTTCATCTTTAGAGTAACTGCAGCTCACCATGCAGCTAGATCATAGTGACAACTTGAACACATCTTTTTTACTCTTTACAAGCAAATCAGGCCTCATTTTTTTCGACAAGACAAACCCTTGCTGAATTTCAGTTTTTGCAGTGCAGCTGCACCATCCCATCATCGGCTGAGCCATTAGCACGGCCTGTGTCCCTCACATACTGTCGTCATCAGAATAAACAGCATGTTGAAGTCAAAAGTGAATGTTTACAGTTGCTTTTTCACTCCAGGTTAGAGAGAGTTTACACTAACGCTTCCACAGAATCAGCTCAGAGGCTGTACGGGCTTCGTACAGTACAACAGTAGTTTACAGTGTTGTGTAGGTCAGAATGGAAACAGTATTAAAACACATCAAGGAAAAAAGCCCCTCATGGGATCAGTTTTTGTGGAGACTGTCAGTGTGCTCAGATGGTTTTGTGCTCCGTCTTTTTTACTTTTAGGAGGAATTGGATGCAGACACCATCCAGCAGAGAAGAAGGAAAGTTCCGTCTTCTGACGAGGATGTGACTGACGAAGACACAAGCTGGGTAAGGATGAACATCAGCAGACTGCTGCATTTAGGAGCAGAGCATTAATACTAATGTGACTAACATTTTTATTTTATGTATTTATTTATCCATTCATCTAGTTCTCTTTTTTTGTAAATATTTTGCATAATATATTTTCAGAACCCAAGTCAAAAAGAGATGCAGGGGAAGAGGAACAGTTCGGGCAAAAACACAAAGTCTTCACTTCAGAGCACTAAATCTGGAACTCCTTCTTCAGGTATGAGAAAAGTGTTATTCTACTTCTGACCAAGAAGAAAGTTCAAAACTGACGGCTCAACTCTGCTTGATGGGAGGGTGCGTGGTATTTGATGTCAAGGTGTGCATTTCTTGCTGAGAGTCAGAAGAGGGCATCAATGCCACGCTATGATCATACACTCATTAATCCCAGAGCCAGCTTAGCAGTTCATACCAAATACAACACGTGAGGAAAAGCTGGAAACAAACAAAAGACACAAAGCAGACCATAAAACAGTGAATTTCTTCAGTTTTAACACTAGTTAGACATAAACTGAATTTTATAGTTCAGACCAGTGTTAATGACCAACCACAGCACCCTCATACTGTCCTGGATGTGATGTGATGCAGTTCATGGTATTCTGTGTTTTGTACTGTTGAGATGGATCAAGTGCTGTGTTCAGTTTTAACTGTGAACATTTTGAGTCTTAAAGTTTTAATTCTTTCACCTGAAGACAACCCGTCTGAAGATTCAGACGAGGATGACACGGATAAGCAGAGAAGTAAGAAACAAGGCAGCCGGAGCGCCACAGAGCTGGAGGTTGTGCTGGACACCTTTACTGATTTCTGTGAGCAGTACAGGTAACATAAGACATCTCCTGGTGTTCCTCCTCCTCCTCTATCTTATCCTTTCAAATATTATTAAGGCACAATGACTTTTCTCAGTCAAACTTTTTTGAAGTCTTGGTGTTTGTTTCAGGGAGTCTGTGAAGTCGGATGCATTCAAACAGTCCATCAAGTCCTTCTCCACCGTTGTTAAACAGCAGCTCATGGAAAAGGTCTGACTTTTCTCTTCACACCATTTGTCTTATATATGTTGAAATTGTTTTCCTATTGAAAACCTATAACAGAAAGTTTAATTAAATTAAGTTAAAATGAAAGAGTTTAAGTGAAAACAATATTTTTTTAAATGTAAAATCTGACTTTCTATGTTTATGTTCTTTGTTTTTAACGATTTTAACTGCAGATTTATAACCAGAATGAGAATACATCAGTTCTTAAAACAGAGTGTTGATCAAGTCAACCACAAACCAAAACAAACACACGACAAGATGTTTAACAAACAAAACAACACTGAGATAAATGAATATTTATTTATAAACATCAGAAGTGTGTACTCACCACACACACACACACACACACACACACACACACATTTTCTCTGTTTTCACTCTTTCAGATCTCTTCTCAGAAGGAGCTCAAGGCTCTAAAAAGAGAGAACGCCAAGGTAATGAAATATCCAAACATCTATTTGATGAACTGTGATTAATGAAAGAAGCCATCTGTGATGTTTGAAAGATAAACCTGCCTGACTTTTCTGTTAGAACCAACATTGGATTGACAGTTTGGGGTTGAGAGCGCACAGACTGTGTAAAAAGTCTTTGTGTTGACACCTCCAGAATTATTTATTTATTTTAAATTGTATTATTATTATTATTATTATTATTATTATTATTATTATTATTGTTCTTGTTGTTGTTTGAAAAAAAGCTTGACTCGATTTAGGAAAACTTGTAAGTTTAATAATTTTGAAAATAAGGACTTATAAAAAATTCATCCCCCCTGTATACTGTGTGCCTTTAGGGGCATTTGCTTTTCCATCCTAAGCAGTTTGTTGAACCAGGCAGTGAACATGTTCATTTTTGCTTTGAATCAGCCTTTTTGGTTTGGTGTGTTTGTGGTTTCTGGTGTTTCTGCAGCCAGCCTCAAATGGTCTCTTGAAGAACTGCAGTTTTAACCATTTCCACTCAGGTGGTTTAAGACTGGAGATTTACGCTCGGTTGTGAGTGAACTGTTGCAAAAACCATCAGAAACCTGATTTTGCTAACATTTAAAATAAAGGAGATGAAACCTGTTCATTTCACAGAGTGTCACATAAATACCAGCTTGTCAGCAGAGTCAAAGTCAGCATCTCATCACACTGATGGAAGCATTTAGAGTACTTATAAGCTGAGGTACCGTTTAGAGTCTTGGTACATATAACTTTTTACATTACTATACTTAACCAAGACTACACTGAAAAAAACAAACAAAAACTGTTAAATTTATGGTAAAATATCAGAAGCTGTGGTTGCAAGGAATTTACCGTGAAAAAAAAAGGAGAAAACCATGAAAAAATGAAGCTAGTTTATTTGAAAAGTACAGTACTGTACAGTGGATTACAGTGCAAAACTTGTAGAAAGACAGATTGATTTTTACATATAGCCTCTTACTGTTACAGTGAGTGTAGACAGCCTGTCACCAGCATGATGTTTGTTGTGGCAGCTTTTGGAACTGTGAGTGAGGAGGGACGTGGAGCTCAGACAGCTGGACCGTTCCATGTGGTGCCCTCTTTTATTTAATGGTATATTCGTGGCAGCCATAGCGGCTGGTATTTTACTGTAAATTTGATGGGGTTTTTTTCACAGTGTATAACTATAACTGAATATATAATTTATACTGTAACTTTTTGTCTGTATTTGAAGCTCTCCTTCCATTTGGTGTGCATGTTTGTGTGTGTGTCAGGTAGGATGTATGATCCATAAAAAGACCCAGAGACTGCTGGATGCCAAACAGGAGATGATGACGTGAGTGGCTGAACAGTTCAGATTTTCACTGTCCAAAATGTACCATGTTACTTTAAAAATTAGAGACATAAGAGATCATTAATCTACCCTTCCTAAACAAATAAAGGTTTGTGTCATGATGGCAACATGTAATATCCTTACTGTTTGTTTTTAGGGCAGAGAGGAAAGTGATGTCCCTGAAAAAGGAGAAGTCTGAACTCAAACACAGATTAGCTGATCTGAGACGAGGCCAAGCGTTCCTGCATGATCTCAGAGAGCTCAACAGACTTTACCTGGACTACAGAAATGAACATCCCAAGAAGAAAGAGACGGTATATACACACACACACACACACACTCAGAGAGAGAGTCTTCATCATTAGTAATAGTTAAGAAAAACAAACTGTTTTTATCTCACCAGTGTTTAAATTCTTTCTCCTCCTCCTCCTCCTCTTCCTCCTCCTCCTCTTCCTTCTCCTCCTCGTGTCTAGTACGGGCCGTCCAGCCTGCCAGCTTTGCAGTTGGAGACCAAGCAAATAAAGGCAGTGGAGCAGAAGCACGAAAGAAAAAGTAACCAGTTGAGAAAAGGACAGAAAATGAACAGAGTTAAAAAATAAAATGTGACGCCACGCACCAACTTTCATATAAATCAAACTGTTTAAACATTTTCAAAATGTATGTGATTAGAGTTATTCTTACAGCCTTAAAACATCAGCTTTTACATTGTGTGCTTAAGATTAACGTGTACTCTGTTCACACTCTACCTGCTCTTGTTATTGCTGAATTATAAACTATCTGTGCACTGTAAAGATGGAGTGTAATGGTTCTGTGAGTGCTCTAGAAAACAGAGTTCAGGAAACGATGTGTTAAATAGTTTCATGAGTTTTTGGTTACTTTGACCTTTGTGCTCAGAAGCACTTGTATTTCTCTCATTAAACTTATTTGCAATCACTGACAGTCATACTTTCATGAAAATGCAAGATGTTGAATGAGAAACAACAATATAAACAAAAAACAACAAAAAATTAAACATTAAATGAAAAAATAATAAGCATTTAAAATGTGTTTATAAAACACTGATGATATTAACAAGTGAATAAAGAGACCAAGAAAAAGCAGATTTGTAAAATATAAACACCTTGAAATATTTTTCATTCGTTTGTTACACTTCGACATCATTCATTTGATAAAATTTCTATTTACAATACATCATGAATATGAAATGTGTGCTTTTATACCAAAATCAAGACAAAGAGCATGTCATTTCTCTTGTCTGGTGTTTTTCCAGTTTGATGCTGGTCACACCCTCCCATGTGATGTCACAACATGTGAATTTGGTCACTTTCCAGTTTCGATATGGAACTTTATTCTGAACCAGTATTCAGTAATATTGGAGGCTTTCAGTTTTTACTAACCGGTGACTTCAACAGGCACTGTTGAATGGAAATTATGCAACTCACATGACTCTTCTCCCCAGTTAACTATCACTTGGATGAACAAATACATTAGTATTGGTAAAATAAAAAATCAAGCATCAGTGGTTCGATAGTGATATTATATATTAGTGATCTCTTTGATGACAATGACCTGCTTTTGAAGCCTTGAACGATTCCTTTATGTGAAGTCATTTCACGTTACAAGCAAAGATATTTATAACTTTAGGAATAGGCTTCATTACAGAGTTATAACTGTAATGAAGCCTATTCCTAAAGGTTTAATAAACAGTCATTTACAATTCAAAGACTCACTAAGGATTAAATCTACATCAACACAAAGTGGTATAGATTGAAGAAATGAAAAATGTAACATGTCTTCACAATGTCGTCACTATAAAACCCTAGATGTTTTGGTTTTGATTTTCTCCTCTCTTTTGTTTATTGGAGTATTTGGATTTGTTTTGAGCACATCTGTTGTGTTTGTTATCATATTTTTTTAACAAATGTTCAGGGGTTTTTAAAAAATGGTCACCTTCTTCCAAAGCAAGCTCTCTGCATGAACTGATTTTGATTTAACTTTTAAAAGCAGAAACACTGAGCTGTTTCCTCAACCTGTCCTAATTTACCTGAATCCACCCTGTCACTGCCACAAACGGTTCATATGTTTCCAAATGTTCTCGTGGAGGGAGGGCAGGGACATGTCCTCCTGACTGCAGCGATATTTAATGACAGTAAGCGAAGTGAAAGAGAAACCTCAGCCCTCAGTAACACTGTTTCATCAAATCTCACACACTCATGCAGTGACACGTCGAGGAGTTGCTCTGCAGGTTGGTCTGTGTGTGCCTGAGGTGAGGGTGGGTGCGACGTGTTGTGGTTTCAGATTGTCCCGCCCACCAGGAAAGCGCTCTCCTGATTGGCTCAGAGTTTCCAGCCTGTACTTTGAACGGACTTAAGGTACAGTTTGGAGATAGTAGTCCAGGGAAGGAGCAAGAAGACCTGTCCACAACAAACTGACCAACAACATCCGAGAAAGAAAGGGTATGTTTACGCTGAGATTTATTAACTAATATTCAGATGTATGAGGTTAAAGCGGCACGTCTTTGTCTTTGTTTTACTGGCCTGATAATTCAGCCTTCTTCAGGAAGCACCTGATGAACGAGTTTCCCGGTGAAGCCTTCATTCAGTGTACGGATGTGTCAGCATGCCGTGCTGAGGCAGTGTTTCATAACGAGTAGCACGAGACGCTTTTTTCTATGTTTGATGGTCGTTTTGGTTCAGGTCATTTAGGGAATATTTTCCTGTTGGGAGTTAATCTGACAACACATGAGAGAAATCATTCCCTTTGAACAGACACGACCGTGATCCAAGGCACCGACCTACATTTGATGGTAGTTTCCTGCTTTGAAGGGAAACTCGCTCTCTCTCTCTCTCTCTCTCTCTCATTGTCATTGTCCATGCTACAATGTGAACAAACTCCTTAAAGAGCTAATATAAGACTTGTCCTTGTTGTCAGTGGAAAAAAAACCAACACAATAACAACAAAAAAACTGGTATTCTTGTTTTCTGTTGCAAAGGGTAAAAGTTGAATTTCATTCAACAAAGGGAATGAATTTGGCATCCTGGGCCAGTTTGAGTTGGAGATGGGATCAGAAATCCCCGATGAGTCATTCAATGAATCAAAGTTTCAGCCACACAAACAATTTGTAAATCTGCCATGTGTTCAACACTAATCACTCCGTTAGCCTAATAGCATAATGGCTTAAGTCATGTTACAGTTTTCAGAAAAGAAAAAAAACTTTTTTAATTTATATTTGTTATTTTTAATACTATTTATACTATTATGTTGATATTATTAATTTTATCATTGCTAACATATTTATTTTATTTAAATTTCTCTGACTTGGCACTTGTGCCATGAGGCTCACAAAATAATAATAATGTAGCGTCTATGGAAGAGTGTGTTTGGTTGGGTTGCAGGGGATCATGGGAAATGTTGTTAAAGACAGATGTTATTGGATTCCTGCACTGTTAACAAGATGTTGTAATGCTGTCAGTTCATTTGTTGTTGTTGTTAAGGCATGCAGTAACTCAGGTTAGTTTTTTGGAGAATCACAACCCTGAGTGAAATGGTGTTTGCTGGTATTTAGAATCAGAGAGAAACACTGTTGTGTGTTTTGTGTTAACTGCCTTTGACTTCAGTAAAGCGTGCCCTGCAGCTCTATAACTCCTGACAACCTGTCTGTGTGTCATTCACTATTCCAACACACCACAATAATTTAAATGTGTCTATCATATGACTTAGGCAATTATGCTATTGGGCTAACAACTTAGTTGTCTCAAAGTGTAGCTCAACAAACTACAGAAATAAAAATGTTTCCTTCACACAAATTTCACACAAGATGTGCAACTTTTTTGCATCATTAACTACTTAAAGAACACACACAGAGGTTACCAAATGTGACTTCCCCTCTTATTGCTGTTTGATCTGAAAGCCAGTCCTCCCTCCAGAGAGCTCAGATGGTTGTCAGATGGTATAAAGAAGCTGAGGTGTGAGGGTTTGTCAGCTCACCTGTAAAAAAAAGTTTTTCCCTGTTATTGTTATAAACTCATTAAGAGCTGAATTTATACCCTAGCATAGCCTCTCAACTTTCATGATTTAACACGTTAATCATCAATCTGAGCACAAATTTTTCTGTAGTAGTTTGATTTGAATTTATGACTTGAACATGGCATATTTTTTTTAAAATAGTGACATCTAGTTTAAAATATGTTTTAAATTAGCTTCAATCAAATAAGTTCTGTTTTCTGTCTCACCCTAAGGTGGCCCTGTGGGGCAAACAATAGTTCATAAAATGACCTGTTGGATATTCACACAGATCAAAACAAATAATAAAACACAAGACTGGAGTGAACTCAACTTATCCCAGAAGCTCCCTTCAGGAAAGGCAGCAGTCCTCAAACCAGATCCTTCTTTTTTAAAAACACAGGTTGAGGTGAACCTTGAGAGAACAGAGGTGAGACACAGAGAAACATACAGGTGTAATACCCCCCTCATTAAAACTAGGAATTAATATTTAGTAATGAACTCATCTTGTAAATTCACAAAGCTAACATCAAAAACTAAATTATTTATCCACTGAATTTAAGACTATAAAAAGAACTTAAAGTCTCATGTTGTCTGTTACTTGTCATGGCTGTGTTTGGATTAAAAAAAATTGCTAACTGTTAATTAACAAGTTAAAAAAAACCACAAGATTTAGGAGAACTACTGGGACTTACATCATCCCAGACCCATAAAGTCATAATGAAACTAACTTGCTTCAGATTTACACAGAAACAGCAACACACAAGGTGACAAAATGATCCCATTGCAGTCACCACTATGTGCAGATGTTGCAACTTGCACCCAAGAAGCAACTTAAAGTCACAGTTACACAGAGAAAATGTCACATACATCAAGTTACTGTACATAAATGTGCTTTATTGTAGACACACAGTGAGCAAATAAATCAGTCATGCTGCTTTGCCAAACTGTTAACTCACCTGGGATGCCCCAACCTGTCTGCCTCAAGAGATGACGGTCTCACCCATCTGGTCTTTAGTGGCTCACCAAGCTGGAGGCGTCACTAAACTCAGAGTCAGGGTTACCACCAAAAATAAGAAAGGTTACCTTCCCAGAGACTAACTGATCAGTGTGCTCAGAACTAAGAAAGGAAACACTGAATAGCTCTAAAACAAACAACTACTGATAACAATGTTCCATCAAAACAGAAGCTACCCAACTCAAAGTGATGGCCTCAGGTAACAAAAGTGGAAACTTTTCACACACCTCATGCAGCCCCTCTCATGTCAGATAACAAGTATCTCAGCAGCTGAAAACACCGAAGGTTACTCCAGAAAAAGCACATAAAAAGAAGAACATTAAAAGAAGCATTTTAAATATGACAGTTCTTTATGTGACAGTGTAATGGTAGTTAAATGAACCTACACATGAATGCACATGCACACAAGATATTAACACGACAGAGAGAGATGAACATCTGAAAGCAGGATTTTCCAGTGCTCCTTTTTAATCGTCATCATTCTCTGTTGTCTGTGCCTATCTGCAGGAACATGGCTGACGATCATGAAGACGTACAGAGTGCTGGGGACACCACTGATGCCCTCAGATTTTTTGCAAAGAAGTAAGTACAACACACTGAGGACTTTCTGTCTGCCTTTATTTCTCAAAACCTGCTTGTTTTCAACTTTAAAGTCAGGGTCATACACTCTCATTCAGACATGAGCACTGTAAGAGCTGATTAGACCTCTACGGTGCAACTCAGCTCGGCATTGTTGGTGCTAATCAGAACAATAAAAATACATTTTGTCCCAGTGTGACAGGTCTGTAGGGCCAAAAAGGAGCGCGTCTGATGTGCAAGATGCATTTTCTGTTATTTAAGAAAAGATAGTCCCCAGTACAATACAGTTAATTCAGAAAGAATTAAAAGACATGTCAGAGAAACTGACTCACAAAACTACAGAAAGAACTCAACAAAGAAGAGACATCAAAGAAGGAATCATACATACTGTGTTTAATGGAAGGGTTTCTTAAAGTTCATATAGATCCATGGCCTGACTAATATTCTGGTTTTACTTTCTTTTCAATTTAAGATAATGAATGTGCTACTGTTTAGATAAGAGAATTGTTGTTTTCACTTTCACTGTGATATTCCCCAAACTAATTTTTACACATCACATCTGCAGCACTGTGGGTTTGATGCAGTGTTTGATAGCTGCTTTTTAGCAGGTGTGTTATTGCAGAAGCTGCCATGTTCAAATGAACAATGTTGGCAGCTGTTTTTCAACTGTTAGAAACTTTGGACAAGTTTTAAGATGAGTGGTTTGCTCGTGGGTGGACACTGTAAAACAACTGCTTGTTACAAAGCCATGAAGCCATGGAGCCATGGTGGCATTTTATGTCTGTCTGAAGGGAACTCATGTTTCTCTAAATCTGGGGTCTTAGGAAAGTAGAGGTAGTTCTGCACAATAAATGCCTAAATCTAGATGAAAGTTCTTTTTTTAATGTTTCACCTAAAACCATTAAAGCAGTTTTATTGTACAAGGATAAATAGAAACAAGCCCTATTTGACATCTACACTTTCAGTACTTTAAAAAACCTCCTCTTTCAACAGGATGCTCCAAAAACTGTCAAACAAGTTTTTCCACTTATCTCTGAGCTTCATAAACTAGAAACAGATCACCTTCCTCTGACTTGAAATCCATTGATGTGACTATTCTCTGTGTTGTATTTTTCTCAGGTCAGACAGTGAGCCAAAGTCTTCAGAGGAAACCGACTCTTTGCCCCTCAGCAGCAGGACTAACGCAGCAGACTTTGACCCGTATCGATACAGGATGGACTACCCATGCATGGGAACCTGTCTGATCATCAACAACAAGAACTTCCATCCCCGCACAGGTAAGCCCACTGATTCAAGAAGAGTCACACACACACACACACAAACACAAACACACACTCACACACAGATGCATTACTGATCACATGAACAGCTGTCCACTTACTCAGTAATGATGATTAAAAAAATTAAATGTATAAAAGAAGAGCTACCGCTCATTACAGAGACACAGCATCCTGTCTCTTGACTATAGATGCTGACATTGGAAGTCTGCTGAATGTTTTCTTGTGTATCTCCTCAGGTATGTCAGTTCGTAATGGAACAGATGTGGATGGTGCCACTGCCATGAAATGCTTCTCCGCTCTGGGCTATAAAATAAAGTTTTTCAACGATCAGACTGTGAACCAGATTAAAGAGCTGATGTTCAGTGGTAAGAAAGCTTATTTCAAGTTGTGTTTTTACTCTCCTCACAGTCATGTTTTAACAGTGAGTCCATCATATGTTGTCTGTCATCAGGTGCTGAGCTCATGAAACTGATCAGAGGCATGTAGCAACTATTAGATGGTGTCATCTGAGTCTCTCTTATACTGTCAAACACTCATTGATATGTGTGAGTTTCAGGCACGTTAATTGTACAGATTTTTAATTTTTGTGAGGAGAACATATTTAATTTCACCTTTCGGTAACTAGGATCCCTAATGATGTAATATCAAAGTCAGAGTTGGTAATCAGATTCAGATAGACTTTTTGTTATTCTGGTTAAAATGGTCTTTATGTCCTGATGTCAATCAATACATGATGTGTTCTTAAAATAGAGTGTAAATATCTGCTGTCTACACCTGGGAAAACACCAACCAATCCTAGCGTTTAGGATCCAATTTATTAAACCAATCAAATCACGTCCTGCAGTTCTGCTCGCCTCCAGCGCATTTCGCTGGTGTGCTCTAGCCCTGATTCAATGCTCATAACCAAGAGGGATCCAAGTACGCTGGAGAATGGCAAAAAAACTACCAATACCCTGATTACTGCTAACATACAGCAAACAAAAACAATGTGCTGAGGACCAGTTTGAGTCTGTGGTTTTAATTCAGTCACAATCATCGTTTTAGAGGAGTGTAGGAGGGCGGGGGCTAAACTGAGTCCTAAGGAGATGCTACATTTGAATTCATGCTAGTTTTCTGTGACTACCAACCCTGACTTTTAAAAAAAAGATTTACCCAGCAACACCAGAGGAAAAAATTATGTGTATATGTATATTTATATATATATATATATAAATTTTACGTATTTGTGAAATAAAATAAAAAGAGGAATATGTGCTCCAAGAGTTGTGTGTTAGCCACTGTAAGAGTATGAAGTTCCAAGGCTCTTATTTTTTGAGTTATCTGGTCCCTGCAACTTTACTAAGTACGTAAAAGATAAATGCTTAAACAAGAAGAAAAAACTCTGACTTTTTCATTTAAATACACATATTTTTTAATGAAAAACTGAATTTAATAATGTTTTTTTTTTTTTTTTTTTTAAATAAAAAAATAAAAAAAACCCATCCCAATTTATGTTTTGCTGTGTGAGAGCTAAAACTGCCAGTAACCCCCCCCTGCTGTTCCTGGTATGCGTACACAGCAGTTAAAATAAAAGAGTTAATATGATATGATACGACACACATTATAGTGTGGACGAGTGACTAAACTGTTTCTGTCTGTCCTTGTTCCTGTGTGTCCAGTCTCCAAGGAGGACCACAGCAACAATGCATCATTTGCATGTGTGTTGCTCAGTCACGGAGAGGACGGCGGGCTTTACGGCACTGATGGCTTTGAAAAGTTTGAAAATTTGACGAAATACTTTAAAGGAGATAACTGCAAGAGTCTGGTGGGGAAACCAAAGCTTTTCTTCATTCAGGTCAGTTAAACATTTTTCAAATTGTCACACACCTGCACTTGTGATCATGTAAATACACACACCTGTTTATCTTGTGTTACCACTTGTGAAATGTTTCTGGGATCATGCTCTCAGCCGCCTGTTTGGAGATCTCACTCTTTAATGTTTGAATTATTTGACTGATGGGGATAAAAACTGCAGATGAAAATTTGAGACCAATGAAGATGTGAAGAAATTGTGTTTCAATGGAAACCATAAGTTGATTCCAGGCAGTTTTAAGAGGCTTTGAAGTAGTTACACATTAATGTCTGTTTAATGATTTACAAATATAACTATTAATCATAAATCACATAATAGGTATTGGAAGTTATTATTAGGGCAATTGTGATTGAGTTCAGCATGGTTTGGATGGCCTGTGTGACCGCACCCTAAAGGCCCAAACATGGGATACAGACTGAACCACGAGCTAAAGGCTAAAACACAGGCTAATCTGTTTGTGATAATCTTCATTCCAGCCCACATGCAGCAGTTATTCTGCAGTGATCTGATCAAACTTGAGAGTCTGTCAGTAAAATGAAGAGTGAGGTTATGTTAGCTCTGATTGGTGAGGTTGGAGCTGGTAGATGAGCTCTGGTAGGGCAAAATGAGGATTCGCTTACATTACGCGCTAGCCCACAGATATGTCTCAGAGCACTTAAGGCTAAATATAGCTGGCTACTAAACTACGGTAAAGACTTACAAAGTTTGCTTGTTGTTAGATTTTGAACAAAGAAAAGTAGTATTTAAAAAAAGGTTAAATCTTCATTTATTTGCTTTAAAACAAACACGCCTCGTTAAGAGTCATGTCATCACGACCCATTCCACCCAAAGGTGTCGCTGCAACCCACTTCAGACAGATAGTCCTCACAGACCCTTTAAGTGAAAGTAGGCTGACTGTGTAACTGTCTTAATGTGTTTGTTAAAATCCAGGTCTGAGTCCATGATCACACCCAGATTTCTGACAGGGTCAGTGGTTTTTATCTTTAATGTCTGGAGCTGCTCACTGACTTTTAATCTCTCTGCTTTGGCTCCAAAAACAACAACTTCAGTTTTTTTCTTTGTTCGGCTGGAGAAAATTTAGGCTCATCCACTGATATGTCATGTGTCCTCCCCTCAGATTGTGTGATGTGGTCCTCCTTGATATTAATAAGCATAACTGTTGGGATAGACCAATCAGAATGAAGTATTAGACAAAGCCATGTGTTGTTAAGAAGGCTGGTTGTAGTACGTGTGAAATTTCAGTTGAAATCTGAAAGATTTAAAAGTCAAACATACAGCAATGCAAAAATCAGAAAGATGTTATGAATAAACACTTCAGAATAACTCATAATTAGCTCTGAGTCTGAATGAGAACTACCACCACCCTCTTCATGTGGTGCCCATGCTAACTTCAAACCTCTTCACATGTATGTTATCTGGATCTCCTGTGGTATTAGGCATGTCGTGGCTCAGAGCTGGATGGTGGGGTTGAGACTGACAGCGTAGCAGAGGAGAGATCAGAGAGGATTCCTGTGGAGGCAGACTTCCTGTATGCTTATTCAACAGCTCCAGGTAAGCAGTGGATGAAGTAGAGAAGACGGTTTGTCCTTTAAAAGACTGTAAATGTTTTTTTCTGATAATAAACAGCTGATTTATATTTTTAATCCTGGTATTTTTATATTAATATATAATGAAAAAGCTATTGCTCTTTTATGTACGAGTGTAAATTAGGTGTTAGTGTTTAGAGAGCTTTAATAGCAGATTTGAACCCTATAAGGGCCTTGTTACACCCTAAAAGCGGCTCCAATCTTCTGAAATAACCTGCTCACTGAACATGATCCTGCATATCACACAGCTGTTTACATGAGACAATAATAATTTTAGAATTCACAGCTTAAAATAATCCAGATTTTTCTCTCTCTGGTGTTTTAGAAAACTCCTCTTTCAGCCTCGCTGAATATAAACGCTTTGTTTTAGCTGCTGTCTCTTTAAGGCCCCCCTCTCTAAAACCCCCCTTTACTCTGATTGATCATCGTCCAAAATGAACAGAAAAACTTTCAGTACAAATCAGCACTAACACAGCACAAACAAATGAGACCATGTCTGTTCAATTTAGACTATCTCCGGGGGCTGTGTGAACTTAGAGTGACCTTTAAAATACAATTCTAACTTCCGTGTGGAGACGCACAGAGCTCCTCAAGTCCAAAGTACAAAAATACTGGCATTTATATGATTCACTACATTAGAGATCACTGTGATAACTGAGTGGTGAGCAATTCCTGGTGTGACATTACCGCCAAACTTGGCAGAGAAGAAGAATTTGCGAAAAATGTAAACAGTGGCTGTTTTCCAAACCTCCTACTCCACCAGCAGTGCCTTCTGATCTTGCTGAAATTCAGTATGGAGTAGTTAGTATGCGAACACTGGCAAAATCTGCAGTATACCAAGAATTCCCGGATGTCCTACTGATCCGTGAAAATTTCTCAGTATGCATCAGACCAGACTACCAAACATACTGTTTCCCACAATGCACGGCGCTTATGCTGTTTCTCTATGGGGTTGGCACTCAGGTTTAGGTGAATTACCGCCACCTCCTGGAATGAGTCGGAACAACAACTACAATACAACACTTCAGTTAAACGGTCCGTGAGAAAAAGAGTAGTGATGTGAAAGAAAAGCTGTTAAAACTTCACTTTTAGCTTTAAAAGAGGAGTTTACTTCTACACATTCATTCATCATTATACTGAAGTTGTTTTTAACGACTTTACTTTTACTTAAAACTCTTCACTAAAATATAAAAACTATTCTCTTCCCTTGCTCTATACTATTCATTTACATTTATATTTAATTATAAATTTAAACATAAGAAATCCATCAGCTGTAGTTCCAGTTTCCTGAACTGAAAACCAGAGAAGCTACAAAACAGACCCAACAGAGCAGTCATACTACAGACTACATTCAAAAGTAAGTTCATCACTACCATAAATTCTTATTTTCAGTATGAATATCATTGATTATGCCATTGATTATTACCATTCAGACATGAGGTCCCTCCTGAAAACGAGATGTAGCATCTCAAGAGGCTAACCTCTAATAAATCAGACGACAGATCTATGGTTCATGGATCTGTCACTACCTTTAGCTCACACTTTAGTCCACATGTCTCCTCTTCCCTCCCTTCCTTCGCCCACACACCCAACACAGCATGGTGTGGATTTGCTGTTCATCATGAGACTGGGCTCCACATTCCAGATTTCCTGCTGCTTAACAGAAGGTTTTTTCTCGCCGCCATGATGGAGGGATTCATGATTGGCTACATGGATTCATGTTGAGTGTTGGATGTATATATTTGTATATATACACTGAACAAAAATATAAACGCCCCATGTCAAATACTGAAGACATATGAATTGAACCGCCCTGAGTGAGTATATACTGTCTTGTACTTGTACACAATGAATATTTTTCTTGATTTGTGTGCCACATTTGAGTCCATCTCTGTCATTGAGCATTTGCTCAGTGATGCAGTGAATCCACTCAGTACTTGGGTGTGGGATACACAAAAGCAGCTTAAACAGAATGATTAGTACTCAGGTACTCCTTACAGTGGGGACTATAAAAGGCCACCCCAAAATGTCCAATTTTGTCAGAAGTAATCATGCCTCAGATGTCTGTAGTAATGCGAGAACGTGCCATTGGCATGCTGGATGTAGGGATGTCCACCCGAGCAGTCGCTGCACAGCTGAATGTTCACTATCGGACAATAGGCCGTTTAAGAGTTCGTTTCCGTGAGACTGGCAGTACTGCAAATCAACCTCATCCATGTCGGCCACATGTGTGTCCGTGATCGTGTTCCAGTTCCGGGGAATGTGCGACAGCTCCGTGTGTCCCTCCAGGAAGAGTGGAATAACATCCCACAGGCCACCATAGACAACCTCATCAACTCCATGTGAAGACGATGTGTGGCTTCCTTTGAGAGACGCAAATGGTGGACACACAAGATTATTGAAAAGTGAATTTCTTGGCCCTGACCCCACCATGTTCCACTGAATGCCACTCATTTTGAGATGCCACCACCAAGATGTAATGGACTATTATCTGAACGTTAATCAATAACAAAATGAATTTTGGTTGATTTCATGTGCTGATTAACTGTAATGGTAATAAAAGCTGAAAAGAGTGACATGGGGCGTTTATATTTTTGTTCAGTATATATGTATATGAGTATCTTTATATGTATATATGTATCTATGCATATGTGTATCCTCAAAATGAAGAGCTTTGTGCTCTATTGTAAAGTGTCTTGAGATAACACTTGTCATGAATTGACGCGATACAATTAAAGATTGATTGATTGATTGAAAAGCAGTAGGCAGTATACAGTGCCTACTACATACTGAATTCACATGTAGTATGTAGTAGGTGGTTTGGGAAACAGCCTGCATGAACAACTTCTTCTTCTTTAACTTAGTACTGTGGTAGATATGTGTTTGTGACATATCGCCCCCTGCAGTTTGAAAACTGATGCCACGTGGATTGTGAAAAATCATAAAAGCCACATGTTTGTGCAGAAAGCATAATCAGCCCTTTCAGGTGAGAGGCGGGGTACACCCTGGACTGATCTCCAGTCAGTCACAGGGCTGACACACAGAGACAGACAACCTTTCACACTCACACTCACACCTACGGGCAATTTAGAATCACCAGTTGACCTGTTGAGCATGTTTTTGGACTGTGGGAGGAAGCTGGAGTACCTGGAGAGAACATACAAACTCCACATAGACAGGCACACGGGCAGACCAGGATTTAAACTGGTGACCTTCTTCCTGTGAGGCAGCAGCGCTAACTGTTGATTATCATAGTAAAAGTCTGCCATGAGGCTGCACGGTGCCGCACCTGTTAGGGCTGTTGCTTTACAGCAAGAAGGTCGCCGGTTCAGATCCCAATTGGGGTACGGTGTGCCTTTCTGTTCTCTCTGGGTACTCCAGCTTCCTCCCACAGTCCAAAAACATGATCATCAGGTTAACTGGTGATTCTAAATTGCCTGTAGGTGTGAGTGTGTGTGGAAGGTTGTCTGTCTCTGTAATTATACAGTCTATGCTCCAGACACCCTGAACAGGATAAGAGGGCTGGAAGATGAATGAATGAATGAATGAATGGGTGGGTGGATGGATGGATGGATGGATGGATGAATGAATGAATGAATGAAAGTCTGCCAAGGGGAAACACGACCGAGCAGGATGATCTCTTCACACGGCTGAGTTGAAATAATGCATATTATCTTGCAGGTTACTACTCCTGGAGGAACACGGCCAATGGCTCATGGTTCATCCAGGCGTTGTGCGAGATGATGCAGAAGCACAGGAAAGAGCTGGAGCTGATGCAGATCATGACCAGAGTTAACCGCAAGGTGGCGACAAACTTTGAGTCTGCCTCCAACCTCCCTGGGTTCAGTGGAAAGAAGCAGATCCCCTGCATCGTCTCTATGTTGACCAAAGAATTCTACTTTCCAGCTTAGATCGACACACTGTATAAATCTGTTTTTAATATCTACCAGTTATGACCCACATCGTGCATTTATATATTTGTCAGGTTTAAACCTGATGGCATTAGTTTAAATATGATGTAATGGGGAGACAGGGAGCATGTCATCATGGTCTCCAACACTAACTGCAAGGTTTCTTTCAGACAACATATTCACAGTGGCACATTTAGAGTAAAAAACAAAAGAGAGGACCACTCCTTGTAGGTATACTTTTGAACATGTTGGGTCTTTTATGGAAAAAAGGAGATATGTCTGAGGATATATAAACTACTGAGTTGTTAAGTTGTTGTTTTATGAGTCATATACTTGAACATTATGAGAGGTGCTGTTTACTACAGACAACTTTTTATCCCCTAATAAATGCACAAACACAAACAGATAACTGTGCCTGTGTCTTCACACTTAATGAGTGTTCTTTGTTGTAAGCGCATGAAGAAAAATCCCTAAAAGTATTTGACATTTAAAAAACCCACATCTCTGCTCCTTATAAATATCATAATCTTATGAATGTGGTAGATGATAAAGCATTCAAACATACTGAGCTGAGCATCTAAATGGCAGCGGTAGGTGTGAAAGGTATTATTAGAACTAGAAAGCTGTTTGATTACATAATCAAAAGGAGTTGAAATTATTAGAATAACATTTTCACAGCATTAATGTGACAGAAATAAATTTCATGTCATATTTAAACCAAACCAAAGACATTTGGGTGAATCCAAAAAGCTCCAAAGTTTCATCCTTGCCTCCTCGTCTTAGTCCCTACCACCAGAGATACAAGGTAATGAGGAGAGGAGACAGGAAACCATTTGTTTCAAGAGAAATGAGACGTCCTCTCCTCTGGAGCGTCAGCTGATCAAAGCTAGATCATCTCAGTCAGTCAGTCAGTCAGCTCCAACAGCTGTTTGAGTCTGTCTGCTGAGTCGGTTGTAGTAACTAAATATAATTTTAACTTGATTCAAAAGGTGAACAAATGATCCTCCTCTCACTTTTTCATCCCTGGCCCTGGTTCTCTTCTGCATGTGAGGAACTAAAGGTTTTTGTTGATCTTGTTCTGTACTCGTCTTACCCTGTACCTGAGAAAACATTACATCCTGCTTTTTTTTGATGGTTCTGTCTTCATGCCGTCATCTGGTCTGACGCCTAAACCTGTCAGTAGTTTCACAGGTTAGAAATCACAGTAAAGAATCATTTTGATGCTCACACATAAAGAAATGTGGAGGAGATTAAAATGTTGGATTTTAATAACTCCAAGGATGTATATTTGAAATCTCTTTGGGTGGTTTCCAGATCCCACATTATCTGTCATGCTGTGATTTGTCAGTGACAACATGAAAAACACCTTCCCATTGATCAGCTGTTTGAAATGTGTTCAGGAGGGATTCAAAACACAATCCAAGACACAGTTTCTTCCAAAAAGACTTTATTCATCCAACAGCTGATCACAGGGAGCTCTGGAAATGTACAAAACAAGACAAACAATGAAGAATTACATCAGCAGCACAGACAGAAGACATGTTTAAAAATGTCTTTTTGCTCCATGAGAAGAGTGAAAACCTGTTTCTGAGAGCGACATGTTTGATTGTGGTTTTGATTGACACTTGTCTTCATGTTTACATGCTCCCCTACTTTAAACACCCCACAGCACGAATCAGTGAATTACAGTTAAATTCAACAAGAAAAAAAAGTTTAAAAAAAAAAAAGTTTGAACAAATCCGGGTCACTTTTCTAAACTCTCATAGACTTCAAATCTGTACTGGATGCCGTTCTCCTCCTGCAGCTCTTTTGGCACTCCTGGAAACCTGAAGGAGAAACAAGCCTTGCTGTTTGATCAGGCAAACATTTAACACACAAACATATCAATCAGGATTCCCTCACATTTTCACACACAATTTAAATACTTTCCATTCATTTTCAAGGCCTAAAGTTCAATCTCAGAGTGTATTAAAACCCGTTATCACAGTCAGAGTCATACAAAGTAGAGCCTGAACAACATTTGGCTGTGGTGCGCACACTGTGGTGATGACAGGACTCTTAACAAGGTGTGTGTTTGTTTTGGAAAAGAATGGAGATCAGATCTTCTTTTTAACACTACTTTTCTTTGTTCAAAACAACTTTTAACTGAATACAACGTGATGAGGTATTTATCAACAGTTACACAGAGCTGTTATTTGAAACATGACAACAAGTAAACTTTGTCAGTTTGTGCTGTAGATTAGTAGATGGATATTTAAGGCCTCTCACAGCCTGGTGCTCTGAGGCGTATCTGTAGGCTGACATGTCACATTACTGAATCCTTTTGTCCTGCTCATCCACCAATCAGAGCTAAGGTAACCTCACTCTTCATTTTATTGACAGACTCTCAAGTTTGATCAGATCACTGCAGAATAACTGCTGCATGTGGGCTGGAATCAACATTATCACAGTTTAGCTTGTAGTTTAGTCTTTAGCTTATAGTTTAACCTTTAGCTTGTGTTTCAGCCATGAGCTCAAGATTTAACCTTTAGCCCCTTTTTAGCCTTTAGTTTGTGGTTTAGCCTTTAGCCTATGTTTTTGCCTTCAGCTCATGTTTAAGCCTTTAGCTCGTGTTTTAGCCTTTAGCCTGTATTTTAGCCATGAGCTCATGTTTTAACCTTAAGCCACTATTTAGCCTTTAGCTCCTGTTGTAGCCTTTGGCTCATTTTTTAGCCTTTAGCCTACGTTTTAGCCTTTAGCTCATGTTTTAGCATTTTGCTCATGTTTTAGCCTTTAGCTCATGTTTTAGTCTTAAGACCATGTTTTAGTTTTTAGATTGTGTTATAGGCTTTTAACCATGAGCTAAAGGCTAAGGCAAGCTTTTTAGCTTGTGCTTTAACCTTTAGTTTGTTTTAGCCTTTAGCTTATGGTTTAGTTATTTGCTTGTGTTTTAGCCTTTGGCTTGTTTAGCCATTAGCCCATGCTCTATCACTCTCCTGTTTATCTTTCTTCTTCTCTTCTGTCTGTTTCTGTCTGTCAGTTCAGCTCCAGTCTCCACCATCACAACTAAATTAATCACAGAGATAGTTTTCAGCAGAGAAAAACACAGATCTCTCTTCTCACAGCTAAACTTCGTCAGCTGATGTGGTGGTGTCATAGAGACTTCAACGTGCTGTAAATCAATCCAGTCCTGTCTGACGCGATCAGGAAGCTAAGAAACATCATTTATCAATAACCTCTATTGATGCTGATAATCTCATTTTAAGTTGTGGATTAGGATCAGGCAGATATTTTCAAGACCACTTAGAAAGGCCTCACAGTCCAGTCTTTAAGTAATGCAACTGGGAGAAAAATTTAGCAAAGCTAAAAAATAAGACATCAGCAGAAAAGAACTGTGTGTGTGTGTTGATCTTACTCTGGCAGCAGACGATATTTATCTGGAGTGATCTCAGGCAGGAAAGTGTCGCAGTCAAACTGTTTCAGGATTTGTGTGACAAAGAGTCTCCTGCTTCCCGAGCTCTCCATCATCTCCTGGTTAACCCAAAAACAACAACAATATTAACACACAAATATATCAAACACACACATATACAAAGGACTGAGGAATCTGCTGCAGGGGTGCACACAAACATCAGTGAAAGCTGCAGTGTGTGTCTCTTATGTTCTCATGAATAAAGCAGGCCTCTGGTAGGTTTAAATAAATAAAGTACCTTGTACAGAGAGGTTCCTCCAATGACCCAGACCTGGTCCACCTTGTCAGCCAGCTCTGTGTCCACCAGTCTGAGAGCAGAGCTGAAGTCTGCAGCCAGGTGATGAGCACCTGCAGGAGGCTCCCTGGAAGAAGGAAGGCAACATTGTTTTTAATTCAGATGAAGATGTTACGGGAGGATCCTTGTCACGTAGCGATGCGGATGTAAGAGAGACAGTGGAGCCATAACGATTCATGGCTGAATATATGGAGTATCAGAGACATTTAATACATTTAATTTTTCAATAATTAATGAAAAGAAGTTTGCTCTCCCATCTGCAAAATTTTAATATAGTCTGGGATTTTTTTTTATCCAACAAGCTGGATTACAAATCAGACAAAACATGATTGAAAGGCAGTGAAGGAATATTTAACTAAACTGAGTTCAGTCTTTTATAAATAGCACAAAGTGTCATTACACCAACTCTGTGTGTGTGTGTGTGTGACACTTACTTGCACTGTCTGCTGAGCACGATGTTGATTCTGTTGTTTAAAGGTCTGTTCTTCTCTGGGATGGAGAACCAGGTCTTCCTGCCCATGATGACCACATTCTGCTTTCCTGCAGGGGAAAAATGTGAAATTTAAAACTAATTAATAATAAACTCTTCCTGAGGTCATTCACCTTTAGCTCCTCTTCTTGTTGTTGTTAAGCACTATTTCAGAGACTGGTCCTCTATTTGGAGCTTCATGTCCCATCATGTGTTCTCCTAACATTACATATGGCTGTAACACAATGTAAAACACTGTAAGTCAGATTCAATAAGGATATTTATGTAAGCCGCACATCTGTCATGTGAATCCAAACAGTGTTTTTCATTTACTGTTTTTTTTTATCTCCATGTAAAAAAAAGAGATAAGAGATCTAGCATTCAGCAAAAACTGCACAGGTTGACAGTTTTACCCTCAGCTTGTATAATTCACCAGCTCCTCAGTCCCTCGTGCTGAAACCTTTGCCCTCTGATCCAGAAGATGTGCTGACTGTGTGACCTCACACACCTGAACAAACAGCATTTAACTCACCCTCCACTGCTGGAGTCGAAGTCATCTTTCGGAAATGTTTAAATTCATTGCTGTAAAACCGAGAGAGACGAGTTAACGACCGGTCAAAACATTTCTGCGGCACTGTCTGGTTTTACAATTCAACCACTGAACTGCTCAGACCCGGACTTACTTTAGTCTAACAGGATGCCACGGCAGGTTCCCGTTCATCCCGATCCCCAAGTCGGGACAAACCGCCACGATACCGTTCAACACGCGGGGCATTTTGACCGGAGGAACCCACAAATCTAAAGATCCTGAGGTTGTGTTCACGCAGCTTCCCGCCAGCAGCCGTCACGAAAGCACCAGAAATGACGCTTTCTTCTTCTACGGTACCTGCCTGGTAGCTTCCAGCTTCACGCCACATTCACGCCATCTATTGGCTGAGTGGAAGCCTGTCTTTCCACATTATTATTTTTTTATTTAATAAATGAATCAGTGATCAAGAATAACGCAACATTGCAATTAAAGATCTTCCTGTTCAGTCTACTTGGGAACAATGTTATTGTATTGAGACTAGTCCTTATCAGTTTATTACTGCATTTTACGTGTGAAATTCAAATGGTGGGCAGAAGTAAAAAAAAAAAAAAAAAAAAAACAACAACAACAACAAAAAAAAAACAGGAATATGCCCAACATGATCCTCATCTCATGAAGCAATGCATTTTTTTTTAAACAAAGCCGTTCTTTTTCCCTGAGTGTATTCATGGACATTCAAGAGTCATTTCTTACAAAAAAAAAAAACATCTTTATTGCAACAAAACTGCAAGCTTCTCAAAAACAGAACTACAGCACCAGCTGTGCATGAAGACTGCAGGCAGACAGTTTCTGCTGTATCCAAAGATGTTTGGTGAAACAGATGCAGTGAAAGGATTATGGAGGTCCACTGATTTATTTGAAGCATCATCTTGATGTATGGGTTGATTCCATTCCACATTTATTATATCCACCAAGTGTTTTTCAGTCTCTGTCTGACAGTTCCCCTCCTGGCCTCAGGAGGCGCTCTGACTGTGAATACAGCACGGACAGCAGTGCAGAGAGTCATGGATGAAAAGATCACACTCCACACAGAACCCACTGAGGCATGATGGACAGGTGAACACCTGCAAACAGAAACACAGAGAGATACACTAAGCTGAATGAAATCACTGACGCGGTGGCTAAATGTTGTAACTCACTCAACCTGAAATTCATTCCCTGCAGCTCTCGATCTTTGTCGAACTAAAATGGTCCTGTTTGATGTTTTGTTTCATTTGAACATTTACTCACACTTTTATCTTTCAGCTCTCCTTGACAAGCCTGACAGAACCTAAAACAGAGCAATAACAGGTTAAGAAACACAGTATAGGCACCTGATCTGAGTTAGACTTTACCTAAACTCTACTGTTTGCTCAAGATACATCAAGTATGTTCCAGCCTCACTGAGATTTATCCACACAAATTCAAGGAGTAAGCAAAGCAAGCAATCTTCACCATGTCTACATGTATTGAATTGCTGTCATGTGATTGGCTACACTAGGACGTGTAATTAAAAATGAGGAGCATGTGTGAAAGAAGCCACAGTCACCGGTCTCCTTGAAGCTCCTCCACAGGACTCTCTGTGAAGGCCTGCAGGGGGAAGAGGTGGTGGAAGGATCTGGCGAGATGTGGGGCTGACACCAAAGTCAAACCTGAGAGGAAACAGAAAACACACAAACAGAATGTAACTCAGCTGGACTGAGCTCACTGTTAAAGAAAAAAAACACAGAATATTTCAACAGCACAAGAAGAAAACTCAGACATACCACAGACTTTACACTCCACAGGGAGCTCTGTGTATTTGGCGTGGCACTGCGGACAGAAGTATCCTCCCAAAGACAAACCAGGACCACTGCTGCTGTCCAGATGACTGAGAGGGACGCAGCAGAGATTACAGAGATTACTCACTGCAATACACTGTGGCTGCTCACAACCTTCAACCTTGTCCTACACTGATTTCTGCACCCAAATCTGTGCCAGTTTCCACACCAGAATAATAAATAAGAGCGACTGACACTGATTTGTACTTACGACATGCTGAAGGAAGGTTTGGCATCCTGGTTGGAGAGAGAGGCGATGGTATGCTGAGGAAAACCTGTGAAGAAAAAAAGGTAAATACAAAACACGTCTCAAATATTCAGTGGAGTCTTTAATTCCTCTAAAGTAAAACAGGTTTCTGGGACTCTATGTTTGGATTGTTGCACATTCAGTCGATATGCTGATGTCTCACTACAGTTTAAAATGAAGAGAATGATTTTTTATGTGAAACTGTTTCTTTCTGGGTCACTATTGGCCCAGTCGTGTGTGCCCCAAATACAGAAGCTAAAGTCCATGTCATAATAGTCATTCACTGCTTCAACTCTTGGCCACACGTCTTTCCCTGCTCCCTGCTCCCATCCATTCAGCTGTCCTCTCAACAAAGGTAAAAATGCTCCAAATAAATCTAAAAAACCTGAGTCTTATCCTCTTTTTAAAGAAGCTCCCAGCCTGTGTGCACTGACCCATGCGTATCAGAGAGCACTCAGACGAGGAGACGGCCGGAGGAGGTTTGACGTGCAGCATCAGCAGCTCTCTGAAGTGACTCTCGTCCAGGATGACGTGATAGGAGCCGCCTGTCTCTCTGGTCAGCACCGTGCACACCCGGACCTCTGCTGACAGGCCGATCACTGACACCCTCACCTTCAGAGCCTTCAGGGTCTGATGGGGGGAGGGATTTTTGTTACACATGTCTGATAAACGTTAAGAATCTAATGACTGAGCAGCCTGAGAAAATGGAAACTTCACCTTGATGAGCTCGTAGATGTTGGCTGGGTCACATGTTGTGAGGCTGCTGAGGACTATCAGGATCTCCCTGCTGGTGTGTCCGGGCATGTGCCTTCAAACAGAGACAGATACCAGCTGAGCCACATTCATAGATGTAAGGAGACCAAAGCTCAACACCAACACCAGCAGAGCTTACTTCAGTGTCTGAGTGGCCAGGTGCAGAGAGTTGTAAAGTGAGGGCTCTCCTCCACACGTGGTGTCCACGGCTTTCTTCAGAGCTGCTATGTGCTTCTTTGGATTACCTGGTGATAAACAAAAGATGTCATAACACTGCATGATTTATTTATGTTTAATGTCACATGTACAAATTTACAGACAGGAGGCCAATAGAAAAAATGGACAGAAAGTCTGTTTAAAGTTTAGTCTTGAAGTGGAGGCCGTCTTATAAGACAGATCATTTAACATTGATTCCAACATGGCAGGTCTAAAATCACTGAGGACAAAGAGATGAAAACATATGTCTGATAAATGATGCTTTCAGTGAACCAGCCTGCAGTCAGACTGGTTTAAGCAGAGTGAAAGTGGGAGGGCGTTATTCTGTTACTCAGATGGAAGAAGCTGAAGTGAGAGCTACATTGCTTAAGTTTTTTTTCCTCTGTATGAGGGACAGTACTGTCGTCTGTCCGCACTGAAACACACAACAAACATCACCTGTTCAGCTCTACATGTCTTTGATTTCCACGCCACATGCAGCCAGCATGGTTGGGAGAGAAGTGCCATGTTATAGTTTGTTATTAAAGTGTTTTATAATTATTATTATTATATTTTTAAGCAAAGTTTTTTATTAACAAAACATGCTGTTCAAAGCCTTTTTTGATACAGTTTAAAATAAGAACAGATAACAAATGTCTGCTTTAGCAAAAAATGTGTCATATCTTTCTTGGTAGAAGATGTAAACAAAGACACATCAATAAAACAAACACGGCTGTAAATAAATAAAATTCTCTGAACATAAAGTCATCGTTCCAGCTGTGAACTAACTTTTCAGATTCCGAACCATTTTTTTTTCCAGTCTGAACCGGCATGGAGACCTGCGGGTGTGAAAGCCCTCACTGAGAGCTGAAGTCTCTTTTACATAACATGAGCAGAGAAAATGTTCCCTCACCTGCCAGGTCGGTCAGCTTGTCAGCTCTCTTATTCTTCGTGGTAATAATGCCGACCTGCACACGAAGAAAATAAACTATCTGAAGTAGCCGTCAGGTTCAACACACAGTTCAGGTTAAACATACAGGTGAAGAGAGAAAGTGTACCTGACTGATGGGGTTTTGATCAAAGTATTCATCAACGAACGCTTCCATCAGCTGCAGAAGGACAGAGAGGAGAGACAGTGTTTTACTGACGATCATACCGAGCAGAGGTCTGCTGATGTTCAGAGAGAGGTTTCTGACCTTTAACGTCGAGGTGAGGCGGTTTGGCTTCAGGTCCTGGTCCTCCATCGTTCTCGAACAATCGATCACGATAAAGAGATGTCGCATCTAAAGCACAAGAGTTCTTTGTTAACGTCTTATCAGCTGAATCAACTGCATGTTAATCACATAGACTGAGGTGTTCTGCTGCTGCTAAAGAAACTGTTTTTCATGATCAGTTCATCTCTCTGTCATTTTACAGATTTATTTATGCCACATCTTTATGGAAACAAACCACAAAATGCTTCAATTTCTAAAAACAATCCAGTAATGATCATAATTTTGATACAGGCTACAAATCTCTTTGCCTCTTTTCATGCATCATGATGTTGTGCTGTGAATGACTGTTGAATATTAGCATGTTTGTCAAAGAGAAATGGCTTCAGTGTGTAACAGTGAGGACACCAGCTCATGTTAAATACCTTCATTGGTACACAAGTCATCTAAACAAAACTACTTTTATCCCCAAACTTCTCCATAATCATTTAGCATCCATCCATACAACAAGTGAGCTTTTTTCAGTGATTTAGAAAATCAAAATCAGGTATGTTTCAAGAAGAAGACCGTTTCTGAATCAAACCACCACTCAAAGATGACTAAAAACAGAAATAAAGAAAAACAGTGAAATATAACGGAATTTCCAACATTTGTGATAAAAGACAGAAGATGTGATGTTTCAGTGTTTATAAAATCAGGACAGGAAACTCTCTTAACCAGCTCATCAGCAGCCAGGTAACTGTTGAGGTAACTCATGAACTTCTACATTAAATTGACAAATTACTACAGTCTTATTTTTGTCATTTTGCTGCCAAAAGCTACGGCTTCACTTTGTCACTGTTTTTTTAAATATCTGTTGACCTGCTTTTGTACGGCTGACATGAGGATTCAAACTGGAAGTCTCTCACCATGCCGAGTCTCACTTGTCCATGGCATTCGATCACCCTGTAAGACAAACAAGACAGCAAATATGTAATTCATGACTTTTTAATACCACTGATAGGTGAGTTCAAAAGCACTCAGGCAAACTTACCATTGCCTTTTAAGACTTACATGTCTTTATACTTCTTTTTCTAATCTTGTTTTTGTACCAAAACACTAACTGTGCCTAATAATCTTTTGTATTTATACAGTGTGGACAAACTTCATCTTGATACATAATATGATTCAGTTTGTAAAGGCAGAACTGAGAGCTGAGCTGCTGGGTTGGATCTTATTAAATGCACACCTGCCACTAATAAAACAGTTTAGAGAGGAAATGTTTAAAAAAAATGGGTGAACTAATCTTTAAAAATTAAAAAAAAAAGTTCAAGTATTATATTAACCTTTTCCTTTTGGACTGGAAAAGGATCTCCTCCACTGAAGCCTTCAGTGAGCCGGACTCATCTTCCTTCAGGACCTCCCTGTAGGAGTATGAACACATGTTACCACATCAGGTCTGTACCATGTACAAACACAAGTCTTCATCTTTAAAACAACAGTTTTACCATGTCCGCTCGTAGCCTCCCTCCCAGCGCTTGGCTCTCTCTGGTTCTTCGTCCATTCTGTCCACCGTCCAAAACCTCCTTGAGTCAATTATATACAAGTCTGCTGCACAAAGGATGTTACTCAGATTACTATTATAAAAGTTGTACACATTTACTGTAAAGGTAGTGGAGATGGAACTGATGGGTCTGAGGAGTTTGTCAAATAGAGTTTCAAAGATGGTGGAGCCTGAGCGTACGAGGTGTGAGTAGCAGGTTTGCCAGGCTTGATAAGGAGCGGACAAAACACTGCTCTCTTCAGAGGATGCATGAAAGATGAAAATAATGCATTATGCAGTTTCAAGTATTGTTGTGGTTTTAAGATGTTGTTGACCATAAAGTTTATTGATTACCATAATAACCATAATATCATGATGTAAAACACACAAATGAATTGCCAAAAACGTGAATCATGCTTTACATCGTTTCTAAAACAAGATAAAATACGATTACTTCACTGAGAGGAGTTTGGCATTAATGTGTCATATTAAGAAACATGATCTTACCATTGTCATAAATTAAAAACAATCCCAGCCCAGCCAATCTTTAGCTCCAATGTTAATAAGGAAATAATGTACATATTGTAGCAGTATGCAGTTCTACACAACATCAACAGAAACTGACTGCTCACTGCTAGAAACAATGCACTACAATGTTTTCTTCTCGCGATATTTATTGCTAGCTGTAAAACTTCAGGATATGAAAATCTTTTATTTATACGCATAATATAAAATAGTTCTTTATACTTTGTGATTTTAGAACGTTTACGTGACGAAGTAAGACGTATCTCTTATATTTAACACACTTGGCTTAGCACGTGAAAAAACAATGCAATGTGTAAAAAGCATTGTTAAATGTTCTATCAATACGAATTATGGACAGTGGAGACATGAAAAAAGCATATTGATTAAAATAACAGTTATTTTAAGACGGTGAATAAGCATGGCTTAGACACCCCTGCTTACCTTTAACTGGTAAAATCCTCTCATTGTGTAATTTATTTTATTTTATTTTTTTGTTTGGCTCAACAGCTTACCAATGATATTTTGAAGAGTTCTTGTCTTTTTCTTTTGGAATAAATTGTCAGTTAAAATAAAACTCATATAGAACTCGGTTATTTAGCTACAACTAGCCAGCTAACGGTTTATCAATGCGCCCGTTCACGAGCTTTTTTCAGGTCATTTATCCAAATAAAGCTTCAATTTGAATTATATTTGATATTCTAAACCTGTCCAGTAAATACATTGTTTAAGGAAACTTCATGTACCTGTTTCAGTGCGGTAGGTAAAAGCAAACAAATACTTCCATATACCTGATGCTGTGGTTCACCGCCTACTTCCGCCAATACTTGCCTTTCTGTGCTGTGATTGGCTACTGGATAACCAACTGGTGTGACTGAAATTACTCCGTAAAGAAACAAACCCTCCAGAAAATGTTTTCCGCATAGTTTCCAGCTAAGCGAAGATGATCAGTGAACTTTACTTCAAAAGGTTTTTTTTTTTTGAGCGAACTGAAACAAAAAGCACGCTATGAAACTCAAAACTACTAATTTAGTCATTCAACTGAGTTTTATTTTTAGTTTGTTTTTTTATTTATTTATTTATTTATTTATTTATTTATTTATTTATTTATTTATTTATTTATTTATTTATTTATTTATTTATGTATGTATTTATGTATTTTGTAACAAGTTCAAATTATTAATAAACATGAAAGTCATATAATTTGAAATAATCATACTTGCATATGAATCTTTTTATTTTCTAAATTAATTGTTCCCTTTTTTCAATTTAGTTATTTACTAAATCTGAACTTCATTTACTCCTACACTTCAAACACAGAAACAAAAAGAGCTCTGGAATGAGTACAAAACTTTTATTACAAGTTTGCACTTGCCCTGTCCATAACACAACCCTGTGATTGCACACTATAACATACAACATCAATCAACAGGAAACTGATATGGTTTCCATATGAGGGAATTCTAAACATTCAAGGTATTTTTTATTTGTTATTAAAAAGTGTAAACATGAGAGCAATGACATTGTTAAATTTATCATGAGAAAAATGTACATTTAGGACCAAAATTGAAATAAAATTAAAGATGTTACATTCTTAAAAGATGGTTCAGAAAGAATTAAATGTTTCAAAACACCTTAAATCAATTATATTTACAGGCAAGCTGGTGAGTTTACAATAAGGATTTGTGTCCTATTTCTCAGCTATGCTACAACAGCTGGAGTGTTTCAGGATGCTTTGGACTGAATTGTTATAAAAGGGTTTGACTTTAAGGACAAATGAGACAAAATGTTCTTTTGTGCAATAATGTACGTTAAAAAAAGGAGAAAAAAAAGCTGTTGGTAATTTCTTGACTGGAGCTATTAACTACCAAGACACAAGGTTTGCAATGAATGTTTGGTTTATTTTTTTCCAAAGATTTTAAGATCCAAAAAGTTAGTGTTGATTCCCTTTTCCAAAAGACTTGTTCTGTATATTTTCATCATTTAGATACAAAGCTTTATTTGCTGCCTTATTTGCTTTTTAATTACCCTCTACATGAGCGGAAACCCAGCAGAACTGGACTTCATATTTAAGTCTTTGTATCAGTATACCCTCTCTGGCAAATGATTCACTATCAGACTGTTCCCCTTCTATATGTTGTATCCCTAAAATGATTGCAGATGATTCTGGTATTTGCTCATAAGGGGGGAAGTACTTAAATAGGATGTATCATATCTTAACCACACATGGGGATGAAGGCAACAGCAGTTCCTCAAAAACACAGTGATGCTAATTGTCTGTCTGTTTTATCCTCTCAGTGTGAGTCTTATCTGTTGTGTTTGATGATGTCCTGGACAAATGTTTGCTCATGATGAATCCTAATTCCTCTGCAGCACGTATGAGGTCTTCCGTGTTCAGGCCCGTGTGTTTACAGATAGAGATCAAAATCAAACAGGTGTGACTCAACATGCCTATGTATGGATGAGTGTGTGTGTGTGTGTGGTGGTGGTGGTGGTGGTGGTGGGGGGGGGGGGTGAAAGAGATGTTTTCTAGCCTTTAACTGCTTTACTATTCCTTCCCATTTTGCACTTAAAACCTTACTTGATTTAACTGAGCTGCTTTCCTAAAGCCAGATTGTGGCAGCAAAATCAAGGATTGCACTATAGCCCCAGGTTGAGTTTCTGAAACCTGAACTTACTCTGTTCAGAAACAGTAAGGCTAGTTCAAAATGTTGGAGGTTTTGTGTCTATGGAGGGTCTTTGATACGTCATTTTGAACAGATTATTTATCTTAATGATTAAGTAATAAACCGCTGTCCGTTTTTCATTTCTTTTATCATCTCTGTAAGTAGACCTACTGCTAAGGCAATGTGGCAGTTATTGAGAATGCTTTGTACCTTGGTTTGGAACAATGTCAAAAACTGTTTCACGTGAATGATTAACAGTTTATGAGGATTGTTGGTAAGTTAGTGGCGATGTTGAAACATTTAACCACTAGAGGCAGCTAAAGAAGCATCCAAATGCCTCTAGGCCCTCTGAGTGAATCAGCAGCTTCAACAATACACTGTTCCAGGAACTGAGACTGAATAAATTTAACCCTTGTTGTACAGAACCAGATATTTGAGTTTGTTTCTATGGCTGCTGTTTGTGAATACACAGTCCAGCTCTCATTCTTGGGTTATTTAAGCCTTATCTTAGCAGAATATAAGGCATATACTTGTGTTCATCATTGTCTTGGTGTCTGTTTTTAGATTGTTTTTGCACTCACAGTATAAGAGCCTATTATTCATGCATCAGACAAAGTTGTTTAAAAGTTTGTGAGCGTAAAAAAAGAGGTAGTCTTTACTTAATTCAGGTGAACTTGACCCTGTTTACGCATTCAGATGAACTCTTGGCACAGTTCTCATGATTTTAATTTATACATAGTAAATGATATTGCTATTCCAACTTCCTATTTTCTGTTTCTGTATTGTTTAAAAAAACATTTTTTTTTCGCTTTGATGGAAACAGAAATGGGCCACAAAGGGGTGGACAGAGGCAGAAATTTAACAAACTCTAATATCGCACTGGGACTTCGTTTTAATATGTCCACATGCACAACGCTTTAAAGGTCAAGTAGAAAGAACAGATGCAAAACAAAATGAAAACCGCTCAAACATTCAGGGGTTCCGGGTAAGACTTTTTGGACAAGCTGTAGATCTGCATGATTTTCATATTGCGGCAGGTTGCCTATGAAGGCAGCTTTGATCTGAGCAATTTTGTGTTTCAAGCATGTAAATTATCAGCAGAAACTGCAGTGATGCAAACTGGACGAACTGAACCTGAAGATTGTTAAATTTAAGATTAATGCAGGCAAACACTGAAAGATTGCACTTTTCACCGAGCCGCAGATGCGCTGCTCTCACTCTTGTTTTGAGTTTCTAGTTTCGTTTCTAGCACTGGCAGAGAGGAACAGCGGAGAGGGGGTGATGAGGGGGAGGAGGGGGAGAGATGGAGGAAGTGAAAATGAAAACGGCCTCAAAGATCGTCTATTTTCATAAAGGTAACTCAGTTTAATCTGCAGCTGTGTAAAGCTCATGATTGTAGTTCATGCTCTAGGATGTTTAGCTACATTTCAAACGTTTTAATACAAAGTAAATTGTTTCGGTTCTAGTGAGATGATTACAAGTGGAAAACTTAGAGGATATATCCTACAGTAAAGTGAAAAGAAATACATACATAAATAAGTAGGCTGATAAACACGTACAACATTGGCAAAGCAGGCACAAAATGATGCTATGTAACACAAAACAATATAGGCTGCCTATGCAACCTATTAAATAAGGATTAAGAAAGTTCATAATGGAAGGAAAAGGGAAAAAGTGGTGACACAAAATATCTTTGTCGTTTCCTCAGAAAAGCAAGGGGCTCCAATAACTTGCATTGAGTGTTGATAACTTTTAAACAGCCTAGTTTGTGTATGTGTTGGTTGCTTATGGCGAAATATGAGTAAGAGCAATAAGCAGTGGGAGGTTCACAAAAATTCCTTTTTTAACAAGTGTGTCTTCAGGGACTTAAAAAAGCAAGACTTAAAAGCATCTATAGATTCTGCAGAGCAAGGGGATATTGGCAAAGCATTCCAGAGTCTGGGGGATAATAATAAAAATAAAATTAAAAATAAAGATAAAAATAAAAATGATAATGTTATCAGCGTCATGACTGTTAAATTTGTTGTTTGTTTTTTATTATGTTAATATGTAGTACTAAGAAAAAAAATAGAGAGTGAGGCTTCCTCGTGCCGTTTTCTTCGGGGTGAGCGCGCACGCTCGGGATCAACCCAAAGCGAGAGCACGAGAGCAGGAGGGGATTTCCAGCTCGAGCCCACTTCCCAAGGCAGCCGTTGTTTTGCTTTCGGTCTGGACACAGAAACAGAAATATAGGACGGCCCCACTTTCTTTTTCAAACTTAAAACTACAAATACGTTGAGTTGTCAAACTTGGGCTGTGCGTGCTACTCGAGGAGCAGGACTGTGAAGCTACAGGCCATCCAAACTGAGCAGGTAACGTCTTATTTCCGCATTTAACTGTAACTTAACACACGCACACACAAGTACACCGCTGTGACTTCCCACAGGACGACATGACGGATCCCTGGCTCGCTCTGTAAGTGAAAGTAGTACTGTAGTTTTTCTCCGCGTTTGTGGACAAGGTTTGATATTTATTTTCACTTTTGACTCGATTGTTTTTTGTCGGCACGCTGGCAAGACAGATAACAACAAACTGCAGTTCACTTCTCACGAGTACCGCTGCTAAATCAAACTTAGACCGCTAATGAAGTTGTTGAAATATTTGTCAACATATGGCAGAAATCTGACTTTTCACAACATTTGCTTGTCAAAAGCTAGTTGAAGAGGAGGCGATTCACTTATGCTGTGAATATGTTGGTGAGCAGAAACTAACCGATGGTCTGACTTATGAACATTTTCTGTGTTGCATTCAAATACACCCTGCATGTGTAAATAAGACAGATAAGCTTAAGAAGAGCGATATTTGAACTGTAGTAAAGGTTGTAGCACACATGTTGTCCTGTTTGGCAACTTATTCACATGTTTGTTTACTCTGATAAAGAAGAGTAGGTCACTTTCTCTCAAATCTACTTAGTTTTACAGAAAACTCTGAAGTATAGCTTTGTTGTAGAAGTTGTGGTAACATTTTTTTTTCTTGCAGCCTGATTACTGGTGCAAATAGCATTTGTAATGATAATAATAATAATAATAATAATAATAATAATAATAATAATAATAATATTAAGCAGATTTGAGAGACCCTTGCACAGTCAGGAAAGAAACGGTGCATTTTTAGAAAACAGCACCACATATATACACACTTCATACCTTTTCCTTATGTGTATGCATTTATTTAGTGAATTACTTACATCTAGTTGACTAAAACTATTAAGGCTTCTTCCTTCATCAGCACATTAATACCAAAGTTGTGATCCAAATTCTGAGTTTTATTCAAGAAATTTAATAATAAAAAAGGTGACAATAAATTTAAATCTTTCAAACACTGTTGAATCTCCTATGGGATGTAGTTAAAACCCAATGAGATAGACAACACTTGACAACACTCATGAAATTTGGGGTCAAAAGGTCACATTATAAACGTGACCTTATGATATGACTTTTGAGAATTACATTTAAAGTTATCAGATGAAGCTTTTTTGATATGATGATCATATGTTTACTAAACTCACATTAGAACAGTGAATATTAAATCTTATTTTCTCTTTGTTTGAGCCTCATAGTATCTCCTATTCAGTACTGAAATAGATGAAAAGCCTCCTTTTCATTCCGAAACATTTATCTCAATAATAAAAAGGTGCAGTTATAAGTAAAATAATCAAATTATCAATCCAATAAAGTGTTATCTTTATCTCTCATATTCAGCTGAGAGTTTCAACCCTGTGGCTCAGAAGGAGAATTATTTAGTATTTGCCGTGATGAGCTGTGCCATATCACCTTGTTTGACCTGTTAGGGAGCTTGTTCTCATGTCAGGAGTGTGTTGGCTTACTGTAGTGTGTGTGTGGGGAGTGTCAGACTTTTATCACATCAGAGCCAGCTCTGAAATCGAACGGGGTGGGGCGGTGGAAACGGCTCTCACTGTTTTTAAATAAACAAACCATCTTATTTATTCAGTAGTAGTTCTTTCTTGTTCTTTTTTTATTACTGCCCTCTGTGTAGAGGGAAAAGCTCTACGTGGGCCTGTGGAAAGCAGTGGACAACGTGGCAGCTGTCCTAGATATGATTTGACGGCTTTATTTGAGAAGAGAATTTTATGACACACTTTCTTTAAACTCTGAACTTGTTCAGAGTGTTATCTTTATAACTCTGGGCCAAATGGATTCTGCTGCTTCTTCTGTTCTCTCACAGAGGAGGATTGTTTGAAAGACCACCTTAAGTGGTTGTTTCCTTTCACATAGGGAAGTTTAAGAGACCACATTGGGTTATGTTTCATATGTGTGTATCTTGGTACAATGCTGATAAGATACAAGAGTGAACAGGTTCTGAACTTACCACTTCCTTTATTGGTACATTAAGAGAACTGCATCAGTTTTTATTGAAATGCTCTTTTAAAAAAATGCAAATGTAGATTTGTTAAACTGTACTTTATATTTTGATTTTCCTATTTTATTGCAAAATTTTAGTCAACTGTCAGAAGTAAAGAATAACACTCAGAGTTGTTTTTGTTAGTTGTTTCTTCCTCCTGAATCTTGTTTTGATCACAGAAGAAACTGTGATCTATGAAAATTTGCTGCTACAAAACTGAAAAAGCAGAAAGGAATGACAACCTTGGAATCAGGACGCAAAGGTATTATTTATTTATCTGCAGACTTGTGCCTCAGTTTGGAAGGAATCAACAGCTGCATGAAGCCTGCACATACTAACCCTGTTTCTCCGTTTTAAGTTGGATGTGAAGTTAAAAAGACAACGGCTGCGATACTTCATGTAACAAAATCATTCAAAGCTAGTCAAGACTCACACATGAACACACATGCTCACACGCTCACTTACAATGATACGTTGCTATCTGTAAAGTGTGTGTGTCTGACTGTATGTTGTAGGACAGGATGCCAGTGGAAAGAATGAGGATGCGGCCGTGGCTGGAGGAACAGATCAACTCTTGTCAAATACCAGGGCTGAAGTGGGTCAACAAGGTGAGTGTTAAATAAAATAAACCTTCACACGTGCACACATACACATTTATCATTTTCATTATTTATTAACTGACAAAATCGTCTGGTCTTCCAGGAAAAGAGAATCTTCCAGATCCCATGGATGCATGCTGCTCGACACGGCTGGGACCTGGAGAAAGATGCTCCACTCTTCATGAGATGGGCCATACACACAGGTACTACAAGTGAAACACACACAAACACACACACACACACACCCTGTGGTTTTTCATTTCAGTGGGGATGCCCCTTTACTCACTCTTGATCACACTTACACATTTGGTGTGTGCGTGCTTGTCTTAGTGTGTCTCATTTTTCAACAATCAGAAGAGTTTGATTTGATTTGCTCTGTACCTGTACACACGGTGAAACTGCAGCACAGTGGGTTTTAGCCCAAATACAAATCCCACAATGCTTCAGGTTGAGGGAAATTTGTCATCAGGAGTGAAAAGACTGCTGCTGGATGCCACCAAAGAAAAGTTAGAATAAAGATGCTGATGTTTGAACTTTATTATACCGTCACATCATAACAATGTGATGGTATAATGGTATGTTTACACCTCCATGAATGTGTCTGCAGGGAGCAGGTCCACATCATTTGTAACAGTTGATTTCATAAAAGCAGCACAGAACAAACTCAGTTTATCAGTTTGATAAATTGAAAAGCTTTATACCTGTGCTCAGCCCCTTTATATAGCTGTAGACAGGTGGTCACTTATGAAGCACTAAATGTCCCTTGGAGTATTTTGAAATACTCAAACTACAGTTTATATGTTGATAGAAAAACTTCCTGGTGATCAAAGTGTGGATTTTTCTGTCTGTGCCCACATCTTAACATGGATCACTTATAGCTAGAATTGTGTAAAACCTAAATATCATAATAAAAAACAATGATGGAAACACAAAAAAAATCAAAAAACCTCTCAAGTTTTGTTTAAATGTTTTCTGCTCTCATGAGGTGGTTTTTCAGAAGTCTCAATATTGAAGTTAATCGCAAAAGTGCAATGGAAACACCTTTTTCACAAAAACACCTCACTGGATGTAAATAACAGACGCACCTCCCTCACCTCCTCGATCCTCTCCCAGAAGTCCCTGGTATGTGTCCACTGCCACACATACAGACTCTGGTGTTCATATTGTAACAGTTCTGCTGTTAGTGATGTGTTCAGTGCAGATGGCGTTTCTGACAGTCAGTGAAGGCATCAGGAAGGCTGTGAGGGGGTCAGAGTACGTCAGGAGGGAGGGGCGGAGGTGTGTGCAGGGTATCCACGGGATCTTTGAAAGTCTTAAAAAGTCTAAAATCCAATAATTTGAATTTAAGGCTTTAGAATGTCTAAAATTCTCTTAAAATCTCAGAAATTGTCGTAAATATGATTTTGAAAGGTCTTAAAAATGTATTAATGTTACTTTATTAAAAAAACCAACAACATAAACTTCAGTCTTGTTTTTAAATGTTTCGATTTTTAAGGAAAACATAACGTAACTAATAAATTGAACTAATGAACCTGAGCAGCATTGTTAGAATTCATTGTGCACAACCAGCTTGCGTGCTGTGCGCACCCATAGACTGTAAAAAAAAATGGACATCATTTCACTCTGCTCAATCTAAGGTCGCCATAAAAATTACTCCCCCTGGTGTCTGGCTGCAGTATAGGTCAAGAATACTCTCTCCCCGTTCATTCCAGATGGGCTGTGGTCAAACTTTAAAAAAATTATTACACCTCATAGAAATGTTTCTCTCATCTGTATGTTGTGGTGATATTTAGATATTATTGGAATTTTTTCAAGAATAGTAAAATACATCAGGAAGGAGAGTTAAGAAGAGATCCGACTTTCTTTCGAAAGAAAAAAAAAAAGACACCCGCTTCCACTCAGATTTTCCCAGAGTCCCTCATAGTCTCTACTGCGCAGACTCTGGCTGCACAATGGAGGCTCCTCTTACGGAGGTTTTTTGGCTTCAAAACTGTACAATGGTAAAAGGTGGATCCATGCTGTCCATACTATATACAGTATATGTGCACGCTGCGGTGTGTAACAGTCTGTGGTTACAGCAGAGCTCTGAATAAATTCAAATACTTTGTAAGTAATTTCATGCTTTTCTTTGATTTTCCTTCATGTCTTTTTTACTTTTTTGCCACTATATATGTGAAAAAGGTCTTTAAAAAAGTCTTAAATTTGACCTGTTGAAACCTGCAGAGACCCTGTTTGTGTGTGTGTGTGTGTGTGTGTGTGTGTGTGTGTGTGTGTGTGTGTGTGTGACAGAGAGATGATGAATGATTGTTCTTGTCTGTTTTGAGTTGGTGTGGTCACAGCCGACAGTGACCAGAGAATTAAAAAAACAACAAACGAAAAAAAAAAACACCAAGTGTTCATGAATCGACATTTCAACATCTGGATGGTCGTTACAATACTTTATCACCCTCTGCCTTCGTCTGTTGACAACATCAACAACACCCATCACAGACAGTTCAGCTCTTAAAATGCTTGGGGTATCCGTGGTTACCGCCAGCTACAGTCATCCTTCCTTCTTCTGCATTCGGCAAATTGATTCTCGCCTGATGTTATTTTACTCGAGTTGTGTGCAAATTCTAGTCATAATGGAAACCCTGGCAGGGCGCAATTGTACTTTATCAAAACTTCAGAAACATCACTTTTATTTGAGAAAAAGAGTGTAATGGAAACAGCTACTAGTGGGTTTGCTGAAGAAAATACCCAGGCAGAGACACTTTCTGTCTTTAGCAACGTCATCTTCTCAACTTCCTGCACGATGAAAGGGGGGGTTTCCCTCGGTCACTCAGCCACTCAGTTCATCCTTACTCACTTTAAGCAAAATGTTCCTTTCATGTGGAAAATGTGACCAAGATGTGTTCGTAAACAAGCGCACTCAGCCTGTTCTGGAGAAGTGTGACAGCGCCTTTATCTTTCATCTACAGGTGTTTAACACACCTACAACATCCCTGTTAAAAGGCAAAGTGCCATTGGCTCAGTGTTTTCAATACGGGGAATAGTCAAATAGTGAGGGAGTCCTGCTCTTTTTGAGATTGATATCAAAAAGAAAAAAAACATCCTAGAGCTACTTTCTATATTGTTAAAGAGCAAAAGCAAGCAAAAAGTAGACCTTTGGCTCAGCTGTATGTTGATACTGTGCAGGGTAATGTTACAGCTTTATGTGGTGATTCCTCACAGACATTTCCTGTTTCAACAAAGAGCAAACATTTCAAAAGTCATGAAGCTAAATCCCCTAAAAGTAGCACCGTAACCCACTTTTTGACATGTATGTATTTAAAGTATGAGAAGTCATTCTTTATTTTAATTATTATTACTCTATTTTATGCCTGTACATTTAGGTAAATACCAGCCGGGCAATGACCGTCCTGATCCAAAGACATGGAAGGCTAATTTTCGCTGTGCCATGAACAGCCTGCCAGACATCGAGGAGGTGAAGGACAAAAGCATCAAAAAGGGAACCAACGCCTTCCGAGTCTACAAGATGCTCTCCTCTTCAGAGAGGAGCTTGAAGAAAGGTGAGCACTGCTGCTGCTGCTGCTGCTGGTCCTCTGTGTGGTGGAATGAAATTATTTATGTAACTACATGGGTTAAATGTTGAACCAACCAATACAGCATGCACAGTGAAGTCTGTGAGTATATAATATGCAGGAGATCATAGAAGGTGGAGGTGAAAAAAACCAAAACAAAAGGGATAAATAAAAGGCTGAGAGGTGTGCTGTAGGGCAAGCTTTCAACCCTCACTGCTCCTGTAAAGCGCAATCACAAAACTGAGGTACATATTTAACTCTAGTGAGCTGTACTGTTGCTTACTTATTAACCCATAATTAATCTTTTGATTAACATGCTAATCAAGTCTAGATTTTTATTAATCAATCCTTGAATTATCTGTTTGTCCATGTAGGAAAGAAGAAGGCAGACAAGGAAGGGAAAGCCAAGGGAAATAAAGAGGTAAGCATGCCCGCAAAATCCCACTAAACAGTTACATTTCCAGCTTTTGACTTGTGTTGACACATAACATTACATCTCTGTCAAACAAAAGGTTGTCCACATCTAGAATAACGAAACCACCTCAGCTGTATCTCTGCTCATCCTCATCATTCGTCTGTCTGAATGAATGCAGGCAACGCAGTTGTCCTTCTTTGTTTGAGAGCACACGAGGCGTCTCATATTTCACTTTACAGAGAAATGTAGCTGCTTTTGTTCATGCCAAAGGATTTCTGGAAATCTGACTCAGTGCTCGGCTGGCACATGGCCCAGTTATCAAACATGAGCAGTCGACTCTGGCTGTGACGCCTGCATGACAGAGACTTTCACCGGGTTATAGGTGCAGTTACCAAGCCTTCCTCAACTATTTGGTCCAAACAAGCCATATGTCAAAACCCAAGCTTCTGCATGCACTGAATGAAAAGGCAGAATAGGCTGAGTGATATCGTGGTCTGCAGAATAGGACCTCTACACACAATCCTTAAGTCTGCATGATCTTCATTCAAATAAAAGTCAAAGAGGTGGTTTGTGCGAGCAGTTCAGGTGTGCATCAGAGAGCTGGTGATGTAAAACACTTTCCATAAATCTGATCTGTGTTTGCTAACCCACAAACAGGAATCAAAATAATTGACATGTCTATTAATTCCATAACAGGGCTCTACACTAGCTTTTCCACGCCACTGACTTTCTCAGTTGGTTGCACCAGCACATGATTTGAAAGGGGAGGGGGGTACAGCATGACCATGCATGCTGATGAATAGTTGTCTTAATCAGCATACTGTTGGTATGAAGTAAAGATTGACTGTGACTCCAGTTCTGATGTTTGCAAAGTATTTTACTGTGAGTATGAAGTTTGTCAACAGGTCATTTGTTAAATTGAAAACCTGACATCTGTGCTGCCTTTTATGGTCATGTGATGCGATTGCATTATTGATCTGTTTAGTTCACACATGACTTTTGAGTTGGAGTGTTTGGCCCCGTTGGGCCTCTATTGAGGAGACAGTGAGAAACACGCTGCAGCAAGAAGCAGTGGGTGAATACTTGTAGTTTAAAACATTTTACAAAGAACTGTTGATCTATCGGTCAGGCTGGGCTCCTGTAATAATGCTTCGGTACCTTTCCCTCACCCTTCACTCCACCCTGTTACCTCTTCGCTGCTGCTTTCAGTGAGCTGCTGTAGAGCCGGAAAGGAGTTCCAGTGTTCGTTTTTCAAAATGAAGTTATTTAAACCAGTGTCACATTTCATGAGTTCAGTTCCACACTTTTAATATGGACCGTAAATGTAGACTTTATGTCTATATGGATCCATTTAAACAATATAATTTACTGTTGAAACACCTAGAATTAAAAAACAAGATCCTAATTCTGTTCGGCCGGTCTCTCTCTGACCTTTTAATCACCAGTACCATCTGATTTGCCACCTTTGCTGGCTCTCCTTCACCACCAGCCTCTCTCCTCATTTTTTTTTTTTTTTACATTAATCAGACATAGACTGCTTCATTTGCGCCCTGAGTGTACACAACGGTGCTCCCTTCAGAACAGGAGAGAGTGCATGTGGAGGATGAGGTGCGTGAGTTAGAGGGAGCATTAAAACAGATGCTTTATTTTGGTCACAGTCTCAATCGCTGCATAAATAGGTTTGAATATCATTAAAAAGCTTGTCAGAGACTTCCTGTCATAAACAAACTCAGGATTTAAAGCCCATAAACCAGCAAACCTTTTGAGATCACTGGTATTTCGTGTGCTGATGCCGTCTACCTTTCAGCAGTCTTTTTTAGATTTGCATTTGGATACTTCATTAAACTGATCATGCACTGTTTTGCTTTTAAGTTATTCAAATAAACTTTAACATTTAAATCTGTTTGTTTTCTGTAAGTTGTTTTGATTCAGTGAGAGCTCTCCCTGTTTTGTTTTGTTATTTTTTTTTTGCAAAACAGAAAATCTTTGTACAAAGTTTACCGATTGAACTGTTGAATAAAACTCTCTCTCTTTCCGCTCTCTGGCTCCGCCCCCTCAGGATGCTTCTCCATCTCCAGACGGGTCTCACTCTGATGTTGGGGTGATGGACTACGCCAAACATGAAATGATCAAACAAGAAGTCGTGGAGCAAACAATATCAGACAGTGCCTCAGGTAACGTACTACAAGTGTACGTTTTAGAAAATTGCTTTTTTATCATAAGAAATGAACAATGTAGAAATATATTCTAGTTTAACCTTAAAAAATTTGCACTTCACCTTTTTTTTGTTTATATTTTTGTTCCTCTTAGAACTCTTTTTTTTAACTTTAGAGTCTTTTCTTGTTTAATGGCAACAAGCAAACAGCTTTGACAGACTCTTAAAATCACTGCCTGGTTATATCACATTAAAACCAGGGGCAGTAAAAACAATTTTTCAAGTTGAGAATGTAGCCGTATGAACTATTTGATTTTCTGTTAAATGATTATTTAGATATTTGAAACTCTCAACTCATCCCTAAAGTACAGCTTCCCTTCTTTAGAAACAAAGACAACCTGTAGATGTAAACACCAGTTTTTAAAGGTCATGATCACTGATTCTACATGTTCTTTAGTGGGAGTGTGTTAAAGGAGGCGCTGGCCTTCAGAAAGAACAATGACTGTTCATCTTGCAGCAGTCCATCCTGTCATAACTCTGCCCGTCCGTCCACAGCCATTCACAGTTCAGTCGACGACCACGTGATCACCAGCGAGCATCTGCCGTTCGTCTGCCAGACGATTGAAGTGACCACTGAGAACGAAGAACAGACCGTCAGCTCCTCCCACTCGTATCCGCTTCAGATCTCTCCTGTGTCATCATGCTGCGGTGAGACTACACACACACACACACACACACACACACACACACACATACACACACACACACAGACGTACTGATAAGAGTGTTAAAAGGTTAGTTGTGGAGCTTTAAACAGCAGTTTGGTGACAAAGTGGTTACTGAAACACAACACAGGAACAACCGTAAGGAGCGTGAGTTATAGAGCTTAGCATGACTGTCAAATCAATTCTCACCTTTTTAGGGGTTGGATCTTTGGTGGTTATTATCAACAGCCACTTAAGTACGTTACTCTATTTTCAGTGATGACCTCATGAACTGTTAAATCATGTCATTACATCATCTCAGATTACATCATCAACCTGAAGTGTCCATCTCTCCTGAACTCATGGATGCTTTCTTCAGTGGAGAACATTTTACATGTTCTAGCAGAGTGTTATCAGTATAAAAGATAATCACGACTTGGTCGACATTTTAATGAGACCTGTCCCCTTTTTTTTTTTTACCTGTGACAAGTTTGCACCTCTGAAAGTGATAGTGAGTGAAAGTGCAGTGAACATACCTCTGAAGTGAGGATAGCATCACGTGTGGCATCACGTGTCTGTCCTTAAATATGTCCATCCTAATTCAGAGAGGCCCTGAAATCAATCATCATCATCAATCAGCTCTAAATAATATCTACATTTTCTGTCAAGTGCACAAACAAACCAAAGCATTTCTAGAAACGTCTCACCAAACTACAGCTCTCAACTCAACATCTGTGACAGCTGACATCTTTAAATGAATGTTTTTATCAGGACATGAACATGTGAGAGTTCAGAAAACACATGAGAGGACACAGGACCAGATTAAAGCTATGAAATGGAGCAGAAAAGTCAAATAATAGTTCAGAAAGCAGGATAAGAAATATTTGATGCTAAAAATGTTTTCAAGTTAAACTCAGGGTATTCACGGGTTCTTAAACATGATTTTGAAAAGTCTTATAAAAGTATTAACGTCACTTTTATTTAAAACAAATGCGTAAACTTCAGACTCACTCTTAATACTTTGATTTTATGGACTATAACATAAATAAAAAACTGAACTGAAGTACCTGAACAGCCTGGTCAGAATTTATTGAGCACAACCAGCTCGTGTGCTGTGTACACTGAGCGGTGTGTTATAGTCTGTGGTTACAGCAGAGCTGTCAATAAATTCAAATACTTTGCAAGTAATTCTATACCTCTGATTTTCCTCAATGTCTTTTGTACTTTTTTGCCACTGTGGTTATGAAATAGGACTTAAATTTTGTTCATTATGGTCTTAAAAACGTTTTCAAAAAAAGTCTTAAATTTGAGCTGATGAAACCTGCAGGGACCCTGTAAAACAGTCTTCAAAACATCATGAGAAACAATCCTGATCAAATCCTGATCCTGATCCTGCCATAAAATAATCCTGACACATTTTCCCTCTAATGGAGAACATTTTCCTCGGTCAGAAGCAGAGTTTGATGATGTTTAGGCAGCACATAAAACTGCAGAAAACTGACCACTGATCATCAGGTATGAAGAGAGACACCTGAGGGACAGGTGAGCTTTGATTTCATCAGTCTGTGTTGATGGAACGAGGAGGTTTGAGACACTTAGAGAGTGATTTTTACAGAAATGATGAAACGAAAGAGTTAACAATTAGAGCATTTGTTTTTTTCTCATTTAATAAGTACGTCTGTAAGAGCAGCTGGTCATTTTTAACAAAATCAAATGTGGCCCTCTTTGAAAACAGTCTGGACATCCCTTGACACACATGTCTCAGTTTGGTGCAAACACTCTTGTTGATTTAACAGAGAGCTTTTTGTTGGTCAGCGGTCAAGTTAAGCGTGACACGATGACCATCCTAACTGTAAGGGCCATTTCTAGGTGTGTGTGTGTGTAGGATGTCAGGTCATCCACAAGGTGTCACTTAGGTGTTGGGTCACATGTCTACTTAAAGTAAGAGGTTTCATCAGGTAACAGGTGCGTCTAGACGCTGGGAGCACATGCAGTTTTTTGACCGCAACACCGACGCTGGTTTGTGTGAGGCATGAAATATCGATGTATGGATTTATGGAAATTGATGGACATCCCTGCTGATTTTGTTATGTGATACACTGAAGAGGACTGGATGAGAAATAAATTTTCCATAATTCATCAAGAAGATGTCCGATGTTCATTTACTCAAGACGAAACAGTGTAAGGCGAGCGCGTCAATTATGTTTAACCCGTCTAGATGCCCTCAGTGGCTTTAAGTTTTAAGCTTAGCCGCTATACTAACTGTGTGTATCTCAGGAATGCTTTGAGATGATTTTTTCCTGGATGGTGTGTCCACTTCAAGTGGTGGGTGAACTGATGGGGGTTTTGCTGGTGAAAGGTAACAGTCACTGTGAGCTCTCATAACCTGGTTTAACTGTTGTTTTAAAGAAGAAAATCATAACGTGATAGTTGTTTTGTTTAAACCAGAAAGTGCACAATAAAATTCACTGGAGCATTCTCATGGCCTGTGAGCCAGGTGTCTGTAGAACACCTGGACAGAATGTGGTTAAGTGTGGCACAGAGCTGTGCTGCGTGATGGTCAAAGGTCTGTCTGTGTTAGAGAGAGAAGAACAGGAGACAGACGGAGAGGCCGTTTCTTTTTGAGTTTCATTACTCTTCTGTTGTTCAGGACTTTGTTTTTATATTTATGATCTCTTGTTCCTGCTACGTCGGCATAGTGCTACTGCATGGCTGTGTTTGTAGTTTATCTAGTTTATCTTTGTTCCACCCAACCAGTCAGTCAGGCAGAGTTAGCTCTACCAGTTCACAGCTCCAATCATCCCATCTTTCTCCTCTTTTCTCTTTCACTATGTTTAAAATAAGGGTTAAAGTCTCATTTTGCTCTTTATTGATCTCCATTTCTTTCTTTTCTTTTTGTATATAAAACATGTTTTATGAAAAGGTTTTTGTTTTGTGTGAATCTGTGTTTTTAAAGCGAAGTCAAACAGTGGACGGTGTATTAATAGATGTACTCCATGTTGATGTGATTTCTGGTTTACTCTTCCTCTTTTCTCCTGCTCTCTCAACTTTCTCCTCCTCTGTTTTTCTTCCTCCATGTAATATCTGATTTAATGATGACAGTGCAGAGTTTCTATTTCCTGAATTCTAACATGTGCTGTGTCTTTGTGTCTTTATGTCTTTGTTTCTGCAGGCAGCGACACAGACAGCGACACAGAAGACACCAAAGAGGTGAGTAAACCACCGAGGAGAGGCATGAATTAATTATTAACCGCTCAGATAAACAGGTTCTTACCTGTTCAACTTTACTGCTAAATCTCTCTCTCTCTCTCTCTCTCTCTCTCTGAGAGAGTGAGTGTGTGTGAGTGTGCTCTTCCTGTAATGTTGCGAGAGACTGAGAGGAGGGAGGGCCTTGTCAGGAACTGAGGCTGTCAAACATTGACAGTTTGATTTGGCCTTTGAAGTTCATTGTGCTGGCACTGAACACACTCCTGTGGCCACACACACACACTGCCACACACACTTTTTTTTAGAAAGAGTAGAAATAAATATGAAATTCAGATTCCAAGTCCTGCTTACAGTGGGAACCATGACATTTAGGTTTAGTCATGCAACAAACCATGAAGCTAATAATGCAGAGAGACCTTTTGCTGCAGTGTTTTGGTGAATTAATATGATTTGAGCTCATTATGCTCCATGTGTTTACTTTTTAAATATCTGGTTGTATTTAAATGGCAGCATCTTAAATGAATATTTTTTAAAGATAAATTTAATTTGAATTTTATTTCTCTGCTCACAGCTTCACAGGGTTTTGGACGGAGCACATTGTGTTTTTCTATCTGCAGTATTTACACTTCATTAAAACATAGAGTGCTCAACAAATGTATTAGACCACCCGTCAGAAAAACAAGACAACCATCCAGCAACATGAAAAGCTTTACTGTAGACTCTCAGAGAGTTTCTTTCACGTCACCATTTTGAGGTGGAGGAGTGAAGAGTTGTCAAACTGATTTTCTGTGTTTATTCCTAAAAGTCTCAGTCTTTCCTGAAAGTCTCAGAGAGGTCAGAATTGATCAAGAATAACAAACAACAAACCACCAAAACAGGTTTTTGTGTTCAGGAATCAAAGTAAATAATTGTAATTTGTCAATCATAAAATGATGATGATGTGCTTTACTCTTTCATGTAAAACAGCACATTTGATCGTTCATGAATAAAAACAGATTATATTGATCATTTAAGATCTCATTTTGGTTAAAGAGCTTGTACATCTTTGGTAACCATCAATAACGTGTTAATTTATGGCAGTGGAGGCACCTCACTCTGGGTGGTAGTCTAATACATCTGACCCTCCTTCAACTGTTGCAGTGACCTTCTTTTCTTTTTCTTCGCTGCAGCTCCAGGGTTCATTCTGGAGGCGAGAGAGTAACACCTCGGTTCTCAGGGTTCCCTCGTACCCCCTCCCCAGCATGGCCACTTTCGTCAGTGCGAACAAGCCAAACTTCAGAGTCACCAGCACGCGGGATCCGGCCCCGCTCATCAGCTACCACACAGAGGGCTGGATGCCGGCCTACAGCCAGAACTCTCTCGCGTCTGCTGCCAGCAGCCACACACATGAGATGCGCGCAAGTGTCATAATGAAAACCTCTGACATCACATCCTCCTGACCTCTGACCCCAGACGACGGTGTATCATCACTGAATCCAGAGCATAGGAACGACAGAAATTGTTTGATTTGTTCATCAGGGCCCGGTGGAGTTTGAAACACCCTTTGATCCTGCTCTCGCTTCAGACAAATTAAGTTTCTCCTTTTCCTTTTAAGTGACAGTTGCTGTCAGTGGACCCGCCCACTAGTGTCTGAACATCCAAATTAATTTTCCTCTGCATCTTTGAGGGTGTGCAGAGGTCTGTGACGTAAATTATGAGTGAAGAGATTCAGCATTTATGTGCCTCTTGTTCTACACCAGAATCACTGAGGTGGTCAAATTTTCTCCCACTTCTCGGTGCTAACACTTTAGCCTACAATTTACAATCAACAGAAAAGATCTTCTCTTCTTTAACTAACCAGAAAACACTCTTATAAAACTCGTATTTCTTTTTATTGCACAACACATAGATGAGAACTTTTTCATTCCTACTTCTTAGATTAAAACTGTTTTAATTTAAATCCAAAGTGTAATTAAATTAGTTTTTACTCCTCTAAAGTCTGCAATCATGTTAAAACATGAGTTTCTTAACTTTTCTCAATGGGCACGAGAAGCACTGCCATTGCAGATCCTAACAATGCTGTAATTAAAAAGGAACATATCCCAAACTAATGATAATAATAATAATAATAATAATAGTAAAGGGGTGAGATGGATCAGTGTGTTCTGCAGTCTGTGAAGTGTTTTTCGTTTAAATCAACCTCTAATAACTCATAATCTGAAGATCATACCGTTCTTTTAAACAGAGAGTGACTAATTGTTGATCTAAAAACAAGTGTTTTAATCTTTTTATGTTCTCCAATTCTCTTTATGAAATACATCTCATCACCTTTTTAAGGTTGCTCTTAATCAAGTATTAGATCTGCTAACTAAAATACTGTAAGCTTAAGTGTTAGCACTGTTGCACTTGGTTCTTTGCTAGGACGTGTAAAATGAACATAGATTATTTGACTCTGAAAAGCCATCTGTGTGCCGAACAGAGCGAAGAATATCAACCTGTTTATAAATCTGATTCAGTGACACGAGTTGCCAATGAATCAAAGACTTTTATCAACCTAAAGAGAGACAATCAATGTAAAGCCCTGATTGGTCCTGCAGTGGAAAGCAGGTGTGTGTATGCGTGTGTGTGAGAGAGAGAGAGAATGTGTGACTGTCTGTTAGTCTGAAGACCTCAGGATAATGTACAAAACAACACAGACAGACAGACAGTGAATGAAACCGACCGACTCACTGACAGACTGACAGACTGTGAACAATGTGTACATGTTTTCTCCTTTCTTCTGCTCCTGCTGTTAATAATGTACATAGCTCATGTATGTATGCCTGCAAGCTGCTTCCGCACCTTACAGACCCAGTTATGTGTGTGCGTGTGTGCGTGTGTGTGTGATTTGAGAGGGGGGAGACAGACAGATTTGTGCCTTTAATAGAGTGCAGTTGGATCAAAGTCTCTGTGCTTTACTCTGTTAGGAACATGCAGGGAGCTTTCTGGAGTCTGTAGACTGGGACAGCTGGTAATGTTAAACTAAACCACAGAGTACCATCTCCTGTTAGTTCTGCACATCTGAAACAAGAAAAGGGAAGTGTGGCCTTCAGATACAACCCAGAGAACTGACGCTGTCACCCTTGTTATTACATCCTCATCTCTTCGCTCCAAACTCATCTGCCTTGTGTTTTGTCTCTGGTCATACCTGTTCAGAGACAGAAGCCTCAGTCTGGTCTTAAAATGCTTTTATTTGATGCCTTACAGAACGAGACTAAAGATACTCCTGTTTTATCTGTTCTACAAAGTATTGTTGCTAAATTTCAGTGATCTGTATCAGAGGCGCAGTTTGAAGTATGAGATGTAATCATCCCGGCTGCTGTCTCCTTAAAACTCATTTAACATATTTACCACCACACGCTTCAACCAAAACAATGTGAAGTCCCAAATTTGTAGACTTGAAGTTTCCTGCCTGTGTTTTGACCCCATTTATGAAATTAAATATTTGTGTGCAATTATTTGGGATTTTATTGAAAAGCAACTTTTTTTTTTTTTTAAACCAAAATCTCTGTGAGATCATTTTTAAAGTTATCCCATAATGTGTTCATTTTCTTTTTGTTTCCTTTTTTAATAGTTAATGTGAATGGAAGTCGTCAGACTTTTTGATACTTTTTGATAGCTCAGCGTGATAATATATTGATTCAAATAGTTTTGAAATATACCCCCTCCTCCAAAAGTGAGTGTTGACCCCATCAAATTGGACAGATGTCCAAAATCATTGAACAATTTGCTGCGTGGAAAAGAAAATAAATATTTTTACCATGATTGAGCATGATTCTGACACTTTCTCACCCCTCACCAGGTTGAGTCATCTTATTGATAAACTTTCTATTTTTTACTGTTTTGCAACAGCTTCTCTCAATCGTTTAAATCTGGCTAACTAGCTAACTATGCTAAGTGCTTGTCTCCCTGTGACTGTGAGGTGATCAGTGGTGTATGCTAAGTCACTCTCACACAATGCAAACAAAAACTGCGCCAATGCTTTAAAGTTTATGCAGGCGATCTAATTTACCAGAGTGTTAAATAATGGCTCAAAGCCCATTGGAGTCCCTGCTCCTCCACTCTAATGTTTGTTGAATGTATCAGAAAGCTCAGCAGCTAACAGGCTAAAGCACAGTTCTCACTCCCAGTCTGCCTGTAGCAGAGCTCCAGTGGGATCAGCTGTAAAAGTTCCTACAGGAAAACAAGAGTAAACAAAGGAGCGCTCAATGATTAGGAACCAAAGCACTGGAGATGTTAACACTGGATGCACATTACTATCATCAACATTTAAGATTTTCACTGAATGAAAAGGGTTTGTGCTTGTGTGTGTTGAACATGTCTTCTGATAGAAACTGTCATTGCATATGGACTAAAAGCCTCCATCCCTGCGTGGTTTACACATCATGAGAGTTCTCTATGTGCTGTGATTTGTAGAGCAAAGTCTGCCTTCAAGTTTTCTCATCATCTCCAGAAAAATCTGCCTTTTTTTTAACTCTGCATTTTTCTGTGTGAGCCTTTTTATCTTCAACAGTATGTGTGGTCCAAACTTCCTTTGAAAATGAAAATACCTTTTCTTTTTACAGGAGGCTGTAATGAACAAATCAGCTTCAGATTGTGAAACTTTCCTAAGTTTTGCTCTGCAGACGTATGGTGTAATCCGTTTTACAGCTGTGGTTTAAAGATCAGTGGTTTATTGTTAATGAAGCATTTGTGGAGCTGAAATCAGCAACATCAGGTTGATTAATGAAATATTCAGACCACGTTTTAACTGATATGATTTAAAAAACAAGTTTGAACATTATGTTTTTAAATGATGGTCCAGTGAAAAAAACAAAAAAAACCTTTAAGTGCACTTAAAAGACAACTGCATGCATTTCTGCTGCTTTACATGTGTAAATGATATGTGACAGCAGCCAGAAGCAAAGGTTACGCCAGGAGGATGATGCTGTTTTTGCTTCATGTGTTTCAACAAGTGAATCGTGTTCTGTTATATCTCAGGAGTGTCTCACTCAAGTACTGTGAAGTACTTATCACCACACAGTTGGAAAGAAAAAGGTAATTGCTCAGCTGCTTGCTATGCAGCACAAGATTTTCAGTGCAAAGTTTAACCACTGTTTTTTTTTTTGTCTGTACATTATGAAGAGTACATGTCAATCCACGTGTAAATCTGAATAAAGACTTTTTTTTATTATTATTATTCTGACACGTTTTACTGGTTTTATTACACCTTGATGAAGGTGTACTGCTGACAGCATTCATAAAGATCAGAGTCCACTTTTATAACTCAGACCGTGAAGACCAATGGTTGGAGGTTAGATAAGAAATGAGCCTTGTTGCTGATGCTTGCAGGTTGGTACGTGTGGTTACTGGAGGATAAAATGAAGGCGTTTATGGGCTGAAGAGAAAATATCAAACGGTGCCCTCAGTCCACTGTGCCACACTTATACAGACTAATTCAGTGTGAGCAGAGCGCTGACTGCTGTTTCAGTTTCAGTTGCAGGTCTTAGTTCCCATTTTACTTCCTGTTTGTCTTTGAGGCCACTGAGCGACTGTTTGGTTGCCTTGACAACAGCCAACCGCATGCCATTAGTCATAGTAAACAGCCTGTCATCTTGTATCATACGCTCACTGTTTTTTGCTCTCCTTGACAAGCTGCTTTGAACAGAAACACGTCTTTTCTTCACTCTAACCCTTCAACAGGATTTCTTTACATATTAAAAGCAGCCAATATTATATCTCCTTCAGAATGTCAGTTATCCATTCATTGACATTGTACTGTGACATTTTTTTTTCAGAAAGCTTTTTATTGACAGTAAAGTGAGGTAAACTTGTTAGTGATGTATCACTAATGCCATCTAGTGTTCAGAAGCAGGACTGCAGCCACATCATCTTTTGACTTTAATCGGAGCAGTTATTGCTGTGAATGCAGAAGGCATTAGGCTCATCTTTGAGGTAAAGAAGAAGAAGCTGGATGAAAAGTCAGAGACTGCAGACATATAAACAGAGCTTACTTCACCCCACTGTAACTGTTATGATCCTGTGAACGCTTCAGCCTTGGAGACCCTTTGTGAGTAAAATGTGCATATAAACCCCAGACCATCTTTTCAAGAGTGTAGTTTCAGAAGGTTATTTTTTCTTTTTTTTTTTTTTTGTTAAGCAGTAACTTCATAGTCAGAGTTTTAAACTGATTTATTTATTTATTTATTTATTTATTTATTTATTTATTTATTTATTTATTTATTTATTTATTTAATGTCTTGGTTTTACAGTGATTGGTCTTAAGTAAAGTGAAGGAAAAACACGCCCTGTGTGTTTTTGAAGAGTCTGGAACCTCGTTACAGGGCTACACAAAAGTAAACGCACTGCAAGGACAGCACTTTTAATGAAAACCCCAAATTCAGTGGAGCAAAAACCAGAACATAAGAGCAAGAAAAAAAAAAAAGTAAGAGAGAAATATCATCCCTCTGAAAAGTGTGTTCCTTTATATGCACTTGGGGAGGGCTCCTCTTCTGTAAATTGCAGCATCAGTGCAGTGCGCCCAGGTTGCTTTAATATCAACCTTCAGCTCCTCTTTGTTACAGTCTTAGTCAGTAACATCATGGTCATTTAACCAGCATCTGGTACTTTTGGTGCTGTGGCCAGGAGCCAAGTCCTGCTGGAAAATGAAATCAGCACCTCCATAGAGCTTGTGAGCAGAAGGAATCATGAAGTGCTGTAACATTGCCTGGTAAACAGCTGCGTTAATCTGCAACAGATACTTTGAATGCATGAAGAAATGATGTGCAGGAAGACATCGATGAAACAGACTGGAGGGAGGCCTGTCTGAAAACACCAAAAACAAACCATAAATACACAACTTAGGTTACTACAATATAAACGGTTAACAAGGGTTTATATAACCCCTGAAACACTGCATCATATGTCAGGACAAATTCCTGAGACATGCACCAAATGCCAAGATAGTGAAGAAACTCTAATTCACTGTCTGTGTGAAAGTTCTAAGATACAAAGATTCTGGAATGAAGTCATCAATCATATGTCTGACGTATTTAAAGAGAAGATTCCTCTCTGTCCCAAACTTTGAATACTGGCAACATATCCCAAAGATTTTACATATACTGAAAACAAACTTAAGTGTTGAGCCTGGACTGTTGCATGCCCAGAGAGCTATCGCCTTTGAACTGGAAAAGCCTGGAAGCTCCTTCTATCAGAATATATCAGATTGGAAAGACTGACTTGCCTCACTAAAGGAAAAACAGAGGAGCTTGTTAAATTGTGGGAACCGTATATGAACATCACAGAATCTGGGAAATAGAGACATGACATTTAAATAATTACTCTTTTAATTATTATTATTATTATTATTATTATTATTATTATTATTATTATTATTACTGTTATATTTTGGTCTTTTTTATTTATACATTTATCCATCCATCCATCCATTTTCTATACCGCTTCTCCTGTTCAGGGTCACGGGTGGCTGGAGCCTTTATACGTTTATACATATGTTTATGTATAGGTTTATGTGTGTGTTTATATGAATACATGTATGTATATATTTTTGTGTTACAAGAGTATTTTTGTACATGTGTTCTGACATATGGTGCAACTACTCAGTGTGAATGGGTGTGTGTGTGTATGTTTGTTTTGATGTCGAACCCCAATTTCAATGAAGTTGGGATTTGTTGTAAAATGTAAATAAAAACAGAATTCAGTGATTTGTCAATCATGTTTAACTTATATTCAACTGAATACACTACAAAGACAAGATATTTATTGTTCAAACTGATAAAAAAAATTTTTTTTTGTCAATATTCCCTCATTTTGAATTTGATGGCTGCAACACATTTTTAAAAAGCTGGGACAGGGTCAACAACAGACTGGGAAAGTTGAGGAATGCTCCAAAAACACCTGTTTGGAACATTCCACAGGTATAAAAGGAGCATCCCTGAAAGTCTCAGTCGCTCACAAGCAAGGATGGGGCCAGGTTCACCACTTTGTAAACAACTGCGTGAGCAAATAGTCCAACAGTTAAAGAACAATGTTTCTAAGGGTAGAATATCAAAGAACTGATGGATTTGATCATCTATAATATGTAATAATATTACCTACCACACCTTCAGTATGACTCTCCCCTCTTGTTGCTGTCGTACATTGTCTCTCTTTTCTTTTGTGAAGTGCTTTAAGCAGCATGTTTGAATGTACGTAAGGTGCTATGTAGATAAAGATGAGTTTGAGTTTAAGTGTGTATCTCTTCACTGCCTGCTTTTTTGTGGAACACATCCTAAAACTAGAGCACTGCTTTAGAATCCAGCTGCAGGTACATGAAGTGACCACAAGATGGCTCTGTAAGATCATCTATCCTCTCAGTCCCCTGACTGATCTGTGTCCTCTCCTGTACACTTCTCTTCTGTTGAATAGAGAGATCCATCTATGAGCTTTATTTAATCGACAAAGCCTCAAAGTGGTACTATTGATACAAACCTTTAAAGAAAATCATGAACTTGGAGGATGTTTAAAACTTGAAATGGCAGATTTTTAAGCCATCCTTTCTGTCAGTCATGGTAGGTGATGTCACCAAATGATCTCTTTTAAATAAATGAATATGGTTTTCAGACTTTCTTTACTTCAACCCTCCTCTCTGACTCAGCCATTAATTTAACATCCAAGTGAATGTTTGAAGAAGTAAAAATAGAGACAGGATTCAGGTTCAGGAGTTCAGCAGGATGCAGACAGAAGCATAAAACATACACGTCTCTAAAACCTGAGAGCTGCAGTGAGCGTGATGCTCTGGATGATTCCTGCACAGAGGAAAGGATGTGTGGAGTAACAGCTGTTAACACAAACTGGGAAACAACCAGGTGAGTCATCTGTATAAAGAAACCTGACAGAGAGAGAGAGAGAGAGAGAGAGAGAGAGAGAGAGAGAGAGAGAGAGAGAGAGAGAGAGAGAGAGAGAGAGAGAGAAGGTGAGGAAAACATGAAGCAGTGAGGGAGGAGGGGAAGAAAGGGGGAGAGGAAGGAAGAGACTGGAAGACTGAGAGAGCGAAAGTGTCACAGAGAGGTGAGTTAAATGACTTTAATGATGCGTTGGTGAGAAGTGGTGCTAAATCTCAACTCTCTCTCTCTCTCTCTCTCTCTCTCTCTCTCTCTCTCTCTCTCTCTCTCTCTCTCTCTCTCTCTCTCTCTCTCTCTCTTCTCGTTACCATGGTTGCTGCGGCTGACATCTTGATGGCAGAGCAAGATAATGAAGTCAGGTGTGTATGTGTGTGTGTGTGTGTGTGTGTGTGTGTGTGTGTGTGTGTGTGTGTGTGTGTGTGTGTGTGCTGAAGAGGGATCTTCAAGTGTGTTTAAATGTATGTGATCACATCTCTTTACATAGGTACACAGAGCAGTGAAGAAGTGTGTATATGTGTGTGTGTGTGTGTTAGTGTGTAGTAAAATGAAACGTCCAGGTCCCAGACGGATGCACAAAAGTGAAGCTGTTTGAATAAAACTGATTATAATTAAAGAGGTCAGTTAGTAAAAAGTTGAGCACGGAAGAAAAGATGGTTTAGAAGAAAAGAAATGACTCTGATCTGAACAACAGAAGTTGAACAGTTTGTCTCTGTGTCGTCTGAGTGACTCAGTTCAGTCGATCACAGTTCTTTGGTTCAGTCAGCTTTAGTCAGAGGAAGTCTCTGTGTTGTACTTTTTGTGCTAACCTGATATGGACAGATATTATTCAGTAAATGTAAGAACATTTATTAAATCAATAAAGCTCCATCGTTAGATGTTCTGTAACAGAGGACACAGAGACAAAGAAACAGCTAAGGTACATGAAGAGACTGAGCTCAGTCTCAAACCCTCTGACAGAGGTAAAGTCACACTTAAGTGATTGGTTACAAAGTCAAACAACAACAAAGAGCTGAGCCATTTTCAGACAGCTCAGTATGAAAACTCTCTCTTCATACTGTCAAGTGTCTGCTGAACTCTTAAGCCTCAAATACACCGGCTGCGTCTGCAGTCCAGCTCCACTCCGCTGCGTGTTGACTGTGTAACGAGTGTGTAAAAGAAACATTATAATTCACCAAAAGTCCATCCTCAGTTATTAATTATGTTAAATTCTTTCTTTGTAATGTATTAAAATATTTATTTTATTTTATTTTGATGGTCACTTCCGGTGCGTTACTTCCGGCACCGTTCGCGGTACTTTCCTCAGATGCCTTGAGGACATGATGAGGAGAGGTAGGTTTTTACATTGCATTCCGTTCAATCTGAGTTAAAGCACAGTTAACAGGCTATAAAGTTGTTCATATATATGTTTTAGGCTCACAGACTGTATACAAATATTACGAATGTTTAGACGTGTATTTTTGGAGTGTTTGAAGTGACGTGCGGCACGTAGTTTTAAGAGCTAACTTACCGATCTCAAGCTAGGCTATAGTGTGGGCTGTTTCTCATGCAGCGCGCCATGCTCTCTGCTCTCCCTTTAGAAGTGTGCTGTGGAGAACAGATGCATGAAGTGTGGTCCACTGAAACTGTTATATTTTGTACAGGTATGTGAGCCCTTGTTTTGTTTTTGTCTCAGTAATTTGTATTACTTTTGATTGTCAAGTTGTATTTCGTTTTATGTTATATTGTAAATGAATTCTGTTCATAAAAATGATTTGTTGATGAAACAAAAAAAATATATTTATAAAAATGTCACTGAAGAGCAGGATTAGATGCCTTGAGGACATGATGAGGAGAGAAGTGTGCTGTGGAGAACAGATGCATGAAGTGTGGTCCACTGAAACTGTTATATTTTGTACAGAACTGCTGCCTAAATAAACCTGCTCCAGTGACCAACCTGCTGTCTACATCCCTTCATCCAACAAACACAACGCAGAGGGTATTTCGTAGCAGACAGACAGATCGGGCGGGCTACAGTGGTGCCGTGAACCCTGCTTCAGACTCCTTCGTCATCTTCATCCTGGTGCCTGGAGTCGTGGACCGATGTCAATTTGGTCGCCTGTGGTTGCTGTCACATGCAAGTTTTTGATGTTTGATTTGTTTTAAAAAGACTGTTTAAAGGAAAAGTGAGTGTCTACAAGGATTGAAAGGTGTTTTGTTATTCTGCAGTAGAATTCATGTTTAAGAAGAAACATTTCATGCTGTTTTAATTTTTTTTTTGGTTAAGAAGGGTCACAGAAATTCATGGACGTTTTTGAAAATATGGATGCAGCTAAAAAATTTGACTATGGTTTTGGGCGAGGTGCATTACTGGCTACTCCAGTTAGAAATGTTGGTATCGCGGAGTCACCTGCTTTTTGCTCTACACGCATAAGTAGCCGCACTCCCGTTAGGCCACAAGAGGGAGCCACACTCACAGACATCTCAGCTGCCAATGACCCAGCTTTGAATGACTTGATAACTCACATTGCTCAGCAAGTAGGACAGACAATAAGGGATCAGTTAAAGGAAGAATGTAGAGAAAAGGTTGCTAATGATGCACAAGCTAAGAGTAGTGTAGGACAGCTGACCAGTGACTCTACTGTCCTCAATCTGACCGGTGCCAAGTTTGTCCTGCAGTCGGATGTGAAAGAGCCCCCTGTCTTCAGAGGTGATGGGTCAGACAAATTGTCAGTGTGTGAATGGGAGGAATTTATGAAAACCTTCTTGAAGAAGAGAGCGATTCCTCTTGGAGAGCAACATGTCGAGATAATGTCTAAGTTGTTGGGCAAAGCAAAGGACATTGTGAGAATAACTCTGAGAAGCAGCACCTCACTGAATCCACAAGTAAACCCCGATGTCATCTTCAACATTCTCAGACAGCATTTTGGCGAGGTGAGTTACTCATACATGCCCATGGCTGATTTCTACAACACAACTCCGGTGGCTGGGGAGGCTCCTTTAGAGTACTGGGTTCGGCTGAATAAGGCAGTTGATGCCGCAGAAGAGGGCTTAAAAAGACTGGGGCGATGCATAGAGAACCCATGTCAAGAGGCTGCAATGATGTTTGTCAGACACTGTCCAGACCCGACACTTGCTGCAGTTTTCAAACTAAAAGCTCCTGATAAGTGGACTGCTAGCGAAATTCAAGAGCACATTGATCGTTATCAGATTGAAACAAAAGAACAGCTGCTTTACAAGTCCAAACAGCTAAGACCTGTCCCAGTTTATGCCCAGACCCTTGCACCTGATAACTTAACAGCAACATGTACACCCCAAGAGCATCCTGCACGGACTGAGTGTAGTGAGACAGCTAAAGCTCACTGTGATGACAGCTGTCTGAAGACGCTGGTGAGCCTCTTTGATCGTGCGCTGTCACAAAACAGTCAAGTCACAGATAAACAGTTTCCCCCTGCGCTACGTCAGCAGTGGACATGTAAAGTCTGCCATTCCTTTGAACACTCAACCCTTGCTCACTGCAGGCAGAAACGCCTATGTCTGTCATGTTTCGAGCCAAACCACATTAAAAGGAACTGCCCTAACAGACTACCTGGTCAGAGTCAGACTGTCCCCAGACCGTCGAACTCCCAGCCTTTAAACTAGCTGGCCCGCATTGGACGAGGGGATGTGTGGGCGCAAGTGAGGAAACCCTCAACGATGACAGCATTGAACAGCATTACATGAAGGCGTGTGCAGCTGCCCCTGTTAATGCCAAAGTCATAGTCCAAAATACACAGAGAGTGGGTCCGTTTGATGAACTGTTTTACAAACCTGTCTCCATCAACAATGGCTTCCAGCTGAAAGGGATGCTTGACTCTGGCTCCATGGCATGTACCCTTAGTGAGCAGGCTGAGCAGCAGATGTTGAGTGAAAATGTACTGGTGGAACCAATTTCATTGAATCAAGAGATTGTGTTAGTGGGCTGTGGCGGATCACTCAGTAAGGCAAAGTGCATGTATGAAGTGGAAATGAAACTGTATGGAGAAACCTGTGTCGTTCCCATCCTTGTTGTGCCAGGTCAGCGCGATGATTTGATCATTGGAACAAATGTCATCAGATTTCTGATCCGTCAAATGAAAATAACCAGTGATTATTGGCGCCTTGTCTCCAGTGGAGGTCTTCTTCCTGAGTGTGAGCAGTTCCTCGATCTCATGGCCAATTCATCCAGATGGAGAGGTGAGGAGCCACCCGACAAGATTGGCACAGTCAAGCTTCAACAATCAGTCACCCTCCTGGCAAGACAAGAACATCTTGTATGGGGTAAGCTCCCTAACAATGTCCCTATGTCACCAGGAAGTACAGTGATAGTTGAACCCACCTCATCCAAGTCCATGCCACGTAACATTATGGTTGGTCGTGTCATCACACCACTATGGGGTGATAGATGGGTCCCCATGAAAGTCACTAACCTGTTAAACAAACCCATAACTCTCAAACGAAACAGCAAGCTTGCAGATGTTTCCCCCTGTTTAGCTGTGGAGGACTTTGAGGTTTTCCAGGGAACCACACAACCTGACGAAGCTAAGCCTGAGAACACCTGTGATAACTCCAAGCCCCCAGATCTCAAGCAGCGACTGCATGAAGTTGGCCTTGGCGACATTGATATCACTCTGTGTCATGCTGGTCAGGAAGGAAAGATAAAGCTAGTTGAGCTGCTTGAAGAGTACAATGACATATTCTCAAAACACACTTTGGACTGTGGAGAGGCAAAAGACTTCATGCATCGCATCAGACTTACTGATGAGAGACCATTCCGGCTTCCTTATCGACGGGTACCTCCAGCACACTATCAGAAACTAAGGCAGGTGCTGTCTGAGATGGAGGAACAAGAAATCATAAGAAAGTCAGTCAGTGAGTTTGCTTCCCCCCTTGTGTTGGTGTGGAAGAAGGATGGCAGTTTGAGAATCTGCACGGACTTCAGGTGGTTGAATGCGAGAACGCTAAAGGATGCACACCCCTTGCCGCATCAGTCTGACTGCCTTGCTGCTTTAGGTGGAAACAGCTACTTCAGCACCATGGACCTGACCTCAGGGTTCTATAACATCCCAATGGCAGAAGAAGACAAGAGGTTCACTGCATTCACAACCCCCATGGGCTTGTATGAATATAACAGGATGCCCCAAGGATTGTGCAATAGCCCCGCCTCCTTTATGCGCATGATGCTCAGCATATTTGGAGACTTGAACTTTAGCAGCCTGTTATGTTATCTTGATGATTTGCTTGTGTTTGCCCCAACTGAAGAAGCAGCTTTGGAAAGGTTAGAGGTTGTTTTCCAGCGACTACGTCTCCACAACCTTAAACTAAGCCCCAAGAAATGTCATTTGATGAGGTCTTCAGTTAAATTTCTTGGTCACATCATAGATGGCAACGGTGTATCTGTTGATCCAGCGAAAGTTGATGTCATCACAAAAATGACCAAGAATGATTTGATGGAGGATGACGACTGTACACCGTCTGCGAAGAGGATAAAATCTTTTCTTGGTTTGGTGTTCTACTATCAGCACTTCATCCCGAGTTGCTCATCCATAGCCAAACCGCTCTTTGCTCTCACTGCTGGACAAAAGAAAAGAGGAAAAGTCAGAGTGGGTGGTAATAGTGGTTCGTTCAGAAAACTCAAACCCTCAGACTGGACCAGTGAGTGTGATGCCGCTCTGTCTATACTCAAAAACTGTCTCTTAAACTGTGTTGTCCTATCACACCCAGATTTCAGCCAACCCTTTATCTTGTCCATTGATGCGTCGCTAGATGGACTCGGTGCTGTATTGTCACAAGTACCTGCTGGTGAGAAGAAGGCCCGACCCATAGCTTTCGCCAGTAAGACTTTGAGCAGTTCCCAGAAAAAGTATCCAGCTCATCGGCTAGAATTCTTAGCATTAAAATGGAGTGTGTGTGAGAAGTTTAGCCATTGGCTGAGAGGACATTCATTTACAGTATGGACGGATAATAACCCACTCACCTATATCATGACAAAGCCCAAGCTTGACGCTTGTGAACAGCGTTGGGTGTCCAAGCTCGCCCCCTACACATTCGACTTGAAACACATCCCAGGCATAAGGAACACAGTAGCTGACGCTCTCAGCAGAGATCCCTTCGCGACCACAGTCAGTCACCGACTCATCACAGAGCAGTATGACAACCTTCTTGTTGAGGCTGGAGCAGTCAGTCATGATGGCATTCAAGATGCCTTTCGCTTGAAGGTCCAGTGCCATAAAGTGAAGGAAAGACCCTGCAGCCCATCGAAGTCACTGACGAGCTCAGTTACATCTCACTGTGACACTGCTGCTGTTAAAGCTCTTCTTGATGTTCATGATCAATGGGACTCTGCTGCAGAAACCAGGGCAGTGGAGCTAGTTCAGTCTGTTCAGGACCTGTTGACTCAAGGGCAAGACTCTCTCCCTGTATTCACTTCTGAGGAGCTCCAGCGAAGCCAGGAGCTTGACCCCACCATCTCGAGGATCATGCAGTTTGTTAGCAGGAGAAGGCGACCCTCCAGGCGTGAGCGGTCTGGGTTTGATTCAGCAGCTGCAGTGTTCATCAAACAGTGGGACCGACTCAAAATCCAGAATGGCATTCTCTACCGCCTGACAAAAGACCCCATCAGCAAACACAGACGACATCAGTTTGTTCTCCCTGAAAGTCTTAAAGCCAAAGCGTTGCATGGTATCCATGACATAGCTGGACATCAAGGGCAAGCAAGAACTCTACATCTAGCGAGGCAGCGCTTCTTTTGGCCCAAAATGGACTCTGATGTGAAAGAGTATGTGAAATGTTGTCAGAGGTGCATACTAGCTAAAACCCCTGATCCATCTGCTCGAGCGCCACTTGAAAGTGTCAGAACATCATTCCCCATGGAGTTAGTATGTTTGGACTTTTGGAGTGCAGAGGACAGCAAACAGCGGTCAGTTGATGTTCTTGTGCTGACAGATCATTTCACAAAGCTCGCCCATGCTTTCCCATGCATAAATCAGACTGCCAAACAAGTAGCCAAAAAGCTGTGGGATCATGTATTTTGTGTGTATGGTTTCCCGGAAAGGATCCACTCCGACCAGGGGACAAACTTTGAAAGTGAACTCGTAGCTGAACTGCTCAGACTGTCAGGCGTCTCGAAGTCACGTACAACAACTTACCATCCCATGGGAAATGGAGGCACTGAAAGGTTCAACAGAACACTTGGCAACATGCTTCGATCCTTGCCCCTGAAAGAGAAAAGCAAATGGCCTCAACAAATACAGACTTTGACATTTGCATATAATGCAACGGTGCATGAAACCACCGGATATGCCCCTTTCCAGCTCATGTTTGGTCGCGTTCCAAGACTTCCTGTAGATGTAATGTTCAAACAAGTGCTTCATGACCCCGTGGTTGTTGACCACAAAACTTATGTTACAACTCTCATGTCACATCTTCATGAGGCAGCCAGGATCGCACAAGAACATGCGATCAAAGAACAAGACAAACAAGCGAGAGGGTACAACAAGAGAGTTAAGGGGACATCCCTGAACATCGGAGACAGAGTACTCATTGCAAACAAAGGGGAGAGAGGAAAGAAAAAGTTGGCTGATAAATGGGATCCAACTGTGTACATAGTCAAGGACAGAAAACCACAGACTCACACATACATGCTCGAGGACAGTGAAGGAAACACCAAAGTTGTACACCGCAACCTGGTCTTGAACATCAGTTTCTTACCTGTCGGTGCTACTGATGAAGGTCTGTGTGGCGATGAGTGGGAGGATGAATCAAGTTTGCCAGATTCTCTGGATTCGTTGGAGGAGGGGAACACTGAGGACAGGACAAGTGCATGGCTGATGAGTGTGTTGGGGGACAATGATAGTCAGGTGGACCTGAGTGAGGGATCATCGGGACTTGACAAACTCAATCAAGTTGCTTCAGGGATGGACTGTGATGAACCGAAGTCGGATGTAGCAGATCAGAGTTTGCCTGGTGTAGACAACTCAGACAGAGACGGTAGTGTTGACAGTTTAGCTGTAGAACCTGACTCTGATGCCCTGCACACGACTGATGCAGGAGACGCTGACTCCCAGTTTCATCCAGCAGACCCAGACAAAGACACAGGACCTAGTTTACCCCAGACATTTCCAGTCCAACTCACAGACACGCAGCCAACTTCTGCAGATGCGAGTGATAGTGCAGTGAGACCAGTGAATCCATCAGAAGTTGCAGAACACGTGGTTAGAACACGAGTTGGTAGGGTCAGGAAAAAGGTCAATCGACTCATTGAGTCTATGGTTCAGGGACCATTTCATTTCAAAGTTATGGCAGGATCAATACACAGAAGATCACAATCACTTCTGAGTTTGTTTTAGATATCCAGATGTTTTCATGTGTTGCGTTTGCAGGGCGGTATCCAAAGCATAAAGTTTGGGGCACTGTGTGTTGAATGTCAGTGCTTGTTTTGGTGCTTTTGTTGGGCATAGGTTGTAATGACAGAGTTAGTATGGTGTACGCGGCATCATATCATCCTAGGAGAGACTAAGGCCTGATCACCCTTATGTTCTTTCTGAACCTATTTTGTGGGTTTCTCAGAGAAGGTGGAGCTTAGAGCTTCTTTCGTATATCTGTCAGGTTTCCCCAGTATGTGCAAGGTGTGCCTTTGATTTTGGATATCCTCACATGTGCAGTCTGGATTTTGGTGAACTTAGGAGGGGTGGATGTAACGAGTGTGTAAAAGAAACATTATAATTCACCAAAAGTCCATCCTCAGTTATTAATTATGTTAAATTCTTTCTTTGTAATGTATTAAAATATTTATTTTATTTTATTTTGATGGTCACTTCCGGTGCGTTACTTCCGGCACCGTTCGCGGTACTTTCCTCAGATGCCTTGAGGACATGATGAGGAGAGGTAGGTTTTTACATTGCATTCCGTTCAATCTGAGTTAAAGCACAGTTAACAGGCTATAAAGTTGTTCATATATATGTTTTAGGCTCACAGACTGTATACAAATATTACGAATGTTTAGACGTGTATTTTTGGAGTGTTTGAAGTGACGTGCGGCACGTAGTTTTAAGAGCTAACTTACCGATCTCAAGCTAGGCTATAGTGTGGGCTGTTTCTCATGCAGCGCGCCATGCTCTCTGCTCTCCCTTTAGAAGTGTGCTGTGGAGAACAGATGCATGAAGTGTGGTCCACTGAAACTGTTATATTTTGTACAGGTATGTGAGCCCTTGTTTTGTTTTTGTCTCAGTAATTTGTATTACTTTTGATTGTCAAGTTGTATTTCGTTTTATGTTATATTGTAAATGAATTCTGTTCATAAAAATGATTTGTTGATGAAACAAAAAAAATATATTTATAAAAATGTCACTGAAGAGCAGGATTAGATGCCTTGAGGACATGATGAGGAGAGAAGTGTGCTGTGGAGAACAGATGCATGAAGTGTGGTCCACTGAAACTGTTATATTTTGTACAGAACTGCTGCCTAAATAAACCTGCTCCAGTGACCAACCTGCTGTCTACATCCCTTCATCCAACAAACACAACGCAGAGGGTATTTCGTAGCAGACAGACAGATCGGGCGGGCTACAACTGCTTTGTCAACTCACACCGGCTACGTGTTTAGTCCGACAAGCCACAGGACTCACAGACCGCTGGAGTCGCGAGACCACGGAATTCCCACACTTTCCTCTCCGTTAACAAACCTCCCTTCATTCATGTTGTGCTGTTAAACCTCAAACCTGTTGATTCCTGGTGTGTCTTCACTCATTGTGATGTTTTCTTGCATTGGTAAAGCTAAATACAATCTAGTTTTTGACACAGTTTGTTTTATTTTGAAAGTCTCCGGCTCTTCTAAGGTAGTTTCCGTGCACTACTTCCTGTCCCGCTTGATCTTCTCTACTCTGATTTGACGAGTCACAGTTCTGACATCCAGCAAAAATAGGATGTCTGTGTATTAGCTGCGACCTGTCGGACCAGCCACGCAGCTGAGCCGCAACAGAACTGATCCAGTGTGAGTTGATACATTGACTTGAAAGGAAACCTATCTGATCCAGCGCTGTGACGAAGCGGAGCTGCAACGCAGACGCAGCCAGTGTATTTCAGCGGTTATTCCCCACTTCACTTCACTGATGGAAGGATTATTTAATCAGGTCTGAAAATATTAGACAATGCTGAAGTGCTAAAGTCTGTTGTTCCTCGAGTGTCCGCTTGAGGCTGGCTCAGGAAGTACAGGAAGTCACAAACACACCAAGCCAAAAAAAGACATTTTCACAGCCGAAATAAACACATTTACAGCCTGGTACAAAAAATGTCTCCATCTGAATCATTAAATATACTATCAGCACGCACTGTACCGGGTGTGAATTTTTTCTGACTGCAATTTAGACAATATTAAGATCACCAATTCATCCAGTCAGAGGCACAGCTCAGATCACGTGACTGTGGAGCGTCCTATGGTTGTTACTGTGGAGACTCACAGCCCGCCTCATTTCCAATATGGCCGCGCCGGCCGTTTTGCCTCAACAATCTGTTTCAGAAACAGACGGGTGACGTCACAGAGACTACGTCCATTAATTATACAGGCTATGGTCCGAACACACTTGAAGCATTTCTTCACACTTACTAAGGTTTGTCCTTCCTGTTTCAATTCTTGCTGTTGTTGTGTCACTTTGGTCAAAAGCATCTGCTAAATGTAGAGCTGTAGAGCTCCCTATTGCAGCCGCTGAGGGAGATGAGTTCTGACCTGGAACATTTGCAATACCTGCCAGCTCCCTGGACTCAGCTGAACCACAAGTGACAAGACTCAGAAGTCCCCCAAACAAACCTCCATTCACAGGCCCATACCCCAAAGCTCACCCAAGAGAGGGATGCCTTCCAGGGCCCTGATTTACAGGCCCTTTATGTTGCCATAGTTCCCCTAGAGGGCAGAGTGTTAGATTTGAGTGGTCATTGTTCATTTTTAGCATAAGAAATGATAATAAAAAAATTAAAGCAGTGATAAGCGGGCCCTCGTCCACATGTCCACCAGTCGGGGCATGTTGCAGCCACCACATGTGCAGCGAGAAGTCATGACTTCCTGTTGACAGTAGGGGGCGCTGTACTTTAAGGTGGAAAAAAAGCCTATTGAAGCACTCAGGCTGTGACACTGAACATGTGCCCCTTTCACTCCAGATCAAATATTATATATGAGTGCTATAAAGATTTGCATTTTGCCAAAAAATTGTCCACTTTGGTGACCTTCCCTGACCTTGCCATTAAGATATAATTTATTTTGGGTAACTTTTAATTGTCAATGTGTCGATATTACACAATAAGATTTCAAGATGATTGGAAAACAACTTTGGGACAAGTTTGATCAAATACGTACCTTGTACATCGTCAAATTTCATCAAACTTCTTGTTGACAATAGGGGCCCTGTACTTTAAGGTGAAAAAAGCACATGGATGCATTCGGGCTGTGACACTGAACGTATGTGCATTTTACCCAGATCCAACATTCTACATGACACCTGTTAAGGTTTTCATTTTTCAGAAAAAATCATTAACTTGGCGACCTCCCATGGCCACACCCATTGAGATATAAAAACTCCTTTAGTAGCTTTTAACCGTCACTGTGTCGAGTTTACACAAGACAATTTCAAGATGATCTGAAAAAAACTGGTGCAAGTTTGTTCAAATGCTTACCCTAGAAATTGCAAAAATCAGACGTCTAACTCCAATTTCCAAACTCCCTGTTTGAATTTCACCATGATCGTAAAGACTTTTTTGTAGGTCTTGGTTTGATGGTTCTGCACACCAAAAATCAGGCCTGTAGCTGAAAGCAGCTGAGGGCCTGCTGTCTAAACTCACTAGGGAGGGCTGTGGAGCATGTTTTATTAGAAAGCACTCGAATCATACATTTTTCACTGTGACTGAACTTTCTGACATGTTTTGTTACGACTTTAAGCACATTCAGGGAACGCAATCTGGCATTAAAATGATATAGGAAAAATATTAATCCTAAAGGATCTGATAGGGCCTTCACTTTGATTCTCCGATCGGGCCCTAATAAAACTATTTATGCACAGAGCAAAACAGGCTCCACATCCAACTATTTCACAACCCTTAAATTTAAACTTTGAATGTTAAGAGGCCAAAAAACAAATTTTACTGATAGAAATTAACAGTAGTTAGAAGTTAACAGAGAATTAGACTGTAGAAATAACCTTGTTGGCTGATGAAATACTATTTAAAACAAGCTGTTATGAGTTTTACTCAGTAGTCCCATGTAGGCATCCTGTGATGAAGCCTTCTTGCAGGTGGATGACATTATTATATACATTACCAGCCTGACAGGATATGTGTTGATAAAAACAGGCAGAGTTTATAAAAAGGTCATTTTTCCACCTGCACAATTTGAAAGTGAAACAAAGAATCAAATTCTTTCTGAGCAGCAAGAGTTTTAACATCTATTGTCTAAATGTTTTTTTTTTTTTAATTTATTTTTTCACTGTGATCTGTTATTCATGGTGAGAGTTTGTTAGTGTTATGTCGGACACGGCTCAGAGCTGATGAAAATAAACCTTTCACTGGAAGAGAAATCCAAGCTCGGTCTTCTAAATCAACTTCATCAGAGAATAAAGAAGAGCACTGAGACACTCACTGATAAATAAATCTGCCCTTGACTCTCATCACTCAGTATGTTTACATGCAGCTTCAGAAATCGGACTATGAGCTTGGTCAGCGAGAAATCAGATCAATAAAATGCATGTAAACAGCTTAGGTTGGACTGATTAGGGCCTGCACGTATCTTAAATGACACATCTGGATAAATAAACTGCAGATTCTTGTGTGTGGTGTGTGTTTGTGTCTGTGTGTTTGTGTCTGTGTGTCTGTGTGTCTGTGTGTCTGTGTGTCTGTGTCTCGTTAAGTCCCCTTGTTGACTCCATTACTCACAGACAAAGGGAGGAACATACTGAGCTGTTTACTCACATCAGCTCACATCATCATCACCTGCCGAGGGAGGATTCCTGGATTTCCTGTGTGTGTGTGTGTGTGTGTGTGTGTGTGTGTGTGTGTGTGTGTGTGTGTGTGTGTGTGTGTGTGTGTGTGTGTGTGTGTGTGTGTGTGTGTGAGAGAGAGAGAGAGAGAGAGAGAGAGAGAGAGAGAGAGAGAGAGAGAGAGAGAGAGACCCAGCAGCAGTCTGGCTAAGCTCTTAGTTCAATCATAAAGTCATGGTGGGGGCCCTCACTGACCGCTCCTTCAAAGCGGTCAGTGACAAGGCTTTATTTCTTCACTCTGTCTCTGATATTTGGATGAAATCAACTGAATTTATTTATTTATGGATCCATGAGCTAACAAATGAAGTTCAGTCCATTTGATGAAAATCTGAATCTCTTGTACAGGATGTCATCGTGGACATCAAATGGGTTGAATCTCTCCCTAAAAACTCTCTCTCTCTCTCTCTCTCTCTCTCTCTCTCTCTCTCTCTCTCTCCTAAACATCGGGCGCATCAACATCAACAGGATCTTCTAAAAATGGGCAGGGTCTTTCCAAGAGAGCTGATTGGTCAAGAGGTGTTGTTTTTCTACTCGTTGATCTCTTATCAAGATCTTAACCTGCTCTGGAGCAGGGGCCTATAGCATGAAGTGCGATCAACATATCCTGGATAACTCACATCTATCCAGGGTTGACTAACTGCGACAATGGCAATCAGGATAATCGATAGCACGACGCAGGTTATCAACACAATAACTCAACCCAGGTTTGTCTCATCAAGAGCCGTGAACACACACGTATAAGAGGAGGGCCCAGAGGCTGCTGACCAATCACAGTCATGAGCGCTAAACAGACAGAAAAAAAGTGAGAGAGCTCCTTACTTTACGTGTGAGGAACAGCGACTGATTTTAATGAAATACGAAGAAGAAAAGACTCAAATAACAGAGAGAGGAAACATCGTGACAGCTGCCAGTCACAGGCAAAATGCATGGCAGCGAATAGCAGACTGTATAAATGCGTACAATATACTGTTAAAATGAATTGGGTGTATAACAGTTATTATCTCATTCCCTCAGATGTCATCCCTCTGGAGTTAAAAGAACCTGGTTTCAAGTAAAAAATAAGTATAAAAACATCATTGCATCTGGTAAGTTGGTCTGTTTTATTTCATAACATCAGGCTTAAATTAAAGTTGTCGCCACAATACCGATTTAACAATTTACAGATCGGCAGCTGAACTCATATGCACTCTTCCTCTTTAAAGAAAGAAAGCTCTCAAACAATGACTGTAGGAATGACATGATAGAATAAGGTGCTGTTTCATGTTAGCATTAGATGCTTTTATTTGTCAAACACTTTGTGTTGCCTTTCAATGTGTGAAAGGAGCGTTATAAATGAAGTTTGATTGCTTTGCATATCCCTTCCTGGTATATTACCTCTAACTGTGTGGTTATATTTGATGTCATATCACATTATAGGACCACTTCTCTAACTCCACATGGGATGACTTCATTGTCAGCACATTTCCCTTCTGATTTACACTCTTACAGCCAACAGGAAGAAGAACTTGAAAACAACAGACAGGGTTTGGTGGTCCCACCCAGGACTACACCCCTGCAGAGGAGCTGGCCCTGGCAACCAACAAGGGTCGTGCCATAATGGATGGGGTGTCTGGGGGTGTTTCTACCAGCCCTGGAAATGAAAGGCCATTTAATTATATGCAAAGTTTGTGTTAAACCGTGACCAGTTTACATCATATCCTTGTGACCTCACTGACACAGGCCCATCACTTTCCCCACAGCTGATGAAAATACTTTGCTGTTGGTGGAGCCACCAGAGGAGGCAACCTCTGACACTGTCTCTCAGCCAGAGGTATGTCACACACCAGTCACACACCAGCATGTAATTGGCACATGATTAACAGACCACTTCTATACAATCTCTCCAGGTGGTGGTGGACCTCCAGGGAGATGGAGAGACGCTGTCTGTCTCCTCTGAGGGAGCTGTGGAGGAACAGTATCACCTCAGTTCATTACCACCTGTTGTAGAGTTGAACCTGCCCACATCAACACAGATGGTGGCAGTGGTTAGATTTGGCTCTGACTGAATGGTGATGGTCTGCACATGGAGTTGAACAGCTACTACAAATTTTCAGTACTTAATAACCCATTGCTGCTACTGCTATGTCATTGTTGCAGCAAGAAACGATACACCCACCTCCCCCGGCTGAGCCTCAAGCCTCCACATCTACTGGGGACAGACCCAGAGGAAAATACCAGAGGAAGAGACCACACAAGGTAATATCATCCACAAGTAAACAAGGAGAGTTTGAAGTGAGCATGTACAGAACAGTGTGAGAATGTTAAAGCAGCACAGGCAGTGTTCCTCATCATACATGTCCTCTCTCAAACACTGTGCTTTAAACAATGAGCTCCATGTTTTACTTTTTACTGAGATCAACTGCCAACCTGGATGCCCTCTACATGACGAGCCTGGAGAGAGACATGGAATACAAGCAGCTGAAAACTGAATACTTGAAGCTCAAAATAAAAAAAAACTGAAGCATGAATTAGGTGGTGAGTTGTCACATTTACTGCACTGTAAGTCTGTGAGATGCAAACATCACTAATGTGAGTATGATCTTCTTCCTTACAGGATCAGGTGAATGACTAATAAGTGTTAACCAAAATACCAGTCTCTGTCTACTTCAAGAGTGCTTTATTGGCATGAAATTCAAAGTGTGTGTGTATATATTGCCAAAGCAAGAAAAAAAATAGTTTTTGTAATTCATGAACATAATGTCTCTGAGGGGAGATAGAAATGAAGAAAATCTGATCACAATGTTTAAATAAAAAAAAAAAAAAAAAAAAAAAAAATCTAGAGAAACAGCTGTGTGATGGCCTCCCTCACTGCCCGGCCTGTTGGACGGTCAAGAGTGATGGGGTCCACAACAACCAGAGGCTGAAAAGCAACCTGCAGCTCTCTCTCCTTCCTGATGGTAGCAATGTTGTGTAGCACACAACAAGCAGCTATTATTCTGCATGCTGGTCTGGGGCCACTCGCAGCTGGAGCAGGCACGCAAACCGGGCCTTCAGGATCCCAAAAGTGTTTTCAATCAGGACCCTGGTTCGATTGGGGTCCCTGTTGTACTGTGCCTGTGGTCCCGGTTCAGGTTCAGGATATGGGGGTCATCAAAAAGGGCTGTAGGGTATACCTCCTATCTCCCAGCAGCACCCCACTGAAGTCTCCTGTAGATGAGAGGAATATTTGCAGGATTAGTAGGCCATGTTCAGTTTGTATTTTGTCATTTATTTTAACTTTAAAGTTGCTTCTTTTTTATCCTTTACATGAAAACCAAAGTAACTCATGTTAGATTCCTTGAATGTGTTAACCCACTTGGCAATGAACTTGATTCTGATAGTAACACACATTGGCATATAATGTACAGTTGCTGTACCTCGCTGCAGTCTGTGGCAGAGTGTGCTTTAAATGAACACTCGGGAGTCGTGAACGGACTCGGGCCTCCTGGCATCAAGGCTGGTGATGATGCGGTTTGAGTCACATGTCACCTGCAGAGACATTTGGTAACAGTGGTCCACAGCACCAGTAAAAGCAGCATCAATGTACATTTGTAGCCTGTATATGGACATGTGCTGGGGATTGTTAGGCCTCTGCTCAACATGAACAACTGAAGAGTTCATACATTTTACAAGGTCCAATTCAAGCACCTTTCAGACCTTGAAAAGAAAATGTTATAATTCAACCATTTTCATGGATTTGAAGCAACTGTGTGAACCTTGTAACTGCCTTCGCCCCACCTTCCTTTTATAGGAGTGAGCTATAGCAACCAAATGCAAACAAGAATCTCACAAAGTGCAGAAGCACAGTGCAAAGGATGTATGAAAACAACACAGGTGCATCCAGATACATTAGAATATCCTGAAGGAAGTCAGTATTTTTTGATAGTTGTTTTAGGAAGGGAAAAGTGATAACATGTAAGAATTATATTATTTACTTTCAGAAATGACTGACAAAATGTACTAAACTTTTTAAAGATGTTCTGATCCATCAAGATGCTCCTGTATATCATCTAAACACAGTGAACATGTGCAGGAGTTAATGCATGCTTTGTCACTGCTGCAGTGAAAAAGAACTTGGACGGATCAGCCACTAATGATGTGCTCAGTGATTGTGTGTAAAACAAATTGCAGGAATTACCTGGACATTGAGGCTATGCTTGTTGTGCCGGTCCACATAGTCCCCCTCATCCTCACCCAGGGGCCAGGAGATGGGGATGAGTGTGCCATCAATGCAGCCGAGCACTCTCTGGAAAGCTGTGATAACAGTACGCTGCATTTAATTCACAAAATTCAGACAGTAAAAATTCTAGTGTCGTGGGGTCTGCGATGTAGATTAAGTAGTGAAATGGCTTATAGTACCTGCAATGTCGTAGAAGCCCTGCTTGACGACTTGTGTTGGCAGGTGGCCTGGGAACGCTATGAATTCATCCCTCAAGTGTGTCAGCGCAGCGGCTACTTGATGGACAACCCGGCAGGCCGTGAACTTACTCAGCCGTTCTGCATCGCCCACAGAATACATAAAGTTGCCCGTTGCAAAGAACCGCAGAGCGATACACAAGCTCTGCGGGACAGTCAGAGCAACACTGCGGGTCGCACGGGCAATGAAGGGCTCCAAAATTTCACAAAGGTACCAGGAGTCCGGGCCGCGAGAACCGGGACCTCTCATACAGTAAATGATCGGGTTGATCCAGTGGGTCAGTCTGATCTCGGAACACCCTTTCGCGTCTTAACGCTCGTCTCACAAGCTGTGAACCTCTGTCCACCGGGTTCAGAAGAAGCGGGCAAGCCATTGTGCCTGAGACGCCAGTAGGCAAGTAGGAGGAGCATTTTATAGGATCAGAGTCAACCTCGAACTTACTCTGCTCCTGAGCAGGTTAGCCGTTCAGAGTAGGTTACCACGGTAATCTATCAAGATAAGAAATGAACTGGCTTTGTGCTATCAGTAAACTAGGGTTAACCCTGAAGTTACCTTGCTAAGACATTAATCCTGCTTCGTGCTACAGGCCTCAGGTCAGCCATTCAGCATACGTTACCACGGTGTTTCATCCCGGTAAGAAGTGAACCAGCTTCGTAGGACAGAAAATCCAGGGTTAACCCAGAAGTTACCTCGCTAAGAGAAACTCCAGCTTCGTAGTACAGGGCTCTGGAATCATCTCAGACTGGTTTCTTGAACATGACAATGAGTTCACTGGACTCAAATGGCCTCCACAGTCACCAGATCTCAATCCAACAGAGCACCTTTGGGATGTGGTGGAATGAGAGATTCTCATCATGGAGGTTTAGTGTATTTTTAAAATGCATATATTCAAAACTTAGAATGTTATTTCTGTCATGGTCAGCCGGAAACATGAGAGAGGGGAGGACCCAGATTTAACTCAGAAGGTTTATTAACTAAACTCAAAGTCCAAAACACTCAAAAAACAAGACCTAGAAAACACTTTCACCAAGGAAACATGGAGACACAGAAGACTGTGGCCCAAATCTGACATGACATTTGACAATGAACTGACATGAAACTCAGGAAGCACAAAGGATCTACAGACAAAGAGCTAATCAAACACAGGTGAGCAACAAGCCACAGCTGAAGCACATGAGGAGCAATCACAAAGGAGGGAAACAGAGTGACTCAGAAATGAACACATGAAGAGAGACACCAAAACACACGGAGAACTGTAGAACCAAACACAACCACTAGAACAGAGAAACACATGAAACAGAAACTAGAAAATAAAACAGAAGACTGAGGATGAAACTATTAAAAAACAGAGAAGGGAAACACACGACAAGAATAAAATTGCAAAAAACACAGAAACAAGATGAATCCAAAACACTGAAACACAAGACAGAACTACAAGAAGAAAAACCTCTAAACTAACACAGGAAACAGAGAATACACAAGAACTACAAGAAGATAGATAGATAGATAGATAGATAGATAGATAGATAGATAGATAGATAGATAGATAGATAGATAGATAGATAGATAGATAGATAGATAGATAGATAGATAAAATAAAAAATAAAATAAATAAAAAATAAAATAGATAAAAAATATCACAGGAAGTGCTTGAGCTCTTGCTTTTTGGAGCCAAATGTTTCGTGTGCTTAACTGACACTTCATCCAAGGGTTTTACATGATTTTTGTGGTTCATCATTTGGCACCTGAACACCTCCAGTGCTGGTGCCTTCAGTCAAACAACGAGGAAAGATAAACACTGTTCCTCCAAAAGATATAACTCTTGACTTCTGAAGCTAGCATTTAACTAGCTACTGTTTAATATTAATTCAATTAATATGAATATTCATAAATTAAAGCGAGCTGGAGCCCTGAGGAGATCTTTTGATGATTTAACCCATCACACAAGTCTCACACAAGTCAGTGTCCTTCATGGTTAAAAAACACAAACAGTAACATGTGGACATATACCTGAAATTTTTGTAATACCCACTGTGACAGTAAGAGACTATACTGTAAAATCAATCCATCATTCTACAAGTTATGGACTGGAATCACCTACACAGTACTGTTCTGGTTAAATTTTTATGCCAACCTTTTTGTGGTACATTCCTGGTAACCACAGTTGCCAGTATTTTCAGTGCTCATAAAGGGATGGACATGGTCAGCAACAAGACTCAGGTAGGCTGTGGACTTTAAACCAGGCTCAGGTGGTACCATTAGGCCAGCATCAGCAGCAGCAGCAGGCTGAAGTATCGCTCCAAGGAAAAACATTTAATATGTACAATGTGTAGTAACAAGGGTCTGAAGGTACAAAGTGCTGGATTAAATAAGTATTGATGATTGATTTTGTATGCCACATAGAGTAGATGGCTATTTATAGTGCATGCACATTAACTTATCTTTCTCTGTCCTGTCTCAACCAAAGGCTTTAAATTGGTTCACTCACTTCTAATCATTTTGCCGATAACATTTTCACATCTGTAAGGAACAGGCGTAGCAAACTGTAATCCAAGTTTGTTTTATAGCTAATGGTTTTATAGTAGTGACAGGGAACAGCTGTGGGATGGATGTGAGTCTCAAACACAGGATGGATGAATGATGCAGATGTGTGACTTGGTAAGGGGAAAAAAAAATGTGTTTCTCCATCCTCACAGCAGACAAATTAGATTAAGTAGGTGCATCAAATTTAATGTCTAAACTTGATTATGTATGCTGACAAAGTATGTGTGCTCCATAAAGTGGGCTCTTGAGATGTGCAATAAAGATAATATAGTAAATATGGTAATATGGTAATATGGTATGGAGTCAGTGATGCAGGTCATGGGAGAGAAATGACATTAGATAAAGATAAAATGCTCAGAGTGGAGATTTTGGAGATTCTTTGATGTGTGCAGCTAACCTAAAATGTCCATACTCTTCAATTAAATATTCTGTGACAAAACTTGAAAAAAAAAAAAAAAAAAAAAAAAAAAAAACCAACTGCTTTACATTTTTAGAAAATAGTTGAAAGAAAGTAAGTTTTGTTTTGACAACATATTGTAACCGTGAGTGAGGAGGGAACGCAGTGGATATGAGACCCTGGGTGTTGCGTGTGGATCAGGGCTGACTGTACTGCACATGGTACAGACCTGCTGTATGTCCTGCACATGACATTGACACCTTAGCATTTAGCAGCTTTCAAGTTATACCCATAATGCCTTTGTGAATTTTAACCTAACAGTTATTGCTACAGTGAGAGAGGGGGAACACAGTGGATTTGAGACCCTGCTGCACACTTCTGTGTATGTGTGGGTGTCACAGACTCATTGTCTATGACATAGGCAGTCAGTGCTCTTCATGGTTAATGAACACACCTGTACACTCAAGTTTCTGTCAGTGATAATGAACATAAACTGTACATTTACAGAATCAACACTGGGAGTTTCACACTTTAACTCTGTGTTAATTCTTAGTCACAGTACATTTGTAGAAGACATGATACTGCTTTAAATTTCAGCAAATACTGAAGGACACAAACAAGTGTTAACTGAACATTGGTTCAGTGTAAATTTCTTCCTCATGGAGTTAATTGTTGTCTGGGAGAGTTAATCTATAACACTTACCATATGGAGTTGAAAACCATAGTGCTTAACACTGGTGGTGTCAGAGTAACTCTGGTTGAGTGTTAAATGACTAACACTTTGAAAAGTGTTAAATTAACACTCAAAAGAGTGGACACATATAAACACTTTGTTAAATCAACACTCTCAGTGTTAATGTAACACCAGCAGATCTGCTGTGTAGGTGGAGGGAAAGAGAAAATGCATGAAATGCATGACCTATGACAGAGAGAGGATGACGTTGTTGGACAGAGTTTGAAAAATAAAATAAAATAAAATGTAGTAAAAGAAAAACAAACATTAAATTAATTCTGTGTTCAATGTCAGATTTAAATTTTGGGTGTCATTAGTTTGGTGGTATAATCACCATTTATGGTTTGAACAATTTATACAGCTAATAATAATGATAAAGAGATCAATATGATTAAAAAATATGAGCAAGCTGATTGTCAAAGATGTCTCCTTTATTAACAGGGATTCTGTAATTTAGAACATGGCCTGCAAAACAAAGACATGACTTCAGTAGTCATGATCCTATAAAACTGTAATCCGGATTGCTCCAAGAAAAGACACTTCTGCAGCAAGCCTGTCTCAGAAATTGTCTCCCAGCACTTGGCTCTGGTGGCTTTATTTGGAATTGTAATCCATCGATACTTCCAGCCACTCTGTGGAAGACACAGAGCTAACCTGGGCAAAGCCTTCATGGTGCCCTCCAGCTCATCGACAGCAGGGAGATGGATGGCTTTAGCCATGATGCTAATGATGCTGCCAGGGATTCAGTGGACAACGTCATAAACCGAGGTGAGGGGTACATCTAAGACCTTTAATCAATTCCAATATGAGGTGTCACAGGACAGCCAGTTCAACTCTGTCCTACCCTCCAGGTCTTTCCCTCAGCCAGGATCCTTAGTGTATTCCAGAATGTTCACCAAATCCCACCAGATCTGTCTGAGATTATTTGGGATCAAATTTTCTATTTTTTGCTATATGCTGGAGCAACAACACACATTTTAAATGTTGTTTCCATATCAGACATCAGGAGCGGAAACAAAATGAAAAAATCCAGGTGAGTATTCAGTTAACATACAAGGGCTACTAAGTTGTGCCTCATATTTAAGGGTTTGACTTTTGGTGGACATGTTGCATTATTTTTCAGCATAATCCCCTTCAGTATCTTTACACTTTAGCCAGCGATGTTTAAGGGCCTCAATACTACGTTTAAAGAAGTCCTTTTCTTGACTGTTCAGAAAGTCCTCCACTGCATGTATGACATCATCATCTGACCTAAAGTGGGTACAGGAAATGGCCTTTTTCAATTTTGGAAGTAGATGAAAGTCTGATGGAGTGAGATCAGGGGATTAAGGCGGATGGTCAATCAGTTCAAAGCCACAATCATTAATGGTCGCCATGGCAACGACTGACTTGTGAACAGGGGCATCATCCTGGTGGAACAACACACCTTTACCGAGTTTTCTGCAGTGCTTGAGTTTAATATTTTCTCTTAACTGCCTCAGAAGTGATGCATAATATGAGCCACTGATTGTTTGTCTCTTCAGTCAGAACAATCATGGACTTTATTGACCATTTCTGGGGTTGAACAGTGACAGGCCTTCCAGGACAGGCGTCATCCCCAAGGCTCTGCCTGCCAGGCTTAAATTCCACCACCCACCTTTTCACTGTAGCATATGAAGGGGCATCATTCCCTCGTGTTGATACCATATCAGTATGGATATCCTCAGGTGATAGACCCTTCTAATGCTAATATTCAATCACTGCTCTTTCAGTGATTTTGTCCATGTTGTAAAAGTCACTTGCCTTGTTTACTTTAGAGAGCTACCTCTTCAACATGAACTGACCAAATGACACCAGTCTGCAGGTACACAGCCTTAAACAGTCAGGGAACAGTAGAGCTGAGAAAGGACATCCCTGCATCACTTCTTTAATACAAGGCTCATAACTTATCAGCCCTCATACCTGTAGACTGTGTAGACACCAGATCAGTTTTCACTTTACTACAACAACAAACCAACATAATAAGTGGAGCCAGGCCTGGGGGTATTGCATGAAAGTAGGATGAGGACATCCAGGATAAACGAGCAGGCACAGCTTGACTAAGCCTTGTTGGCGTTGTCTTGGATTAATGGGTTGCACGTTTGCTGAGCCAGGATGAAAAGACGCAGATCAGTCAAGCCAGTCGTGGATCATTGAAATAATTGCGTGTTCACAGCATACTTAAAAAGACCATGAGACTGATCACAGAATCACTGATAGAAAATGGGAACACGGATGCGCGCCGTACTTCACACCTGCTGAGCAAGAGCTGCTTCTTCAGTTATATGAAGAAATGAGTGACATTATATAAAAAAAAGGAAACACCAGCACTGTTAAAAAGGAGAGGGAAAAGGCCTGCAGATAATAATGGACTGGATTAATGTGTAAGTAGCCCAAACACGTACGTACTCTACACGCAATGTCATAAGGGAGCTTTTAGCAGAGGTTCAGGAGCAGGACCACGCCTCAACCTCACCCCTTCCTAACCCAGTATGTCCTGTTGTTCTTGTTTCATATGCCCCCCCCCCCCCCCCCCCCCTTCTTTGGTCTTTCTTTTCTTCCTTCTCCTCAGGGTCCTTATAAAAGGGGGGTCTGTTGTGTCCGCCTACGTTACACAATCACCATATTCTAATTTGTTTCGTTAAACACTTTAAACGTTATGTTGATGCGTGGTCCTTGCTAGTGAAATTACAGTTAAAGGATCAGGAGCTGATGACTTTTTAAGTTCACTTACCAATAGTTGTGTTTTGCTTTAATGTGGCCTATAAAAGTGCATGTTACTCAGGTAATGTAGAGTATAAATAGGTTCAAAGAAATGATCTACTCTGTGTCTGTGTTGTCTGCTGAATCAGTGTTTCCCATGGTGTGTTCAGTTTCTTCCATCATCCCTCATAAAGAACAAACTTGTCTGGACAGAAAAGGACCTGGCAACAGGTGAAGACCACAGACTGGATTCTGCAGTCTGGTGAGTTACTTTAGTGTAGCCTAAAGAACATTTATTAAATGAAGTGACCATTTTTGTTGTCTACTATGAATTTCTGTAAGATCCTAGTGATCAAGAGAAAAGCATATATCACTAGTACAGGGGGTGGCCCACACAGCCAGGATCTGACCCCAGCAGAGGAGCTGGAATTTAATTTAAATAAAGGGAGGCCAGTGATGGAAGGGATCTAGAGAGGGACTGTGACAAACCCAGTCCTTGCAACAGAAAGTTGCTGCTTCCTACATGGTACATTATTTTAGTTCCACTGCAGATTGAACACATTTGACAACATTAGACTGTCTGACTCTGTATTTGCTTGCAGTGTCAGGGGACACAGTTGTGCTTCTGGAGCCACCAGATGATGATCCAGTTATTTCTGTACATTTTAATGATATTACAGGGTTGGCATGTCTTTTCACATGTGAATATGAGTTGTCCTGTTTCCTGTATGGTAGGGGAAGGCACATCAGCAGCTGTGGAGTGGACCTTTGCAGATGAGAAGACGCTTACACTGGACTCCAGAAGACTTGAGGTATCATGTCAAATTAGTGAAGATAAGCTGCTTATTTAGTTCAAAACAAACAGAAAGTCAGTCATGTGGCACTAATTAAACTTTGCCACAGGACCCAGAGACTGCACCGCCTTAAAATCAAACTGGTAGCACTGTGAGTATACTGTCTGCTGAAGTGAATCTATGATGTACAAATCCTACTGTGATAATTGGCAGTTCTTCTACAGAATTCACAAACCATCAGAATCATGTATGCCAAACACCTGCAGACACAGGTAGAGCTGGGAGAACTTCAAATCAAGAGGGAAAAAAGAAATCTGGAGACGACTGAGCTGAACACTGAAATCAAAAGGGGGAAGCAAAAGACACTGGAACTAAAGATCCAGAAATTGGAATGGGAGGTGAATATTGAAGTGCACACTAACCATTTGTGATTGAGTGTGTTAATCCTTGAGCCTTTTCTCTATCAACTCCAGGCTCAGAGCTGAGAAAGGCCAATTAATAAAAAAATAAACTGGAAAAATAACTAGCAAATAATGGTGTCCTTTTTTCTTTTTGGTGAATGGGGGGTCTACAATTGATTTGGATAAGTGTAATTTCTAAAATGTGACTACTCAGTGCACTACCAATGCTGGACCAAATGCACATACACAGCAAAAAGTACCACACAAGATCATTAATTTTCAAAATTCTGCATTTAAACCTAGGAAAATAAATTGGCAATATATTGCTCTCTGACTAGTCGACCAGCAATGTTGTCCGGGAAGATGGGAGCATTTTTCCAGACATCTTCAACAGCCACATGTGGGACCCTCTCCTTTCGTAAGCCTGCTATTTTGAGCAGTACTATACATGTTGCGATGATGTCACATGCCCTAGGTGGGGAAACCCTCAGGTGGTGCAGACACACTGGAGTTGTGGACTGATACATCCAGGCCATTTAGCTTCTAGATTGCTGACAAGGCAGTTAGCGTCACAGATCATCTGAAAAAAAAAAAAAAAGATTGGATGTAAGCTATTTACATCTTTTTTGGCACAAAATTAACAAATTTATATAGGTCCCTAAAAATTACTCTTACCTGAACATTGATGCTGTGGAAAGATTTTCTGTTGACATAATCTCCCTCATACTCCCTTGAGGGACGTTGAATTGTAATCTGGGTGCAGTTAACTGCACCAATCACATTAGAGAAAGCTGCAACATGAAACAAGTAGTTAGCTGTAACTGATCAAATTATTAGCCAATAGTTGCGAGCTGAAACTGACATTTTACATTGATTGGTCATTTGGCCGGCAGCCGTCTGAAGTCAACATGTTGAGCAGGAATTTAATTTTGTCAACAATGAATGAAACCACTATCATATTATTAATGTTTTTATACCACCAACAGCGACAACTTGAAGAACTGTACATAATGCTGATCCAAGGTCATCTTATGAGGTATATAATTAGACGATAAAAAAAATAAAAATAAAAAATAAAACAAAATAATTAGACGATAATTCATCATCGTCGACAGGAAAGAAGGAGATTGTGTAATCCTGTGATTGGTACGAAGGTCAGAACCTTTCAAAATAATGCTTTCACACTGGGCATGTACCAGACCACGGTCCCGTTTGGTCTGGATCAAGACCACTGCTTTTGGTTGAACCGAGGTCCAACTGTTTGGTTTGGACCAAGGTCCAGGGGAGGTTTCATACCTATCATTTTGGTTCAGATCAAATAGAAAAGTCCTAAAGTCTGGACCAAACAACATGAAATGTGTGAAAGCAACTTAAGACAACAAGAATGAGGAGAGACTCATCATTGGGCCCACGTAGCACAGGACAACCTCCAGATGTCATGTGTAAGGCGCCAATTTCACAATAGTTGCAACAAACAATAGAGGAGGAACCAACTGCATAAAAACATGAAGTATTTATTTATGGAAAAAAAAAATCCCTTAAAAATTAAAATCCAAGGTCCAAAAATACAGAGCACAGAAACCCAACATTCCTAAACAAACAGGAAACAGGAAAAAACACAAGAAAAAGTAAAACCAATAAGACACTAATGATAACTACTGACACAAAGAAACACAAGATAAAGCCACAAGACACATAAACACAAACACACATGACAAAAAGGGCAACACAAGACGTGTGTGCTTTGCTCTGAAAACATCAAAAAAGGTTCTTTAAAGTGTTCAGTTTTATTTTTTTTAGACAATCCTTAGCTGTAAACCTTTTCTCTAGGGCTGGATATCAATCCAAAAATGTTGATTCCTGTACCGATACCGATACCTTCAATTCCATATTGGTTCCTGAACAATAAATCAATTTTATAATATCAATTCAACCAAAAAGTTGTGGCAAAGAAAAGAGCTAAAAGAGACAAACATCAGATTCATTTGCATGCAGTCTTCTGCTCTGCTTGGACGGAATGCTGTGAGTGAGGAGTCGGTCTGTGTGTTTTGAAAAGGGGAGGGGCTGCCTCTCAACGAGCAGCAGGTGCTGCAGATCAATACATGTTTTCACTCCATCCCCAAACTCCAGAAAAGTCATGAGATTTGTAGCTTTAAAAAAAAAAAGTCTCCAGAGGGATCTGAAAGATCACTACAGTGACAGAGTGGCTAAGTTGGCAACTCTGTCCTGCATGCTGCAACAACATGTGACGTTACTGTTAATCACTGGTGCCATAATCAGATCTTGGTGACATGATTAATCCTTTAGGTAACAAAACTTGGCACTAAATGACGAGGCATATTTTGATACTCGTTACTACTGAAGCATTTTGTTCAGTGACATAAAGATCTGAAGCTCTGTACCTAGCCCTCCTCTTCTTTTCTGAAGTCATAATTTTATCCAAATCCAGTATCTATGGCACAGTCCTGTTGCTCCCAGCTGCTGCCTCTGTGTTAAGACAGCATTTTTCCAAACCTACAATATAAACCTATGTAGAGGAAAACTTCTGTGCTGAGAGCTGCTTTCCTTAAAATCAGTTACCACACACACACACACACACACACACACACACACACACACACACACACACACACACACACACACATTACATTCCAAAGAACAGTTCTGACACAGCACAAACTCAGGTCAGAGAAATGTCCTCTGTACTTCTGTGATAATATCAAACCCCATTCTTTATTAAACATCCCCTACATGTGTGTGTGTGTGTGTGTGTGTGTGTGTGTGTGTGTGTGTGTGTGTGTGTGTGTGTGTGTGATTGGTACAGCTATATAGCATTAGTACTTGCAGAGGGGACGAGAAGAAATGAACTCTGTTAAATCGAGTCCTGGGTACAGTGAGTTTGATGGCATTGTATGCTGCTTATAGCATGGAGTGTGTACATCATCAGAGTGTAACTACAAGTGTGACTAACTCTGTTTCTCCTCATTCATATGTCCTGAGAGCTGAATGCTCCTGCAGGGAGCATGAACCTGGACATGGGATAAATAACAACTCAGCATGACATTTTCCTTATTCCTCTGTCCTCATAGCAAAAACACTGAAACATCAAACGCTGTCTTATACAGAAGACAAACAGGGCTGTTAACATTCAGGCTTTCTGTTCTGGGACCCTGAGTTCTTCTGACAGGGGAGAAGAAATAAAGAACACTTACTGTCAAATATTAAATCTTCTACCATCCCAAACCTTCCTGCTGCTGCTCTGCCTCTACTGTATGAACTCCCACTGCTTTACATGCTTTACTCTGATTACACAACGTCTCCTCCTCCTCTGAAAGAGTATCGTTGTCATCGTTGTCATCGTTGTCATCGTTGTCATCGTTGTCATCGTTGTCGTCGTCTAAAGCAGCGGTCCCCAACCCCCTGGTTGGTACCGGGCCACACATGAAATATTTATTTCCATTTTATTTATTATCTGAGTCTGAACGATCTTTTATTTAAAAAAAAAAAGAAATGGAAAAATGACCGGATTCTCTTGGTTACATCTCAGTCACCAGAGACTTTGATGTTATACTCATGTTATGCTGTTGGCCCAATGATACGAGGAAGCTGCTAATAAAGCTGCATATGAGTACACAGTGGATTCACGTTTATTATCATTATATCATTATTATGTTACAACAATGTAGCCCCCTCCCCCCACACCCCCATCCGGGCCACAGTAAAATTGTTAAGCGTTGACCGGTCCGTGGCTATAAAAAGGTTTGGGACCACTGGTCTAAAGGACTATATGATTGGATTGGCTGAGTGTGTTGTGCGTCCAGCACAACAAGCCTGAGTGCTCCAGAGCACGGCTCCCTCTGACTGGTCTCTGATGTCTCTGCACAGAAATCTGTTTAGACTCTCCACAGATCTTTGAGCAGGAGAACCAGAGGCCGTTTTCAGTGGGAGGATGAGGATGTTTTATACTGAGAGTTTCATCTTCTCTAACTACAGAAGAACCAGATGGCAGGAGACTGCTCTTACATTTACATAACATGAAAAACAGGTTTCTGCCTCTGCAGCAGCTGGAACAGACACACACATTTGTACATGTTGCTTTAACTCCTTCTTACAGTCCTCTCTTTTAACCTCTACATACAGAGCTGCTGTATGAGCAACAGGAGCTGTAACTTCACTTCCTGCACGGTGTGTGAGCAGCTAATGAGGGCTGCAGAGAACATGTTAACAGGTCAGAGCGTTCACACATGAGCAGCAGAGCTCAGTGCTGCTCATACATAGTCTGTTCATGGACTCATCAACCAGCTCATTTCCTTTTTCTCTGGTAGGTCGACAAAGGAGCACCGCTTTTTTCATAAAGAGCAGAGAGGTCAGCCCCTGCTGCAGAAGGTCCTTTGGATCCACTGTTTCTACTGTTTCTTTTGTAGCAAACTAGGTGATGAATTTTAATTAAAACAAAACAAAAAATTAGCTGTATTTTCCCCTTTACCTCCCATCACTCTTTGCTGCTCTGCACAACAATTGAAATTTCAAATGAATTTTTTTAACTCAGTGGTTTAGAAGTTTGTCCGATTAGAGGCTGAGCTCAGCTCACGTGACTGACGGGTGCCTTATAGCTGTTAGAAAGGAACCTCAAAGTCTGCGTCATATCCAAGACGGCCCTGTGCAATAACTGGCTTCATTTGTATCAGGAGCAGGCAGCTGAGTGTGTTAGTGTGTGTGAGTCCAAAAACGTTTGCCAGTCAGCTCACCTTTCTGTACACACTGGCACCACTAATCAGAGGCAGTTCCAAATGCTGGTGTGTTAGCTTCGTTTGCACCCTGCACCATTTTTTCCTTGAAAAGTATCATTTTACAAGGCATTTAGTGGAGGGAAAAGAGAGGATAATGGAGCCAAGCTCATACCTGAGGCGTTTCCTGCTCCTGCTGTGAGAAACAGCTGGTGAACTGGAGATGGTGGAGGTAATGTCCTTTTACTGCTTTCACTCTTTTCTGTTTTAAAGCATCGGCACTGAAGAGTTGTGGACAAGGATGAGGACACAACACCTTCGATCTGAACAACACTTTGTCCCAGTTGTTTGAATTTCCAGATGAAGTGTCTCTACAGTCAGTCCTTCCTACAACTACAACCTCCAAAAATTATATACACCTGCTACTGCTGCTGCACTGTAAAACAAATCTGTCAAACTTATGGTAAATACCAGCAGCTGTGGCTACCAGGGATGTACCATAAAAAAAATGGGGAAACCACAAAAAAAACAAAACAAAACAAACAAACACAAAAAAAACAGTACATTGTAGTTGCTGGTATTTTACCTTAAATTTGACATGTTTTATTTTTTACAATATACCATTTTGTTTTTTATGGTGCTTTTGGCAAAGCCAGACCAGTTCACCAAGTTGAATCAGTCTGCTGATGCCAGGCTGGCTCTGACTCTTCAAACCTGGAGAACAGGAGGCTCGTCTGTTCCCACTGTGAGTTGTCACAGTTCTTAGTCAAAAACAGTCATTACTGTGTATTTCAACAGAAAACCTCACTGTGTAGTGTTGTGCCGGTCTTGGTCTCGAGACCAGAATTTGAAGGTATTGGTCTTGTCTCGGACTCGAGGGCATTTTTACTTGGTCTTGTCTCGGTCTCGGGCTGGCCGGACTCTGGATTTTCCGTCAAGACCGGTTGAGACCAGCACTGATCTGGTGATACTCAACTTCGTCAATGTGATAAAAAGGAGAAGCACTCTAATAAAACAACAAATAGATTCAATGCATGTGTTATTTCCGCCCGTAATGACTGCAACCTTCCCGGTGTTGTGACTGAGGGGGACACACACACACACACACACACACACACACACACACACACACACACACACACACACACACAAGCGAAAGTGAAAGGTGGGAGACATGATCAAGGAGAGCCCGGAGCATGATATGTACAAGACATACCTCTCATTCAGCTGACAAATTAACATCTTATTATGAGATATTTAAAGTAATTCTGGGCTTATCAGTGCCGGCCCGATATTTAGGAATGCCCGAATGTCCGGGGCAACTTCAAAAAAGCCGACGGGCAAGCAAAACTGGTAAAGACATGCCTGATTGGGCAAGCACGACCCTGAGCTTTTCTATGCATTATTTGTATTATTTTCCTCTCTTGTTTCTCATACGGCACTTTAAATCCTGTCTTTTCGGGAGTTTTTGGACCTTTTTTTGGTTCACGCGCATATTAATAATAGCGTGATTGTCGCACGTGTGTAAAACCTGCTGCTCTTCAAAAATAATACCCTGATCGTTTTTTGTCTTTAGGTAGTGAAGAAATAAAGATCAGTTTTTTTTTTTCTCAGAAAACACACTCTACCAAAATAACTCCTCATTTTGGTGATATGGAAGGATCTGGATTTATTAACTGTGGGGAGGTAGACTTTAAATGGAAAGAGAGCGGCGCTCTGAATGTCTATAGTGAATGTCTTGAGTTGTTTGTGTTTTACCTGAAGAACACTTGTCTCCTGTCTTTCCCTGTAACTCCATCTTTTCCATGAGCTGAACCCTCCGTTTAGCATAAATCCATCCACTGATGAGCAAAGCAGCGTAACGTATCTGCAAAAGGGCACGGACTGACAGCAGGGGTGTGTCCAGAGCTTTTAGACTGGGGTGCCCTAACCAGGGCATTGACTTATGCAGCAGGGGGGATTAATATGTGAGCCAACACTCCAATAAACAGCATTTATTTTTGCTCACTCGTATGTATGTATTAAAATAACAGGATTAAGCTTTGACAAATGTGAGATAAAAATCAAACTAGATTTAAACAAAGCGTTAAAAAAAATAACATTGAAAACTAAAATTTAACCAAATTGTGTACTGAAAATACTTCTGTACAGGCTTTCTTTAGTTCTACTTTAACATTCAAAACGTATAAACTCAATACTTGTTTTTTTATTATTAATTAAGAAGTATGTTTTTCCACAACTACCAATAATCAATTTATATTCTTTTATAACAAACCATGTAAACTGACTTTATTATACTCACAATCGCAAAATTGTCCAAAAAAATTGCAGTTAGACAATTTTGCCAAATTGTGCAGCACTATTTCTGAGTTTGTATTCTTACCCTATTAGTGTTGCAAACAGGGAATTCCTGAGTTTAAATTAATTCAGAGAGCCACCAGGTGAGCTAACACATAGAAAATAAATACAGTTTTCTTATAAAAGAAGTGTTGTGTATCACTTTCCACAGCTGACAGGCATGATGGTTAAGGTATGATACTAGCAAAATTTATGCACCTGAAGGCCAGAAAAAGTGCCTCCTAGACAGGGCAAAGTAGGCAAAAACCTTAATGTCATACCGGCAATGACTTTCAAATATGTGCAAGGGTTTTTTTGGAAGAATTTAGTTGAAAGAGTTGCAGGCAACTTGTTTTTGTGTGTCAAATGTATTTAAAAGAAAACAAAAAATAGAATGAGAATGCTCTTTAGCGGTTCAACCTTGTCATAGTTTTGAAAATTAATTTTTATGGCCTTGGTCTTGTCTCGGTCTTGACTCCCAAAAGTCTTGGTCTTGTCTTGGTCTCTGATAGTGTGGTCTTGAGCACAACACTATCACTGTGATTCTCCTCAAGGCTCAGCCTGTGGCCTCCTGCCCTACGACTAAATGACAGAAGTGCTGGTAGTCAGTGACATCACTACCTGTTATATTACTTATCTGTGTTTTATCCTGCTGAGGAGGCTCCTCCCACATCGAGCCCTTAAAATGAGTCTGTTCCCTCCTCTGTCTCTGTTTCTGAAGTGAGTGAGAGAGAAAATCATCGGAGGGGACGGATTTATACTTGAAGTCATTTTCTGCATCCCAACAACAACAACAACCTGGTTTTGATCCCACCAAGCAGAAAATCTCCTCTGTTGTTTTTATTTCTCCTCACTTCAGTGATCATACTCACAGCTCAGAGAGCGAGAACAGAGAGAGAGACAGAGGAACAAAAACAAAAAGACAAAGGAAGCTGCGACTTTCATCCAATAAGGCTGAGATAATTTGACTTGGCTGTAAAAGAAGAAAATCGATGACCACCTCGGTGATGGAGCCGAGAGGCTGACATATCAATTAGAGAAGAAAAGGCAAAAAGCCTGGCTCCAGGGTGCAGACTCCACATGGACGCTGAGGCAGACCATTTGATAATTGGAGCACAGATGGTGTGTAACTGAGCTACGAGTCCATCAAGCAGCCAGGGAGGACAGCTTCCTCCACTGAGAAACAAATTTAGTCTGCAGACAGATCAACTGGAGTTTAATTTGGCTGCTCAGAGGGGAAATCTCAACTCGTTTCCACCCAAAGAAAAAAAAACAGACTCCTTATTAGTCCAGCTCAACAAGTCACATCACGCCCCAAAAACATCTTTTTTTCAGACAGAATGCGGCTTTTCATGCAAATCAAGTCAGCTGCTCTCATTATTACCGTGTTCGCCTCCAGAGTGAAGTCGCTGCTTCAGTTTTAATGTGTCCAGAACTTCAGGAAATCAAGTTTTGTTTCTCAGAGTTGATGACTGTAGCATCCCAGCTCCTGACTGAAACATCCTGTTAGACGAGTGTGATGGAGAAACATCAGGCTCAGTTTTCAGGCTCACCAAGGTCCACGAATACTGTGAGACCACAACAACACCCGATACTCAAGGTTAAAAGTCACTCAGAGGTCAGCCATAGATCTGAGCGTGGCATTGTGGGATTTGTTGTTTGCTGAAGGGGACCTTGGCTGGGACTCATCGACCTTCCATGAGTTTGACGTCTTCTTCTTCAGTTTTCCTTCCTCTGACTCTCTCAGATTGTGTTACAGCTGATAGAAAAGAAACCCTCTCCATGAGTCCACTGTTTCAATCAACAGTGGAGTTAACGTCCACGGACCAACGGTAATCAATCGTACCTGGGGACACTGGTTACCATGGAAACTCTATCCTCATTATAAAAGACCGGCAAAGGTTACAACAGAGGGTTTCTGAGGAGAGCTGGAAGAAAGCAGCAGAGAACGAGGACAGTGAGGCTGGAGAGGTGTGTGAGAGATAAGATGGATAGGTAACAGTCATGAGACACGTTGAAATGAAAGAAAACATCTTTAAGAGTTTCATTTGAGTGATTTAGTTCATAAAAACATCCAGAAGCGCTCCAAACTAAGAGGAAACCACCAGTCCTTAAATATAAAGCCCATGCAGAGGAGATGAAACCTGCAGTTCATCAGGCGTCCACTTGGACACTAAAACTATCCTAACAAAGCTACACTTTGATGTGAGGCCAAACCAAACCAGTCCTGAACAAAGTATTCTTCAGTTTCCAGCAGAGATACAAGCACAGAGTCATCCCTCGACTCGGCAAAACAGCCCAAACAGATCCACGTGTTCAGGCAGAATACATGATTGAGATGTTTAAAGACGTTTCCTAAACCTTTCCAGAAGAGCTGAGTCATAATCATACAGGTGAGCGATCCTGAAACCATTTACAGAAGAGTGAAAACACACTGAAACAAAGTCCAGGCTGAGAATCTTAAGATGAGTCAACCAAATTATTTTGACTTAGCTTAGTTCATTTTGTTGTAAGGCCCTGAAAAGACATGAAAACATAAAGACAAGTTCTCTGCACTTTAGGAATAAACTCTGGCATCAGTGGTGAGCTTTCTGTTCTGTTTTTTTTCATTTAATTCGACACCATTTGAGTCTGACAGATTTAACCCCTTGGGCCCCACCTAATTCTGGCCAATTTACACTATTACTATTACTATTTTCAAAAGCTTATAACTGAAGAACTGCAAGGTCAAAATTCATCAGTGACACCTCATTTGAAAGATAAACTCTAGTTTCAGAAAATAGCATGGGTTAATATTTGGCTAAGGGCCACATAGGGCTAAATATGGTTGAAACACTTTACTTTAGTCTTCTTTTTTAACCATTTTTAAAAAACAAATAACTTTCTCCATTTTATATCATAATATAACTATGCAAATTATACTTATATAAAAATAAAACTTTATACAAACTATGCAAGATACCAAAATAAAAATACACCCAAACTATAGTGTGGTGCCTGCTGTTTAGAGTTCTCTCTCTGTGTGCCATGCTTTCAAACGGTTTCTGTTTGGCACCAGGCATTCGGGCACATCACATGTGCTGTAGCCCAGAGGAACATTGCTGTGGCACTGTCTGCAGTTTCACCTTCCAGCTGTGACTGCACTGCTATTCTTCACCTTCTGTCCTTCTGTGAAAAAGTGTGGGAGGTGGGATTGGTCTGGCAGAGGGGTGGATGAGGAAGAGGAGGTAGATGGCTATGATGTGGACACAGATCCATGATGTGTCAGTTCCTGAACAAGGGTCTGATGGAACTCCTTCTGTCCCATTCCAAGTGAGTTAGTAAATCTTCTGGTGGAGGTCTTTGAATGTGGTCATTTACCATTTCAATATGGACAAAGTGGAAAAAGAAAGTCTTGTACCATGGTTGTGTTTTGTGAAGGACACTGAAACAGCTGATGAGGGCATCGGAAAGGTCAACACCACCCATGTACTGGTTACAGTCCTTCACAGAGGCAGGAACAGGCACATCCCTCTGCACCCAGTGTCCAGCTTCCTTCACCCGCCTTCAAACAGCTGGCCACAGATGCCTTATGGATGGTAGAGCACAATACTACCTGTAAATATGTATGTGGAAAGAAAAATACAAGGTGAGGATAGATATCTATTGCCATCCCTACTTTGTCGGCTTATTTTTGATGTACTGTTTAAGACTGAGCCATGCTTTATTCACAGATTTGTACCAGGCCGGGTGAGAGTTGGACTTGAAGTCCTTATCAACCTGTGAATAGAGAGGCTTCAATTGGCCAGATGGCCATAAGCAGGTGACTTCTTCTTTTGATCATTTTCTTGGTCTGCTGTAGGTCTGCTTGGTCTCACTTGTGTAGTGCACTGGCAATGGCAAAAAAAAAAACTTGTTCCTTGACGTCACTGTGGGAGGGAATGGCAACTGAAAGAGATTTGACCTGCTCCACCAGTCTGCCAGCCGAGGGGAATTCACAATCCTGATATAAATGACCATTGACACAAATAAAATACACGTCACCTCTGGTTATTTCACACCATTTCTCTGGATGCTTTTTGCACCATAAACATTGGTGTTCATTACCAATGTGTCCATAACTTCTTCTGTAAAAAACAGATTAAAGAATTGAAGGGGAGTTGTCAGTCAGATGGAGTTTAACACAAACAGACAGATAATGAGACATTTCATTTACTAAACCATGTGACCATGGGATCAGGTGAGTGTGTGTGAGTTAGTGTGCACGAGTCCTCCTGTGATGGTGTAAATGGATAGCAGGGGGGTCATCACAACGAGGAGAACATCTGCGGTGGTGCAGTTCTTCTTTTTCTTACTGTCCAATTATAATAATCACTAAAGACAAAAGACACACACACACACACACACACACACACACACACACACACACACACACACACACACACACACACACACACACACACACACACATTGCACATTAATTAGAGCTCTAATTAAAGTTACTGAGAGATGGCAGATTGTCGTCTTTACTCCTCACAGATGTTTTTTTTTTCAGCTAAATCATGACCTCATCTTAAATATCTTCTGCAAGGAATCAAAATATGTTCAACTGAAGCCGAACACAGAAACGACAGCATTAAAAGGCTGATTAATCCTCTGAGACAGCCATCAGTGTGTCTGTTGCAAGTGTTTCCTGTCATTTATTTGATCAAATTAAAACAGAATAAACCACTTAAGCATCATGAGGCTCTCCACACCCAGATCACCGAGGGGCTCCAGGTTTACATAAATACATCCACCAAACACATCAGCTGAACAGCGAGCAGTAATGATGATAATAAGCTGAGATGAGAGGAACCTGCTGACCAGATTATTGCTGCAATTTTAAAGTGAGTATATGAGGAGAGTGAGAACAGAGACACAAATGACACGACTTTTCTGCAAGACGGTGATGATAGAGAGAAGAGGTCTGTTCAGAGGAGGGTTCAGAGCTGCTCAACAGCTCAGAGATGCTCAGCTAGCATCCACTTTACAGAGCATCTGTCATTCAGAGTGTGTGTTTAATGTGTATTCATGATGTTTGACAGTTTCATTTCAGCAGCAGGGGTATCGAACCACGGAGGCTCATTATTTCAGAGCTTCTCTCCAAACTCACACACTCATCATCATGTAATCTGCTCCAGACATATCAGGTTTCTCTGCTATGGTTTTCTCAATAAACAAGAAGATTACCGCCATTTTGGTTATCATCATCATCATCATCATCATCATCATCATCATCATCATCATCTTTGTCATTGTCTCCACAGATTTAAAACACTAAAACAGTTTAGATGCCTCATGAAAAGGTAAGTGTGAGGATTGACTCTCTGTGGATCTTGTTTTAGCATATAATGTTGGATTCATTTAATTGTTTTGACAGAAAACTGAACTTGATGATGCTTGAAAACACTGAACTGAGAAAACCACAGCGGTTTCTTATAGTTGTGATTTTTGATTTTATACGCTGCAAAAACTGACCATCCATCAAAGTCACAGCTAACTTCTGGGGAGTTTAATCTTTTTAAAGGCTTTGAGACATTGTACAGTAAACATTGGAGTTCCTCAAGGCTCGGTGCTTGGTCCGATTCTTTTCAACTTAGTTATGCTTCCTCTTGGTAGTATCATTAGGAAACACTCTATAAACTTTCACTTTTACGCAGATGATACACAGCTATACTTATCATTGAAGCCAGAGGAAACTAGCTGATTATTGATACTTAAAGCTTGCCTCAAAGATGTAAGGATCTGGATGAGCAGAAATTTTCTACTTCTGAACTCAGAGAAGACTGAAGTCATTGTTATTGGACCTAAACGCCTCAGAGAGGCTTTCTCTAACCAGATAACTACCTTAAATGGCATCAGCCTGGCACCTGGCTCCACTGTTAGGAACGTAGGAGTTCTTTTGGATCAGAACCTGTCCTTTAACTCTCACATCAAACAGGTCTCCGGGACAGCGTTCTTTCATCTTCGTAATATTAGAAAAATCAGACACATCTTGTCTCAGAGTGATGCAGAGAAGCTGGTCCACGCTTTCGTTTCCTCCAGGTTAGATGACTGTAACTCTCTTCTATCTGGTTGTCCTAACAAGTCTATTAGGACTCTTCAGCTATTTCAGAATGCTGCAGTCCGGGTTCTGACTGGGACTAGGAGGAGGGAGCATATCTCCCCGGTGTTAGCGTCTCTGCACTGGTTACCCATAAAGTTTAGAATAGAATTTAAAATTCTTCTTCTGACTTTCAAAGCTCTTAATGGCATTGGGCCATCATATCTTAAAGAGCTCATCATGCCATATTATCCGTCTGGATCGCTGCGTTCCCAGCATGCAGACCTGCTCGTTGTAGGGTCTCTAAAAGTAGTATGGGAGGTCGAGCCTTTAGTTATCAGGCTCCTCTTCTCTGGAATCATTTACCGGCTGAGGTTCAGGGAGCAGACACCCTCTCTACTTTTAGGAGTAGACTTAAAACTTTCCTTTATGATAAAGCTTATAGTTAGAGCTGGTTCAGACCTGAACCAGCTCTTAGTTATGCTGCTATAGGTTTAGACTGTCCGGGGGGAACTGACACAAAAGGCTCCTGTTTCCCTCTCTTCTCTATCTGTCAGTCTAACTTCTAACCTTAATGTCCCATTAAAGTTATTAACCATGGATCTCTCTGGGAGTCTCTGAGTTTGTCTGTTAGGTTCCTTCGGATTGTTGCTGTGGACGGCCTGCTGCCATGGACCTGACAGACTCCAGCTGCTACGGCTTCTTACAGTTACAGTTTCTCCGTGATCATCTCTACAACACAGAAATATTGACTCTGTGTTTATGTCACCCTGTGTCTATGTCTCTCTGTCTCTCTCTTTCTCTCTCTTTCTCCCTCTTTTTCCCTCTCTCTTTGCCCCCTGTCCTCTCTCTCTCTAATCCCATCACAGTCTCTCTCTCAGATGTCTGTCTAACATGAGTCGGGTTCTGTCCAAGGTTTCTGTCTGTTAAAGGGAAGTTTTTCCTCTCCATTGTAACTTGCTAAATGCTGTAAAGGTCTGTACTCATGGTGGGTTAAGATGAGATCAGACTTCTTATCTTGTCTTGATGTTGGGTCTCTGTTAATAAATTTTATTATCATTTACAGGTCTAGACCTGTTAACGCTTGGAAAGCGTCTTGAGATAACGTTTGTTATGAATTGGTGCTATATAAATAAAGATTGATTGATTGATAAAGGTTTCCCCGACCCATCAGGACTTTAATATATTAGGATGGATCCTATTTGTCCTCTTCTTTGCCAGACCTGTCATATGAGGGGCAAACTATCAGCTCTGAAGCCATGAAAGATTCAAACAATAATTTTTAATCAGCATTGAACAGACTTTTGAAGCCCGATCAGTCGGACACAGACGGTCAGCTAATACACTGTGAAGCTGATAACCAGCTGTCTGCCAAACTCTGGATTTCCCACAGGGGATTACGAGTTAATTGGAGAGATTTTTCTCACATTCACAAGTTTAAAAAGAGAAAGATGGATGCAAAACGCTCTGGCAGCATTCATATCAGCAGGGAAACCCCTCCAGCTTAGCACATACATCGAGAGTAAACTCGACAGCAGCAACAAAGATGCTGCTCCTCTGCTGAGGCTTCTTACTAATCCTCTTTTTTTCCCTTGTCTAAATGTGCATTACAGGTCAGTGTACAAAGCTTCTGTACGTTAGACAGTCCTGTCAAAATGTCTCTGAGAGAGCTGACGATCTGCAGGAGGCCTCAAACACCAGGAGGAGGATGTAACTTATTACATATTTAAGAGTCATATAGAAGAAAAGGGGCCACTGTGAGTGGAGAAAATACTAGTTGCTCCTTAAGTCAAAATATTATGATCCCAGTTCTTTTTTTCCTAACAATATATAAATTGTATTAATATAGATTTTAAACCATAAATTATATGAAGTTCTGTATTACACTACTCACGATAAGTTAGGGATATAGTGAGGTCCTCAGTGGATTCATACATCAGGTGTTTGTTTCACACCAGTGATTTTTGGGATAAGGAGGCAATTGTATTAGACTGACACACAAGGCTCCTGTTTCCCTCTCTCCTCTATCTGTCAGTCGAACTTCTGATCATAATGTCCCAATAAAAGAAGAATAAATTTAAGTTTAATGGTAATCCAACAAAAAAAATTAAGAACTGGATTAAACTAAAATATAACAAAACCATTCAACCAAAACAGCAGACACACATTTGAGGGCTGATTGATAAGTTGTGATCCTTGTATTGAAGAAGTGAAGCAGGGATGTCCTTTCTCAGCTCTACTCTTCTGACTGTTTAAGGCTGTGTACCTGCAGACTGGTGTCATTTGGTCAGTTTATGTTGAAGAGGTAGCTCTCTAAAGTAAACAAGGCAAGAGACTTTAGCAAACTGGACAAAATCACTGAAAGAGCAGTAATTCAATATTAGCATAATAAAGGTCTATCACCTGAGGATATCCATACTGATATGGTATCAACACTAGGGAATGATGCCCCTTCATATGCTGCAGTGAAAAGGTGGGTGGTGGAATTTAAGCCTGGCAGGCAGAGCCTTGGGGATGACGCCCGTCCTGGAAGGCCTGTCACTGCTGCAACCCCAGAAATGGTCAATAAAGTCCATGATGTTGTTCTGACTGAAGGACAAACAATCAATGGCTCATATTATGAATCACTTCTGAGGCAGTTAAGAGAAAATATTAAACTCAAGCACCGCTCAGTAAACTCAGTAAACTCAGTAAAGGTGTGTTGTTCCACCAGGACGATGCTCCTGTTCACAGGTCTGTTGTTGCCATGGCGACCATTAATGATTGAGGCTTTAAATTGATTGATCACCAGCCTTATTCACCTGATCTCACTCCATCAGACTTTCATCTACTTCCAAAACTGAAAAAGGCCATTTCCTGTACCCACTTTAGGTCAGATGATGATGTCATACATGCAGTGGAGGACTTTCTGAACAGTCAAGAAAAGGACTTCTTTAAAAGTGTCATTGAGGCCCTTAAACATGGCTGGCTAAAGTGTAAAGATTATGTTGAAAAATAATGCAACATGTCCACCAAAAGACAAACCTTTAAATATGAGTCTCACAATTTATCAATCAGCCCTCTTATTAGAGGAGGGAAGAATCAGTTCAACATGATTCGGGTGAGCTAAATCAGCTATGACCTCCCTTTCTGATTTCCCATTATCTCTGTCTCCTCTTTGTTTCCTCTTTGTTTCCTCTCTGTCTCTCAGTCCCTCCTTTTCTCTGTGTTGCTACATGTGGAAGAAAAAGATGATTTTATGAGAGGTGCTTGACAGTGATTTCCCACATTTGCCCTCTCTCCCCTTTCTTCCTCTCTCGGAGGCGTTGGATCAAACAGCACCAGTCCAGTCCAATAAGTTGATATTCTGAGCCAACTCTGTGTGTGAAAACCAGCTTTCTGCTGAGCAGTGTTTGGCATCCACTGGGCTTCAGTTTCTGAGAGAGAGGAGAGGCTGAGAGAGGGTGTGAGGAAGGAAGAGAGGGATCTAAAAAGAGGGGAGAGATGAGGAAACAAAGTGAGGCAGGAATTGTCAAATCTTCTCTTGGAATTAATGCAGAAAGCCGGCTGTGATTGGCCGTCGAGCCTCGCAGCTCTGCTGAGCCCGCTGAAAGAGGAGTGATCCTCAGGCTTTGCTCTGAGCAGCTGTGTACGATCTGGAGAGGATGCAAGCTGTTCTCATCTCAGTTCAACACCAGTCACAGTTACTCAGACTCCACAGGAGAGCAACAGTGTCAAAGCCACAAGCAGCCACAAGCAGGGGGAGGGGAACCAGCAACCCTGAAAGGCTCCGGTCTGCTGTGAAAGAGTCTGTGAAGACAAAGTTAGTCTGAAAACAGAGCCGGGGTGCTCACTCAGTCCATGGACACAGATTCATTTTTTAAATGTAATTCATCTTAAATGTCAGACACAGTCGGGACATGCACCCTGACTGTTTGTAAATGAGTCTGTTTTCAGCCTGCACCCCAGGGAGACTGGCTGTGCTCCAGGGAACAGCAAACAGGGACCCAAATGAAACAAATAAAACAAACCTCTGAGCTGCATGTCCCTCTGGAGTGTGTGCTGCCTTCACTCCAGGTGTGAGTGTTGATGTAAACCTGGATGTGACTGAAAGCTGCTTCTCTTCCTGATTGGACTTTGTGAAAAGTGTTTCAGGATGGAAACGCTTGTTTTCACAGTTTCAGTTAATGAGTGATCTCAGATGTTTCACTCTCAGGTCTCTCTGTCGTTTCTGCCGCCTCGCTGACTCGGCTTAATGGACTCCTACTTTGAATGGAGCTTTAATTAAGGTTATTACTCACACCTGTGTTCTTCCTGCTGCGACTGTTTGAAATGTCAGCGGTGCAGAGGCTCTTCTCTGTTTTACTCAAACATCATTTAAAGGAGTCGGAGTAAACAGACTTTATCTATAAAACAAAACAAAACAAAACACAAAACAAGTTTTTGATCTTGTTTTAACGTACACTATGAATCACTGCACAGCCAGTACCCACTGTGCCTTACTGCAGGGCACCTGGGCAGTGGATATACATTATATAGACAAACACTCTGGTTATGCGCATCATGATTTTTGCATGTATAACACACACCGAGCTGTGAGAGAGGGGCTGGCCCCACAGTGACCCACCAAATCTGGAGGAGAGGGACTTATACAATCATTAATATATATATGAATAGATACATATATTTTATTTGACAGTCGTGATAAATCTATTTTGTTTTTCATGACAATAGGTGGAGCTATGCCACACCTGCCCCTAATGAGCAGTCTCCACTGTACCTCGGGCTTATCTTAGTATTAGTAGATCTTAGTATTATATTTCTCAAGTTCACCTTGTGTTTGAAGCTGCCTTCCTGCCTGTGTCCTCCTCTCTTCCAGCGTCTCCTGTTACCCCTGCAATTCTGCCCAAACTCTGCCACACTCTCTGTGTCTCATCCATTCATTTGTTCCCTCCTCCGCTCAGGATCATTGTGTTGCTTTGGACTCTGGACGTTCACCATCACACCCCTCACCCTAGTTCCTCAATAAAACTGTTAAACTGCTTTTTGCTTCCGCTGTGCTTCTGGGTCACGTTTCCTCTCAGTCATCTGACCGTAACATTAAGCTTGTTTTCTTGAATCCATTTTCCTATGATATCTAATGCTTTGCTCAAGGTGGTGGTCAAATCAGCAGGTGTAGTTGTTGATGCATATAATGTAACATCATCTGCATACATTGATTCAGTATCTGATAGAACAAAAGGTAAATCATTTGCGTAAACAGAATAGAGCAGAGGGCCTTGGCAGCTACCGCGGGGTGCTGGGTAAAACACAGGTTTGAATGACTCCCTCATTCAGTGCTGTGGTTTCTAAACAGACATGTCAGAGGCTGGGATCAGCTCGCTCATTTTATTCCCAGTGAGAGCAGAAATTAAAGACTTTCCCTCTTCATCCTCTTCATGCTGTGCAAATAATAAGAAAGCTAATCAAACACTCAAACCTAATCACATGGAGCCCCTAACAACTGGACCCTTTAACGGCTCATTGACCCTCTGTCCTCTTGCCCCACTGCCTCATTTCTACACTAATCACTGCTTTGTTTTTGGTGTTAGTGAGTGTATTTAGTGCTCTCTCTCTCCCTCTCTCTCTCTCTAACTCATGCTGTGCCAGCACAGCTCCTGAGCTTGTTTCTATATTTACTTCCTCCTGGCAGTTGAAGTGCTGATGAGTGTAGTTTTCCTCATTCTGTCCCGTGTCTGTGTCTTTGGCACTTTGCTGTAAACTGTAAATCAATGAGGAAACCTGAGCAGCAGCTTCCGTTTCCACAGCTGTTTGAGATGATGGAGAGGAAGGAGGACGGTCTCTCTCAGCACAGAGCTGGAGGTGATACACACACATGAACACACACTAAACACACTCACACACTTATATCAACATATCCTCTCTGAGTGAGATCTCTGTCCTCTGACAGTCTATCAGACGTATTTATGAGCTGCTCACTTTAGAATCTCACCTCTCTCGGTCTAAATACCCCCTTCAAACCACACAGACCCTCCACCACCTGTGGAAACAAAGATTTATGAGGATCTGACAGGAAACATTTCCTGTAATGGTCAGCTCCACAGCAGGAAAACAGTGGGATTATCTGGGAACGTTCCCCACTGAGTCGATGATTTCCAGAAAGGAGCTGAGGGAAGATTTCAGGAGAAGGATGAGGTCACAGGGAAGGATTTCTTCCATTGTTTAGCATCGTTCCCTTTTTTATTTGACTTGTTTTCTGTAGTTTTATGGAACGATGCTCCTTCATTTAAAGGAAGAGCTCTGAGTCAGTTCAGTAACAGAAGCTTTGATTGGTTGATGACGTACAGGCTTAGTTCAGATGTTTATTAAGTTCTTCTCATTAACGTCCATCTCATTCTCAGCTCTGCTGCTCATCCCACAGATACATGTTCCTGTGGCTCCTCTTTAAAAGGGAAACAAACAGGCTTTACAACAGTAGAAGAAGAAGACCAAACACAAATTTCCTGACTTTAGCGCTTTGTTTTTATCATGTGGACCACTGGTCGGGTCATGATTCCATAACAGATGATGCATACTGAGCAGTTTCAGTGATATATAAATAAAACACATGGATGATGAATGTGATTATGTCTGTTGGTCAATCAGGACTGTATACCAGCAGCTTATAGAGATGTTTCTTCCTGTTGCTGTGGAGAGAGTGTGGGATTTACTGTCTGCTGTCTCTCATTTCTTTACCCGTGTCACACTGAAAACCGTCTATCACTTGGAATCAAACCAGGTCCCTGAAGTAAAGCCATTATCTCACATTTCCTCTTCTCTGAGCTGTCTTATCCCCGCTCTCTGAGGACGCACAGACCTCCGCTCTGCTCTGAACGTGTGAGTTCTGCTGAATTCAGAAACCTTTCAGTCTGAGTGTTTGTAGGAACTTTTATTTGAGGATCTGTTTGAATGGCTCTGCATGGGAGGAAGTAGGTACGCATGTGTGCCCTTCAAACTGGATAAGTCCCACTCAGTTAAAGCGATGAATTAAACATGTGTTCTCTTGTTTATCACTTTGTGTGTTGTGTGTATCTAACTTTGTAGGGGTTCTCTGCTTGGATTACAGGCAGATAGTTCTTTCTCCGAGTAAACAGAAACTTGTTCTTCAGTTTTAACCTCCTGTCACACACAATAACAAGGCCAAAGCTTTTATAAGTTTGTAACTTGCTCACTGCAGGTAACAAAATCACAGCTAACACTTATGAGGATGGATGGAAGACCAATTTACATTTTATTCTAAGCAAAGCTTGAATTATTTCAACCTTTAAGCCTCATACTGTAATTAATTTCTCTTAAATGATGTGCATGTTGAGCTGTAAAGTAATCCATTGACTCCCTGTAGGTCATGGTGCTCTGAACAGCCCTCAATGTGCTGACTACAGACATTATTTATGTAACTAAACTGATGAATGAATGAATAACATTAAAACTTCACACTGTTACACCTGCCCTGAAGAAAAAAAACGTCTGCAGCAGCTCAGAGCTGACACGTTTTTATTTACCGCTCTCACGCTCAGCTTCCTTTAAAGATGTTTAATTCTCAGTTTCAGAGTAAACACAATCTGTGAGTTCTTCCATGTTCCATCCTCTCCCTCCTCTCACTCACTGTGGGTTTGTGAGAGAATCCAAACTGCTGCTGTTGTCCCTGAGGTGGATCCAACAGATGGGTGAACACACACACACACACACACACACACACACACACACACACACACACACACACACACTCAGTAAATGACTGCCCCTGTGGCACTGTTCAGTGCCTAAATACCAGTGTTGCTCTGCCTCCCATTTCCACTCTGCAAGGTCACTGGAAAACACCGTATAACCCCCCTTTAGGCCTCATTTACACTCACTCACACACACACAAACACACACACTCATGCATGCACGCACATACACACAGCAGCAGCTGCAGCTATGATTTGCCCACTTGGCTCGATAGCAGAGCACCAAAAATAAGACTGTTATTATGATATCAGACTAATGGCTGCCCCCTAAAGCTGAAACTCATGAAACAAACAGGTTTAATGAGGGCTGTTTTTTTCTTAACCTTTTCACTTATTTGCACTGCTGTACACTGCTGTGATGGTGTGTCACCCACAGAGATGATGGTCATCATGGCGTCTTTATTTAGAAACTGGACACAGTGCTGACACAGAAGGCCCCTTCTGTAGAACTAATTTTAAGAAAGTGTGACCTAAATTGTCACAATTCAAGGCAGAACCCAAAAAGGGACTAAGTCAGGTCCTGTTGTCCAAAAGATTCAATTACTGAATGTCCAAGGTAATGGGTTAGCTGAGGAGGTTCCTGAGATCCAGACAGTGTTGAGTCCTGGAGACAGGAATAACAGGTGTCAGCTGGGTGGTCAGCAGACAGAGAAAACTTGCAAAAATCAAAGCAAAGTTTCTCAAATATGAGCTGTGGCCTATAGCGCGAAGCGCGGTCAGCGTATCCTGGATAACTCACATCTATCCAGGGTTGACTAACTGCAACAATGGCAATCAGGATAATCGATAGCATGATGTGAATTATCAATACAATAACTCAACCCAGGTTTGTCTCATCAAGAGCCATGAACGCACACGTATAAGAGGAGGGCCCAGAGGCCGCTGACCAATCACAGTCACGAGTGCTAAAAAGTGACAGAGCTCCTTACTTTACGTGTGAGGAACAGCGACTGATTTTAATGAAATACGAAGAAGAAAAGACTCAAATAACAGAGAGAGGAAACATCGTGACAGCTGCCAGTCACAGGCAAAATGCATGGCAGTGTATAGCAGACTGTGTGAATGTGTGAGTTACTCATCAGTGGCTCAACCTGACACTGGTCACACTCATGTATCTCACCAAACAATATACTGTTAAAATGAATTAGGTGTATAACAGTTATTGTCTCATTCCCTCAGATGTCATCCCTCTGGAGTTAAAAGAACCTGGTTTCAAGTAAAAAATAAGTATAAAAACATCATTACATCTGGTAAGTTGGTCTGTTTTATTTCATAACATCATGCTTAAAATAAAGTTGTCGCCACAATATAGAGTTAATGTCTGACCCAAATTAACAATTTACAGATCAGCCGCTGGACTCACATACATTCCTTCTTTAAAGACAGACAGCTCTCAAACACAATGAATGAAATGTAGAAATGACATGATAGAATAAGGTGCTGTTTCATGTTAGCATTAGATCCTTTTATTTGTCAAAAACTTTGTGTTGCCTTTGAATGCATGAAAGGATATATTTATAAATGAAGTCTGATTGCTTTGCATATCTCTTCCTGGTATTTCACCTCTAACTGTGTGGTTACATTTGATTTCATATCACATTGTATGATCACTTCTCTAACTCCACATGGGATGACTTCATTGTCAGCTCATTTCCCTTCTGATTTACACTGTTACAGCCAACAGGAAGAAGAACTTGAAAACAACAGACAGGGTTTGGTGGTCCCACCCAGGACTACACCCCTGCAGAGGAGCTGGGCCATGATGGATGGGGTGTTTTGGGGGGGGGGGGGGGGGTTGCTACCAGCCCTGGAACTGAAAGGCCATTTAAGTATATGCAAAGTTTGTGTTGAACCCTGACCAGTTTACATCATATCCTTGTGACCTCACTGACACAGGTCCATCCACTTTCCCCACAGCTGATGAAAATACTTTGCTGTTGGTCGTGCCGCCAGAGGAGGCAACCTCTGACACTTGCTGTGTCCCAATTCAGGGGCTGCATCCTTCGTGGGCCGCATTTGAAGGCCAGTTACATCACAACACTGCGCGAAGGCCGTCCCAATTCGCAGCAGATTCAGAGGATCCTCCAAATGCGGCCCACAAATGCGGCCTTCTTTGCCTCTATTTGGAGGACGCACCGCTACTGTCCTTCGCGGCCCTCCATATCCCAAGATCCTTTGCCAACCAGTTTAAAGCGCATCGGTTGCCCACCTTTGCTCAGTCCCGAATATAAAACTTAAAATGGCGACATCAAGTGGCGCAGGCATGACTTTAAAATGTAAGTATTCTGTTTATACTCCGTTTTAAGTCATTTGATCATCCAACGCCAGGTATGTTATACTTCAGGGGAATTGGAAACGTCCCAATTTAAACTTTCAGTTAACAGTAGCATTACATCGTTGGAAATAACCCTCCTGTGGTCTTCAGGTTAATTTGAGCTGAATTCAAAATTAATTTGCCAAAACTCTGGTTTTCTTCTGTAGAATTGCCTGAAAATTACATTAATGTTTATAAGCAAGATTAATCTTGACAGTTTTTGTCAACTTATGTGTTTTATATAAATAAATATAGCACCTGCTCTCGGGTCAATTTGACCACAGGGGACAACAGGTGTAACTGTTTGCTGCCATTAAACAAATTGAAAGCGTTTCCATAGTGTAGCTTCACTAAGCTTTTTATGTCAAAACAGACGATCAAATTCAATTTGACGGGAGAGGACAAAAGGTAAATTTTAAGACAATACGAGGGTTAAAGCCCTCACTATCACCACTATGAACTCTCACATCACTTGACTATAACATGAAAGTACATTTTCTTCTATTTTAATCTATGAAACTGTTAGACGTTTAGAGGTTGACTTATATCTTATTGTGACAAGACTTTTTTTGCTTCGAGTACATAAAAAGACCACAATGAACACATTTGGATTAGGCTATGATCCCTGCTTTTATTCCAGACTGTAAAACTGTAAATTCTATATACACATTTAGATTGAATAAAGAGCAAAGTTTAGGGTTATTGTTGTTGTTGTTTTGATACAGTCGAACGGTTTTGTCTGTTGTCATAAAACAACGTGTTTTATATTTAATTTTGTTTTAGGGAGCAAGGAGCAAACGGAGCAGTTTATTCGGCTCCGAGTAAAAAATGAAAATCTTTTTACCGGGGCCAAGCACTCCGCTACTGCTGGATGGCGGTAAGGCAATAATAATAAGGGCATTTGTCAGTGTCCTTGTGTAATTTTTTTTAAATCTTTGCATTCCTCTGTTAATGTTGTCCTGTGTTCACCTTTCTATTATTTCTCTGTGTTTATAGCTATTATTGATGAAATGGGCCTGGTGGGAATGGTTGAGCCCCATCAGTTAAAAAAAAGTGGGACAACCTGAAAAGAAAATACAAAGTAGGTGATGGTTTTAATGATGATGTGGAAACTGCATTTCATTTGTTTTACCCACCCAGGTTAATAAATAATTTGCTGAAAATTGTTGATGTAATTGATTTCCACTCTTAGGCTTGCAAATATCCAGCGACTGGGGGGGGGTGAGCGGGAAACCAACCGCTGCAACTTGGCCCTGGTTTGTCCTCATGGATGAGGTATTAGGACAGAGGCCTTCCATCGCCCCCCCCTGTCCTAATTGCCTCCATTCCTGAGGACACACCAGGGCCAAGTGCAGCGGTTGGTGACCAGGAGGAGGAGGATGAAGAGGAGGGGGAGGAGGAGGACGAGGAGGAGGAGGAGGAGGAGGGCAATGTAGCGGCAGCAGCACACCGGCGAGGGAGGAAAAGGAGACGAACAAATGAACTCCTTGAACTTATCAGAACAGACATGAGGCTGCAGAGGGAGGCAGAGGAGAGGAGAGAGAGAGAAAGCAAAGACAGAATGGAGCGACTCTTCTCTCTGCTTGAGAAGCTGACGGATCGTTAATTTATGTTTGTTTTATATTGCAATGACCGTTTTATTTTGTTCATTTATGAGTTATATTTTTGTATTGTACTCTTTTGATATATTTCTTATATTAAAATTTATTTGAATTATTAAATGCTGTTTGTTCCATTTGGTCTTTAGAACTGAAGTACAATTTACAACAGGGTTAGCAAGCAGCATCAAGTGCTCTTCAGGGACAACAAGGGACTGAGCTTTTACTTTTATTATGAAAGCATAATGATTTACAAAAATTATAGTACAAATAAATATTTACAGATTTTCTGTTTTGAAATGTGCAACTTAAAAATATTACTTAAACAAACAAAAAAACAACAAAAAAAAGTCTGAGCAGGAGTCCTTGGCAGTGCAGCTGGGCTGGATGGGATGCCACAATAAAGACCTTGGTGTCAGTGGGACATCATATGGGGTGGTATTCCGGGTGTTTTGGGGTGTCGTCTCCACTGTCCACCTCATCATCCATCAACAGGGTTTGCTGGGCTGACCAGATCGACGGCTGCCACGTCACTAAGAAAGAGGTAAGAATTGTAATTTCATGATGTTTATAGTAGTAAGAATAATAATTTCAACAAACAAAACAATCTACAAACCCTTTAAAAAGGAATAATGCATTCAAAATTATTTTACTTGCCAACTAAAGATAGTCGTGATCCAGGATCATCTCCTCCAGTGCAGACACCTCCGCAGCCAGCCGGTCCCGCCATGGAGCACCACTGGCTGCCCCCAGCACGTCCCCCCCCCCAACTCCGGCATGACGTCTTGCAGCTCATCCTCTGGGGGCATGATGTCACCTGCCCCCAGGCAGATGTTGTGCAGGACGGCACATGCTGTTATCACCTGACATGAAAGAGAATATTCATCACTTTCATATTGCACACAAAGCAGGCTAAATTCAAAGACAAAAGAGATTCCTGTTGAGTTATGATGTACCTGAGGCACAAAGGTGTGGTGCACCTCCAGCGCTTGCAGGAAGATGGATCTGAACCTGGTCTTCATCATTCCAAAGGCACGCTCAATGATACAGCGTGCCCTGGAATGATGGACATTGAAGCGCTGGTCTCCCACACCTTCCACAGGCCGCTTGTAGGGAGTAATGAGGGGGAGGGGATGTTGAAGGCACGGTTACCCACCATCTGCGAGGATGAATTGCCCTGGAGGAGGGTAGATGGATCGCCTGTACAGTGGGCTGTGCCGGAGTACTCTGGAGTCATGCACCGACCCCGGCCAGCCCACGTATGTGTCTATGAAGCCGCACTGATGGTCACAAACTGCCTGGAGGATGATTGATGCAAACAGTTTCCTGTTCATGTAGCAGTAACCATCAGGACCGCCTGGTGGCTTGATCCTAACATGGCAGCCGTCGATCGCTCCAGCAGCTTTTAAAAAAGCTCTGTGTCCTGCCAGCCCTGCAAACCCACGAGTTACTGCCCCCAGGTCTTCAGCAGTTTTTGGGAGGTAGATGACCTTGTGGCAAATGGCCACCACCTCCCCAGTAACTCGGTGGACGATTCGGTGGACGGTGGAGCGAGGCATCCCAAACACCCTTGAGACCACCCTGTATGATGCCCCACTTGCCAGCCAGAACAGGAACACCAAGGTCTCTATTGTGGCACCCCATCCATGTCTCCGATCCTGTTGGAGAAGGTTCAGCAGCACTGCCAGTGACTCTCTGCTCAGACGAAAATCCTGCCTGGTGTCCCCGTCCTCGAAAAACCTGTTGAGGACAGGGACGGCCAGGTTGACCCTGCAGTACAGAGGTCTGGTCTGAAGTGGGAAATGAGGGAAAAAGTTTAATTGGACAATAGATAAATAATTTTATTCAACAAGATAAGAGTGGTTCATTTAGGAACGTTTGGCATATAATGCTAAACCTGCTTATCAAACCACATTAATCGATCTCAGCTTCTCAATCTAGTTTTGATGATTCATGACAGATATTTTACTAATATTTTAATTTTAATATTAAATTAAAGCCTGCGTTCTTTAACTTAATCAATTGTCAAGGTAATATGGCATTAACCATGAGTTTCATTTTACAGTTTAGTCTGGCATTATCGTAATGTATTGGTATGTTAAAGACCCATTACTGTCAGCTGTTTAATGATAATAATTGAGATAATACTGTGGGTTCAAATAAGTTTACCTCTCCATGTTCCTCTCTCAACCGGAGATACAGCATCCGCCGACGGAGCTGCATCTCCTCTTCCTCCAAAAGAATATATATTAAAAAAAAAGCAACACTTCCACTTCACCAAACATTTCGTCTTCGTCTTGAATTTTGGACAACAGAAATTGTGACGTAAGGGTAGGGGCGGAGACATCTGGTGACGCAACCAGGATATAATCCGAAGGATAGGACTGTCCCATTTAACAATGGTGTGACGGCCTACCCGTCCTTCGGAGGATGCAGCCCCTGAATTGGGACACAGCAACTGTCTCTCAGCCAGAGGTATGTCACACACCAGTCACACACACCAGCATGTAATTGGCACATAGTTAACAGACCACTTCTATACAATCTCTCCAGGTGGTGGTGGACCTCCAGGGAGATGGAGAGACGCTGTCTGTCTCCTCTGAGGGAGCTGTGGAGGAACAGTATCACCTCAGTTCATTACCACCTGTTGTAGAGTTGAACCTGCCCACATCAACACAGATGGTGGCAGTGCTTAGATTTGGCTGTGACTGAATGGTGATGGTCTGCACATGGAGTTGAACAGCTACTACAAATCTTCAGTACTTAATAACCCATTGCTGCTACTGCTATGTCATTGTTGCAGGAAGAAACAACACCCCACCTCTCCCCGCTGAGCCTCAAGCCTCCACATCTACTGGGGACAGACCCAGAGGAAAATACCAGAGGAAGAGACCACACAAGGTAATATCAACCACAAGTAAAACAGGGGAGTTTGAAGTGAGCATGTACAGAACAGTGTGAGAATGTTAAAGCAGCACAGGCAGTGTTCCTCATCATACATGTCCTCTCTCAAACACTGTGCTTTAAACAATGAGCTCCATGTTTTACTTTTTACAGAGATCAACTGCCACCCTGGATGCCCTCTACATGATGAGCCTGGAGAGAGACATGGAATACAAGGAGCTGAAAACTGAATACTTGAAGCTCAAAATAAAAAAACTCAAGCGTGAATTAGGTGGTGAGTTGTCACATTTACTGCACTGTAAATCTGTGAGATGCAAACATCACTAATGTGTGCATGTTCTTCTTCCGTACAGAATCAGGAGAATAAATGAGTGTTAACCAAAATACCAGTCTCTGTATTCTTCAAGGGTGTTCAATTGGCATAAAATTCAAATGTATATATTGCCAAAGCAAGACAAAAATAGTTTTTGAATCCAAGAACATAATGTCTCTGAGGGAGATAGAAATGAAGACAATATGATCACAATATTTGAAAAAAAAAAAAAAAAAAAAAAACAACAACAACTAAAGAAACAGTTGTGTGATGGCCTCCCTCACTGCCCGGCCTGTTGGACGGTCAAGGGTGATGGGGTCCACAACAACCAGAGGCTGAAAAGCAACCTGTGTCTCTCTCTCCTTCCTGATGGTAGCAATGTTGTGTAGCACACAACAAGCAGCTATTACTCTGCATGCCGGTCTGGGGCCACTCGCAGCTGGAGCAGGCATGCAAGGAAGGCCTTCAGGATCCCAAAAGTGTTTTCAATCAGGACCCTGGTTCACTTGGGGTCCCTGTTGTACTGTGCCTGTGGTCCTGGTTCAGGTTCAGGTTCAGGATAGGGGGGTCATCAAAAAGGGCTGTAGGGTATACCTCCTATCTCCCAGCAGCACCCCACTGAAGTCTCCTGTAGATGAGAGGAACATTTGCAGGATTAGTAGGCCATGTCCAGTTTGTATTTTGTCATTTATTTTAACTTTAAAGTTGTTTCTTTTTTTATCCTTTACATGAAAACCAAAGTAACTCATGTCAGATTCCTTGAATGTGTAAACCCACTTGGCAATGAACTTGATTCTGATAGTAGAACACACTGGTATGTAATGTACAGTTGCTGTTCCTCACTGCAGTCTGTGGCAGAGTGTGCTTTAAATGAACACACGGGAGTCGTGAACGGACTCGGGCCTCCTGGCATCAAGGCTGGTGATGATGCGGTTTGAGTCACATCAATGTACATTTTTAGCCTGTATATGGACAGTGCTGGTGATTGTTAGGCCTCTGCTCAACATGAACAACTGAAGAGTTCATACATTTTACAAGGTCCAATTCAAGCACCTTTCAGACCTTGAAAAGACAATGTTATAATTCAATCATCTTCATGGATTTAAAGCAACTGTGTGAACCTTGTAACTGCCTTCGCCCCACCTTCCTTTTATAAGAGTGAGCTATAGCAACCAAATGCAAACAAGAATCTCACAAAGTGCAGAAGTACAGTGCAAAGGATGTATGAAAACAACACAGGTGCATCTAAATACATTAGAATATCCTGAAGGAAGTCAGTCTTTTTTGATAGTTATTTTAGTTGTTTTGGTTTAGTTTAGTTGTTTTAAAAAATAGACTACCTTCTCCACCTTTGTGTTTCCTCTTCATCCACCGTGTTTGTAGGCTGCAAAAGGACTGCTATTCGTCCAGAAATTGGTTATATTTGGACAGAGCGAGCGCAACAACAGCTTTTGTGGACACTGCCATCTCGTTTTTCGACTTGTGTAACTGGAACGCTGCCAACTCAGAGATGACATCATTCCCACTTCCCTTTTTCCAGAGCCAATGTAAATGGAGCGCATCATAAACATTTTTAACATCTCAGGAGTTGTGGGTACTTGTGATGCTGAAACCAAGAAAACTCGCAAATCTCTGTTTATCTTTCTAAAATGAACAATTATTCTTTAACACACACACACACACACACACACACACACACACACGCACACACACACACACACACACACACACACACACACACACACACACACACACACACACACACACACACACTGTGGTACTGTTTCAGAGAGGCCTGTAGTTGGAGGATTTCTTCATGAACACTAATATCAGGACACATGTCTCAGAAACTGTGAATGAGCAGTCTGTAACCAGCGAACACTCAGATTCAGACTGTGAGACTTCCCTCAATTTACTTTCGGGGATTAAAAAAAGTACATTGTATTCTATTGTATTCTACTGTATACTATTCTATCGTATTCTATTCTATTTTATTCTGTTCTGTCAACACTGACAGTATGGCCATAACTTGCCTTACAGTCTGACTTTAGGCTTAACAAAGTAGGAGTGCTTTAGAAACAACAGCTAAATAAATAAATAAATAAATAAATAAATAAATAAAACAGTAAAGTTTGTTGATTTTAATGAAGAATTGGTGGTATACAGTCACCTCCACCTGGATTATCGCTTCATCATTTTGAACTAACCATGGTTCCTCCTTCTAATTTATTATTTGTAGTAGAAACTTTATTCTGGAGATGAAAGTGCTGGAAATAACTTTTCTTATTATTCCTTTTGGGGGCTGCATGGTGGTGCAGTGGTTAGCTCTGTTGACTCACAGCAAGAAGGTCACCAGTCCAGGATGTACCCGCCTCTCGCCCTATACCAGCTGAGACAATAACACATGTAAACAGTAAGAAATACTGCAAATTGAGACAGAAGCAAAAGTAGCTCTGTGAGTTCAGTAAAGTCTTTCAGTTTGTATTCAGGGGTTTGGAACAAAACTTTAAAGCATGAGTTCAAACGACATTTTATAAAGAAAACCTCTAAAACTCTCCTGAAGGTGAGCTGCTCAGCACCCAGCACCAGACAGACACATCCAGAGAGCAGCTCGGTGAACACAGAGGAACATTTAACAGTGACAGAGGCAGATATTTCCCTGAGGAGTTAACAGAGAGCAAACAGACAGTCATCTGTTCCTGCTCTGATACAATGGATCCACAGCGGGTCCATTGTTCTGTTATAAAGTGAAGTTAGTAAAATACAGGTGTTGTTTGTCATGATGGATTGTACCATTCACAGCAGACGTGTTTCTGTAAGCTGCTTTTTAATTGGTTCAGGGAACAATAGAAGTCTAAGAGTTCCAGCAGGCAGCGAGTCTCACTCCGAGTAAAACAGATGGAGGCCGAGATTGGAAGCAAACACTGTTTGAATCAACCGTTTATTGAAGATCCATCACAAAGGAAACTTTTCAGTAGTTATCCTTAAATTTCCACCTCCCAACACTGCCGAGGTAACCTCAAACAACTTCTCTAAATCAGTGAACGTGCACTGATCCTGTTTCTGCATGCATGTACTTGAGTCAATCTTTAAAGATTTTGAGAGACTTTGCAGACAAACACATTCCCTCATACACAGAAGTCTGGATACAGGGACTGTCTGAGTCACTCTGACATGAGTTGAATATTTGTTTTGAGGATAAGGAGAACTGTTTACTCCTGTAATCAGACTGAAAAATGGAGTTTAGTCTGCGTTTTAAGCCGTGATGCGTTTAAGAAACTGTCAGAACGCTTGTTTTCCGTCCCCACATGACAAGAAGGAGATGCAGTGTTGAGAAAGTTCCGGGCTCTGTGAGTAAATGATCCTGTTTGATGTCACAGTGCGTGCCTGCATCTCATTTCTCAAACCTCTTTCACAGAAACAGGAGGAAGGTTTCCATTCAAATTAAAGAGGAAGGAGAAATGGTGCAGGAGAAGCTCAATTTTCTCTGTAAATATCTCTCGTGCAGACACTCAGCCACCCATCCAGCCTGTCCTCACAGGCACACAGGGACTCCACGACACACACTCCACTTCAATCAAGACTAAATTAAAAGGAAACAATCTGAGGAGACCAGATTTCATCTGCCTGGAGTCTCAACAGTGGCCCTGATGTGAGCCGCTGAACAGTGAGCCCCCACGCTTGGAGAGCAAGCTGCATGCTGGAGCTCTGCTCTGTTTCCTCTGTCCCCCGTGTCTCAGGCTAATTAATAAAGTGAAAAACAAGGAGGAGACATGAAGAGGAGGAGCAGTAATAACCTCTGTGCTTCTGGATTGATCATCTTCTGGATTGAATGCTTTAAACATTTCTTTCTATCTATTGTCACCTCTCTCTTACACAGCTTCATGTTGTGATGACAGAATTTTAAACTAAAAGCATAAACAAAAATAAATCATGGTTCATTGATGTGAAATGGTGTCATGCACTCTGCTGCTCCTTAGCAGGAAGGTTTCTCTCTCCCTCTCTCCCCATGTTGTGATTGCAGGAGTGGGACCTGGTGTGCTGGAGTTGGGTGGCAGCTGTTCCTGATTCCCAATCAACTCTCGACTTCAAGACTGGGGTTCTCCTCCACCATGCTGCCTGATTGTTGACTAAGCCAGTCAGTACATCTAGCTCTCGTCAGGATTAAATACTTGTACCTACCAGCCTTTTCTAATTACCCTTTCCCTGTGCCTACAGCTATCTGGGGTGCGTCTCAAAGCGCCAAAATGCAGTCTCCTCTCTCCTCTCTCCTCCGCGGCACCGAAAGTACTTTCTGAGGCGCCATATTGAAGGGTGTCCCAAAGCGTTATTTGTGGCCAGAGGAGAGAGGAGAGAGGAGGTTGATCGGAGGAGCGATAATCGAGGAGACACAAGAGCTGCCTTTGCGGAAGTCTTTTCACCGACAGACACGCCCCCATATGGGATATCATTCACTGATTGGACGCTGCAGCAGCTTGGCCTTGAAACTCTGAAACTTCTGATCGCCGGAGTTTAACGAGAGCGAAAAGACGGAGCTGAAAACAGTAACCAGAGGATAATCCTGAAACAGGTCATAAAGCTGGAGTTAAAAAAGACTGATGTGAGTTTAAAGCTCAAAATACTGAAGACAGCCGTCATCAAATCAATATAACAGAGGATCACTGCTGAGTTTATAAAACTGTTCAGGTCAAATTCATCATCTAACAGAAATATAATTCATAGAGTTCAATAAAAAAGACTGAAAATAAATATTGGTGATCGGTTATTTCTCTCCTTCATTTTCTTGTTGATTCTCTTTTTCTTTATGAAGAGGATTTAAGTCTGAGAGAAAAAACACCTGTGAGGTTTGTAAAGAGTAACAGGATTTCTGTTTTCCCTGAGATCTAAATTAATAACTAATATCCAGAGTTCCTCAGACATCATAAACTAGATTATATTAATAAGTTTCAGGGTTCACCATCAGATAAGCTCTAGGCTGAATATAAATAAATAATCTAATAATGACGCATTTTAGCGGTAAAGTGATCCGTGTGTTTCTAAACAGGACACAGAATAAACAGAGGTCAGGTTTTCTTCATATGAAAGTGTTTGTTAAACAGGTTAAAAACACAGACAAAGCTCTGTTACTGTTATTTTTATTATTATTAATTTATTGGAGTTATTACAGCGCACATGTGCAGACACACAAACAGCTGTTTGAGCTGACTGACAGATGATCCAGAGGTGAGCAGCTGATGCCGTCATCACCAAAACATGTCTTGTCATTTGACGCTCCCGAGGAGAGGACGTCTCAATGCTCTTAAAACGAACCTCCTCGAATCCTCGACTCCTCTATTCATTTCCTTGCATCTCTCCCATGCATCTCTGGTGGGAGGGACTAAGACGCAAGTGAACGACGCAAGTGGAGGAAGGAAGGATTGACATTTGGCGCTTTGAGACGCACCCCTGGACTCCCACTCCAACACCAGTCCCACTCCTCCCAGCTATTGGAAACTCGTCTCTGGATTTTCACTCACAGACTCTCAGGATTCAACTCTTCGGACTCTGAACTTTTGCCCCCTCTGGACTCTGAACCCTCTGAGGACTCTGGATATTCACCCTGCCCTGCTTTCTCTCTAACCATAACCCTGGATTAACCGTTTTGGATTTTAAGACTGAGTATTCTTTGGTTGTAGTTTTGTTTAATAATTCCTTTTGGCACCAGTCCCACATCTCTGCTTTCACTGTTCTGAGCTTGGGTTCTTTATCACAGAAGCTTAACAAATGGTCACCTAAATAACAAGTCCTGTAGACCGAAAGTCTCTATGATGATCTGTGGTCTGCCCTTTTCTTTGACTCTCCACCAGCCAGTGTCTGAATGGGTTTTGGTGATACTGTTGGATGCTTGTTGAGGCATCCTCAGCCATCAGTGTACAGTCCATTTACTCTTCTATCATAATCCATAGACCTCTCTGGCTTCAAAAACTGACACGTCAAACTAAAGAGAATATAAAACTACACAGACACTTTGAGAGCATAACTGAATCTTTCCAACAGAGAAATCTGTCTTTGAAACTATCAGCGTTTCATGTTGACTATCAAAACTCACACACTCAGACTGAAAGGATTCAAAGGAAACAGCTCCATTTGAAACAAGACGGAGACAGAATGTTTTGGCATAAGGCACGAACCTTAAGAGACTGAAAAATTACTTTTTTTCTTAAAACAGAAGAATGCGGAGAACAGTTTCCTGTCAGGGCTGCTTTTTTTTTTTTTTTTGTTGTTGTTTTTTACACAATCTTTGAAGATCTGACGGCCCTGCTTAACAACTAGAGACTAATGAGACAGACATTTCTCAGACAATTTTAACCAGGAAACATAAGGAAGATTAAATTTATTCTTTTAACCAGAGATAAATATTCAAGGACCTGTGATTATGTGAAATTGTGCATTCAGATTTGAATGACGTTTACATCTTACATCAAGTCAAAAATAAAAAGTTTAAGTGATAATACTTCAACTTATTTCCTTTCAATGCCTGTTTTTTTTTTTTTTTTAACTTTAGTTGAGGTGGTGACTACACCAACCATAAGATCATTGAAACACATAAAAATACTTTTGTTTGTTTCAGCAAACACCAGAGGCTTGTACTACAAAGCTGGATTTTCTCTTAGCGAGGTAACTTCTGGGTTAACCCTGGATTTTCTGTACTACAAAGCTGGTTCACTTCTTACCGAGATGAATCGCCGTGGCAACTTATGCTGAAAGGCTAACCTGCTCCGGAGCAGGTTAAGATCTTGATAAGAGATCAACAAGTAGAAAAACGACACCTCCTGACCAATCAGCTTTCTTGTAAAAGACCCTGCCCATTTTTAGAAGATCCTGCCGATGTTGGTGCGCAGAGCGCTCAGGAGAGAGAGAGAGAGAGAGAGAGTTTTTAGGGAGAGATGCGATCCTTTTAATGTTCACGTGGTCATTCTGTACAAGAGATTCAGATTTTCATCAAATGGTCTGAACTTCATTTGTCAGCTGATGGATCCATAAATAAATAAATTCAGTTGATTTCATCCAAACATCAGAGACAGAGTGAAGAAATAAAGCCTCACTGACCGCTTTGAAGGAGGTTTTTATACTTGTTCCCCAAGTCCGTTCAGCTCCACTGTTTGCATCTTAAATAATGATGTTAATAATAATGGTCACACATGGCAGAACTGTAGAAACAGGAATTTATCGAACGCGCAACTTCGTGGGAGTTAAGAATTAATATTAATTTTATTTATTAATATTCCAACACAAACGCACTCAGACGGGCTGAGCCTCAAAACTCAATGGAAAGTTTGGACACTGATGAAGAGCTCTACTCCAAACGTCTGTGCTGTAATAAAGTCAAACTGAGTGATCAGAGTGCTGTGTGTTTATATTGTCCTATGAATTAATTTTCGATAATCTCATGAATTACGCATTAACAGAGTCGAGAGTTTGCTGCCCGCATTTCTTCCTAGATTTTGCTGCGGTAACAGTGTCGCTTTTAGCCTGTGTTTAAATTCTTTGTATTTCTAAAGAATATCTGTCTGCTCCTCCACGGTAAAGTAGGCTGCTCTGCAGATTTTCTTCTGTCTCTTCATGTTTGTGATTGGTCAGACGCTGCAGACCCCACCCTTTAATGTGAGCACGCTCTGATCAAGGCTGGAAGACTCTGGATTGACTCAGCGAGTTGATATCCAGCTTCGTAGTACCGCTTATCAGGACTGCGGATGTCTCGTTAAGTCAACCCAGAAAACGGAGAGAGATCCTGGATGAGTTAATCGAGCTTCGTAGTACAGGCCTCAGAAGCCCCTGTCCCCTTCCACCAGCTCCTCTGGAGGATACCAAGGTGTTTCCAGGCCAGCCGGGAGAACCATGGCCTCAGACTTAGAGGTGCTGATCTTCATCCCTGCTGCTCCACGCTGCAAACTGCCCCAGTGTGAGCTGGAGGTCAGTGTTCAATAAGGACAATAGGACCACATCATCTGCGAAAAGCAGAGATGGGATCCTAAGACCCCTGAACCTGAGTCCCTCCACCACTTGTCTGTTCCTAGAAATCCTGTCCAAAAAAGTAATGAACAGGATTGCTGACAAAGGGCAGACCTGGCGGAGCCCAACCCTGACTGGTTCATATTGCCAGCAGTAAGTTGAACTTGTTTCCAAACTCTCACTCCTGGAATACAGAGATCCAACAGCCCGTAAGAACAGGCCATGGACTCCATATTCCCAGAACACCCCCCACAAGATACCTCAGGGGACAGGGTCAAAAGCCTTCTCCAGATCCACAAAGCACACGTGGACTGGTAACTCCCATGGCCTTCCTAGTACCCTAGAAAGAGTGTAGAGCTGGTCCAGATTTTTACAGAGTAGACTCAGTCTTAATCTCTAAAAATCTCTCAGACAGGTTTATATGTGTTTTGTGGACGAGAATGGATCCTGATTTCCATTCGCACTTTCCTCTGTGTGCCCTCATGAGTGTGAACAGAATGAAAGCTGTCACATTATTACGACAAGCTGAGCTCTCAGGGATAAATTACAGTCAGTGTATCCTGGAGAAGAGTTTGCCAGCCTCCTCATGGTTTTTCCTTGTCTCTTTGATTTAGTGAACCCTCCAAAGCTGCACGGAGATCAAAGTTCTTTAAATGACAGATTTCAGGAGCACAGCCAAGCCTCAGTAACACTGAGCAGATGAGCCAGAGGAGATGGACTGACATCATCCTCTGTTAATGAGACATTTAACATTAACACTCAAGTTTTCATAGGTAAACAAATTCTGTCTGATGTAATAATACCCACTAACCCGAAGAACCAGAGCCTCTGGTTCAGAAGTTCAGTATAAGATGACAGACTGCTGCCCTGCAAGTTGATGTGGGTTTTCAAGTACAACAGTCTATCCTGTTCACAAACACCTCTCCTCAGCACCGACTTGCAGACTCAGTGTGTGAAGGAGAATAAACTCCAAAAAATATACACATCATGTATTGTTATCAGAAAAACCCTCCCCACCAACGAGCTGCATTTTCATACACAACTGTTATTAAAACAACTATTTTGTTCTTCAAAAGAATGCAACATACACTTCATGACTGCAAGAAAAAAAATGAAAGAAATTAAGACACAAGAAACACACATACCTGTGTGATGCACACAAATACTTCAAATACAACAGGACATCAATCATGTAATAACTAATAATAATAATAATAATAATAATAATAATAAAATAAAAATTTCATTGTGTCTTTAGAATCAGGTTGAGCATTTTTGATTCCCGTTGGAACAAAATCATCTTGACTGTTCTCATCATCTTCACTTCCTGTCTTTAGGAAAAATCTCTCCGTCACTTCAATTAACAGTCATTCTGTTTTTTTCTTTCTCATGTTTAATTTATCACGTCTGGAGCAGAGCGGTCACGGCTGATCAACACAGGAATTCAATTAAATCAAACAGGGCCAAACACTGATGTCTCAATTAGCGAGGTGCTCTCCTGTCCTCTGTCAGTCTTTCATTCAGAACGGCTCGATGGATTCCACACGCCGCTTTAATTATTCTGTGTGGAAATTAATGTGTGTTCAAACATGTCATTTAAAGTCTTTATTCAACACAATAATGCTGCTTAGTGTGAGACGAGTACAGATGTGGTGACTGTTCTCACATCTGTACTCGTCAGAAAAAACTTAGAGATGACTGAGGCTCCTCTCGCTTTGATCACAATTTTTTTCTGGTTTTACTTTTTCAGTTTTCCCTCATTAGTGCGTGCAGTTTTATTGTCCTACATTATAGTGTACATAATATTGTTGACATACTCATAAAAACTCTGCAAGAACACTTTAAACTCTGATAAATTGGCACCCTTCAGGATAATTTAAATAAAAAATAAGTATTTTGTGTATGCGAGAAATGCCCGGATGTATACTCAATCGGCTTTGATTTCTGAGTATGGAGCGGAGCTTGCTTCACGTACTGCTTCTGCCCCACAATGCATTGCGCACTTCTGACGTGGGAAGACGAAAGACAAAATGGAGACGGCCGTCAGCAGCAGCTTCGAGCGCCAACCACAGAGCGCTTATAAATGTAAGTTATTTGACTTTTGTATTGACGTTTGAGTTTATACTTTGCTTGACGACCAGTTAGCCTACCAATTCGTTAGCACGTTAGCTTACGCCGTCGCTGCAACTAAACTGTAAAATGGACCCCTGATGTGGACACGTTTTTTTTTTTCCTTTGGGGACAGATGAGGACACCGAAAGGCTCATCCGGTGGCGTGGACTGAACGAGCCCCTTTTCACAGGGACAAGGAATGCCACCGTAAAGGGATTTGAGTAAGAAATTTGTGTTCATGAACCTTAGGGCCGTGGATTTATTTATTGTAATTCACGCCTGAATGAGAGCCGGCCAGAACACAAACGTTGGCCAGGTCGGCCTCTAGCTTAGTTTTCATCAGAGCAGCATTCTTCCAGTCGCAAATGGCCCCCAGCACTTGACTGAACATAATACTGTTACATATTGCTCTCAATCAGAATAAGTTGTTGCTATGGGTTGATTACAAGATGGGGAAAAAGTTACTGCCTAATGCAAAGATAATATGAATATGGAGAACCTGAGGGCACAATGTGGTAGCTCTGTATGTAAATGGTAAATGTGAACATTATTCTGACAGTGACTTGTAGGCATTCACTATGTTCATATGCCCCTTTGATTGCCCCTTGTTTGTCATCCTTGTTTAGGGCTTTCATCAAGGAGCATGGGCTGGAGGGCCAGGTGGAGCCAGGGCTCATTAAAATAAAAGGGAAAACCTTAAGCAGAAATATAAGGTAGGTGGAAGTGTGACAGACACTTCAGTATTTAGGTTTCACATCAATACAGTGAATGCTTATGTTAAGTTTTACTACATACCATATAGTCTGGTTATGTCAGAGTTCAAACAGTCAGTGTGAAAGGGACCCATGTTATCAGATTATCTGTGTGTGTGTGTGTGTGTGTGTGTGTGTGTGTGTGTGTGTGTGTGTGTGTGTGTCATTTGCCAGGAGCTCAAGGCACCACCAACTGGAGTCAGCACAGAGGGAGGAGAGGATGAGGTGATGAGGGACCGTCCCACCATATCACCGCCCAACCTCATCACCTCATCCATGACACCAGCAGCAGTGGCCTCTCCTCCAACTCCAAATCCTGCGTCTCCTCCTGTGAGAGGGAGGAGACGCAGAGATAGAATGAGAAAGGAGTGGTTCCAGGACTGGAAGAAAGAGGCTGAGGAGAGGGAGGATGAAAGGGTGCGACAGGTAGAGGAACGGGTGCTTCGGGCAGAGGAGAGGGAGAGGCAGGAAAAGAGAGAGATGGAGGAAAGAGTAGCAAGAAGAGAGCGAGAGTGGAGAGAGTGGATGGATAGAAGAGCAATGGAAGGAAAGAGAGAGGGAGAGTAGAGCAAGAGAAGAAAGGTGGATGGAGCTCATTGAGAGACTGTATAATAAGAAATAAATAGTTCATTTGATTTGAAGTTTTAAAGTTTTAAGTTGAGAAATTGTTCTGTTATATCCTGATTAACTTTTGTTTTAGTTTGTTGTTTCATTGTTTTGTTTTAGTTATAGAAATAAAATATTGTTCTTCTTCCGTGAGTAATGTAAACAATTTTACACGGTACATAAAGGATTAGAGGTAAGAATAGCAAAGTAGTTATTTGATAGCAGTTATGTAATCACCCACTTACCAGTGAGTAGAGTAAACATGCACAAATAACTCCACATCCATCTTTTCACATGAGAGAGACCACTTTATACAACTACGAACGATAGATAGATGGATCTAACTATATACAACTACAATATAACTAAAAACAACATTAACTATTTACAATGACTATCACTATAAACCTCAGTAATAATCATGCTCCCTCAGCGCAGGGATCTGCTCCTCAGGAACTGAGATTGCTGCTGCCATCCGATCCCTGAGGGCGTCACCTGTCTGTTGGGCATCATGAGCTGCTGCCATACAGTTATCATCCCCATCAACCTCCTCACCGTCCTCTGGCTCCAAAATGTCCCGGGATGCCCGGGGCAGAGGTTGTGGAGGAAAAGGCAGTCCACAATGACCTCTGAAATGAAGTTAACCTTTACCTCCAGGGCCTTAAGAAATATGGAGCGCCACCTGGTTTTCAGGACTCCAGATGCCCTCCCCACCACACAAAGGAAGCGTCCTTTGTGGTCCACAATGGCCTGAAACTGGACAGAGTGGAACAGTTTTCTAGTCAAAAAGTCTGCTCCAAACTGTCCAGGGGGCACAATGCAGACGTGACATCCGTTGATGGTAAATGGACCAGTACTTATATAGCGCTTTTCTAGTCTTACCGACTACTCAAAGCGCTTTACCATCATTTATCATTCACCCAATCACACCACATTCACACAGATGGCCGACTTAAGCTAATCAGACCACCGTTAACACTAACACTCACACCACATTCATACACCACTGAACAACAGTGGGAGCAACTTGGGGTTCAGTGTCTTGCTCAAGGACACTTCGGCATGTGACTGCAGGAGCTGGAATCGAACCCACAACCTTCTGATTGTGGGGCGACAACTCTACCTACTGAGCCACAGCCGATGCTTCCTGACACTTTGCAGAAAGCTGGGTGAGCAGCCAACTGCTGGAACCCAGCCCCTATTTCCTCCAGCTCATCCCAGTTGGGCAAATGGATGAATCTGCAGGATCTTGCTGGATGTCGCTGCTGACCCGATGGACCATATCGTGGCACGTGGTACGAGGGATGTCAAAGGCCTCTGACACGACCCGATATGATGTGCCACAGGCCAGCCAGTAGACAAAAACAAGCACCTCAAGTGCTTTCCCCCAACCATGGTAATGGTCCCCTTGGAGAAGGTGGATGAGATGCTCCAGGGAGGGCCTGGTCAGCCGGGCCACGGTCCATCTCCGGCACGTGCTACCAACGGCTGCTCGCGGCTGTTTTGCTGCGAGTCTATTCTTGCCGGAGTACGCTGCAGAGACACGTCAATCTCCGCAGAGCAGATTGTACCAAACAGGAAAAGAGACACAAAAAACAATCAGTTTCCAGTCTTTTCAAAATAAAGCACCATGTTCAGCCTGTCGATTGTAAAATTATCCTCATATATTAAAACTACGACACTGGCACAGGGCCAGCAGTCATCAGCTGGTCAGACCCAGAGGAAATCTGACACCATGGACGAGGAAAAGTTTATATTGGAGGTGGAAAACCAGATAATTATATACGATACAACACATCCTTTATATAAGGACACCAACAGAGACTAAAAGGGAAGGACTGAATTAGGGCAGGTGAGTTTTACATACTAAATATCATGAAAGCAGTGGTCATGGGTGTGATTCCGCTCCTGAGACGGATGCAGTGTGAATTGGCTCGCGCTGACTGATCTAGGTGCTGACGGACCGCGGCGCTGGCGCTGTATGTGTGAATCAGGGGTGAGACGGATGCAGAGTGAATTGGCTCGCGCTGACGGACTGCGGCGCTCACAGAGTATGTGTGAATCCAGGCTTCCGTCTGACTGTTTTTTAAAAGTAAATTTTCCATCCACCGAGCTAAGCAAGGCGCTTTCAACAGTGTTATCCATCACTCAGTGCGTCGCTATAATCCGTTACCCAGAAACTTGTGCACTGAGAATCGTTCTGTGTGATATAGACTATAAAATAAAATACGAAAAAATGCGTCATTTTTTTAACGCCTTTAATTTCCCCCTGCGTTAATTATCGAATTAACGCAACAAAGTCCCACCACTAATATATATATATATATATATATATATATATATATATATATATATATATATATATATATATATATATATACAGTGCCTTGCGAAAGTATTCAGCCCCCTTGAACCTTGCAACCTTTCACCACATTTCAGGCTTCAAACATAAAGATATAAAATTTTAATCTTTTGTCAAGAATCAACAAGTGGGACACAATTGTGAAGTGGAACGAAATTTATTGGATGATTTAAACTTTTTTAACAAATAAAAAACTGAAAAGTGGGGCGTGCAATATTATTCGGCCCCTTTTTCTTTCAGTGCAGCAAACTCACTCCAGAAGTTCAGTGAGGATCTCTGAATGATCTGATGTTGTCCTAAATGACAGATGATGATAAATAGAATCCACCTGTGTGTAATCAAGTCTCTGTATAAATGCACCTGCTCTGTGATAGTTTCAGGGTTCTGTTTAAAGCGCAGAGAGCATCATGAAGACCAAGGAACACACCAGGCAGGTCTGAGATACCGATGTGGAGAAGTTTAAAGCCGGATTTGGATACAAAAAGATTTCCCAAGCTTTAAACATCTCAAGGAGCACTGTGCAAGCAATCATATTGAAATGGAAGGAGTATCAGACCTCTGCAAATCTACCAATACCCGGCCGTCCCTCCAAACTTTCGTCTCAAACAAGGAGAAAACTGATCAGAGATGCAGCGTAGAGGCCCATGATCACTCTGGATGAACTGCAGAGATCTACAGCTGAGGTGGGAGAGTCTGTCCATAGGACAAAATCAAACTTTTTGGCCACAATGCAAAACAATATATATTGGCGTAAAAGCAACACAGCTCATCACCCTGAACACACCGTCCCCACTGTCAAACATGGTGGTGGCAGCATCATGGTTTGGGCCTGCTTTTCTTCAGCAGGGACAGGGAAGATGGTTAAAATTAACGGGAAGATGGATGGAGCAAAATACAGGACCATTCTGGAAGAAAACCTGTTGGAGTCGGCACAAGACCTGAGACTGGGACGGAGATTTATCTTCCAACAGGACAATGATCCAAAACACAAAGCCAAATCTACAATGGAATGGTTCACAAATAAACGTATCCAGGTGTTAGAATGGCCAAGTCAAAGTCCAGACCTGAAGCCAATCGAGAATCTGTGGAAAGAGCCGAAGACTGCTGTTCACAAACGCTCTCCATCCAACCTCACTGAGCTCCAGCTGTTTTGCAAGGAAGAATGGGCAAGAATTTCAGTCTCTCAATGTGCAAAACTGATAGAAACATACCCCAAGCGACTTGCAGCTGTAATTGGAGCAAAAGGTGGCGCTACAGGAGGAGGAGCATTCCAGGCCTGTCTTCAGCCTCCATGGTGACCATGGATCCTATCACAGCTGTTGAGCAGGCTTCCTGTAGGACAAAATTAACATGAAATAAAACATCTTATAATCTCATTTTACAAATCATACCTCCATTGTTGAATGTTGTGTGGACTGGATTTTTAGTCCATACTCACTTTCACCAGCCTTCATGAGCTTAAACTGATATACTGCTCCAACCTCGAGACTCCATAACGCAGCATCTCACCACAGGCTTATGTTGGCACTCCAACAAAAAGTAGTCAAATTCATATTGATTATTTTACAACAAATGTTATTGGTCATTTAACAAAATTGGCACTTATTTGTTGCTACACTTCCACACATTTAAACCTTAAGAAAACTGTCCATGGTCCAGGCGGCATCTAAAAGAAGCTTTTTTTCTCTTCAAAATTCTCAAGGAACTGCAACTGATTCTGAAAAACAAAGCTATTCCGAGAGACAGAGAAAGAGGTAGAGAGAGAAAGAGAGAGACAGACAGAGGGTCAACTTTATAACTCTAACTCACTTCCTCCATGACTAAATTTTTCACTGGCTCGTCAGTTCTCCCACCTTGACTTTCTCCACTTTTGACAGCTGGGTAAAGAAAAAATAATCAACTGTTATCAAACAGACGGATGAAAAGACAGACAGCATGACAAATAAACAAAGGATGTCAGAAGGAGGCTGACATAAAAAAACCATGACAGACAGATAAAGGGTGGCAGATGGTGACAGACACAGACAAGGCAACAAAGGCTGACGGACAGACAGATGGGCAGACAGAATAAAAAAAGAAAGAGGGGTTTACAGACAGACAGAATGACAGAGACTGATAAGCAAACAGGCTGGGGTACAACAAGACAGATTAAATGATTAAAACTTTCTTCCTTTATTGTTCCTTGAACTGTTATAAGCAAGCCCATGTTATCTTTTAAATCACCAAGATGGCGTGGCTTTGAGGTTGGAAACATGGGATGTTTTTTGCCTCAACTTCCACACTGGAACTTAATTTTAAGTCAACTGACTTAAACATCTTGGTGTCTCTGGTGATATTTATCCCATAGGAGGGTTTTTTCTCCCCTCAGTGAGTAACCAGTCAAAATATAACCCTGGTTTACGTTTTATTTCAAAAGAAATTTACTCAAAAATTGTGACGTTTTCCACCCTTTTACCATCACTCCAGAAAAGGACTTTGTTTGGTGCAATTTTGGTCTTATTCAGGAGATCTGAGGCACTCGGAGGAATTTTGTGTATAAAAAGCCTTAACTTCACAAGGGCTATAGAATCATCAAAACATGCCACATGTTTCAACCATATAGGTCTTCATCAGGGCAGTTACACAATGGTCGCCAGCCTTCTTTCTTTATAGGTTCTCAACAGGTCACATGGTTTCAAGAAGTGAAATGGTTTATTCACAGGTTACTTGGTTAAAAGATGGATAGTAGCCAAGTAAATATGCAAAAGATGCCAGAGGTCCATCAAACACAACAGTAACCTGTACATACTTTACAGTCAGTTGACACAGAGAGTGTACCTCCTAAGGCCCTGTTTATGGGACAACGGTATCAGGGTGAAACGCAGAAGTTTTGTTGTGCTTCGGCCTCAGGTTTATACGGAAACGCCGTTTCAGCCGACCTAAAACGCAACTTTTTTAAACACCCTCCAGAGTGGAATTTTTCTGAAACGCTGTAGCCTCCGTTGCTGCATAAACGACAAGCCGGTGTTTTCAGTGAAAACGCTGACATCATGCTCTGTTTTGCGCATCCACATTCCACTTTGATTGTGGGAACTTTTGCAAACTGAACAACAACGGTTAAATGACGGACTTACCGTGTTGTTCTTGTGCTGCTGAATCTGTTGACTGCCTTTAACAAAACGTTCATCTGTTGCTCCACTTCTGCACTCAGATAAGATGTATTTAATACACCAGATGATCAGCCCACCTCTTCTTCAGCAGCAGACTACCAAAAGACTCAACAGTTATATCGCTACCTACTGGCTGTGTATGCATACTACAGCGTTTTCAGTCCTTCAGCGTTTCCGTATAAACGCAGATTTTTGTGTTTTCGAGTGAAACGCTGTGAAGTGTTGTCATATAAACAGGGCCTAAGAGGTTATTTAAAACTATAGAGCTAGAAAAGCTTTTAGAAAAGGAGAGAAGTCCAGTTCTCTATTCAGACCAGGAAATTGTGCAGCTCTTAATTCATATATCCAGAAAGACTCTCTTTGTAAGTTAATCTGTCTCCTCCTCTGATTGAACTTTGTACGTGCTCAATGCCAGACATTTTCAGAGAATTGCAGCAGCCATGATTAGCTTCTTTATAATGTAAAGCCATAGGATAATATGGATACCCAGTTTTAATTGCCTGTTTATGTTCAGCCAATCTTGCCTTTAGTTTATGCTTAGTTCAGCATTTAAAAATAATGAACTGCTTTATGCAGATTAAAGAAGAGAGCGTCTTCAGAAAGAGGATTTACTATCATGTGTTTGTGTCTGTGGGGAATCTGTGCGCCTGTTTCTTCATATATAAAACCAAACATCTCCTCACTCTCAAATTTCCTGATTAACCTCAGAGACAGAGAGGAGCGAGCTCAGAGCAAACTCTGCCGGCCCTCATCACATTAAAGAGGTTTGATTTAAATCAGGCTGAATAAACACATGTACCCCTGCATAGAAACTATAATATGGATATATTTACGCTCCTGGACTCACAGCAGACTGTGTTTGAAATGATGCTTCCTCTCTCTCTCTCTCTCTCTCTCTCTCTCTCTCTCTCTCTCTCTCTCTCTCTCTCTGTGTGTTCCCCTGCCAGCGTTGGTGTGTTTGTATGCAGACGACTAATGTCAGTGCTAATGAGGCTGGTCTTTCCTAACAAGTGGTTTTCCTTCATCAATCAACTTAAAAAATAAAGACAGAAACTTGGGGTCCATCCTCAGCTCATCAAAGGATGAGGGATTAAGAGGGGACGTTAAAAACAGCCCACAAGAGGAAAGAGAGAGAGAGAGAGAGAGAGAGAGAGAGAGAGAGAGAGAGAGAGAGAGAGAGAGAGAGAGAGGGAGAGAGAGGACTTTCTGGCTGTGGGCTAAAAGGAAAACTCTGCTCTCCTCTCCGCTCTCTTTTATCCCCTTCAGCCGACACTCATTTCTTTTTAAGCTCCAGGCGTTTTGTCTGAAGCCGTGTGGGTCTGATTCCTCTTTTATTACTGTACAAATTTAGCATCCTAATCTTATTATGTTGGTTCAGCTGCCATCCAAACACACACACACCGCACGATGCTTTATACAGCGCCGGTGTCAGTCCGCCTCTGTTCCCCTGTCAGCACTCTGATCCTGAACCGTACGTGAATGAAGAGCAAACAGTGAGGAAGGTTTTTAGATCGAATGAAGAGAGAAAATGTTTCTATAAGAGAGGAACTCAGATTACACCTCATCTTTTAAAGCCATCAAAACACGACGCCATCGACACACTCCTCTACACTCACCCCAGAGAGCGCCCTCAGGATGTTTATCTTATATTGCAGCTCTGTTATGATAATCAGATTAAGGCTTTCTTTGTCTTTAGTATCATCATTAATCCAGGAGATTTACAGCCTCTCTTTAATGAAGTCCTTCTTCTCTAAAAGATAAAACCTGGAGGAGTAAAAGTCCCTCTCCATGAAATAAAAACATGTTTCTGCTGTTGTTTCTTCACTGTTTCAGCTTCACCGTGCAGAATAATGTCCCTGCAGACTCTGGAGGCCTGTTTCTCCTTCATCTGCACTAAAAGCATCCAGACAATTTGTAAGAAATGGTTTGGAAGCTGATCTCAGTTCAGTTTGTAGCTCAGAGAAGCTGAAGAGGTCGATGCAGGAACCAGAAGAATGAACTCAAAGTGAAGCGAATGAGACACTTCACATCTCTACGGCTCAGAGAGGCTGGAAGTTTTCAGACTTTAATGTTTCCAGACTCTGTTCACCTTGTTTCTGCAGCAAAGTTTGACTTTCTGTTGATCTTTAGTCTTTTTTTTTACCATGTGATCTGATGTGAAGCCTGCCTGTTAGAGGACTGAGGGGCTGAGACGCTCCCAGAAGTGTTCAGTCAGACCAGGATGAGAACATCAAATATCTTCGTTTAGATCACTGCAGGGAACAGGAGTGTCAGTGTTCAGTCCAACTGTGACACAAACAGAAGAAACTGTGATGGTCTGAAAGTGCTGTCCTTCAGAAATGATTACATTAAAACGTTCTCAGCTGACAGGTTAGATTTAAAGTTAAAATAATGTTCAGATCGGTGTATCATTTGTTCAATTGATATTCAATTATGAATCAAAAGAAACAAAACACTAAAAATGGTTTGTTTTCCATTTTTAAAATGGTAAAATGTTTTGTTTTTTGATTCATAACTGAATATCAGTTGAAGGAATGATAGACGGATTAGTTCAGATCACCTGTGGTAGAAATGGATTCAGGTCATCATAGGACAGAAGTTTTAAAGCAGCAGCAGACAGAGACCAGGAGAGACAGGAGGTGATAGCAGAATAAAACACGTCCACAGAGAGATTTCAGCCTCCTGGGAGGAGAAGAAGAAGGCAGTAACACCTGCTTGATAAGGGTGCTGAGCTGTTTCTGAAACATTACTCCTGCAAAGATCTAAAGGACAACAATGAACGGGGTCAGGACTTTGGATGGTACCTGCAGTGTTTGTCTCTAATCTCTGCTTTGTCTTATTGTGAATGTGGCCTCAGCTAACCTAAACTTTAGAGCTCTGTAATGAGTCCTGTGGCCTGTCTCGGGATGGTGTCAGGGAAAGAGAGGAGACATATACACTCACCAGTCACTTTATTAGATACACCTTGCTCGTACCGGGTCAGACCCCACTTTGCCTTTAGAACTGCCTTAATCCTTCGTGGCATAGATTCAACAAGGTTCTGGAAACATTCCTCAGAGAGTTTGGTCCATATTGACATGATAGCATCATGCAGTTGCTGCAGATTTGTCGGCTGCACATCCATGATGTGAATCTCCCGTTCCACCACATCCCAAAGGTGCTCTATTGGATTGAGATCTGGTGACTGTGGAGGCCATTTGAGTCCAGTGAACTCATTGTCATGTTCAAGAAACCAGTCTGAAATGATTCCAGCTTTATGACATTCAGCGTTATCCTGCTGGAAGTAGCCATCAGAAGATGGGTACACTGTGGTCATAAAGGGATGGACATGGTCAGCAACAACACTCAGGTAGGCTGTGGACTTTAAACCAGGCTGAATTGGTACTAAGGGGCCCAAAGTGTGTCAAGAAAATTTCCCCCACACCATCACACCACCAGCACCAGCAGCCTGAAGCGTTGATACAAGGCAGGATGGATCCATGCTTTCATGTTGTTGACGCCAAATTCTGACCCTAACATCCGAATGTCACAGCAGAAATCGAGACTCATCAGACCAGGCAACATTTTTCCAATCTTCTGTTGTCCAATTCTAGTGAGTCTGTGCAAATTGTAGCCTTAGTTTCCTGTTCTTAGCTGACAGGAGTGGCACCTGGTGTTGTCTTCTGCTGCTGTAGTCCATCTGCCTCAAGGTTTCGATGTGTTGTGTGTTCAGAGATGCTCTTCTGCATACCTCGGTTTTAACGAGTGGTTGTTTGAGTTACTGTTGTCTGTCTATCAGCTTGAACCAGTCTGGCCATTCTCCTCTGACCTCTGGCATCAACAAGGTATTTTCACCAACAGAACTGCTGCTCACTGGATATTTTCTCTTTTTCGGACCATTCTCTGTAAACTCTAGAGATGGTTGTGGGTGAAAATCCCAGTAGATCAGCAGTTTCTGAAATACTCAGACCAGCAGGTCTGGCACCAACAACCATGCCACGTTCAGAGTCACTTATAAATCACCTTTCTTCTCCATTCTGATACTCGATTTGAACTACAGCAGATCCTCTTGACCATGTCTACAGGACTAAATGAATTGAGTTGCTGCCATGTGATTGGCTGATTAGAAATTTGCGTGCAACCAGCAGTTGGAAAGGTGTGCCTAATAAAGTGGCCAGTGAGTGTCGTTTGTCTGTGAGGGAGAGAAATGAAAGGGGGGCAGGTTTTTAAAGAGGACCAGGTCAGGACACCTTTCTGACCACTCAAAGCGCTTTACACTGCTATTCTCATTCACCCATCCACACCACATTCACACACTGATAGGAGGAGGAAGTTCTAAGCTAGAAACCATCAGTTCATCTAACCCATTCATACACCACTGACCAACAGTGGGAGCAATTTGGGGTTCAGCGTCTTGCTCAAGGACATTTCGACATGTGACTGCAGGAGCTGGGAATCAAACCCTCGACCTTCCGATTGAGAGACGACAAAAAGAGGTTTGTTATGGGCAAAACCTGTTTAGTTATGCTAATAGCTGAGGAGGTGTGCTTTAACCACATTCCTTGATTTCAAGACATACTTCAGAGACATATCATGATGATAACAAATTGTAAAGTCCCTGTAATCAGTCATCAGTCATATTAGCTGGTTGTTTTGATGTCCAGGTTGGGGATGATCAAGGGGATGGGTTTAATAAAAGAGCTGGTCTGAATGAGAAAGGTGTTTGTTTAGTACTCCTCGCAAATCAAATTTTGTTTGATTTTTAACATATTTGGCTGAAATGTCCTGAAAGTGCCATGTTCTAACATCCTTTACAAATATTCAAAAGCTAGAGGTGAATAAAAACAATCAGGGGATGTTCAACTCAGGACTTTATTTTGAAAAATTAAAAATAAGTCAGAAACAAAACTAAATAAGTGAAATGTAAAACAAAAAATATTTATTTTTTGACCAGGTCTTCTAACAGCTTGATCATTTTTTCAGTGTTTGTTTGTTTCTATCTTTCATCTTCTTTTTTTGCTCCCTCTTTTAGAAATTTTTAAAAAGGCCCCCCCGTTTGGCCTCTTCCTCTTTGTGGGGGGACGTGCACAGGAGGAGGTTGATGGCTCATCATTTGGGAAAAAGAAACTTGATTTACTTCACATTTTTTAAAACAGGGCTACACTAAATACACCACAGAAAGACGAGTATTAAAAGAGAAAAATAAGAGAAATGTGGGCAGGCAAAAGAACCAAAGCGAATAAAACATCAGAAAAATTAAAAGTAGAAAAGATTAATTTACAGGATCTACAGCTTGTGCCAGGCTGTGGATCATTTTCTTCTCCTTCTTCCTCTTCAACTTCCTGGCAACAAGCTGCAGATCCAGCTGGGCCATGTGTGGAGGCCACAGCAGCGTTGGCTGCATGGCTTTCCTCCATATGAGTCCATCAGGACTGGAGGCTCCATTGAGGGCTCGGCCCCGATGGTCCCGTACATGAGGGAACACCACGGTCAGGTCGCTGCTGTGGCCTCTCCCCCATCTGTCCCCGTCCCCGTCGGTGGGTTTCTTAGCTTCTGTGGGACAAAAAGACTTATTTTTGTATTCTTCAGTGGGATGAGAACAAGAAAAGTACTCCAACATGTTGTATTGAGACACACAAAGCTTCACCAATAATATGACCTGAACTGAATCCAGGACAGCTGAACATTCTGACTTTGAATTTCTTTTTAAATTATCCCATTTTTTGTAGGCCTGGAGCACTGACTCCTGGCCATCCAGGCTGAGGAGACGAATGATTTCACTGTGAGGATAAAAACATGTGACCAGCCTCTTCCATCATCTGCACCGTCATCTAAAATATTCCTTTAATGTCAATGAAATGGGATTTATTATTCAATCTGTTAATCTGTAATACAACATACAACAAATAAATACATCTCTACAGGTAATAGACACTAAGTGTTTCCAACAGGTGGTTCTGTTGGTCAGCATGTTAACATGGTCCAGAAAAACTGAGGACTCACGTCCAGGCCTTCTTGGCGGTGTGCCTCCTCCCCATGAAGAGGCCGTCATTTTCTGAGCGGAGCTCGATGAACTCAGTGGTCACTTCATGCGTCCTTATGATGAAACTAGAAAAACAATTCAATGGTCCTCAAGATGTGAACATCATAACTGAGAGATCATAGGGCATCAAGTCATCAAACTGATCATTATTTCTCATTGTGTGTGTGTGTGTGTGTGTGTGTGTGTGTGTGTGTGTGTGTGCTGCATTACACTGATAATTTGGTGTTTTGATGAGCTGTTTTATCCTGCAGCTATGAGTTTAACTGTTGTTTTCCAGATGAAGTCTTCACTGTGGAGACAAACAGGTGGAATTCACGACTTTCTCTTCTTGTTTCAGATTTGTTGGATCAGGAACTCCCACTGATATTAAACACGTCTGTTTCTAGACAGACCTGGCTCTGGTAGCAGCCTTACAGTTAGAGACATAAACACACAAACAACACAACATGGATAAATACCCACAGATGACAAATTAATAAATTTTTAAAATCCACTCTAAGCTTTCATTAAAACCTGCTCCATGCCTCTGTCACCACCATAGTCTTAAACCTGTTCAGTGGTTTCAATGTGTCAAACTTAAAGTTTGTTAAAAATATTAGTCAAAGAATGTTTGGACGATGCTGACATGAAACAAAAAAACTAAGAAGGTTACTCAATAATAGACACTAGAGTTAAGTAATCATTCACATTTTTATGGAACATCATGGAACATTTTTAACCTAAACATAGAGGTTCAATTTAAAGTTTAAACTGAACTTAACTAACGGATATGAACCATCATATAAATGGACAGAGGTCATTACAGAACATTACATCACATATCCACTGCTATAGGAGTGAAATGTGTTCTTATTACAATGCCAACCAATAAAGTTCTGCTCCTTACACTTAAACAGCTTCTCTCCTGCCATGGTGCTCACTTCCACAGATGTGAGAAGCTGTTTAAAAACCATGTGGCTGACATGTGACAAGGGGGGCATGTCTGTCAGTGAAAAGACTTCAGTGAAGCTAGCTCTCATATCTTCTCTCTCCTCCAAGCACAATTACAGCTTCAGGACGTCCTTCAATATGGCACCACAGAGAGTACGTCCAGTGCTGCCGAGGAGAGAGGAGAGGAGAGAGGAGAGGAGAGAGGAGACTGTATTGGTGCTTCAAGATGGACCCTAAGTACCTCTAGTTTTCAGCGAATGTTCTCTTGGTGCTTCACGGAGTCTAACTCAAGTGTGTACCTCTCCTCTCCTTTTCTTTTCCCTGAGTAATCTGCACTCAGCCCAACAACATCCACGCAGCCACAACTCTCTCTGGACTCATTCTGTTGCCTCAGCTCTCTCACCTGCATTCTCTGGATCACACCGGACTCTGGACTCACCTTCACCACTACTTATATTATTCAATAAATCCCCCTAAACCTGCTTCCTCTGCCTCTGCCTTGCTTTTGAGTCCAGCTAAAAACTGTTGGTTTTACTAACTGTCACAGATACAGACAGCCGATGACACAAGTAAGGCCCATAAGTGAGGAATGGGCAGTAGTAGTCCTCTCAAAGTTGATATTTATTTTATTAAGGGAGATTCTTCTGACTCTAACTGTACAGAGCAAAAAAAAAAATCATCAAAACTTTAAAACATATGACATTGCAAAAAAAGGACATTCTCAAATGTAATGTTAAAAAATATATGTTTGAGCTTTATAGACTGTAGGAAAACACATTTGGAAGCTGCACAAAACCTTCAAGACTGTCTGTAACATTTGTTTATTTTTTGTCCTTTCACTGCTAACTTTACATCCTGTGTATATTCTGCTTTCACCAGATTCCTGGTCCTGTTTATTCCTGTTCCTTGTTTGGCACATTTTCTTCTTTCATGTGCAAAAAAGAAGGAACAGAAATAAAGTTAGTTAGTTCTAAATATTTCAGTCATACTGCCCCATGGTCAAGATTGCTTTTTATTAAACAAGTAATAGTGCTGATTTAAAAAAAAAACAAAAAAAAAACAATTCTGATTGAGAAATGACAAAAAATACATGTTTCACTGAACTCTATGAAAAGGTAATGAAAAACAATGAACCCTCTAACTCACTCACTCACTCATCCACTCACTTAAATCTAATTCCTCTCTACTCTCTAATTCACTGTTCCACTCTCACTCTTCCTCTCACTCCAACTGTCCCTCTCCATCTTCCTCCGATTCTCCTTCACCCTCTTTATCTCCCTTCCCTTCCACGGGCTCTGCTTCTGTAATGACACCCCCTTTAACACTAACTTTTATAAAAAAAAAAAAAAAAAAGGCAGCTTTACAAAGTCTTCTGACATGCTGTCCCAGAGAGCCTCAGGGAGGTATTGCTCTGCCCTCTGCTCAGCAAACAGGAGCAGCATCCCAGGCCTACTGTTGTTTTGCAGGCTTTCTGTAGGGACAAAATTAAGATGTAATAAAACTTCCTGTAATATCAATTCATCAAAGTTAAAACAAGTTTACTGACAGTCATACTAAAAACCTTCATGGTTGAATGGAGAGTAGACTGGACTTTAAAGCCAAGGTCACTGACTGGCCTTCATGGTGCCCACCTCCAGGCTCCACAGAGCAGCCTCTCTCCAAAGAGCGACCTGCACAGTCTTCCATTCTGATTACAGAAACAAACAGACAAATTCTTAAAATTCATTTTGATGACTGATGACATAACAGGTAGATGTCTTTTAACTAAATTAGAATTCATTTCTTGGTCCTCCTTCACACACTTAAACCTTAAAAATAATCATAAAAAAGAGTCCTCAGCATCTTACGGGAGCTTCTTCTTCTCTTGTATTACATTTTCAGGGAACTGTTATTGCTTCTGACAAACAAAGCTGCTAAAAGAGAGACAGAGGAAGAGGTAGAGACAGAAATTCTGCAAGACAGAGAGAGATGGAGGGACTAAACAAAAGAGCAGAAAGAAAGAAACTCCAAGAAAGTGTAAAGACTTGACAGTGGCAGAGAAACAAGGAAGACAGATGGACAACTTTATGACTATAACTCACTTCTTCCAAAACCAGGTTTTTAACTGGGACCAGGTCTGTCTTCACCTGAGCTTTTTGAACTTTTGACAGACAGCTGGGTTATGTAAAAACAATGAACTGTTGTTACACGTTAAGAATTTGAGTGAAATTGTCCCGATAATCAGCTCTGAAACAGGTCGAGCTGACAATGGTAAATATTAAACTTGTTCAATATTTAGGACCAAAAATTCTTCATGTGTGGAGAAAGCCAGCAATTACCGAGTCATGACTCCGTGAGTTGTGACATGGAATGGCATGACTGACTGACTGACAGTGATGATTTGGTTTTTGGTTGTGTTTCCTTGGTCTTTCTTGTGGTTCCTGATGTTGTTTCCTTTGTGTGTTTTTGTCTCCTTGTTTCTTAGTTTAATCTTTCAGTGTTTCACTTTTATCTTGTAGTTTTTAATCCATGTGTTTCTTTCTTGTGGTTTTGTCACATTCTTGAGTTTTTCCTGTTTCTTGATATTTCTTGTCTTGTGTTTTTTCCTGACCTTGTTTCCCTCCTGTGTGATTGCTCCTCATGTGTTTCACCTGTGTCTAATCACTCACCTGTGTCTGCCCCCCTTGTCTATAGTCTCTGTCTCGAGTTCAGTTCTGTCAGTTCACTGGTATTTGTTGCTGTTGCATGTTCCGTGTTGCTGGTCTCCTGGATTTTTGAGTTTGTCTTTTTGGATTTTTGGTTTTCTGTTTTTGAACCTTATGTTTGGTTAATAAAAACCCTTTTTGTTGATTCTGTGCCTGGGTCCTCCTCTGTCTTTTTTTGTTTCTGGTTGTCATTTGGAGCAGACTCAACACTTACATCCTTCACTGTTCCTTCCATGGTGACAAGCCTGCCCATGTTGTCCCTAAGGTTGCAGATTTAGCACAGTTTTGTTGATGGGAACAGAAGGCTATGTGCCCTCTGAATCACATTGTTACAAATGTTTATGTCAATGGACTTAAACATTTTTGTCTCACCTGTTAACTTACCCCTGATTCACACATACTCCGTGAGCGCCGCGGTCCGTGAGCGCGAGCCAATTCACACTGCATCCGTCTCAGGAGCGGAGCGCAGCTCAGCGTACTCATAGCAGCTGGATACAAGAGATCATGAGATCACAGGAGAACCACATGTTCCTGCAGGAATCACACCCATGACAACTACTTTCATGATATTTAGTATGTTAAACTCACCTGCCCTCCCAGAGCTTCATTAATTCAGTCCTTCCCTTTTAGTCTCTGTTGGTGTCCTTATATAAAGGATGTGTTGTATTGTATATAATTTTCTGCCTCCAACATAAACTTTTCCTCGTCCATGGTGTCTGATTTCCTCTGGGTCTGACCCGCTGATGACTGCTGGCCCTGTGTCAGTGTCGAAGTTTTAATATACGAGGATAATTTTACGATCGACAGGCTGAACATGGTGCTTTATTTTGAAAAGACCGGAAACTCTGATCGTTTTTCGTGTCTGTTTTCCTGTTTGGAACAATCTGCTCTGCAGAGACCGACGCGTCTCTGCAGCGTACTCCGGCAAGAAAAGACTTGCAGCGAAACAGCCGTTGGTAACACACGCCGGAGATGAATGGCAGCAAAATACAGCACAGTGCGCGTCGCTGACGGACCGCGGCGCTCATGCTGTATGTGTGAATGGGGGGTTAATCCCATATGGGGGGATCTTCCCCCTTTAATGCGTAACCTGTCAAAATGTGCCACTGGTTGATGGGAAATTTCAGTTCAATTGCCTCAAATTTTGTTACTTTTTCCGGTCTTTCAAGGTCAGTGAAATTAGAATAGATTTTCTTTTGTTATGCAGGGCCTCAATCCCTCTTCTCTGATATCCCATTTAAAACTCTTTCCTCGTCCTTTGCCATGACAACCACAATATGAAGGGGTGGGGCTTCTTTGAGTTTTTTTTTCACATCTTCAAGACAGTAAGGTTTGTGCAACAAATTTACATTATAATACTAATAAAAGTATTTGAAAGCCTGAAAATAAATGTAAACTTCCTTTCAAGAATGATGCTGCTGACACTGAGTTTAGTAGATTTTTAATTAAAGGGCACTATGACAATTACTGCTGGTTAATATTCAATTCTAAGCAAACCTGTTACCATAATTGTTGACAAGGAATCTGACACGAGTCACTTTGGTGTTCATGTAAAGGATAAAAAATAGGAACAAGTACTGCAGAAGATACTTTGAAGTTAAAATAAAAAAAGGACAAAATACAAACTGGACATGGCAAACTCTTCCTCTGGTATTTTCCTCTGGGTCTGTCCCCAGTAGATGTGGAGGCTTGAGGCTCAGCGGGGGGAGGTGGGGGGTTGTTTCTTGCTGCAACAATGACATAACAGTAGCAGCAATGAGTTATTAAGTACTGAAGATTTTTAGTAGCTGTTCAACTCCATGTGCAGACCATCACCATTCAGTCAGAGCCAAATCTAACCACTGCCACCATCTGTGTTGATGTGGGCAGGTTCAACTCTACAACAGGTGGTAATGAACTGAGGTGATACTGTTCCTCCACAGCTCCCTCAGAGGAGACAGACAGCGTCTCTCCATCTCCCTGGAGGTCCACCACCACCTGGAGAGATTGTATAGAAGTGGTCTGTTAGCTATGTGTCAATTACATGCTGGTGTGTGACTGGTGTGTGACATACCTCTGGCTGAGAGACAGTTTCAGAGGTTGCCTCCTCTGGTGGCTCCACCAAAAACAAAACACTTTCATCAGCTGTGGGGAAAGTGATGGACCTGTGTCAGTGAGGTCACAGGGATATGATGTAAACTGGTCACAGTTTAACACAAACTTTGCATATAATTAAATGGCCTTTCATTTCCAGGTCTGGTAGAAACACCCCCAGACACCCCATCCATTATGGCACGACCCTTGTTGGTTGCCAGGGCCAGCTCCTCTGCAGGGGTGTAGTCCTGGGTGGGACCACCAAACCCTGTCTGTTGTTTTCAAGTTCTTCTTCCTGTTGGCTGTAACAGTGTAAATCAGAAGGTGATCTACCAGGAAGGAATGTGCAAAGCAATCAGACTCCATTTATAAATATATCCTGTCATACATTCAAAGTATTCCTACACTTCATTCATTGTGTTTGAGAGCTGTCTGTCTTTAAAGAAGGAGAGTGTCTATGAGTCCAGCTGCTGATCTGTAAACTGTTACTTTGGGTCAGACATTAACTCTGTATTGTGGTGACAACTTTATTTTAAGCATGATGTTATGAAATAAAACAGACCAACTTACCAGATGCAATGATGTTTTTATACTTATTTTTTACTTGAAACCAGGTTCTCTTAACTCCAGAGGGATGACATCTGAGGGAATGAGACAATAACTGTTATACACCCAATTCATTTTAACAGTATATTGTTTGGTGAGATACATGAGTGTGATCAGTGTCAGGTTGAGCCACTGATGAGTAACTCACACATTTACACAGTCTGCTATACACTGCCATGAATTTTGCCTGTGACTGAAAGCTGTCACTGTGTTTCTCTGTTATTTGAGTCTTTTCTTCTTCGTATTTCATTAAAATCAGTCACTGTTCCTCACACGTAAAGTAAGGAGCTCTCTCACTTTTTTTCTGTCTGTTTAGCGTTTGTGACTGTGATTGGTCAGCTGCCTCTGAGCCCTCCTCTTATACATGTGTGTTCATGGCTCTTGATGAGACAAACCTGGGTTGAGTTATTGTGTTGATAACCTGCATCATGCTATCGATTATCCTGATTACCATTGTTGCAGTTAGTCAATCCTGGATAGATGTAAGTTATCCAGGATACGCTGACCCTGCTTTGTGCTATAGGCCGCTGGTCTCCTGGATTTTTGAGTTTGCCTTTTTGTTGAATCTGTGCCTGGGTCCTCCTCCCTCTTTTTTGTTTCTGGCTGTCATTTGAAGCAGGCTGAACACTTACATCCTTCACTGTTCCTTCCATGGTGACAAGCCTGCCCATGTTGTCCCTAAGGTTGTAGATTCAGCACAGTTTTGTTGATTAGGATAAATGAAGAGCTGTCTGGGAGGACTCTGAGGAGCTCTGTGAATTCAGGCCCTGGTCTTAAGTTGTTTTTTTTTTTTTATTTTAATTAACTTTTAATTAACCAGAAGAAAGACCCAATGAGAGAGCAAGTTAGCGCATGTTAGAGTTAAAAGGTGGAATAAAATATAAAAGAAAAAAAGAGAGTTTGAGACTTTGCAAGGAGAGTTTATTTCTTTTCTGATAAACTTGTTTGTGCAGGACAGATAGAGCACAGGTCTCCACCTCCACATCTGCACTTTGTGGACTCTTCTCTGTCTGAAGCAGCTCACTCAGCCTCCTGTTAGATTGTTTACCTGCAGAGTAAAAACAGACTTATCCCACTGAGTGGATGACAGACCATCGTTTTAATGAGGCAGCAGAGACAGAAGACACATGGGACAGACCGGCTGTTGTTGTCTTGTATTTAATATATTCATTCCCAATACACAGTTGATCATTAACATGTCAAAGGTAATCATTATTACAGGAAACCTCAGCAGGACAGAGCTCAGTGTGTCCTCAGAGTGATGGCTTGATGTGCAGTGTGACAGGCTGATGCGTCTGTTTTTATGTCTGTATGGTGCTGGTTATGGCTGTTAACTTCATGACCCCATGGAGGACAAACAGGCCATCTTACCCCCCCCTCTCTCTCTCCTTCTCTCTCTCTCTCTCGCTCTCTCTCTCACGCACGCACGCACGCACGCACGCACACACACACACACGCTGTCCCTTGGAGTGTGTTTCATGGGACAAACAGGACATGATGTTGAGTAATCTGAGTGAACATCAGCTCAGAGAAATGATTATTGATCTGAAGGATGAGACCTTTAAAAGGATTCACACAGTTTAAAGTCCCTGTGTGGACTTTCTAAGTGGTCTTGAAAAAGTCTCTCTTCTTGATATCTGCCTGATCCTAATCCACAACTTAAAATGAGATTATCAGCATCAGTAAAGGTTATTTATAAATTATATTTCTAAGCTTCCTGATCGGGTCAGACAGGACTGGATTGATTCAAATGTCATCTTGAACTTGAACCACTTTAACTCCAGTTCGTAGTATGTTTACATGGAGCACAATATTCTGATTACATCTTGTCACTTGAGCATGAGTCCACCACTCAGTCCAGGATGGTTTGCTGACATCTTTGTGACTCAGACTTTAGAGCTGAGCACTCAGGACCAGATTTTTTAATATAAAAACTGAAAAAATCTGGAATCCAGACAGTCAAGTAGGAAGATGTCAGATATCATATCACCAGTGTCCCCCTGTAGTGTATTTCAAAACAAACTTTCTGTTTAACTTTTCTGCAGGCAGCCTCTGTCCACTGTTAAACGACCTGGACTAAAGTTTATCCTCAGCTTTGAATCAGTAAATGTTCTTCAGTGGATGAAGGTCTCTGAGTGGAGGATATCTGAGGCAGGAGGTCAGACGGAGTTTCAGGTTGTTGCTGAAGAAAGGCTGCTTTTGTTTCTCTTTTTACAGCGGTTGGTCTCCTCTGACCTCCGTTACCAAAGGCCTGGGATTAGTGAGATGCTGTTTGTCAAACAGGGTTTTTCATCCACGGTGTGCAGACGCAGCCTGACGTCGACTCAAACAGGAGAAACCTGGGTGGAGGATCAGCTTCATAGCAAGGATTTCCTTATCCTCTTTGTCATCTTCTGTCTCTGCTGTCTGTTCCTGCTTTCTGTTAATCCTCTCTCATTTTCACTCTTTTTATCTCACTCACACCACTGCCTGAGTTTCTATACTAAGAGATGATGTAAAGAGTTTTTCTTTTTACTGAAATTATTGGTATTTTAACATCATCAATCATATGAAGTACAAATTAATTTTGACAAAGCTTCAACACTTCTTAAAAGGGAGATCTGGATAGTTTTGAGGGGTCATAATAGTGAAAGAATCCATTTTGGGACATTTTGGTTTCAGTGTTGAAGATGTTTACTTACTGACATGATTAACTTACTTACTTGAAATGTTAACTTTGAATTAACCTGAAAGCAGGGACAATATTCCATCAGTTTCTTTTCTGACACTGGCCCAATCACGTCACGGCTCCTGGATTAGAGGACTTTTCCTCAGTGGTGTCTTCAAAATCTCCCCCATGCCTTACATCATAATAACTTCTCCTCATAAGTGGTCTGTGTTTTAGTGCTCCAAAAGGAAGCAGACATGATTCATGTGATGTTTTATTCTCTAAAGTAAAGCTGTTACTCTCACCATCATACACACGTGAGCTCAGTATTTGAAGAAGAGGACAGTTTTTACTGACACAAAACAACATGGTGGTCTTGTTCAATCCTATGCTGAGGTATGCAGCTGTGAACATGTCAATAATAATAATAATAATAATAATAATAATAATAATAATAATAATAATAATAATAATAATAATAATAATAACTGGCTTGAGTCCATCAGAAGCCTGCCTGTTCGATCCCAAAGTCAGTCCATCTGTATTTTCTTTGAGTAACTTGATTTGAAACTTTAATGATATAAAAATACATGAATGAATGATTTATTGTTCTCTATTCTGCAACAGATGTATTCATAAGCAGCTCTTTCTCACAGGAATAGGACGCTTCTTCGTCTCTTTGTCTGGAATCAATATGACTCCCATGTGAGCCGTCGGAAATAAGAAGAGTCTCTCACAGAGAGTTTGAATACAATAAAAAACACAATGTCATCCTTGGATCTTTGCTCACAATGTGTTATTTATAATTCAGGGTTTTAGAATGGTGTCTTTTCTTAAATAGTGATGAGGTGAATTTTTTAGAGCACAGCCTTCCCAGAACTGATTTGATACACACATTAAAGGATCCGTGGTGTTAAAGAAAGGATTGCGAAATATAGAAGTAATTCTCATGTCCAGATTGTGTTTTTGAGTTTAAATCTGATTCATGGACTATGATGGGGGATTTTTAAACTGTGGTAATTCTAGCTGGATAATAAAATTTCTGGGACACACCATTATATTTCCAGCTCATGTACCAGACTGACTAAAAGAATAAAACATGTTTTCTTTCTGTGGTTTAAGTGTAATGAACTGTACCACTCACAGTGCTATCATGAGGCCCTGGAGGGCCTGGCCCACTCATTTTAGGCATGGATTGTTATGCTGTTGTTTCTATGGTTAGATGTGTTAGTCTTTTTCTGCTGTAGCTTATTTCTTCAGAATAATTGAAGGAATACGTTAAAGTTGTTTTCCTGCAGTTTATGTTGCGGCTGTGGCTCAGTTGGTAGAGTTGTCGCCCCACAATCAGTAGGTTGTGGGTACGATTCCAGCTCCTGCAGTCACATGCCGAAGTGTCCTTGAGCAAGACACTGAACCCCAATTTGCTCCCACTGTTGTTCAGTGGTGTATGAATGTGGTGTGAATGTGTTAGACATAGCTGATGGCTGTTAGTTTCAGTTGGCCATTCAGTGTGTGAATGTGGTGTGATTGGGTGAATGAACTAGCAGTGTAAAGCGCTTTGAGTAGTCTAAGACTAGAAAAGCGCTATATAAGTACTGGTCCATTTGGTCCATTTACCATTTAATGCTGCTGTTATTTCATGTCGATACAGTCTTACTGTCATTCTGAATGTTTAAGAAACAGTTCAGTAATTCTGCACAGTTCTCTGCCCGCTGTGCTGAGTAAATAAATGGAGAGAGAAACAAACCCTCTAAAGATATAATCAGTCTTTTTATGTACTGAACATTTAAGAGAGATGAGTTAAGTTAGGCTTACTGGCTTAAGTGTGTGTGTCTTTGTCCACTTCAGCACTGAGCTGAGGACAGCGACACAAAACCACACATGTAGGCTACTGAGTCGCTGTCCTCAGCACCACAGAAAAGCACTTAAACGGAGATGAAGGGGAACTCTTTTTTTCCTTTTGGCTTTTTTTTTTTTAACTGGTCCAGGTTCAGGGCTCATTTAAATATGATTTGCATATTTAATTGGGGGTTTGGAAAGGGAGGGGTCGGGTACTCCAACATATGCGCTCAATTCCACATTGAATTTTTTTTGATCAGATCACTGCAATTATGTTTTCTGGATTTGAGCCTATTTTGTTTTAGTAGGAAATCCACGCAAGTCTCAGTACATGAGGCCCCAGGTGTTTGTTGGTCACTTCCAGCAGACTCACAATGCTGTGCCTGGTCAAAGGGCTCTTTTTTCAGGTGATGCAGTCATGTGAGTTATTACAGCATTCATTTCAACCAGGCATCAGTGAAACAGAAGCTTGAAAATAACTCAGTTTTGATGGGAGAGCAGTTATTTCCTCCACACTCCTATCCTCCTCCACTCATCAGTCTCTGAGTCTGAGTCCAGACCCAAATATCCAAATTAAAGCCAAATCTGCTGAAGTCCAGCAGAGTCAGAGCTCAGAGATGCTTTTGGCACATGAGCAAATCAGAAAACTGCAGGGATGTCATCACCTTCCTGAGTGGTCCAGAGAGCCAGTGTTTGAGCCCACAGAGGCTGATTAGTGACAGCTGGCAGCGCTGCAGTGGTGGAGTGTGGCTGTTTGTAACTCAGAGACCGCCAACCAGAGTCTAAAACCGGGCGCTCGCTGTGCTCCTGTTTGATTTTTTAGAGAGGGAGGAAGTTCTCTGTCAGAGTACTTTATTTGTTCAGTTATTTTGAGCAAAAAAAAAAAAAAAATCCATACTGAAAAACAATGTGTGGATGGAGCGCAGATGGCCTAGTGGTCTAGGTTGTGCACCAATTGGCACAACACCCTTGAGCAGGCAGCCCTGGTTCAAGTCTGGCCTGTGGCGACTGTCCCCCATGTCTCTGTCCACTCTCACCCTGTTTCCTGCTCTGTCCACTGTCCTGTCCTCTCACATTAAAGGTATAAAAGGCCCAAAAAATAACTTAAAAAAAAAACCCGTGTGGATCCCTTCCTACATATTTCTCTTCCTTTAATTGTATTATTTTTTTTTTCTTTTCTTTCATTATTTCCCACCTGATTCCTTTTAGTCTGAGGTTGGACATGCCTGTTACTTCATATGACGATTTATCAGACATTGAAGGTTTTATATCAGAGGTGATCAGAGAGTAATTCTTTGACAGTAACGTACGAACATTTTAAAGTCTCTTCTATAAACTCTGGTACATCCTGACCTTCTGACCATCTGTCAGCGTGTTCAGTGACTCATTCAGCTACAAAGAACATGTTGTTCATGTGTTCCAGCCTTGGATGAACAAACAGACACGTAGATACATGAACAAAGACGAGGCTTACGTCAGGTTGGGTCTGTGTCTGAGGCCGGCGCAGGAAAGTTCATCATGTACGACTTTAACAGACCTCCAGACATCAGTGAAAGAACAACAAGTGATAAAACCTGTTGACTGATTCAGATCTTTAGCTTCAAGCTTTCATCACAGCAGAGTCTGAACCTCACAGTCTGTCTGCTGTCGCTCGTAACAGATACAGAAAACCACCGCAGCACTGAGCTCATCGTCCTTAAAACGTTCAGTTTGTTCACTTCCTCTTCTCACTTCTCCAAAGCCTCAAACACGGACTAATTATGGACTGTTGATCATTTTCACTTTTCTTCTGTTTGTTTGATGTTTCACTCTCGAGTCTTTAATAACCTGAACTTAAGTTCTTTGTGAAACTGTTTCCTGAAAACACAGATATGAGGGGATCCCAGGCTAAAGAGGAATCTTCCATCTTTAAGCCTTTTTTTTTCTTTAGGACAGCAAAGGGAAGAAATGAAGTGAGAGAGAGAAATCCAGTGGAGCGTGTGAGCCGGGATCTAGCAGCAGGAAACACGCCGTCCCTCTTATCTCCTCTTCCAGTCCAGTGAAGGATCAGAAAGCAGGACGAGGGAACGTTAAAGTGAAGGACTTAGAGCAGAGACACAGCAGCAGGTTGCTGACTGAATGAAGGGTTTTAGGATCGTCAGAGAAAATACCTGAGAATCAGGAAGTGGAGACGTGCAGAGACAAAGAGACAGAGAGAAAGAGGGAATAAAGGAGGGAGCACTTCCTCCTCTTCTTATCACTTCTCTGCAAATCCACTTTCAATCTGAGACCAGAGAGAGAGAGAGAGAGGATGAGAGAGATCCAGGTGGGATGCAGCTGTAGCTGGCAGGCTGAGGCTCTGGTCTCCTGCGTCGGCTGAGTTTGAACGCCAACAGATGACTTTGTAAGGCTGTCGTCACTCTAACGTTAATAGAAAAATCTGATCCCATCATGACGTGGAGGGATATGAAGACCTCTCTCTGTTTTCATCTCTGTCTCTCTCCCTCTCTCTTTCTTCTCTCGTTGGCTCAAACCCACGCCATCACTTTAAATCACTTTGTGTTACATCTTCTATAATCACATTACATCCTGCTTCATATCCTGAGCTCTCTGGATTGAACGGCTGCTCGTATGGACGGGTTCTGCAGATCTTTGTGTGCTAAAAGGATAGAGCATCATCAGCTGCTCAGCACGGCAAAGAACACACACACACACACAAACACACACCTCCTATCTGTGTGTGGACGTCTTTCTGTGGTGTGTTAGAGTCGGGTTTTAAATTACATTTCAATTCAGCGACATGAGCTGGTGAATATAATCCCATCTTATCTTATGGAGGCTGACCTGTGCTGAGTGCTTATCATCACGGACTGTAAGTCTTTAAGAGAGCTGCTCCTGTGTGTGTGTGTGTGTGTGTGTGTGTGTGTGTGTGTGTGTGTGTGTGTGTGTGTGAGTGTGTGTGTGTGTGTGATTTCTTACCCACTCAGTGGTTTTCTCTCCAGTTCATCAACTTTAAAAACGCTGATTTGGAGGAGCAGTTTGAAACTGAGGCAGAAATAAAGGTTATCGGGGCTTTGCTGCGACCTTTCACAGTTTGGACTTTCTGGAATAATCTTTAGAAAGACCGCCCGGGCTTTGAGAGTTTAACCCTTTTATCTCATGTGATAGTTCAATGATTACACTTGGCAAAGGGACTCTTGGAGAAAAGGAAACATGAGGGAGACTTTAAATAAGTCTGTTTGGCCTAGCTGTCTAGTCTTGGTCCCACCCTATGAGGCTCGTCCTCAAGTGGATGGCCCGGGTTTGAATCCAGCCTTCCCCACTCAGGCCTATTTCCTGCTCTTACCCTTTGTACTCTCCTCTTTTATTAAAAGCATAAAAAGCCTGAAAAAATAAGGATCTACTCTCTGACGATCCTCTTTGACCTGCAAATTATGTGGTTCATCCTAAAAAAAGGAGTTGCTTTAGACATAGGGGAGAGTGGGGTTAGTAGTCACACTTTTTATTCTAGTGTGATTTGGTCATCATCAAAACATCTTTGAACAGTCCTTCCTACATTAAACTGAAGCTTAAGGTGTTGGCTTTAAATGTTTCCTTCTCATTTTCAGACTCACTGTAACTAAGAGGTGATTAACTATCAAAGACACTCTGACACATTGTGAAAACCAACCCACCACGGGGATGGATGTCACAAGAACTAAAGCTTAATTGTCTTGACAAGTTGACAAAGACATATTTTAATGTATCTTAACAGAAAATGAGCGAAGAACATGAACAGGAAACATGTCTTTAGACCATCCTACTGTATAAAACTTATACACATATGTGACAACCAACCCAAAAGAAAATGTGACGACCAACCCTGTGGCAGTTCCCCTGCCTAGCAGGTAGCATGCCACTGATAGTTTGGTGGGTGCACACTCTGAACCACACTCAGCATCTTGGTATGTTTCCTGTTCTGTTTTCCACAAAGTTTGACAGAAACGTACAAACACATTATGGTTTTGAATTGACTCTTTATTATTGAAAGATTGTGTATCTTGAGTTTGTTTAATCATGTAACGTTTCTCTTCTCTTACCACAGTGCTTCCTGGTGCTGGGCGGTGTCAAAGGACCTGAGTATAGTTTCAGGCTGTGTTTTATGTTGCCTGACTAATTAGCAGGGAGCATGCTCAGTTCATCTAACAGCACCATACCAACTGATGGGAGAGCTGAATGGAGTTGTGCAGTTATTTCTGGCTTCCTGCTGTTGTGTGAATGCTCAGTGAATCCCTTGATGTGTGGTTGGTGAATGTAAGTGGACTTTGATGGCCTGTGTGGTTGAATTGTTTGCTTGATTGGTTCTAATTAAAGTGGTATGGTCCAGTGGGAGGGGCTAAGCCTTTTAATGGAGGGTATTTGCTCTGCCTAGTAGTCAGAGAAGGACTGTGGTGCTGTGGAGAACGAGCTGCATTTCTGGCAAGTATTTTGTAACTATTTTTTTCAGCCACATCTTTACTTTATTGGCTCAATTCCTGCACTATCTTAAAGGACAATAAAACACTTCTTTTTTGCACCAAATGGACTCTGTCTCCCTACCTTTTTCTCCACTGTGAAGTTAAAAGCTATACCCTTTTCAGTCAGCTTTTTGACATACTACCCTCACTGTAGGTCAGAGTGTGACAAACATCATGGCTAACGACTGTGTATCAACTAGTTAGCTAGCTAACAACAATCTAAGCCATAACTTTTCCTTCACACTTTCTAAGAGTTCCAGTTGTTTTGATATAAACCCATTGTGATAAAGCCTTGAAGAAAACTACTGAGGAGCTGAATATTTACAATTTGACATAAAAACAAAAAGTCCTCTCAGCTCAACTTCAGCTGTCTGACTCCAGAGACTATGAAGGTGAGCTCTGATCCCAGTTCTGTAAATTTCCATACCACAATTTGAGAGACATAGTTGAGATATAATGAATGTGGCAACCAACTTGTGTGACAATGAACCCCGTTCTCCCCTACTTCATCACAGTTCATAGTTTTTTTCATGAAACATTCAGTCACCGAGCTTAAAACTCTTTTGTGCACAGATAAGGACAGCCACATGAGACAAATTTGACATCTTAACCAATGAGAGAGGGATTTTCATCATGACAATCCTCTGAACACACAGATGAAACGATTCCATAAGACCCCTTCACCAAACACTCAGTAAATGAAGCCACAAACTGCTCTTCTTTATTTCAGTTTTCTTCTTTGCTATGTGTGACGTTCTGTTTACATTTCCTGCCAATCTGGTGAGCTGCAGTCATAGACGTGTGACATCATGGAGACTACGTCCATTAATTATACAGACTGTTTCTGAAATGGACTTTTGAAGCCTAACGGTCGGCGCGGCCATATTGGAAATGAGGTGTGCTGTGAGTCTCCACAGTAACAACCATAGGACGCTCCACAGTCACGTGATCTGAGCTGTGCCTCTGATTGGATGAACTGGCGAGCTTAATATTGTGGAAACTGCCGAATTAGAAAAAAAATTCACCCCCAGTACAGTGCGTGCCGTTAGTGAATTAACGATTCAGACAGGAGACATTTTTTGTACCAGACTGTAAATAGGCTTATTTTGGCTGTGAAAACAGCTTTTTTTGGCTCGGTGTGTTTGTGACTTCCGGTACTTCCGGAGCCAGCCTCAAGCGGACACTCAAGGAACAGCAGACTTTAGCACTTCAGCATTGCCTCATATTTTCAGACTGGACGTTGCCACTTGGCTGTAACATCCAGTTGATGACACCTCCAGGCCTGGTCCTCTCTGAGGTCATTGTGGGTAAAACATCAGAAGCAGTCCATCCAGGAATCTTAAATATTAAATATTAAACTTTAAATTTTATTTATATTTAACCTTTAATAATGTTCCCAGCAGCATCAGAAGTTTCATAGGGCGAGCAAGACAACAAGAGACGAGAACAAACTTTACTGAGCTCAATAAATGAACAGAACGTGCCAGACTGACCAGATGATCCTTCATCCTAATCCAAACTGACAAAATAATCCAGGTTTAGTTGAGATTGTAGCTCAGACAAGGAAGAAGGAGCAAAAACAGTGAAAACACTTTGTGTAGAGTTGTGGGGATCCACCAACAAAACAATAATAAATCTGACTGTGATTCTGCAAAAACGAGCCATACGTATCATGAATAGGACAGATTATTATTCTCACTGTCCCACTTTTTCTTCACTCTATTGTTATGAGTTCAGTGACTTATTCTGTTACAAAATAATGCAAACAATGTTCAGAGCAAAATCAAACTTGCTTCCACACTCCTTACTTAAAAGTTCTGTTCAATGATTTAAGAGACTTTGTTTATTTACCCTACAAAATGCTGTAAAAGGTATCAGAAGGAGATGTGTTTATGCTGTTGGAGTTAAATCTTGAAATAATCCTGTATAAACTCCAAAAAATGTGATTCACTTTAATTTACAAAAAAACAAAACAAAAACAAATCTGTATATGAAGTTTGTAAATAATGATTTTCTGTCATTTATTTCCCTTACATTGTGGAAGCTGGTAGCTCAATTCGTTATATTTAATTTAAAAAGTAAACATCCAAGTACTAATGTTTAGTGATCACTATTCCAGATCAGGGAGGCATCTGTGCCGTATGGAGTGATAAAAAAATTCTTAATGACAGTTTTCAGTTTGCTGTGGAATTTTATTTTCTAATGTTGATTTTACAAGTCTATAAACTTTAATGTCCCCGATCATGATTTGAATTTAGTTTATCTTTACTTCAGAATGAGACGTCTGGCCTCTTTGATTTGTTCCTTCTTTTCTTCTACATTCCAACTTTTCCTTAGGTCTTCAAAAATCATCTGCTGCAGCTGCTGGTGTTTCAGCATCTTAGTTAAGAACTCTTCCTCGACACTGTGATCAAAAGTCACACCGACCTTGAGGACGAGCTCCTCTCTGCGACTCTCACAACAACCACATCAGGAGAGTTAGAGATGTTAGAGAACAGAGCGTCATCAGCACACAGACTGAGCATGCTCAGCTTCACAGCAGAGTGCAGCACGATGGAGGACCTGAAAGTGGACCACATATTTGTCGACATAATCTCCACAATTCTTTCATGCCTCCTAATGATAAAGCCCTTTGTATCCATGGCAACCTTTTAGGTTGTGGGACACGGTTTTAGCTGCTGGTTCACAGCTGTGTTGTCCCCTCTCATGAACTCCTCCTCCTGCTCTGCTCTCTGCTGGGTCCCGATAAGTTTGTTGAAACTGTGTTTTCAGACTGTTACCTGTTGTCTCCTGTGAGTAACTTTATATCCTCTGTGATAGATATTTAAGACCACAGCCTGAAGAGATGGATGACTTCATTAACTTAATGGCCTGAGCGAGCCAGTGTAAAGAGTGTGAGAGTGTGTGTATCGTACTGTATGTGTGTAAGTATTAAAGAGTGTATAACTGTGGAGACAGTGTGTGTGTGTGTGTGTGTGTCTTGGTGATTTAAGCAGCATAAAAAAGGCTCATTACCTCAAAAGCAGGAGGACAAATTGGAACCAATGGTCTCCTCATTCCTGGATTTATGATTCATATTTCTTTGTGCTTCCAGCCGAAGCTCTTATCCTCACAGTTTTATTATCACAGATCCTCCTTCAGCTCACAGTTTAACACTTAATGTAACCACACAGCTGATACTGGAGGTCTGCAGTGCAGTCACCCTCTGCATCCCAAAGGTAGTGGCTTTGGCTCAGTTCAGCGGCTGCAGTCTTGGAGGACCTGGTCTTCATAGACCACAAAGGCTGACCTGAATTGAGACGGTCTGGTTCTACCGCACATTTCCTGTTTGTCCCTCTCGATGTCACGCAGCCAAACCCTCACTTATCAAGTTTACTTTACTAACGTCACATAAATCACAACGACTTTAATGTTTAGAATTTGTTTATTGATTAATGTTCTGTCTTTACTGAGGTACAGCAAGTTTTTCAAACACATGTAAACTAAAACCCTCACATTTAAAACAGGAGGTTTTTTTATTTATTTTATAAAGTATAAAACTACAATGCATATTCACATGAAATAAAACAGAGTTAAGCAAAATGTACATTTTCATCTTCTGAACAAGCGCTGTGGAGATATTAGCATAAATAAATAATTATAAAATTAAATAAATAAATAAAGTGAAAGCTGTTGTAGTTTTAATAGCTTTTGTTTTTTCAGAGTCCTGACATGGTTGATGTATTATTTGAATTTAAAACAATAAAGGGAGTTTTTTTTTCTAGAGAATTTACATTAATGAATTTCACCATGATGAGAAGATTTATAAAGTATAAAAAAAGTGTTTATTCCTCTGTAAATTACTGACAAAGAGACCAAACAGCTTATTTTTCTACAGTAAAAAACAAAAACTTCATCAGTGTTTTCTGAGATAGAATCACAGACAGAAATCCTTCACAGCAAGGTGAAACAGGAGGCCTCCTGGAGTTCAGTGTCAGTCATCTTCAGCGTTCGTGCACAATGAATCTTGGGATATGTGACGCCATGAAGTATCCACTAAATCCATCCTTTGTGGCACCTGAAAAATGGTCCAGATTCATTGGCTGCATTTTGGAGGAGCCTTTGAAACGGGACATCTTTCGATGCACCGCTGTGACGTACTTGGTCTTTAAATTCAGCCTCCGTAGGCTGCAGACCCTGAGATGAGACACGGACAGTAACATGCCACCTTTACACAGGGCTCCACCTTTTTTGAGACCAACATGACGTGGGGGCGCTCACTTAGGGAGAAGAAATAAAAATAATAAAAATTAATTCAAAAATAAGAAGAACACCTCAGCTGCACACCAGCACACCTTACCTCAGGTGTATGATGGGACCCTGAGGCTTATTCAGTACGATCCAGTGATTTTTCTTTTGAAAGGTTTTAATCATCGTAAAATCATTTGAATAAGTAAAGTACAAATGTGTGATTCAGACTTGATGAAAGAGAAAAAAAATCCTCTCACTGTTTTTTTTTCTGGTTTTGACCAACATTTGCAGCATTTAAATTCACATGATTAACATTTGATTTAGCACTGAAGTCCTTTAATATTTCTGGACTCATGATATATTTATCATAATAAATAAATAAATAATTTCTTTTCCTCTAATTCTACACTAAACACACCCCAACCATTGTCACCGTCTGTTTAAAGAGGGTGCAGTCGTCTGTCTCTTGATAATGATGATCACTGAATTTCCCCTCGTCCGTCTCTTCTTTCCATAAAATCGAGGAGTTTAAAGCAGCGCGTGATCATGAAATGTTGCTGCTCCTCTGTCAAAGATCTGCTTCACACCCTTCATGATTTAAGACACTGAACATTCAGTCACTCATAGAGCACAGCATCAAGAGCATTCTGCTGCTGCTGTCAGTGTGTGTGCACAAATACACTTAAAACAGTCTGTAACACACACACACACTGGAGCATGAGATGGTAGCGTTGTGTTTGCTCGTAGCGGCTAATGTAGCCTTGAGGCTGGAGCCTGAAGCGAAGATGAAGAGCGAGTTCCTGAAGTCTGCTGAACTCATTTCTCTGTAACTCTTCGTCTCCTCCACAGAGTTTTATTCTCTCTTTTGTGTTTCAGCGTCAGGAAGAAGAGATTAGAAGACGAACAGACCTGAGGGCAGAAACTGAGCAGGAAATCAGAGCATAGCCAACAAATCACTGCTGACATCTGTTTTATATTCACAGTTAATAAAAGTCATCTTCAGCTCCTGCTCCTTCCTGTAACACGGAGCTGAGTGTGTTTGTACAGAGAAGAAGAGGATCAGGACCAACATCCAGAGTCCTGGAAACAGGCTGAGTGAAGACAGACAGAAGTGATGGAGGAGGCTCAGCTGCTGAGACGAGCAGCAGGTCAGACAGACTGAGGAGGCGACCAGCTGCAGGTGAGCACACGTGACTCCACTGACACCTGGTGGACAGGTAAGGAAGGGCTCCAAGTCACCAGATGACACCGAGGGTCTGCAGCAGACATGTGTCCACCTGAGCTGAGACCAGGTTTCATTTATAGTCTTTATCAGCATTTTTAATGTTCGCTGAACAAACATCGAACAGCAGTCAGTGAGTCTGAACACACAGCTGAACATCAACAACCACACACACACACACTCACACTTACACACACACACACACACTTACACACAGCGAGGTCCCCCATACAGCAGGTGTTTGTTGTACCTGCAGCAGTGATAGAATCCCCTTCAGTGCAGAGCTCAGATTAATGAGCTGTGAGTCTGCAGGTTGTGAAGGAGCGTCTGTCAGTCACTGCTCCTCAAACAGCTGAGAAACAAAGCTGCTCCTCACAGAGCCACACGCTCCTGTGTGTGTGTGTGTGTGTGTGTTCTAATGTTCAGTTATTGTCTCATTAGTTTGGCTCTATTCTCATGTTCAGTTATTGTCTCATTAGTTTGGCTCTATTCTCATGTTCAGTTATTGTCTCATTAGTTTGGATCTATTCTCATGTTCAGTTATCGTCTCATTAGTTTGGATCTATTCTCATGTTCAGTTATTGTCTCATTAGTTTGGCTCTATTCTCATGTTCAGTTATTGTCTCATTAGTTTGGCTCTATTCTCATGTTCAGTTATTGTCTCATTAGTTTGGCTCTTGGCTGGAGAAGTGATGTTGATGTGTTTGAGGTATTTTGACCTCTGGGTCGTCCTCAGTTTGAACATGAAACAGTCTTGTCGTCCTCTTTTTTTGTGTCTTGATGAGTGCTCAGAGCAGCTCCACTCTGCAGCAACCTGAGAGTAAAACTACAGATTAAAGTTTCTGTGTCTTTTTGAATAATTCAGAGGGTTTTTCAAGTGACTGATCATCCATTTTTCCACAGAGGAAGTATTTGTTGAGTCCAGGCAGACGTTCGTGGTGTTTAAGTGAAACTTTAAGTTGAATTTGGCTCCAGAGAAAGTTCAGTCAGAGTGACTTTATTCAGTCTGCGTCTGTTTTAAAGATCAGATCTTCATTTCTCCTCCACCTCAGCACAGACAGAGTGACTGAAGAGGTGACGGGCTGTGAAATGACACCTCAATCTTCCTCTTTGCTTCATCACTTGTTCTTCTCGTTCCTCTCTGTATTCTGCTCCCCACACAGAAGCAAACCGCTCTCTGTGAAGATAACCACGCAGGGTGTGTGGGAATGAGTCTGCAATTACAAGGAGTGAATGTGTTCATGTATTGAGCTGTGAAATCAATTGTTACAGCACTTTGAAGAAGAGAAAGCTCTGTAATTATCTTGATGTGGAGCCAAAGGGGGTTTCTGCTCTGGGAACACTGATAAAACATTTCTGTCTTTTTCCTCTTTACTTCACACTTCATCACTTATTTTTGATCATGTTGTTTTTCTCTCTCTGCTCATGTCTGTTTTGATCTCAGTCTGTCGGGTTTTTCTTTAGCAGACTGCAGATCTGGAGTTTTATCTTATTTTGATTGACTGACTCATGGAACCCTCTCAATCATTGGTTACTTCACTGAGCGTTCTCAGAGTCAGAGCGACTTCAGAAACTGACCTCACGTTCAGTCACCGTCTCTTTGTGCTTTACTTCCTGTGTCATCGGGGAGAAGACGGGGAGAAGACGGGGCCCTCTTTCCTGTTTGTCTCCTTAAGGCTCTCCGCTCCATAACCCTCCACTCTCTCTGATTGGCCAGCCCTCTGGAGGCCTGACAGGGCAGAGCGATGGGCAGACCTTGGTGTTTGAGGCCCGCTCTTCCAACCTGTCATGAACCAGTTAAGGAGCAGTGATGAACAGGTGGATGGTTTGGTATGAACATCCAGTGTTGTTACGTTATGTCCATGTTTAAAACATGTGAAGCAGAATAACTCCTCTGGAGTTCATTTAGCTTTTCCACAAACTGAAGCTGAGACACGGGGCTGTAAAATGAGTCAGTTTCACACACAAAGGGTAACATCAGGTGATAAAGGTGGGCTCACTGAGGTTTACAGGCCCTGTGTGTGAAACCTGTCTGCTGGGCTGAATCCTGCTGAACAGTGATGTGTGAGTTTGATCGCTAAGCCGTCATGACCGTCGACTCACAGCAGACATGCTCCCTGGAGATCCAGCTCACGTTGTTCTTATTTTCATGTCACCAGCAAACCAAATTATGTGCTGTTACTGTCAGCAGAAGGCAGAAATCCCTGAAAGAGGAAACAGAGAGGAAAAATGTCTGACTTTAGAGCCGCATTGGGACTTTGAGGAGAGAAGTAAGCGGAGGGTGACGCGCGCTTGGCAGAATCATCACCAATTATCTGTGGAGGCTCGGCTGGGCTCTCCTGTGTGTTTGCAGCAGGTAGGAGACAGTTACAGGGAGATAATAACAGGAAGACAACACGGTGGTGGGACCTCTGTTCAGACAGAGTCAGAGAGAGAGTCAGAGAGAGAGTCAGAGAGAGAGTCAGAGAGAGAGTCAGAGAGAGAGTCAGAGAGAGAGTCAGAGAGAGAGTCAGAGAGAGAGTCAGAGAGATATCAGGAGGAAACAAGGCTCAAGATTCAGGAGCCAAGGACGGCCGAGCTGAGATCTCCTGCCTGGAGGGAGAAAAACTTCTGCTTAAAGCAACAACAGGAGGGACGGTTTGATTAATGTGTCAGAGTTAAAGTTCAACAGGTTCAGCTCAAACCCATCCAATACACCCAGTTTGATCTATGACAATGAGAGGAGAAATGACTGTAAACATGGGGAGAAAAAAAAGAGACACAAATAGGTGGGTCAACACATTCTGCAAACAGACTGAAGAAAAAAAACCTTTTTGTCTGACCAAAACCAACTTTATGTATTTATTTATTTGTTTGTTTGTTTATATATATATATATATATATATATATATATATATATATATATATATATATATATATATATATATATATATATATATATATATATATATATATATATATTAACAGCAGTCTCATCTGGATGGTTGTGGGGGTGTACAGAATGTGGATCAGAAGAACTGATCGACGGTTTTGAGCCAACAGAAAGACAAAAAAGAAGAAGAAGGTTAAAACCTGAGTGTCTTTGCTTTATTAACTTTGGAGCAGAATTAATTTGATTGAATATTTTCACTCTCTCTCTGTCTCTGCCTCTAACCCTCCACCTGTTGCCCTCTCTCCACTGTCCCACCGTACCGCTGTCTGTTGTGTCTTTTCTCAGACTCCAGCACTAATGAGCTGTTCAGTCTTTGACTCTCGTCTCTCAGCAGTCGGGCTACGAGAGCGAACATGAGAGTTTGAACCTCCTAACGTCAAACTTTGGAGAGCTGCTGTAAAGCCCGGCTCTCATCGAGGTGAGGGACATGTTGGAATCTAAACTCTGGGGCTCAGAAACAGCAGCTCAGATGGATCATTCAGACTTCATTTGAGTTTCCTCTGCTTCATTCAAACCTCTCACATCATGGACACACAATGGCCCTCTTTTATCAAACGTGGGTACGACTGAAAAAAGGGTGTATTCTGATTTCCACGCACAGATCGACATGTATCAATCTGAACGTGGGTGGAGGGTACGCTCAAATCCCACACCAGGTCTGAGTTCATGTACGCAAGTTTCATGTCAGAGGGGAGCACAGAGCAGTGAGGGAAATCTGTCTGTAGCAGAGAATTATTGGATCATATGAGTGCAGAGCATTTACAGACAGACAGAGGTTTGCAGATGAATATCTAGATAGCTGAATTAGATCTGACACCAAGAATGTGTTGAACATTTCACTCTTTTTCTACCAATCTCTGTAAAATACATCACTGATGAAAGAGCAATGTGAGCTGTCAGCTGATTTTTCAGATTAAAATGTTCCCTTTATGGATTTACTTTGAAAATCAGAGAGGCTGTTTGCAGTGATTAAAAACTCTTCCACGTCCACAGTAAAGTCTCAGCAGAGATTATTCAAAAGACGCTGGATCAAACTTTGTTTTTTTTTAGTAAGCTGTATTGATCACAAGATTTACCATGAAGATTATTGTTTCACTGCTAACAACATCATCATATTAACCTGAACTGTGTGTGGAAAAGTGACTATTTGATAACAAAGGACGTATCTACCTGTGCGCACCTCTTTGCAAAGATACAAAAATCCCTTTGTAGGTTAACCAGTTCACAGTCCTGCATATTGAAAATATTTTATTTTCTGTATCGAACACGGTGCAGGTTCGTTTGTTCCTCTGTGACTTGTGCCTGAAACTGAAGCAGAGCTTCATTCACTCCTCAGTCTGTGACAGGTTTAGGTCCAGGTCCAGGTTCAGGTCCAGATCTAGGTTCAGGTTCAGGCTGGAGTCTGACTGCAGCTTCTTTCACAGCTGCTGCACATCTTTCCCTGTTTTTGGACTGGAACAGAAATGATTAATAATATTGGGGCGTCTAAAAGTTAGATATCATTGATTTATTGATTGAAGTATAAAGAAATAATGTGTAAATTAAATGTTTAAAACTCTGCTGTAGTTTGAGTTGATACATTAATGCTGTCGACAGCTGCAGACGTGGTTTTTCTGACTCTCTCTAATGACACTTTTCCGGCTGCCAAACTACCTCGGTTGCTTTGGGAAGTCTCTTTCTTCCATAATGCTTCTCTCCATGTTGTAAATCCCGTGGGTTTGGTCAGCTGGACCTGGAGTATTTAGGAGTGTGTTAATTTTTTAGGCTTAATTCTGTCCCTGTGGTTACAGGAGTTAAAACTGAATCTGATGGCATCATAACTCTAGAAGGATCTGAGTCAGACTGTTAATACATTTAAAGAAGTGTCATCAGAGGAACACAGTAAGCTCTGTCTTTGTCTTAGCTCAGACTCCATGTGGACCATCTTTTCAAAGAGATGCAGTGTAATATCTATGAGACAGAATATTCTCCATAACATTCATCTTTGTATTGCTGAGATGATCTTCATCTTCTTTTCTGTTGCAAATGTAGAGAGTTGGAATATGATAAACTATGGCGAGTTCTGGTTGCTGTGTGATGAACTCCAGATTGTCCTCTATTAAAAAAGAGGGTTTCTCTTTGATCAGAGATCAGTCCGGAAAGAAAGACGATCCATAAACTCACCCCTCTGACTCTTGATCATGTTCTGATCCTCAAACATACATGTGATCTAATAAAAGAATTCACAATTGTTTTTCTTTTTTTTTTCTCTCTTTTTTCTTTTGAAAGTTTCATCTTCCTGTCCAGCATCATGACAACAGAATTGTGGTCTGGCTGTCGTATTTGTGCAGAACAGATTTGCTTTGCCAAAAGGAGCTGTTTATGGAAAAGGCTCCCCTTGAGTTTTAAGTGATACTTTTTATTGGTGCTTTGCAATTTCTCTTTTTTTTTTTTTTTTTTTTTTGTTTTTAATGTGTATTGCCAAGTTAACAAAAATGTACAGTCAGACCAGACAAGAGTGATAGCAGAAGACAGAAAAAAAGGATTGCATAGTGAGAAGTAAAAAGACAGAAAGGGAGAGAAAAACAACAAAACAGCAGTAGAGAACAACCACAACAACTGAGCAAATGCTTACAGACAGGAGAACCGAACAGCCAGCTGCTGAGCCTGAAAAGAAACATTAACCTGAGGTCTTTAACACAACATTCACTAGAGGCACCTGCAGAGAAATAAACTGGAGAGATCATTAGCAACAATGAGCACAGCAATAATAATTACAAATATACATACGTATACAAACATTTACTAACATACACATACACCCACAAATGTTCACATGTACATACATGCATACACACATATGCACACATATACACATATAAACACATACACATACGTAAACACATATATACACACACACACATACATACATATATACATACACACATGCATACATATATATATATACACATATATACATATACATATATATACATATATACATATATACATATATACATATACATAGATATACACACACATACATATCTTCAAACACACACACACATATATATATATATATATATATATATATATATATATATATATGCAAACACACATATATACAAATAAATACACACATATACACATACAAATAGGAATGTATACGCATAGACACACCCCCATGTGTATGTGTCTGTGCAAGGGTGAGAAAGCAGATTATTTGGGTTAAGTTGTGTTTTGTGTTGAGTGGTCATGCCTAGGAGTGATCGTGCAGGTGTGTCCCAACTGCCTTCAGAGACCAGACGTATACAGAGAGGACCCCGGGTGCCGGGCAGCTAGTAGTCGCAATGGAGCACAGAACCCAGACAGTCCACCGCAGAGATAGCTATGGGCCAACTTAGGAGGAGGAGGCCGGGAGAGGAGGCAAGGGGAAGCGAAAGGCAAACCCCTAGCACCTCAGGGTAAGGGCCCCGGGGGGCCAGGGGTAGAGGCCCGCAGGCCCGGCAGGACGCCAGGCCCCCGACTGTGTGCCGGGGGCAGGACCTGGGGCCCCGTGGGCCCAAGGACCACCCCCCCAAAGGGAGGGCCCGGCCCGGCACCAGGGAGGCCAGGACCAACCCGGACAGCCACCCACTGCAGGCCAGTGCTCGCCCCCAGCGCCCCCAGCCAGGCTCCAAAAGCCATGAAGACACCCCCCCCCCCGGAAGATCTAACCCGCCAAGATCTCCCTCCCCTATCCCTCCCCTCCAAACTCAAGCCCTACCGACCTCCCTTGAGGTGGGTCAGAGGATACTAAGCCCCAGGCGCCAACAAGTCGTACTCACCGAAACAGATATACCTGCCACTCAATCCACACCACTCATTCACACCTACATATCACCTACATATCAACACAACAACACAACAACACATATACAAAACAACCCAGTGATCCAACACACTGACACAACAACACTACAGTACAACAACACAACAGTACAGCAACACTACAGTACAACACGCTCTGACATCCTGACTCCCCCCTCTCCAAGACAGAGGGCCATGGACACTCCCTGGGCGCCACAGGGCCCCCACCGCATCACCTGGCCGGAATCCAAGCCAGCGGGCCCCCGCCAACCCTGCCCCAGGGGGCGCCCAGGAAACAGGGGTGTGATAAGGCCCCCTGGCCCTACCTCTCCCGCTCAGTAGTGGGTGGATGGTTGTGTACCTAAAGTGGTTAAAATTGAGGGGCAGACCGGACAAGTGCAAAAAAAAAAAAAAAAAAAAAAAAAAAGAAAGTTTCGTCTTCAATTTACTTCTTCATCTTTTCAGTTTTGCTCCCCTGGTTTACTCCTCACACAGAAAGAAAAACACAGAAAGAGAGCGAGGGATGGAGAAGATTGATATGAGGAAGGAGAGGAGAGGCGGTTCATATACAAGACAAAAAAAACATGGATGAGAAACAAGGATGAGACAAACATGGAGGAGACAAACAGGGATGAGACAGAGAGTTTGAGTTGAGAAAACTTGGCAGAGAAATGCTGTGCTGTTAGAAAACTGTTGAATAAACAGAGTGAAAAGAAAAGGATCATGGGAAACAGAAAGAAAGGTAAGTGCTCCAGCAGAGAGTGAGATCTGAGGGTTTAAGAAAGAGAGAGTTAGTGAGAAGAGACCCCGAGGAGAGATCTTCCTCCTGCTTATCTCCTGTTCCCAGGGTTCAGGAGGAGCTGAAGAGAGGAGCCATTAGCTCTGCAGAACATCCTCAGCTCCACAGCAGGAAAACAAAGCTGGTGAGAAAAGTCAGGAGCAAAAAGAGAGGACAGAGGGAAGACATGTAGAGCAGGGCTGTCAAATGTTTCTTATTCACCACATTAATCAGCTGTGACATGATTATTCCACCGATCTCCAACTTTGAATGAGTCTCTTTAAGCTGAGCACAGAGAACATTTGGATCAGTAACACATCACTGAATAGTGTTTCCAGAACATAACAGGTGATTAACTCTCCACCAACAACCTGTTTATAGCAGAATCAATGGTCTACTGTCACTTTAACCATCTGCTATCAGCTTTTATATCAACCCTCTATACAAGCTGGCAGGGCTACAAATGTTCACTACAGGCAGGAGAGTTCAGGAGGGATGACCAGGAGGAGAAATATTATTCAAATAACAAAGTAAAGTACTGCCAAACATCTTTACACAGAGACCAGTCAGGACAGAATTACAGATACATTTCTGGTTTATAAATGCTCACCTGTTCAGCATGTCTGAATCCTCCAGTCCTGGCTTCAAATAAACTGTCGTACCATCCTTTATGTAACCAAACAGCCGTCAGAAGAACATTTCATTTATCTTTTTTTCCTTCACATTTCTCTCTGAATTAGCCCGTTTTCTGCACACAGCATCTGTATATCTCTGTCATGTAGAAATTGGAGTCATTTTTCAAAGTGGAGTAAAATTCAATTTCCAGATCCGATTATTCTGGAGCACTTGTGGACCTGGTGGATGAGAGCTGTTGTGTTCTTACTCCTGTGATACTCGTGTTAGAAGAGCCACCAGATGAGATGAAATCAGAGGGGAGAGGACTTTGGAGGGCCTCTGAGTGAATGTCATTCAGTTTGAAGAAGGTGACATTTGGGCCTCTCAACAAAATGACTCTACAGCGGTAAGAGGAGGCTTTGTTGTGACTGGAGAGGGCAGGTCAAAGGTTATCAGAGCTCTGAGGAGGCTAAAGGGAGGAGAGAGGAACAAGTCTGTCACTGCAGGGAGTCTGGGACTCAAAGGTACTGTGAAACATTGAGGTTTAATGAAACCAAACTGGATACAAAGACTCTGGAAAACTACAGAACTGAGTATGGAGGAGATCCACCGTCACATCTGTCAGTTTGAGCCTGACACAAGGATTCATGGAGACAGGACGGTGTTGATGAAGGAAGGAGTGGACAATCAACAGCAAGCTGAGGACTGATGGGTCCATGAGGTTTTGGGAGATCTCACCAGCTGTCAGCTTTAAATGAGCTGAACAGCTGCAGTTTAACCATTCAGGAAAAACAGACCAATCAGAGGGCGTCTTATTGAAGTGCTTCTTTTCACCTCTGAGAGCCTTTAAAGGTGTTTTTAAGTGTCTGATGACATCACTGAATCTATTTCCTGTTAGAATCCCTTCATTAGACAGAAAAAGAGACGTTAAACTTAACTCAGGTTAAAATGTGGAGTTCAGTTAAAATGAATCACGCAGCACACCGTTATTTATACTCACTCGCACATTCAGACACCATTTGAATGTGAGTCTCATTGAAGGTTGAGTGGCTGCTTCAGTCTAACAGAGAACAGAGGACAGACGACACACGGAGCAGGTGTGTCACCTCTGCCTGTACCTCGCTGTGAGCTCCTCTTTTAGCTTGTGGTCCGTGTTTTCACCGACTCTGACAGGATGAAGACGTTCTGGTTGAATGAGATGTCAGCTGTGACTCATGCGATCATCACTGTTCCTCTGCAGGTATCTGAACTTGTTCCGGTGTGCAGTGTTCATGTTCGTGTCTTAGAAATGAGTAAATACCCACGTGAAAACACAGGAATCTGAAAAACAAATCAATCCTGAGGAGAGATGTTCTTGTTATGTCAGATAAACAAGTAATACTGGTCACACATTAAGCAATTTTGTCTGTTTTATCAGAGGAAAAAAAATAGGTAAAAAGTGTTAATTAAACACCTTCATGTTAAATTTAACACTTCAAAGAGTCCACATGGATCCACGTTAAATATGGTTAAAATCAGACTTTTAAAAGTGTTAAATATTTGACACTATGACGGGGGTGTAGCGTCTCTTTTGGTTCAAACTCAAACAAGTCAACCACATTTAGAAAAACAAAGCGTCCAAAATTAAAATACACAGAGTAATTTCTTCAGAAATGACGTCAGAGGCTCGTGTTTCCTGGGAGGAAGGAAACATATGAGTAACTGAGGATATGAAGCACACACACACACACACAGCAGAGTTTGAGGATGTCTGTCATGTAAACTGAAGTTTGGCCTGAACTGGGAGCTGAACTCTGCCTCTGATGCACACATGAGATGTTTTAGATTATGGAGCAGATGATTGTGTGTGTGTGTGTGTGTGTGTGTGTGTGTGTGTGTGTGTGTGTGTGTGTGTGTGTGTGTGTGTGTGTGTGTGTGTTTAAATCAGACACAGCACTCTGACTCCCCACTCAGCTGAAAATCCCCCCTCACGGCCCAGTGACCAGAACATTTAGAGAGAAAGGTCCGAGCAGAGGAGGCTGGAGGAACAGCTGTGGTCTTTATCTTTGGTTTTGGGTTTGGTTATAAATAATGATGACACATGGCCGCCTCTAAAAGCTGAAACATCAGGGAGCACCGACCATGACCAACCACCTATAGGTTTAACAGGAAAATGCCCAGAGCGGCACTGTGGTAACAGAGGCAACGTGAACTGAGTATGATTGTGCAAACGGAAAACACACTCACTCCTCCTGTGACATCCTCTGCCAGAACAAGGCCAATTAAGCTGGCCTTCTGTTTTGGCCTCTACTAAACTAAACTCTAACTAAAAACACACTCATACACACAAACACACACAAACACACTTTTCTCTGTTTCTTTCTCTCTTACATTCAAACTAACCCCACTCTCTCAATCTTATCTCTGTCTCTCTTTGTTTCTCTCTCAGAGCACATGGACATGCATCAGGCTGATAAAGACGCTTGTCTCTCTTCCTTCTCTGAAAGCACTCAATGGGTATTTATAACACCACTTAACTAAAACGCACACACACACACACACACACACACACACACACACACACACACACACACACACACACACACACACACACACACACACACACAATGCTGTATGAGCTCTATGTGAACTCTGCGGGCTCTGTTTGAGCTCTTTTTTGAACTCTGTGAGCTCTGTTGTGAGCTCTGTTGTGAGCTCTGTTGTGAGCTCTTTTAGCTCTGTATGAGCTCTGTTAGCTCTGTGCGAGCTTTGATAACTCTGTATGAGCTCTGTGTAAGTCCTGAGCTCTGTGAGAATTGTTGTGAGCTCTGTATGAGCTCATTTGTGAGCTCTGTGAACTTTGTGTTGGCTCTGTTGTGAGCTCCGTGAATGCTGTATGAGCTCTGTGTGAGCTCTATGTGAGCTCTGTTTGAGCTCTTTTGTTAGCTCTACGTGAGCTCTGTCATGAGCATTTTCAGCTCTGTATGAGCTCTGTTAACTCTGTATGAGCTCTGTTAGCTCTGTATGAGCTCTGTTAGCTCTGTATGAGCTCTGTGTAAGTTCTGTGAGCTCTGTGAGAATTGTTGTGAGCTTTGTGTGAGATTTGTTGTGAGCCCTGTGTGAGTCCTCTGAGCTCTGCTGTAAGCCTGTGTGAGTCCTCTGAGCTCTATAAACTCTGTTTGAGCTCTGTGTGAGCACTGTTGTGAGCTCTGTGTGAGTTCTGTGAGCTCTGTTGGCCTTGTTAGCTCTGTGTGGGCTCTGTTGTGAGCTTTGTGTGAGCTTGTGGGCTCAGTATGAAGTCTGTGTGCGGACTGTGAGCTCTGTTGTGAGCTCTGTGAACTCTGTGTAAGCTCTGTAAACTCTGTTGGCTCTAGTTGAGCTCTGTTGTGAGCTCTGGGAACTCTGTGTGCTCTGCTGGGCTCTGTTCTGAGCTCAGTGTTGGCACTGTTGTGAGCTCTGTATGAGCTCTGTGTTAACTCTGTGGGCTTTGTTTTAGCTCTGTATGAGCTCTATGTGAGCTCTGTTGTGAGCTTTTTTAGCTCTCTATGAGCTCTGTTAGCTTTGTATGAGCTCTGTTAACTCTGTATAAACTGTGTAAGTTATGTGAGCTCTGTGAGAATTGTTGTGAGCTCTGCAGGATCTTAATATAATCTTTGTGAGCTCTGTTGTGAGCTTTGTGTTAGATCTGTTGTGTGCCTTGTGTGAGCTGTTGTGAGCTCTGTGTGAGCTCCTTGAGGTCTGATTGAGTTCCGTTGTGAGTTCTTTTGTGAGCCCTGTGTGATTCCTCTGAGCTCTGCTGTTAGCCTGTGTGAGTCCTGTGAGCTCTATAAACGCTGTTTGAGCTCTCTGTGAGCTCTGTATAAGCTCTGTGTAAGCTCTGTGAGTTCTGTGTGAGCTCTGTGTGCTCTGTATGAGCACTGTTGTGAGCTCTGTGTGAGTTCTGTGAGCTCTGTTGTGAGCTCTGTTAACTCTGCGTGAGCTCTGTGAGTATTTTGAGCACTGTTTTAGATTTGTGACCTCTGTTGTTAGCTCTGTTGTGAGCCCTAGAGGAGCTCTGTGAGAACTGCGAGTTATGTGTGAGCCCCTTGTGGGCTCTGTGAGCTCAGGTGTTAGCTATGTGTGCTCTGTTGCGAGTTCTGTTGTGAGCATTGTGTAAGCTCTGTGAGCTCTGTTCTGAGCTTTGTTGTGAGATCTTTAAGCTCTGTTGTAAATTCTGTTGTGAGCTTTGTGGGCTCTGCTTTGAAGCCTGTGTGAGCTCTGTTGTGAACTCTGTGCGAGCTCTGTGAGCTTTGTGAACTCTATGTTAGCTCTGTGTTGATTCTGTTGTCATCTCTGTGAGCTCTGTTGTGAGCTGTGTGATTTGATTGAGGTTGTGTAGCAGAATTTAAATAAAAGTTGACCTAGTAATGGTGATGCACATACACATCCAGACTTAAATGAATGAGGAAGTATCAATTTAAGTCAATTTTAAGCAGTTTGACCTGTACACCAGTTTAAATTGTGAATGGATTTAATGCAGCAAATTCAACATCAGAAAATTTGGGGGTTAGACCCCATCAAGCATAAAATCAAAGGGGGTACAGTGATGTGACAAATTAAGAATATCGCCAGATGGAGTCTAGACACTGGTGGTGGCAGAAGGTCTTGAGTAGGCTGGATCTGACTTGAAGAGGACTGGAAGCTGAAGAACTGCGAACTGAGCAATGAAGACTGGAGGTGCCTGGGGAGGAGGAGGGTTGTGACCTGAGCCTGAAAGACAGCTGACAAGCAGAAGAGGTTTAAATTTTGACAGCTATGTGATGATTGGTTTATGAGTGATGCTGAGAAGATGTGATTGGATAGATAGAAAACTGTCACCCCCCTTGATAGGCTGATGAGAGAGAAGCAGGAAAGAGTGACATAATCAACCAGAGTGGGAGGATTAAGACAGTCTTCCTGACTGAACATGCGCTAAGCTTCATGTGTCTGATTAAAAGTTTTGTCAGATGCTTTTGAAATAGTCCTGGGAGAAGTTCAGGGATTCAGGGTGAAATTCAAACCCGGAGTTGTCCAAAAGACCAAAAACTCCTCCGACTATCATGGAGCTGATTTGACCTCTGCAGTCCTGAAACTTGTTGAGAAAATCTGGATCATAAGGAACAGATTAAAGTGAACAAAGGCACAGATGTTCCTGAGTTTCTTCCAGCGCCGCTCGGTGCCGCTCGGTGCCGCTCGGTGCCGCTCGGTGCCGCTCGGTGCTGCTGGTCTGAGATTTAATCACTCCTCCTCAAAGTGGATGAGCTGCTACAGATGGAGGAGACACACCTGAGCTGATGCTTTGGCAGAGTGACGAGGATTAAATCCACAAAACAAGGAAAAACCTCCAGCTGGACAAATTAATGCAAGGTGTGTGTGTGTGTGTGTGTGTGTGTGTGTGTGTGTGTGTGTGTGTGTGTGTGTGTGTGTGTGTGTGTGTGTGTGTGTGTGTGTGTGTGTGTGTCAGCCAGTTTGCAGCTTTACAAAGTTTCTCTTATTCAGAAGTTATGAAAACCAGCAGAAATGGACGAAATGAAAGAGTGGAGGAAAAATTGACTCAGGAGACAGAGACAGCATTAAAGAGACACAGACTTTAACTCTCTCCATTATATCAGCGACTGTGGCTCAGTGGTAGAGTTGTCGCCTCTCGATCGGAAGGTCGAGGGTTCGATACCCAGCTCCTGCAGTCTCATGTCGAAGTGTCCTTGAGCAAGACACTGAACCCCAAATTGCTCCCACTGTTGTTCAGTGGTGTGTGAATGAGTATGAATGTGTTAGATAAAAACTGATGGCTTTCAATACTGGATCATTCTGCCATCAGTGTGTGAATGTGGTGTGGATGGGTGAATGACACCAGCAGTGTAAAGTGCTTTGAGTAGTCGGTAAGACTAGAAAAGCGCTATATAAGTACTGGTCCATTTATCAGCAACACATCTCATTTATTGTTGAGATAAAGACTGATGTTTCCGGTGTTCTCCCTGATGGTGAAGATGTTAATTTGATTTAGCCACTGGTTCTCCTCCGACACAAGAACCCACAAGAACAAATCAAGGAGCTGAATTACAAACAGGAGCAGAGCAACAGAGCAGATCAGCGCTGCTGGGCCCAAAAGTATGTGTGTGTGTGTGTGTGTGTGTGAGAGAGAGAGAGAGCAGTTAAAACACTCCCAATTTGTTTGTTTCCAAGAAGTCTGCAGACTCCAATGAGCAAACAGGGTCAGAGGAAGGAAGAAATCAAAAGATTTACCAGAGGTCAGGCTGGTAGCGCTGACATTTAGTTTCTGTTTTGGCTCATTTGAAATACAAAGATTAATGACATCATGAAAACATGTATTTCCATTTAGTTTCACTGTGGAAACTACATTTACGTAATTCTACTTTTCAGCAGCTTCCATCAGCTCTGAGTTCATCACAGGGACTGAGCTGGAATGAGAATTGTATAGAAAATAAAGTTCAATGTCACCAGAAGAGGGAAGAAATCTACACCTTATATTAGAAAAAAACAATAAAGAAAGCTTTAAAAAAGTGATGCAGAAGAGGGTTTGGAATTTGAAAGGGTCAAAGCACTTGAAAAAATTAAGAGAACATTTAGTCTGACCTAGAGAATAAAAGAGACTGTTTTTAATTTGAGATTTTATCTGTGAGAGAACAAAATGTAACCCACTGAAAAATAGTCTCACAACAAATGAATCTGAACAAGTGTGATCACCCTTCCTGCAAAGACTGCAGGAACTCAGAGATTTAAACTACAAATAAAATAAATCTCCTGTCTCATGTAAAGTGATGGAGAGTTTGAACACATCACAAAAGGAATACTGTAAAGTTTAGTGTGCAAGACATAAAACTCAAAGATGTTGGATACAAAGTGAGCAAGATCAGTCCAGAGGAACTCCTTTTAGCAGCATCCCTCCCTCACTGCACTGTAGTCATGCATTTAAATAAAACGGTGAGATATCATGAAAGAAGAGGTTGTGAAGCAGCTCCTTATTTACTGAACAAGTTTCAGCAAATAAATCTAAGGTACTCTGCCCATACCTGACATCTGTCATCTCTTCCACAGACCTCACAGGATGGTATCATAAAGAGCTTCATAGCTGAAAAGCAGGATGTGTCTCTCACCAGCGTGACTTACAGGACTGCAAGGAGTCCTTGAACAAGTCAAGTACCTCCATAACAAAAAATGATTGAGGAATTTCCTCTGCCCCGAGGAATACTTTCATTTCTTACAGCTCAAAGCATGGTATTTTGTTTGGACGTCTTTAATGTAACACATAGCGCTGACATCAAACACACACAGGAAGAAAAAGAAGGGCCAACTTAGTGAATTCTCAGACCCTCTGGCGACAAAAAGTGACTGTCGACTTTTGTGGAGTTTGGAGACTGACATGAATGTGTCAGTACGCATGTGTTGATCTCCAGCACCCACTCCTTCTCAGTGTGCAGCAAGTGCTGCACACTGTCCAAAACACACACAGACAGACCCCCCCCCCCCCCCCCCCCCACACACACACACACACACACTCACAGCAGTTTCTCTCAGCTGCAGCCAGAGCAGGAGACTGCATGCAAATCAGTCTTGTTCATGGGGGTCAGTTTTGCTGGTCCCAAGCCCTGACAAAAGAGGAGCATTGATGTTTTCATGTACCTACCTACCTACCTACCTACCTACCTACCTACCTACCTACCTACCTACCTACCTACCTACCTACCTACCTACCTACCTACCTACTTATCTACCTACCTACCAACCTACCTACATACATACCTACCTACCTACCTACCTACTTACCTACCTACCTACCTACCTACCTACCTACCTACCTACCTACCTACCTACCTACCTACCTACCAACCTACCTACCTACCTACTTATCTACCTACCTACATACCACCTACCTACCTACCTACCTACCTACCTACCTACCTACCTACCTACCTACCTACCTACCTACCTACCTACACACCTACCAACCTATCTACATACATACCAACCTACCTACCTACCTACTTACCTACCTACCAACCTACCTACCTACAATAAACAAACAAACAAACAAACAGACAAACAAACAGAGAAATAAATAAATAAATAAATAAATAAATAAATAAATAAATAAATAAATAAATCGACCAAAGAAAGTTCATTTGTAGTTCTAAACACATTCCAAACACAGTATGTGTTATTACATTCTTTTTGTCTCTCCTGTTATTCCTCTCTCCTTCAGAGTCCACAGTTCCATTGAAATGACTTGTTCAGAACATTACATGGTTATGTTATTTAGTAAGTTATTTCATCTGTAAAAACAGCGCTGTAGAGTGAAGAAGATAAAAAATAAAAACATCATAGCACTAGCTGGGCAGTTGTCAAATTAAGCTCACAAGTCACTGATGAATAAAATATCAAGTAGCACTGACGCCTAATGTGCTCCAACCATAGACTGTGAAATAAAAATGGATGTCACCTCACTCAGCTTGAACTGAGGTCGCCACAAAAAACTGCTCTTTGTTTAACAATGATTGACAGCTGACCTTCTTGTGTAGTTTTTTCAGGAATAGTAAAATACGTCGGGAAGAAGAGTTTAGACCGTCCAAAGAAAACACATGATTATTTTTATCACCGGCTTCCACTCAGATTTTAGGCTCTACTGCACAGACTCTGGCTGCACAATGGCTCCGGTGATGGAGGTATTTTGTACAACGGTAAAGACGGAGCCACACGGTCCATTCCATACACAGTCTACGGTTCAATACAGCAGGTATCATAACTTTAGTTTGAACTCTGCAAAGACTCAAAATCTGATCAAGAATATGTTTTATTCCTCGTTCAAATGTCTCATGTCCAGTTAGATCTCACTGAAGTTAAAATATAACCTGCCGCCTGAAAAGAAAGCAGCTTTTCTGAAAGAGATGACTCAACACAGGAGCTCCTGGAGAGCCTTTGCTTTTTATTTTTGATGATATCTTCACCTTGGTCCTGAAAAGACTCCTCTATCTGATTATCTTTGTTCACAGAGCAGAGAGGAAAGTGTCCTCCTCTTTCTTCTGTGGGCGTCCTGATAAACACACTCACCTGTTTTTTAAAGTCTCTGTCGACCAGCTGTGGATCTGCTCTCAACAGGTTTGCCTATCAAATGAAAGCATCATGGTCGCTCTGAGAGCTGTGCCTCTCAGGAAGTTGTTTTCTGTCGAGGGAGCCGTCTCTCTGTATTTCCCTGTGTGTGTGTTAGTGTGTGTCTGTATCACACACCAACACACAGCCTCACACACTCACAGTTCACAATCATTCCCTGAAGACTTCTCTAAAGACTTTGGTTCCCCTCAAAGAGGATTCAGAGAGTTTCTCTTTGAATCTCTGATGTCTGGGGAAAAGCTCTGCAAGTTTGAAAATCACAACCGAGAAACATCAAAACCTGTGTGTGGTGTTTACACACACACACCACACCAGCCATCACACACACCAACACACCCTGGGACAAAGCCCACACATCCGTCACACACAATCAGTCCTCCACAGATCAGATTTTATTTTGGTTCACAATCATCTTCTGTCTTTATTCTGCTGAAGTTTTAAACCAAAAACATTTAGTTTGAGTTTCTTTGGTTTTCTGGTCACAGTCTGTGTGAGCAGTGTGTGACGGCTGCAGGATGGCTTCATTTACAGTTTCTGTCTGAGTGTGAACAGATTAGAGCCTCAGAGTGCTGATGTGAGATACAAGTCTAAGATATTTGTTAGACAATATTTTCACTCCTGTTCCTCAGTTTAGTCCTTGAGATTTTCCTGTTTCATTTTGAAGTTCAAGCCTTTGTGTTAATTTCTTGTTTCCCTTCTGTCTATATTAGTTGTGGATTGTTCTTTTGGTCTTTCTTGTGTTGTTTATTTGTAATAACCTTTTATATTGTTAGTAATTGCACTTGTGTCCCTCTGGTTCTTCTGTGTTTAGTGTTTCCTGTTTTATTTTGGATTTCATGCCCCACAGTGTTGGCTTCGTTTTGACTTCCTGTCTTTGTTTGTTTTCATACTTCTTGATAATTTTCACCTGTTTCATTTGTCACACCTGTTTCTTGATTAGTGTCAGTGTGTCTAGTGTCAGTGTGTCTAGCGTCAGTGTGCCTTCTTTCTTTGTCAAATCATCATGAATCCTTGCCTGTGTCCCTCTGCTTTACTCTTACCCCTTTTCGACTGGATTGGTGCCAGTGCCAGTTCCAGGCCAGTTCTTGACTTAGAACCGGTTCTTTGTGTTTCCACTGACAAAGCACTGGCTTAAGGTGCTCCAAATTGGTGCTTAGCCAGAACAACTCTTTTCTAGGCCACAGCAAAGCACGGATAATGTTGGGGGCTGGGGGGCAGGGTTACCATGACCAACAATCTGTTGTTTGAAAACAGCTTTAAAAAGAAAAGCTGTTTGATGAGTCGCCTGTTGTTTCGTTGGCATTTGCTCATTAAAAACTTGAAATGGAGGCGAAATTGAAGCAGCCATCGCCATCTCTTTGTTGCCGCTCCCCACCCCCAGCATCCACAGCTGATGCTGCTGACAAAGAACCTGTGACTGTTTGAAAAGACCGGATAGATGGACAGCTGAGGTTTGCACGAGTCTGCTCAGGGCTTTGCTGTGGACCCAACAAGCTTTTTTTGTTGCAGTCCAGACAGGAAGGGATGTAAGGGTGAATAAGGGTCTCTGCCTCTGAGTCAGAGAGTAATGTCTGGAATACAGCTGGAAGCTACTATTTTTAATGTTTTTATACAGAGTTGCAACACTTTTTTATAAATTAAAGTTAAGACTTTTTAAGGCTATTTACGAGCCAATCCTTCTTTTGGTCGGCCTTTAACATTTCTTCAATAGATGAAAAACTTGAGCATAGTGAAAGAGGATGACTTCAAAAGTGAAAAACACTGTGTATAGCTGCTTAAGTTAAAGTTACAATCAATCATTTATTCACATTCCTCTGTGAGATTATTACTCACATCTTCATATAACATGAAACATTAGCTGTGCTTGTCTCAGCATCCTGTGTGTGTGTGTGTGTGTGTGTGTGTGTGTGTGTGTGTGCACATTTGTGTGTTTCAGAGAGGAAAGTGTGTGTTTGCACACCTCCCCTGAGACTCTACTGGCTTCATTAGAGCCGAATGATTGTAGCATAAAAATCACCTAATTAAAGCCAAAAACACACACAAAGGGACCGAGGGGACTCAGAGTGTGTGTTTGTGGGAAAACACTGATGGAGATACAAACAGAGGAAGAGCGTGTGACTGTGTGTGTGTGTGTGTGTGTGTGTCTCCAGTGTGCTAGTTATGGCTGCATTCCAGTGGCAGGCTCTGTCATTTAGTCCTCTGGGGTTCCACAACACACACACACACACACACACACACACACACACACACACACACACACACACACACACACACACACACACACACACACACACACACACACACACACACACTCCCTGTATTCAGACCAGTAGGACAATAGAAGCAGAGCTTCCAGCTCCATCAAACACTCGGTCTTCTCAGGAAGTCAGAGGAGGACTGACGTGTTGTTTATTGAAAGTTTCAGACACACACACACACACACACACACACACGCACACACACACACACACACCCACACACACACACACACACACACACACACACACACACACAGACTTGATGTGATGTTTTCTCCATATCTTCTGTATTTCCAGTCACAGTAAATCTTTTCGTCCCTTCTTTTCGAACAGACGTGTCCTCAGATTCTCCTCTCTGCTCTCGTCCCGTCTCAGATTTGCTCTGACATTGTCGGTTCAAGGTGAAAATTATTGGGCCGTCCCCCAAAAACGCTGGCTGTGTTAACACATTATCTCCACACGCACACAGTAAAAGCCTTTCCTGCTGAAGGTGAATTAACTGAATGGTGCAGCGCTAACAGCAGCCTGTGACAGAAGCTTTTAGTGGGTATTTATAAAAGCTGTCAAACACTCAGGAGAGGAGCAACGGAGAGGACGAGAGAGGAGAGTGAGAGGAGAGAGAGAGGATGGAGAGAGGATGGAGAGGAGAGAGAGAGGAGAGAGAGAGGCTGGAGAGAGGAGAGAGAGAGGAGAGAGAGAGGAGAGAGAGAGGCTGGAGAGAGGAGAGAGAGAGGAGAGAGAGAGGCTGGAGAGAGGAGAGAGAGAGGAGAGAGAGAGGAGAGAGAGAGGAGAGAGAGAGGAGAGAGAGAGGAGAGAGAGAGGAGAGAGAGAGAGGAGAGAGAGAGGCTGGAGAGCGAGGAGAGAGAGAGGAGAGAGAGAGGATGGAGAGGTGAAAAGGAAGGAAAGCAGGTGAAGAAAAACCAGGACAGGAAGGTGAGGGTGACGAGCGAAGAACACATCAGGGTATGAAAGAGTAAAAGAAGAGATGGAAAAGAGGAAAAGGTCGAGCTGGCAGAGGAAAAATAATGAAACAAGAGAATAATGTGAAGAAGAAGAAGAAGAGCAGAGAGACAGAAGGAACCATTGATGGAAAAGAAGAAGAGATGTTAAAAGTTTCAGAGGATCAGAAAAGTAGAGGAAGGTGTTGTGGAAAGATAACAGGAAGATATTCCCATGTTCAGAGTCTCATCAGGAGCGGTTCAGGTTTGATTCCCACCTTCAGTTATGTGATGCATGTAACGTCCCTGTTCCTGACTCAGTCATCAGTCCTCTCAATAAAAAAACTCCCTCCCTCTCAGACTCTTTCTTTCCTCTGTTAACAGTTCTTCCTGATCTCAGTGGATGGTTCTCAACACTTCACAGAAAAACTTTAAAAACAGACTCTTATTAATTCTGCTTTGCTTCTCGCTGCTGTGACTCCACAGTGAGCGGCTGGTGTTGGTTTCTTCTCTGAGAAGAACCTCGAGTTATGATTGGCTCAGACACAGAATATTATACTGAGTGACGTCTAGAGAAAACACATCCAGAGACGGTCATGACGCTGAAGCAGAGAGCTGACTGAAGCCCTGATCTCTGCTGACGTGATGACAGGTGCTCTCTTCAGGTACGTCCTCTGCTACAATCACTCATTAAAGTGAAGTAATGAGGGAGTTTAAAGGAAGTGAATCCCATCAGTGGCAGTGACACACACACACACACACACAAACACACACACACACACACACACACACACACACACACACATACACACACACACACACACACACACACACACACACACACACACACACACACACACACACACACACACACACACACAGGGGGACACAGAGTGACCTGGAAGGACCTGCATCACATCTTAATCCAGTGTTAATCCAGAAGCCTACACCTTGTGCTCCTGGTTCTCTCCCCTGTAGCCTTTCTGCTCTGTAGCACAAAGCTAATCCTGCTCCTCACAGCCAGGAAATTAGACACAGGACAGCGCCTCAATGTCCTCATAGCTACAACCCAGACCCAGAGCAGCTTGGCAAACAGCGACAGAGTTATAATATATTGATTTCTGTGCAGACACAAGATTAAAGCCTTTCTTTTAAAAGTTAGAGTGAATTTAACTGAAAGTTAACTCATCTTTTAGTTTCTCTTTCTGCTTTATGACATGCTGTGTATCTAAAGACCAACAGACCTTTGTGTAACTCTAACAAAGTTTTTACATCTTCATCTGTTAATCTGACTTGAGTTTATTGATGCCGTTCAAACAAACTGTTCTTAAATATTCATTAAAGTCTTCATCTTTGTTAAAATCATAATCTGTGCTGTTTCTCTCTGCGTCTCTTTGATCCCCTAAAATAAAAAATAAACTGCAGTAATCTCACTTTCATTTCTGAAAAGGCAACAAAACTTTAGAAAAGCACCATATAAGTACTGGTCCATTTCCAAGTCTTTCTGACCACTCAAAGCACTTTACACTGCCAGCCTCATTCACCCATCCACACCACATTCACACACTGATTGGAGGAAGTTCTGTTCTAGGAACCATTAGTTTTATCTAACCCATTCATACCCATTCACACACCACTGACCAACAGTGGGAGCAATTTAGGGTTCAGTGTCTTGCTCAAGGACACTTCGACATGTGACTGCACAAGCTGAGAATTAAACCCTCGACCTTCCAATTGAAACGACAACTCTACCACTGAACCAAGTGGCCTTTTTACAAGCAAACAGTTATTTTCCAAATGTTTCTGCACATATGAGTCCAGGACACACGAGCAGAAGAGCAGAAGAGCTCCCATCAGTGCAGATCACTGACTCTCCAGCTCACTCTCTCTCTCCCTTTCTCTGGGACACACTGAGCAGGTGTGTCGTCAGGAGTGGAAGCTGCTGTCTGACATCAGACGACGTTGTACCATTAAGATTGATTCAACACTCAAACACTTGATCAGAACAACAGAAAGAGAACTTGGGTCTAATCATTTGTTTAGTTTTGTTTATGTTAGCCTACAGTGATGTGTTGTTCATAATGATTTGTTTAAAATGATTCGTTCAAAATGATTCGTTCAAAACAAAAGAAACAGGCTGCTGGTGGCAGATGTTTTTCTTTTTTTATTTTTATTTCAGTCATCACAAATGTTGTTCTAGATCTATGTTTTTTTTTCCTTCCTCCCTGTGCTCACAGATGGGTTAGCAGTTAGCTGAAGTTAGCCCTGCCGGGAGCAGCTGCATCGTCTTTGTTAGCTTCACGGCCAGCAGCACCATCAGTTGACTCCGTCCCTGCAGGTTGTGATGTGTAAATATGCAGCGTCTCTCTTTTTGCAGTGGGTTTGGGTTTCATGTGTGTTTTGATATTACATCATCTATGTCTTTCTTTCTTTCTTTCTTTCTTTCTTTCTTTCTTTCTTTCTTTCTTTCTTTCTTTCTTTCTTTCTTTCTGTTGTGTTTCTGTTGTGTTTCTGTTTGAGCCTCTGCATGTGTTTTTTTATTTGCTGTGGTTCTGCTGTTTCAGCAGCTTTATTTCAGAGATCCTTTGGGCCTGATTCACTTGTTTGCTACCACACAAGAACACCTGTTAGGACAAAACATCCTGACATAAACAACCATCCACGGCCTTTATAATAAACCTCCTGTCAAGAGGAAACTCAAAACTAAAAGTGTCCCAGCAGGACAATGAGTGAATACAAATGTTTGAATCTAGTTTTTTTTCTCCATAACCTAGGACTTTAAGCACTCTGGTTTATAATTACATCTCTCTCTCTCTCTCTCTCTCTCTCTCTCTCTCTCTCTCTCTCTCTCTCTCTCTCTCTCTCTCTCTCTCAGTGGTTTAATGTATGAGTCCCTCAGGCTTCCATTAACTGACCCCATCACACACACACACACACACACACACACACACACACACACACACACACACACACACACAACTGTGTCATTTGAATTTTCTAACCTCCAAACTATAGATTTCATTTGTTGATCACTAATGCTGATCAATACATTCAAATACAACAGCCTTTTTTATTTCTAATTCAGATCAGATGTGTCTCTTTCTCCATCACAGATTGGTTGATTTGAGTGATTGACACCGCTTTGGAATCATTAGAGACTGCAGAGTGACGATAAACTCACCTGAATGATACTGACAAAAGTTTAAGTCCATCAAAATCAGCTGACTGCTGGCATTAGGGGAGACCCAGCCTGCTGTGTACTGACTCTGTAAGGGTTCCCCCGGGTCCTAAAGTCCAACAGCAAAAGCCAGAAAGTTTTGAGTGAAACACAAGACACAGGGCTGACAGAGAGTTCTGTGGAAATCTCTGAAAAACGAACCTTTCTTGGTAAAACAGCAAAGATAGGAGTTTTAAAAACGTTCAGTCGGTGAAGCTCTTCTTGTATTTGTGATTCTTTGTCCTCTCTCTCTCTCTGATACTTTGCTGTAGAGAGTTTTGGCTCATATCACGTGAATCTGTGGAGTCCGCTTTCAGCTGAGGTGTTGATCTTTTGTTGTAGCGTGTAGCGACACAGGGGTAGAGACAGAAATGTGGTGAGCAGGTTGACACAGTGGAGCTGTATGGACTTTGATATGTGGTGATGCATTCAGTTGTTATTTGATTTGTGTTTGTGTCATTTAAAAAAGGTTTGTGCAACATCACTGTAATCTTTCATGATTAGTGCATTATTTCATGCTGTGTTTGCAGAGTGACATCAAAGTCCCCCAACTGGAGGACCTTCAGGCTAAAAGGGTTAAATTCTTTGTATTTCTACAGAATAACTGTCTGCTCCTCCATGGTAAGGTAGGCTGCTCTCCATGTTTGTGATTGGTCAGACCCTACAGACTCCACCCCTTTAATGTGAGCACACACTGATCCAGACTGGAAAACCCTTGATTAACTGAGCGAGTTGATATCCAGCTTTGTAGTACTGCTTATCAGGATCATTAAGTCAGCCCAGGTAACAGAGAGAGATCCTGGATCTGTTAATACAGCTTTGTAGTCCAGGCCTCTGATCACTCAGGGGATGTCCTGTTCCGTGTCCCAATAAAAAGATCTGTTAGAGAGACATGTCAGGTAAAATGAAACAGAGAGCGTGTTGAACTCTGTTAAACTGTTTTCCTGCATGAATGTTTATGGAGTGGATGAAAAAAAGGGAGAAAGTTGGATTTTGTGTTGGATAAATCTCTTTGGTGATTTTGCCAGCAGCAGCCTTATAAATGACACTGAGCCACCTGCAAGACGACAGCCTGCGTGAGCCTCACCTCCTACTTTGGCACAAACAGGTGAGTTTAGAGCCAGGAAATGACCAAACAGGTGCAGAGTGAGGAGGATAACGGCTTCTTCAATACATTTTTACATGAAGCATCGACTGAAACAGGAACTCAGCTGGTTAAAGAGTCAGTGAGGTGTTACAGGTACGAACAGACAGAGACGAATGGGTCCTGATAGTGGTCAGATTATAGTCCACTAATCTAAGTCCTGCTGCTGCCTCCTTAATAATCCAAAAGAAGCTTTTTGTGCAGCATTGATCAGACTGAGTAAACCTTAAACCACCTAATGGAAGATTTAAAACCAAGATATCAACTTTAGAAAATGACCAAAGTGGAGCCAGTTTTTCCCAGGAGATAATGAGACAGAGCTGAATCCTGATCAGTAACTTCCTGTTTTCCTCTCTGACACGACAGAGCTCTGCAGCCTCGTACATAGAGCTGCTCCCCGGGAAGAACCAGAGCGTCTGAAGAACCAGAGAGGAAAGAAAGAAAGAAAGAAAGAAAGAAAGAAAGAAAGAAAGAAAGAAAGAAAAAGAAAGAAAGAAAGAAAGAAAGAAAGAAAGAAAGAAAGAAAGAAAGAAAGAAAGAGAAAGAAAGAAAGAGAAAGAAAGAAAAAGAAAGAAAGAAAGAAAGAAAGAAAGAAAGAAAGAAAGAACGAGGAAGGAACTCTTGTTCTTGTTCTGTAGGATGGAGCAGATTTCTCTGAAATGATTTTAGTCTTTGTGAGAATGGAGATAAAAAGACACTCTTTTTAAGAGTGTATGATCTGTAGCTCTAAAACAGCTTCTGTTTAAATGAAGAAGAGTCTGTTTTATGCAATAATCTCTGAAAGCTCCTCTACCGTCCTCCACAGAACACAAAACAACATGTCAGTATCGTCCACAACCACAACTGTCAGTGATAAACTATTAGTGAAAAAAGTGTTTGCACAACAAAAACGGATTTGTTTTGACTCTAATGTCAGACACTTTACTAATGTATTTGAGGAAAAAGAAAAAGTCTTATTTTTAGAGATTTCTGACATTAGATGTCTGGAATGTTCTGCGCGGGCGGGCTGTACATCTATCTGGATTAGTCTTATTGTGTCTCTGTGACGTCTCTGAGTTTACTGAGGAGAGGCTGAAACTGAGGTTTAAAACTACAGACATGCTTTTTAAATATGTGACCAATAATGATTTAAAACTTTCCTTACCACTTCATTTTTCCTTATTTGACTTTTTTTGGGGTGTTGCTTTATGTTTTATTAGTGGGCTGACTATAAATAAGATTAAAAACATTCCAAAATGAAATGGTGCTGATAACACAATAGACATATGTTGAAATGCGTTCACATTCACATTCAGCTTCTCCTGTTTGTGGTAAGGAATAAGAGGTCAAAGGCCGTAAGCCAGCCCAGGCAAAAGATACACGACATTCACTGTGATACCGCTGGACAGAGTCCTCAGAGCCATGGAGAGGTGAAGTCCACAGTGTCTGATGCTGGCAGTTTAAAAGAACAAGGTCAAAGGTCACCGAGAGAGGGAAACCTGCTTGTTTACCTTCCAACACCATGGAAACCACACATCTTATGATGTCATAAGGGGTTAGGGTTCAGTTTCAGGGCCCAGCATTTCAACATTCCAGCATTTGATGCCAGGAAATGCTGCTGAAAGAAGTGACAGAATAAACTTTTAGGAAATGAATTATCCAGTTTCAAAAATCTTGTTAATAAACCAAACCATCAAACCAAAAATAATCAGTGGATTCCCATTTTAAATAATGAGAAAGTATTTAAATCAAAGGTTTAAATATAAGTTGTTTTTTTCAAATCTGTTTCATGTTCACATTTAAATTAACTTAGACTGCTCCAACACACTTAAAGCCCTTTTACTGCTTAGATATAAATATGTGTACATTAAAAAATGATTATCCTAAAAAATTAACAACAATTTGGCCCTGTCATGCAACAAGCTCTCTGATTGGTTCAAAAGCTGCACTAATTTCAAAAAGCTCCATGGAGATTAGACTCAGATAAATAAATAAAAACCAAAACAGAAATCTTTGCCCTATTTATTTATATTTTTCAGGTGGTGGAAGGTCATTTTTATTTTATTTTCTGACCTACCAACCTCCAACCTAACAAAGATGCATTCAGTGTGCTAGTATTTACAATACATCACACCGCTCCCTTCTTAGAAAAAGGCTTAAAATGCTGTTTGGTGTCATGTGTAGCTTCAGGTGTTATCCTGTGTCTTCTCATCAGGCGTCATTTTCATGCATTCAGCTGCTCATCCACTGAAGAGGTAAAATACATGTTAACTGAAACACTCTTTAAACATTCATAGAGCTTTTTCTCACATGCTGACCTGACACATTTGAGCAGAGGATTTCAGAACAAATCATCAGAAAATTCAAATGTTCTTTATTAAATCTTTCTTTTAAAATCTTAGCTCCAAAATGTTCAAACTTAAGTCTGGCTGAACACAGTTTGTGATACTTTTGTTGTTATTTCTAAAAACAAATACTCATTCGAACTTGTTGTTCTGTTTTTGCTTAGACCTGAAACAATAAATTGATTTGAGTCGAGCTCATCAGAAAAACAAACTTCCCCTGACTAAACCAAACAACAACAACAACACTCCTCCTCAAACCGGCCACAGGCAAAGCTTCTCATAAATCTGTCTTTATTTAATGCAGAGAGATTTCTCCTCCTGAAAGTATCAGTAAAATAAATGAATACACAGATATATAAATGAATAAATAAATAAATAAATAAATGAAGCAAGATGCAGACAGTTTGAAAGAAGAGGATTAATGTAAACACGGCCCACAGTCACAAAGCTAAGGCTCATGTGTAATTACACACAGGTGAAGCTATCTGAATATCGGAACAGTGACTGCTCCTTATAATCTCTGCTTTTAGTTCTGCCATCCACACACTCAAACATGCTAGATTGATAAGTGGACACAGGAGCAATTGCTGCTTTCTGTATGAGTCTCTATCTGTGTGTGTGTGTGTGTGTGTGTGTGTGTGTGTGTGTGTGTGTGTGTGTGTGTGTGTGTGTGTGTGTGTGTGACCCTTTGAATGAAGCTTCCTGTGCTTCAGATGTACTTGAGATTATTTACAGGGGATTCAGGAGCTGTTGTAGGTCTGTTTCTCTGTGAGTTCATGTGTTGGTAAAGAGAACAGTTTCCCTTGGCCTCCTTGTGTCGCTGCACATCAAAGGTTCTGACAGTGTGGTGGCAGACGCTCTGTCCAGAGCACCTTTACAGTAAAAACAGCCAAATGATTTTCCTGTGCTGCTTTCATTGTCTCTGATCACTTGTTTCTCTTCCCTGACCCCTCTTCAGTTGCTCCTGGGTACCAGGTTGCTGAGGTGGGAGGGGTTGGTGCGAGTGAAGGAGGAGGTTCTGGTATTAAGCATTAGGATTGTTTTCTTATACATATTGTAAAAGGAGTAAAGTAACTGTCAATACGTTTTGCAAATAATTTAATGTTGTATGCTGAAAAATAATTTAGTTAAACAAGAAGTTTTCATGAACTGTTAAAACTTCGATGGTACTTGGTGAATTCAGAGTCAATTCTAAAGAGGGGTTGAACTGCTATTTTATCTGTCAGACATGTTATTTCATTGAGTCCTGTACCACCAGTAGAGTTTCTGTTTCATTTGCATTTTCATGGACCAATCAGAACACTGTCTGTCAGGTTTAGCTGGAGAACAGTCGGCTTTTATTCTGTTACAAATATTAACATGTGTTGACCTGTCTGTACATGCTGTGTTAGGCTACAGTGCACCCTTCATTTACTCCACTTCATTAACTTACAGGAGAAGATCATCTGTAAAACAGTTAACATTTAGAATCATATCTTGATGATAAAGTGTTGATACATTTATTAGCCTGACAATCTAGCCATCTCTGAACTTGTTTACAAACTGAAAGGGTGAAAAGTAATAACCCATGATTGGCAGACAGATTCTTTGTTGGGGGATTTACAGGCTATCAGCAAATTCAGATGAACTTAGAAGTTGGAGCTTATTTATCTAAGCTTTAATCACAAAGTGATGAACATGCTAACACATGGAAGATACAAAATCCAGGAAGCAGAGAAGCATCTTGACACAGTCCTCTTCAGCCCCACATTAGCAACACAAGTTCTGTCAAGCGAGACCACACGGACAAACAAATACCCCTTTCTTTAGTTTGGTTCCCTCCATGGGTACCGTATCTGTCTACTGCTTGGTTTGAAACCCAAGGCTTCGATGAGTTCCCCTCCAACCAGTAAGGAGCCCTGGGTTAACTTGGTAAACACAGGGAAGGACAGAGAGCGTGTCCATTCATCATCCCGGGACCTGTCATTGATGAACCCACCACCAGCTATTTTATTTATCAGAAAAGTCACATACAGAATCAAACACAAGTCTTTTTGTTCTGTTTCTCACTTCATGTTACACAGGCTTCATTTCTTCCTAACTTAGACTTCTTTATACAGTTTCAGCCTCTCTGAAAGATTTAATAAGTCAGAGCACAGATGGCCTGGTGGTTTGGCTCACACTCCATATAGTTAAAGCCCCTGAATGGACTTTCCTACATATCTCTCCCCACTCTCACCCTGTTTCCTGCTCTATCCACTCTCCTGTCCTTCTCATTAAAGGCATAAAAGGCCTGAGAAAAAAAAAAAGATTTAATAAGTCTACTCTATTGTATTATAGTAACTATTTGGACTCTTCTGTCTCCAGAAGGCTCCTGTAGGTTGCAATCTCTTGCTCCAGTCTGGTCTTGATGTTTAGGAGTATCTTGTAGTCCTGGACATGCTCCTTGATGATTGCTCGCACATTAACAAGCTCTGACTGATGCATGTCGATTGTTTCCTGGAAACCTGCAAGCGTAGTGCTGTACTGAGCCTCTGTCTCTTCAAATGTCCTCTCCAAACTCGCTTTCTATGACAGAGTGGAGAGGGAAGGAACAGTTTATTCAAAACTGGTTGGCCTACAAACAAGCAAGTTTATAATCACAGTTCATACCAAGAATCAATAATACGTTGAGGTGTATATTCTTGCAGGAAGTGTTACATGATTGGCTACAGCTGGGCATAGATCATCCACAGTGGTAGGACTTTTGGGGTTGTCAAGTTTAGCTTTCATTTAGCTTTCTTTCTTTCTTTCTTTTGCTTTCAGTTCCAGAATTTTTTTCTCACCATGATGTGCTGGGACTGAAGCTCCATCTCCAGGCTTTGCAGTGTGCGCCTCCGGTCACCAGCCTCCGTCCTGGACATCTGGATTGTCTCCGTGCTGACAGCAACTTTCTTAGACAGTGCTGCTGACTGGAACAAGAAACAGAAATTTGAAGGACGTGCAAAAGCAGTCTCGGTGATTGCTCATTGTTTATTAACAAATTACACTCTGAGGAGGAAATTCTGCTTATGATGGTTTAAGTGGTCCCCAACTTTGATGTGCCATGGACCGGTTTAATGTGAGACATTTTTACACAGACCAATCTGTAAAGGTGAGGCAGATTAATACAACAAAATAAAATGATAAGACCGGCATAAGAACTGTGGTAATTTTATATATTATAATAAACCAATCCATGCGTCTAGAGTGAGTCATAGACAGATGTAATGGAGACACTCTGGTCATTTTTCAAAATGAAACGTCATTCAGACTCAGATAATAAATCAAACAGATGTTATAGAAGTTATTTATTCTTTCTGTGTGGTCCGGTACCAAAAGACCCACTGACAGTACCCCAGGCCCGGGGGTTGGGGACCACTAGATTAAGGCGTTTTTCAGCCATTTACATTTAGTACATCTTTATACAGATATTACATACAATATGGTGCCTTGTGTGATCTCTGTATATACTAATTGCTCATTACATACATGATATGCATACATTATATTAGCAGAAATCTGACAGAAGCACTAGTATGCAGAAATCCCTGAAACCACTATACTCTAAATAAAAATGACTCAAATAACGCCTCATGTTTGGCCCAGCTGAAGAATGTGAAGGTGCCTCTGTCTTTGGCCTCCAAAGGCCGCTGTTGTTTTCCCTGTTGCTGGTTCGCTGTGCTCTAAGTGCACTGTTCTCACTACATGCACTGTGCTCACTGGGCCTGTGTGCTCTCAGCAGAAACTGTCAGGGACTCACCACCCACATAGCAAAATTGGTCAGGTCCAGTTCTGGCCCACTCAGTGCACTTACACTTGGCCCACACACCGCTATGAATTACAGCTCTTTGGTGGCCCAAATTTGGTTTACCAGGGGTGGTCCACACATGGGCGGCACAAAGACAGCCAGTCCATGCCATGTGGGGCACAGACAGTTGGATTGGTCTGGCCAGAACTGGGCAAGACCAATTTTGCTTTGTGGGCAGATTTGTATCACTGTGTTGACTGTGCCTGACATCGGCAGATAAATATCTATTTTTTTATACAGATAGCTGCTGGAGGACACCATTAGAGATGACTACAGAGGATGTAATGAAACCTGATCTTAAGACATTGAAAAAAACTGAACGACACCATTAAAAAACAGCTAATTTGTGTGAAGTTTGTTAAAAGAAAAGGGTTGTCTTAAAGACTGGTTTGCATGACAATTTTTTTTCAGTTTTTAATTCTGCGTTATCAAAACTCAATAAATCTGTGGACCCAGCTTGCTGACTCCTGTTTTTTCAACCTGCCTCAAGACAGTTAATTTTTCCAAATATTGAACTTAGGCAAGAGAAATTGAAGTTTTGCAGTCAGGTGCAGTAGGGAATCTGCCCTTGAATACCCACCCAGCTTCCGACTCCAGAAAAGATACCAGAAATGGAGCGAAGCCTGCAAGCTAGTTCAGGCAGACAGCTCGAGCTGTGCTGCTACACGTCACATGTCCCACTCATCATAACCTTCTTCCAATCATGTTCTCTGCCTCTCAATTCTGCAGTCTATTTAAACTGGGGAAAATCTCCCATCTCTCCCTCTGCCTGTCAATGCCGCTGCTGCCCTGCATTTGTGTTGCTGCATATTCTTTCGCCCCCACCGCCACCCCAGCATCTACCTGCAGGCTCTGAGGGGGTTATGTTCTGTATGTTTTACTCATCACTCCTCAATGTCGCCGTGTAAACCTTTCTGCAAGGAGAGATGAGATCTGAGCCTGGCGCCAAACATGAAAACGTATTTGCTGCTGCAATAAACCATTTAAAATGTGAGTTGACTGACTGAACTCGTGCGAGTGTAAACCTAGTTATTCACAATGTGAGAGATGCAGTTCCTCTGTTTACCTTCTCACTAAACCAGGCGTCCTGGTCGCGACGATGTTTGTCAGTAATGGATTCATACTTGGCACGGATCTCTCCCAAGACTTTGTTGAGGTCTTGTTGGGGTGTAGTGTCCACTTCCACACTGACTGTCCCAGTAAATTGGGAGCGCAGTTCTGCCAACTCCTGTACAAACAAGGAGAGAGAAAGATCATCACTCAACTTTGCACAGTTTCAAACTATCTACAGGTGTGATCAGGCAGGTTTCTCTTAGTTAAAGCTAGCGGAAGTTCATTTGTCACCTCTGCGTGATCCTTCTTGAGGTAGGACAACTCATCTCTCAGGCCTTCAATCTGCATCTTCAGGTCCGCCTTTGTTAGGGTGGATTGGTTCAGCAGGCGGCGGAGGCTGGCGATGTCAGCCTCAACTGACTGGCGCATCATCAATTCATGCTCTAATCTAATAAGTGCAGAGAGTTGAGAATGTTGACACGATAAATGTATGACTCCATTCTCTCTTCTTTGACTTTGACATAGAGCCAGATAAGGAAATGGATGAAAACTTAAGTTACTTGGTCTTAAAGTCATCAGCAGCCAGTTTGGAGTTGTCAGTCTGGAGCAGGATGTGGGCATTGCTGACGGTGGTGGCGGCAATCTTTAGAGAAGGATGATAGATTCAGACGGCATAAGTCTCAGTTACAGTTTACTTCCTTTACAGTATTTCAAAGCTGCATCGGAGGCCTTGCCCTTCTTCAGCTACATCCACTAGTCATTCTTCACACCTCTTACTCCCCTGCACGCTTCAGTTACTCAAGCTATGACTGATAATTCACTGTCTTTATTTATCCATGATATTACGGATTCAGGAACTCAGACTGACAGTGCAGACTGTAATTATTACAGGAATGATGTACTCTTAAAACCCTCCTTACCCAATCATTAAGAGCACAGCAAACATTTGACGTCTCAGGTGTTCAAACAACAGAGGCTGGTGCACACTTTACCTTGTCCTTCAGGTCACCGATAATGGCCCAGCTGGTGCTGTAGTCCCTTACTGCTGCTGGGCCCTTCTGCTCGTAGTACTCCTTGATCTGCTTCTCCAGTGTGGTGTTGGCAGCCTCTAGGGCTCTGACTTTCTCCAGATACAAGGCCAGACGGTTATTCAGTTCCTGCATTGTGGCCTTCTCAGTCAGGTAGATTGTATTATGGTCCAGGGCATTAGACAGATCAAATCCAGCACCCCCGCCCATCCCCATGCCTTCTCCAAACCTGGAGGAGATGGTGCGAACTTGAGTACAAGCGATGCGAGGGCCTTGTCCAAAACTGAGGCCTGACACGCTGTGGGCCTTGTGGCGGGCGGCTCCGGACGTGTAGCTCTGGCTCTGCCTGAGTACAGGACATGTGGTGATGTTCTGTCTGTAAAACATGATGCCTGACCGCTGGTGAAGAGAGAACACGAGGAGCAAGAACTCTGGGCTGTAACAGGACTGTGGAGTTTGACAGAGGGAGGCTGGCTCTTTTTACAATTCAGGACCTGGGGCGGACCTGGCTGGGTAGGAGGCAGGAGGAGAGGGAAGGAGGGAGTTGTTCTCTACCAGAGTTGTCTTCTTGGTAAATCCCCTCTTTGTATTCTTATAAATCCTGTAACCTTAAAATTTACTAACATATGTTATACTTGAGATCAATTTGACCCCATAAATTAAACCTCCTTAAAATGATTATTACCAGGGTCAAACCTAACACATAAACAAGATTTATTTTCTTACTTTGACATTTAAAAACAAAGAGTAAAACCACAGGTTATATTTTGGTTCCTTTATGTTAGTGTTACTAGATCTTCATGGCCCTGGCTTCATGCAGTCACAAGTGTTATCAGTCTTCATACAAGAATGGGTGCAATGCAACACTTTATGCTAATTCCTTTTTCTATTATTAGACGGTGACATAGAAGGGTTGGTATCATAAATATGCCTTAAACTTAAAACATGCTGCAACGTGCAGTTTGAATTTCTTTTGGTGGCAGAGTTTTTCATGACATTTCTACCATTTTTAATTAGTTAATGAATTAGTTCCATTAAACTGTCAAATGGTGAAACTACAAAAGTATGAAAAGTATAAAATAATTCACCTTCCTTAAGAGTTATGCAAGTTCACAGATATGAAATATTATCTCAAAGTATATTTAAATGATTCATTTCTAAACTTTCTGATTCTGATTGATAATATGGGTTTTGTTAAACTGAACAAGTCAGGAGTTGATAGTGGGACCAAGCTGTGTCTTGGGCTTACTGAGTGACTCAACTCATTCCGACTGTGCCCATCTGATCCAGTCACCGAAAGACTCAAGGTGCTACTCCAAGCCTAACAGGGCTGCGAGAGCCAGGTAGCCCTGCCCCTGGACCACAAAGTCATCTGAGTCAGCTAGAACCATTGAGGCCACCAGGTGCAGCACAGCCCCACTGGAGCAGGAGGGCCCCCACTGGTACAAGGGCCGTGGCAGGGACAGGGCACAAGGGCCCAGCCACCCCCCTCCCAACCAACCTAGCCCTGATCTCCACCACAGGGAGAGCTTGACAACCGCCCCAACCCATGGGCCCAGCCCCAGGAGGCGGACATCATCCCCAACAGGGTAAAATTCTGTACCAGGCGGGCCAACACTGAGTGGTAGCAAGAGATGGGCATGATCCGGTCCAAGCAGGGGCAGGCCCCCTAGCTGGAAAACCCCTGAGTCTGAAGGGCCTACCTGGGCCGCCACCAGTACACTCCAAGGCCCACTGCACTGGAGACCCACTGATACCTACCTGCACCGCCCCAGGCCATTGCTAAACTTGTGATTACCCACCACAGCCTCCTACTACTGTTTTTTTTTTTTTGATCCCTGATGAGGAAACATTATCCCTACACCCTGTGCTGCCCTGAGTACTGAGTGACATTTTTCATATTTACCAACTGACCTCATCTTTCATCCTATTGTGGACTCTTTCAAACTGGGGAACTTATTTTGCTCCTCTCCTTTATATAAAGGACGTTAATTAGATTGGAGAGTTGAAACTAAACAGTGTCACAGGTTGCTGCTGTCATCACAAATCACTGGGAGGAGCTGCTCATCTTATGTGTTTAGAGAGACTCATGAGTCTGAGGTAATGTGTATCAGAATGTCAGGTAACAGTATAAACAGACTAAATGATCAGGTCCAGGATTCCAGGCGTGTTCCAGGTGTTTAATTGACACACAAAGAACTTCACTCATACCAATTCTAAGAAACCTCTCTTTGCTGAGACATTTCAGGTCAGACAAATGATTTCTTGGCACAGACGGTGAGACACAGGTCATAACCCTGATGATGAGGATGTTTGCTGAGACATAGCAAGTGCAATACAGACAAGTTCACGCCTGCGTGTCCAAGAGGGATTTCACTCTACCTAACCCAGTGAGCCGTGCACATGGATTACATTCCAGCTTCTCGTTTTCATCTTTTTCAGATGTAGTATCAGTGCCACTAGTTTTTGTTGAATGTGAAATGAAAGAGAAATTAAGAATGAGTAAGAGATGTAATGACCATGTGTCTAGAGCTTCTCATGTTAACACTAAAAAAGTTTAGACGGCAGAGGATTGACGTCCTTGTAGAACTTAATGTGGTCTTTCCGGGATAGGAAACAGGGTTTCATCACAGCCCAGTTACTGGGAAAAGATGTCTTGGTGTTTCACTTTGTTCTTGGTCAGAAACCAAACAAGAACAACATTTTTTCAGAGAATGCACTTCAATTCTTTTGTGATCTTCTGCCTAAAAATGTAATGTAAAAAAAAAAAAGATAAAATAGATCTAATTAAAGGAATAAATGTCGGGAGGAGAGAGTGTTTGACTCTCAGAAAGTCACAGTTTAATGTGATAGTAAAACTAAGTATTTCATTATGATCTTGCATCACATTTATTGGTAAAGCAGAGAAAATAGCTTGTTTCTTATACTGAAAAAAGAGTGAAAGAGCAAAAAAAAGGGAAAGGTGACAAAAGCTTTCTGAGCCTTGTGTCTGAAGAAAGTGTCTTGTAGCCAGAAGACATAATAAAACAAACAGTGAGGACAAAATCAGTTCTAAATGGATCTTTCTCTGAGCATAAACTGCAGCAATCAGAATCAGAATCAGAAATACTTTATTAATCCAAAGGGGGAGATTTGGTGGGGATAGTAACTGTTGTGGATGCAGTGCCAGCTGGCCTCAGCACAAACAGCTGATCCCAGCTGTAAACAATGTGGGGTTCCTGCTCAGCGGTGGTGGAAATGAATGAACTCAACTGCAAGGTGTAAACTGTCCAAAACTCTCCCTAGAGCTTGAACTGAGAAGGCGCTGCTTAAATAAGTTTGTCAGCAGAGGAAAAAAGGAACAATGAAAGATAAGAAATAAAGAAAATACATTCTAAAAAGTTTGAAAAGACAGAGCTGTCCACATCCAAGCTTCATGATGCTCAAAAAAAAAAAAAAAAAAAAAAAAAAAAAAATCTGTCTTTGGAGGATAAATACAGAAACATGCAGCTTCAGAGAGAGAGAGAGAGAGAGAGAGAGGAAGAGAGAGAGAGAGAGAGAGGAAGAGAGAGAGAGAGAGAGAGTAGTATGAAGCCACTCAGTCTTCTTCCCTCTAAATCATTTGAACTCTTTCACTGTTTCCGTGGTAACTCCTCAGAGGAGCTGTGAGTCTGTAGAAAGTCACATGACCTCCTGACCTCACGTGTGTTTTCTACTACAACCACAAAGGTCTCCTCAGTCTTCATTCAGTGGACTGAGCTGTGAGTTTTGTCATGCCTGCTGTGAACATGTGATTGGAGGACAGATTTCTCCACAGCACAGGAAGTGTGTGTGTGTTCTCTGTTTTCATCAAAGCAGCAGCTCAGCGTGATGTGAGGACCCAAATGAAGCTCTTTAAATCCATCATCAGCCGTCAGGAGCTCAGGTGATAACAGTGACCTTTACTAACACCTGCCTCAGCCTCTAACACAGCTTCTACATGAGGTCATAGACTTCACCAGCTGTAGCTTCAGAGCAGATCACACACATGATGGTAACAACACGTGCAGCAGTGGACTGTGACGACTCACTTTATATGTGAGGACGTGTTTTCAGGTGGACTCAGGTGGATTGATCTCCCTCTTCCTGTGTGCTGCAGGTCGTCCTCTCTCTAACAGGTGATTTCACAAAGATGTGATGGTCTCTAATGTTTCAGACTTTCCTCCTCAGGTGACGTCTGAAACAAATCCCCAGCACGCTCCAAACATCAGGAGAAGTCAGTCAGAGCTGCTTCTCTGCAGCCAGACGTCCCTGAGCTCCTCACATCAAACTGTGATCTTTGTCTCTTTCTGCTCGCTGTGACCTGCAGCAGTGTGTTCTCTCTCTTTTGACTCTTTGGTTGATAAATGAAGAAGTTGTTCTCATCTTAAAGTGACCTTTCAGACTGGTTTTAAACAGAGCATCCATCAGCGCTTCATCAGGGCTGAAGAACATCAAACAGAGTTTATCTGATACTCAGAGCTGGACTGAAGTCAAGCTTTGCTCTGTTTAACTCTCACAATGTGAAACATGGTGACATTTTCATTGTATGCAGGTAAACTCTTTAATCTGAGTCCTGATCACCCACAAACATCACAAACTTTCAGTGTTGTTGAGCGTTCAGTGTGGCTTCATTTTATAGACACTTTTTAAACCAGTTTAAACACTTTTCCCAGACACACCTCATATCTGAATCTCTTCACTTCCTGTTTGATTTCTGGGCTTCTCTGGAACTTTCTCTCCGCCATGTTTTGAGGTCGTCTCATGAATACATGTTGTCTCCTGATAGAGTGCTGACTGTGTGTTATCTGTCCCCGGCCCGTCTCTCCCTCTCTGTCTGATTTCTCCCTCCTCTGCCTCCAGCCTTCCTGTCCCTCCTCTATCAGTGAAATATAAAGGGTGGAGAGCAGGTGGGAGTGTGGGAGAGTTAGAGCTGTGTTAGCCAGAGAAAGTCGTTCATATCTGGTTCTGATTTATGGAAGCATCCAGAGGAGAGATGTGTTTTTGAATGAACTGATATTTGAGATGTTTTTCTGAGTGAGAAACATGCAGCGCTCAGACTGAACGCTCAGAGAATCATCAATCACACCAGCCAATAAAGTCTGCTTCAACATGAACTTCTGTGGACGTCTTTCTCCGTGTTTCAGACTGGTTTGTGTTTGACATGTTGATCCGTGTTAAATCCAGCTCTATCTGCACACGTCAGGTTCTGCAGTCATGTTCACACGACTCAAACACTGAATTAAAACTGAGTGAATAAATAAAAACATCGACCTGTTTGTATGGACTTCTCTTTCCCTCAGCTTGAGTTTTATCCCTCACATGGAGCAGAGAAGCTTCAGATGACAGAGGGGATGAAAATAACTGCATGAATCTCAACATGCTGCATTTATTAGAGCATCAGAAACTCTCAGTGCGTGTTAAAGAGGGCCATCAGCATGCAGCACGGCAGCACCGTGTGACACCCGGACCACTGACACAGCAGTGAGAAGAGAGATGATCACAAACTAATTAAGCCTGGCTCATACTGTGAGATTTTTGGGCCGATCTGACCCTGAGTCAACCCTCTCGACAATCAGGGGAGAAATCTGGAGCACGGCTTGGCAAATATTAAATCTCCTGCGCAGTAAAGCTACACCTTCATCAACGGGATCGTTGTCAAAAGGACATGCCATGTTCGTGAAAAAAGTTGATGTCTGATGTAGGCCTACAGAATATATATATATATATATATATATATATATATATATATATATATATATATATATATATATATATAATCATAGTGTGCGGTTGAAAAGGGTGGAGACGGAGTGAAACATGAGGTTCATTGAGAAAAACCTGGTCCCAACCAGGTTAGTTTCATAGAGTCTGTTACTACGGCAACTGACTGAGCGCTTCAGTTAGCTCTCTCTGTGCAACAGACTAGAGTTACCCCTCTTTCTCTGGCTTGAGTTACCTCCTTTTGTGAAACAGAAAACTCAGAGCTTCCCTCAATTCAGGGTTAACAGACTCAGAGTTTTCACTAAACCTGCTTTGTGAAACGGACCCCAGTTCAACCTTGAAAAAATGGCACGATGTGTTATCACTGTCAGCTGTTTCTCCTGCATCAGTGAAAACGACTGAAGCCATGAAGGACTGAAAGAAGGTCAAACAGAATTAACTCTCCAGAAGCTAAAGCTATAAATACATTATATAAAAGAAAGTTCCTCAAAGTATGTTTGTGTGTAAATTTATTGTATTTATATATTCATTTATTCATACACCACCGCCTGACTGAACATGAATGAACCACAGTATATATAACAGCAGGACACACACTCATCAATCCATCCACAGAGGAACACTCTGAGCGGCTCGACGTGGAAGAAGAAAACAAAGAGGTGATCAGACTCAGAGTGAGGGGGAGAAGAGGCTGCTGTTTATCACCTGCTGATGAACTGAAAACAAACCAACATGTAAATAAAGATGTAAATAAAAGATGTAAATAAAAGATGTTAAAGAGGGGTGGGTGGGTGAACACTGATAAAGTGACTCCAGGTGTTACAGTGAAAAATGATCCACTGTCAGAAGATGACTGGATGAAGGTAAAAACCAACAGTAATGAATAAAGACAGGTGACTGAAAGCTGAGTGTGTTTTATCACACACTGAGTTAAAATCAGGATGAAGGTCTTAGTGAAGTGGAAATGAAGGGATTAACCTCTGCAGCCCTGACACCGAATCAGAGACTCATCCATAAAAAGGGTTTTATAATGCTGTGTGAAGAAACTGTTCAGCACTAAAACAAAAGACTCAATGTTTTATGTCAACATCTGGAGTAAAATCAAGCAGAGAAAGAGATCAGTTTTGTGGAGGTTTGATCAACCAAAAGTGAGGCGGCGGTGAAAAGGCAGGTTTAAGGGATTTCAATACACACAAATCCAATACAGAGATCCAGAGAGAGCAGGTGAATGAGCTGCAGGCTTTTGTCCAGAGAGCATTGTGGTTGTGTAGTTTAAGGATTTAACTTGTGGAGGCACACGCAGGGTCGGGAATCCTCTCGGGCCGTTCTTTCCTTTAGCCAGGGGTTATGAGCTGGAGCCGCTGATCAGTGAATGAGCTCCAGGTGTGAAGGCTGAAGGCATGGGAAGAGTGAAACCGGCTCAACAGAGAGGGCAGGGGGGTGAGAGAGAGCAGCGCTCCACACAGCACACAGGGATCATCACACACTTTAATGATTGAGCTGTCTGTTTCAGATGAGAGGTTAATCAGAGTTTTATCATCAGAGGTTCAGCTCATCATCAATGATTTACATGTCTCTAAAACCGATTTTAAAAAGTTTGTTTAGAAGGTTTTTTTTTTCACATGAAAATGTTAGGTTTGTATTCATTCATTCATCCATCCATCCATCCATCCATCCATCCATCCATTCATTCATTCATTCATTCATCTTCTACACCTGCCTGAATATACAAATTTCAAACAAATTTCAAACTTGCAAATGATGACGTCATTACTGTCACATATTTAAAACATGGAGCTAAATGCCAGCTAGAGACTCATAAAAGCATGATGTTTAATCATTACAAGTTTTATACTTGTAAAAATATTTAAATATTGATTTATATGTCTTGTGCATACTTGCTAAGATCACCTGTCTGTCATCATCATTTGGAAAAACTTCTAAATGAATTCTGATTTATCAAGTTTCAGCTTCATTTCTGTAAAAATGTCAGCAAACTTTTCTTTTCTTCTCATCGTTTTTCAAACCAGTTCAGTTCTGAAGACGGATTAACAGAGAGCACTGATCACATAACCATCACTTGAACAATATTTTTTTCAAAGCATTGTGGGAAACAATGGGACCACTTTAAAGGGAATTACATGGTGCAGCAGTTAATAGTGAGATATTTTGTATGTAGTGAATGTCTTCTCCTTCCATTCAGACCTTGGCTCAGTGTTGCCTTCAGTTAATGTCTAAATCTTTCTTAAGATCCAAATATAATCCCTTAAACCATCTGTAGAGTCATACAGCTTTACAGATGATGATGTTATAGTTCTACTGACTCTGATCAGATGTACTCTGAATCTCTTAAGACAACCTGTGTGTGATGGTTTATGTGAACACTGAGTGAAACCTGCTCAACATTTCTCTCAGATTAATTCTCCTGTGGATTTTTTTTTTTTTTAAATAATAAAACATTTAACAGACACTTCCACATCCACTGGACCAACACGACCAGGACCTTGTGTGTTTCACATGGAACCTGAATGCCTCACGAACAGCTCCAAACATCATTGATTTAAAGAGCATATTGAAGACAACAGTTAAGGAATGTACAGGAAAATAACTTAAAGATACTATTTTGAAAGGAATTCAGAATTTAAACCACAGAGTCTCCTGAAAAGACATTTCAGTCTGTAAGTTTTTAATGAGAAAGTAAACTTAGTCATCTGAAGGTGACGTCGCAGAGGGGAGTCCTGCTGAGTCTGCCTCTGTTTAACATTCATAAACATGGATCAGACTGTAACTGCTGTCAATGAAGAGGAAGAAAATCTGTTTTCTATACATGTGATGGTCCTCAGGGTGATAATGATGAACCTGTTAGTCCAGACGGAGAGCAGGAACAGGACAGGATCAGGAGGAATAACAGCCATAGGAGAGCAGCTGAGCTGTCCTGGTGAGTGAGCGCTGTTAGCTAGCCATTTGTAGCCTAATGCTGTGTTCACATCAGTAGATTTAAATTATGAAATCAGATAAAATAACTTTATAACTAAAAACTAATAACAAAAATTAAGACTTGGCTTTGTGCTCAGCTCGCGTTTCAAACAGGTTGAATCTCTGACAAATCCTTGTTGACATCTGCCACCAGGAGCTGGGCTCAGGGCTTCTCCATTTTCATCCTTTACTTTTTTCTGTCCTACAAAAAACTTTCTTTCTGTCCTCTAAAGCTGAGCAGTCAGCTCTGAACTTCACACACTCAGATATTTGAGCAGTGGATGTGATATTCTGAAGCAATCAGAACCAATTTCACCTCTTCATTGTTCAGTTCTGTTTCTCTTCGTCCATGAATGCTCCCTTTCTTTCTCAATCACTCGCTCTCTTGCATCTCTCTCTCTCTCTCTCTCTCTCTCTCTCTCTGACTTGTTGTATCAGCTTGATAAGAAAGAAGCTGATTGTAGGTTATGATATTGACGGCTGCTGCTGCTCTCACTGACTGTCACACACCTCCAACTGCAGCTCGTCTAAAAGGTGAAAGGACAGATTTCTGCATTTGGACTTTCGTCTCTTCTGGTATTTGCAGCTGGTGCATCATGATTACACCAGTGTGTGTGTGTGTGTGTGTGTGTGTGTGTGTGTGTGTGTGTGTGTGTGTGTGTGTGTGTGTGTGTGTGTGTGTGTGTGTGTGTGTTTGATCTCTGTGAAACTTATTTAGGCTGTGAATAAAGATCTACAGAGTTTGGAGACATGAGAGAAACGGCAGAAGTCGGAGATGAGGAGGGAAAAGGTCAAGCACAAAACAAGACGGATGAAACAGAGAGAGAAAAACAAAAATAGAGAGAACGACAGAGAGCGAGCGTCACACAGATCCTCCGGGGACGATGAGGAGATGAGATTCTTGGGCCACGGGGGGTCCAAATTAAAGTTTCACAGAACTTAAAGTAAAGCCTATTTATGGGAGCAATTTTCATATTCATGCAACATTTCACACACCCCACACACACGCACACTCATACACACACATGCCCCCACAGACACCAGTGGCTCTCCTGCTGATAAGAAGCCACAGAAACACATTCAGTGAGGACAATTCAGCCACAGCTCTGCATAAGTTATCAGGAGAAATCTTAGAATAGAAAAGAAACAAATTAGAGGAAATCCAAAGAGTGAGAGAGGCCGGTTCAACTTCACATTCACTGAGAGTCAGTTTTAGCAAAGGGCTGCAAAGTGTGACTCAGCACTTTGTAACGGGACTAATGAACGAGCCGTCCACTCAGTGGAGGACGTTACTGGAAAGTCTGACATCATCAGGAGACAAAAAGTTTTTTCATTCCTTCATTCTCACTCTTTCTTCTCACTCCAGCACATGCTACCATTTTCCTGTTTCTCTGGCTAAAACCTAATCAGACTCTTTTTAGTTTTAAAATTCTTCACAGTCATCTTTTGTTCAACTGCCTTTAGGAAAGCAAGAGACAGAGACGAGAAACTCAGAGAGAGGAGCAGAAAATGAGGTGCAGCAAAACTCATCACATTTCAAGAGACCTCATGAATCTTCAGCTGCTTTTTATGACTGAGAACAATCTGGAGCAACAAACTCTAAGAAATGGATGGAGGGGGTGGAGGAGTATGCTGACATGGATCTGTCTGACAGGTTCTCTGTAACAGTGTTTCAGACCAAGGACCACTTATCCCCCCTCAGAAAACCTCATGGACCACCAGGCTGAACAGCCCCTGAACAACAGCCCAGGCAGCCAACTGATGTAATATACACTGCCATCAAACATGTTCTAGTGCTGACGCTAACGTTAGCTTCCATATTGCTTACTGCAGCTGAATCATCTTGCTGCTGCACCTTCTCCTGGTCAGTGAGGAGGGTTCTAAGAATGTTCCATTAATTTTTATTTATTTATTCATTTTTAAATTACTCACTCTCAAGGCTGACCGCAGGGAGGAGCTGGTGGACTACTAGTAGTCCGCAGACCACAGTTTGAGAACCACTGCTCTATAAAACAGCTCACACTCTTTAGAAATAAAAAAGTGAGAATTTAAACATTTCAAAACGAGTTTTGAAATAACTGAACATTTAATCCAGTCATTTGAACTGAATATTTTTGTTATTCAACTTGCAACCATAATTGCCAATAATATCAATCAATCAATATTTATTTCTATGGCCCTTTACAGGGACCAGACAGGTACTCTAAGTGCTTCAGAGTAACGTCAGGAATACCAAAATAAAAACAAGCCAACTATAAAACAAGGAAGGTGCGACGCAACTGCAAGGTGTGAGAAGCCTTTCAGAACAGATGAAACAGGATATGTACATAACACAGGTCAGCCTCAGTCATTTCCTTAGACTTAAAAAGGCCGAGGTCACTAGTGGTGGGAGTGTCCGGGGGCAGCTTGTTCCATAATCTGGGATCAGCGACAAAAGATCCGTCACCCCTCTTGTTTATATCTTGACCTTGGGTCACCTTATAGAAGCTAACCAGAAGTACGTAAGGCCCAAACATGATCAGGGATAGTTCAAATCTCTGACAGGTAGAGAGGAGCAGGGCCGTGAATGTTATTAAAAGCAAACAAGCAAAGTTATTTTATTATTCAGTTCAAATAATACTCTGAGTTCTCCTGTGAGAAAACTTCAAATATTGTTTCCCGTCTGCACAGAGAAAGAAATGAAAACTGCCAGCAGTCTGCAGAGTCTAAATGTTAGTGAGTCATTACTCTCTGTTTGCTGAAAACTAGCCATGCTGTACTGAAGTGAAATATCTCTGTGAGGGCTGCTGCCTTTTAGTGACGCTACAGTTGATGCCTAACCACACTCAACGGGCTGGTTTCCTCTAAATAAAGAGACGCTGTTTTATTGAGCTTTTTATTTAATGAGCTTTATTTCCCCTTCATATTTTTTTTTTTAAAAGTATTATCTATCTGCAAAAAATAAACTTTATGGAAAAGTCCCAGAATGATTTGACTTACTGTTTGTGTTTGCTAACATGGATGGCGCATCATGACATTAAGCCCTCAGTTCATCCAAAATGTGAGTCAGTTATGATCAACCACTGAAGAGCTTCACTGAGTCAGAGCTTTAAAGAAATGTCTGGATCAGACTTGAATTCATGCAGAAGTGGAAATGAAGGTTTCATTTGTTGGTATAACCAGCTCTGTGAAGACATCAGACTGATCAGACGTCAGCTCAGTGTCTCTCTCCTCATATTTCACATTAAGACAGTGAAGTCTTATTTCTGCATGATTTGTAAATTGGTGCCTCATCAGTGAACCTAAAGATGTTAAATCCTGACACGTGGATGTCTCAGCAAATTTGCTGGAATGAGTTTGACTGAGCAGAAAATCTGTGTTGAGTTCAGAAAAGCTTTAACTGAAAGTATTAAACCGTGTTCATGATGCCGTCAAACGTTGTAGAACCAACGACCCACACACATGTGGAGGAGATTCATGCTCAGGAATGAAAGCAGTGTCTTGTCCATGTGGGTCGGGGGAACCGGTCTCTGATGGACCAGACAGCAGATCCTGTTTCCCTGAGCACTGTTACATAAAGATGAACAGTCTTTCAGCAGAAGAGTCTTGTTCTCTGTTGTGGTCACGTGGCTCTCTTACATTTTCAGCTTCCAGCACATCATCCCTGTTTCCTGTTAAAGCACTGATCACCTTCATCAGGGCCGGACAGGGAGAGGAGTGGTGGCTTTGAAATCCAGTTTGAAGGATCCTGGCCTCAGCACAGCTCTCTGTCAGATGGTGTGTCCCTGCAGTCTCTATAGGTGTGTCATGGTTCTCCAGATACACCAGCAGTCAGTGGAGCTTCATGTCTGTGTTGATGCATCATTAGTACATCAAAAACCAGGCAATCCAAGTCCAATACTCAGCCCAACTGCTCCAGACTGATCTTTGCTTCAGACATGTGTCCTGTGTGCCAGGGCGTGCACCCTCGGATGAAGTAAACCTATGCCTGCATCCCCCCCAACTATCCTCCAAAAGGCAACAAACATCACTGGTAAAACAGAGGATTACTGTTCCGATAGTTAGACTACACGAGACTAACGTGATCACTGTGCACATAAAGAGTCTTGTGTTTGATTGCTACAGCTAAAGGTGTGTTCATGGTGTACACGGATATCGTTATTTTGGTGCTCTGAGTCAATTCTTTAATCAGAGTGCCTCCAAAGTCGGATCTCTGTCCCAGGAAGTTGGATGAATCCCTCCATCCCTTTTGTTGTACATTTGTGAGGCTGGGAAGTGCTCGGAGCACTCAACTTTGGGTTGACATTCCGAGCTCCAAATTCTGGATTTCAGTGTAAATTGAACACACCGTGAGGAACGGCTCTCTTGATCACTTACCAGGGTCCTAAAGAGGAACTGGTAGCTGCCTGCAGTGTTGACAACTTACCGACTTTGTTGCTATATCTAACGACTTTCAGACCTCTCTCGCGACTCTGTCAAAATAGCCACTAGCAACAAACCTAGAGATTTTTCTGGAGTTTGAAAACTGACATGAAAGCATGTATTGATCTCCAGCACACTCTGCTTCTCAGTGAGCAGCAGGTGCTGAGCCCCTCCCCTATCTAAACACTCACAGGCAGACTCCTCACTCACAGCAGACCCTCCAAGCTGCAGCCAGAGCATAGAAATAAATCACACTTGTGTCTGTCTCTTTAGGGTCAATTTGGCTGGTCCCAAACCTGGATGAAGGAGGAGGGTTGATATTTTGACATAAATAAAAAAAAGAATCAACAGAAGAAAGTTCATTTTTAGTTGTAAACATATTCACAGTGCTTCCTTCATGCTTTCTGTCTCTCCTATGATGTTTGTCCTCTCTCCTACAGCATCAGTGACAATAACATTGAATGAACAGCTATCCAGATTAGAGGATGCCACCATTTAGTGAGTTTAGGGACTTCTTGGACAACTAAACTCGCTTACTGAGGAGTTGGAAACACTGGCTTCCTGCACCGGTGCATCAGACCGGAGTGGAAAAATAACTCAGTGAGTTGCTGTGTAAAGCTTGGAAAGGAGAGAAAGAGCACAGCTTAGCAAAGTAGGGTCTACTTCATCCCTGATGCACAGCCTGTTGAGCCAGAAGAGCCTGACTGACCATCTGTTAGGGTTAGACGGACAGAAAGGACCAGACCTTTGACTGTCTCTGAAAACTGTGGCAGAAAGCTTTGGCCCAGACTAAGAACCATCGGCCCTGCAGAGCAGCCGTCTGACCTCCAGGCAGCTGCTCTGCAGGCTTCTCACCTGCTACCTTTCACAAAGAGCTAACACACAGATGGGACTTCACCTACAGACCAGTTTGACCAAAAAGACACTTAGAAAAAAATAATAAACTAACAAGCCAGAAAAAATGCTCATCAAACAGCAGATCAGAGTAAAAGGAAAGAAAATCTCAGCTGGTGCTTTACTGTCCAATAACTCAACATCACATCACACACACACATACACACACACACACACACACACGTTTGTGGACATTGAGTAATGTGCTTGACCTCACCACAACAGACAGGTGTACGTTGAAAAAAGTCAGGAACATTAGCATTAGCATCCTGTACTTACTTCCTGCTCATTAAAGCAGTCTGAACACCACTTGATGAGACGAGATGGAGAGAAGAGAAGAGGAAGACACAGAGAGGGGTAATTAGCCACCTGCACACACACACACACACACACACACACACACACACACACACACACACACACACACACACACACACACACACACACACACACACACACACACACACACACACACACACACAGAGGCACCTGTGCAATCACTGAAGCGTCATCTCTGAGTGTTTCCACTCTAATTACCACTTAATGAGGACCTGAATAAATCCTCCAGTCAGACTTTAAATCTCCTGAATGTTTGTGGAGCTGACTGACTGACAGAGGGTCATGTTGGAGATTTGATGATTCCTTAAACTAGAAAACTTAAACTAAAGGAACGAAAACACGAAAAGCACGAAACAGCCCTCATTAAGATCACGAACGACCTCCTCATGGCAGCTGACTCCGGTTTAATCTCCATCCTCCTCCTTTTCGCTCTGAGTGCGGCCTTTGAAACCATCTCTCACCCCATCCTTCTCAATAGACTCTCCTCCTTAGGCATCACTAACATTCCCCTCCTCTGGTTTCAGTCTTACCTCACAGGCCGCACGCTGTTCATCCAACTCAAATCCTTCACCTCTCAGCTCTCTCTCGTCACTTCAGGTGTTCTCCAGGGCTCTGTTCTGGGGCCCCTCCTCTACATAATCTACCTCCTCCCCCTTGGGAATATTTTCCGTAAATTTGGTATCCACTTCCACTGCTTCAGGAATGACACCCAGCTCTATCTGTCCAGTAAACCTAACTCCACTCTCCCACAAAAAGGTCACTGGAGAAACAACAATCTGGGGGAGAAGGTGAGGCCCAAGGGACTTGAGTGTTCAACAGCACAGGAGAGACAGCTCGGGGGGCTGGACAAGCTGGGGCCTATAGCACGAAGCAGGATTAATGTCTTAGCAAGGTAACTTCAGGGTTAACTCTGGTTTACTGATAGCACAAAGCCAGTTCATTTCTTATCTTGATAGATCAACATGGTAACCTACTCTGAACGGCTAACCTGCTCAGGAGTAGAGTAAGTTTGAGGTTGACTCTGATCCTATAAAATGCTCCTCCTACTTGCCTACTGGCATCTCAGAAACAATGGCTTGCCTGCTTCTCCCGAACCCGGTGGACAGAGGCGCACAGCTTGTGAGACGAGCGTTAAGATGAGAAAGGGTGTTCCGAGATCGAACTGACCCACTGGATCAACCCGATAATTTACTTTGTGAGAGGTACCGGTTCTCACAGCCCGGACTCCTGTACCTTTGTGAAATTTTGGAGCCGTTTATTGCCCGTGCGACCCGCAGGAGTGTTGCACTGACTGTCCCGCAGAGTTTGTGTATCGCTCTGCGGTTCTTTGTAACGGACAACTTTATGTATTCTGTTGGCGATGTGGAACGACTCAGCAAGTTCACGGCCTGCCGGGTTGTCCATCAAGTAGCCGCTGCGCTGACACACTTGAGGGATGAATTCATAGCGTTCCCAGGCCACCTGCCAACACACGTCGTCAAGCAGGGCTTCTACGACATTGCAGGTATTGTAAGACATTTCACTTCCTAAAATAACTATCAAAAAAGACTGACTTCCTTCAGGATATTCTAATGTATCTGGATGCACCTGTGTTGTTTTCATACATCCTTTGCACTGTACTTCTGCCCTTTGTGAGATTCTTATTTGCATTTGGTTGCTATAGCTCACTCCTATAAAAGGGAGGTGGGGCGAAGGCAGTTACAAGGGTCACACAGTTGCTTTAAATCCATGAAAATGGTTGAATTATAACATTGTTTTTTCAAGGTCTGAAAGGTGCTTGAATTGGACCTTGTAAAATGTATGAACTCTTCAGTTGTTTGTGTTGAGCAGAGGCCTAACAATCACCAGCACATGTCCATATACAGGCTAAAAATGTACATTGATGCTGCTTTGACTGATGCAGAACATAATGTTTCCCCTCAGAGACATTATGTTCATGGATTATAAAAACAATTTTTTTCTTGCTTTGGCAATATATACATTTGAATTTCATGCCAATAAAGCACTCTTGAAGTAGACAGAGACTGGTATTTTGGTTAACACTTATCAGTCATTCACCTGATTCTGTAAGGAAGAAGATCATGCACACATTAGTGATGTTTGCATCTCACAGATTTACAGTGCAGTAAATGTGATAACTCACCACCTAATTCACGCTTGAGTTTTTTTATTTTGAGCTTCAAGTATTCAGTTTTCAGCTGCTTGTATTCCATGTCTCTCTCCAGGCTTGTCATGTAGAGGGCATCCAGGGTGGCAGTTGATCTCTGTAAAAAGTAAAACATGGAGCTCATTGTTTAAAGCACAGTGTTTGAGAGAGGACATGTATGATGAGGAACACTGCCTGTGCTGCTTTAACATTCTCACACTGTTCTGTACATGCTCACTTCAAACTCCCCTCCACTTTTACTTGTGGTTGATATTACCTTGTGTTGTCTCTTCCTCTGGTATTTTCCTCTGGGTCTGTCCCCAGTAGATGTGGAGACTTGAGGCTCAGCGGGGGGGGGGGGGTTGTTTCTTGCTGCAACAATGACATAGCAGTAGCAGCAATGAGTTATTAAGTACTGAAGATTTTTAGTAGCTGTTCAACTCCATGTGCAGACCATCACCATTCAGTCAGAGCCAAATCTAAGCACTGCCACCATCTGTGTTGATGTGGGCAGGTTCAACTCTACAACAGGTGGTAATGAACTGAGGTGATACTGTTCCTCCACAGCTCCCTCAGAGGAGACAGACAGCGTCTCTCCATCTCCCTGGAGGTCCACCACCACCTGGAGAGATTGTATAGAAGTGGTCTGTTAGCCATGTGCCAATTACATGCTGGTGTATGACTAGTGTGTGACATACCTCTGGCTGAGAGACAGTGTCAGAGGTTGCCTCCTCTTTTATACTTATTTTTTACTTGCAACCACGTTCTTTTAACTCCAGAGGGATGACATCTGAGGGAATGAGATAATAACTGTTATACACCCAATTCATTTTAACAGTATATTGTTTGTTGAGATACATGAGTGTGACCAGTGTCAGGTTGAGCCACTGATAAGTAACTCACACATTTACACAGTCTGCTATACGCTGCCATGCATTTTGCCTGTGACTTGCAGCTGTCACGATGTTTCCTCTCTCTGTTATTCGGGTCTTTTCTTCTTCGTATTTCATTAAAATCAGTCACTGTTCCTCACATGAAAAGTAAGGAGCTCTCTCACTTTTTTTCTGTCTGTTTAGCGCTCATGACTGTGATTGGTCAGCAGCCTCTGGGCCCTCCTCTTATACGTGTGTGTTCACAGCTCTTGATGAGACAAACCTGGGTTGAGTTATTGTGTTGATAACCTGCATCATGCTATCAATTATCCTGATTGCCATTGTTGCAGTTAGTCAACCCTGGATAGATGTGAGTTATCCAGGATACACTGAACACGTTCGTGCTATAGGCCCCTGGTCTACTACTGAAGTTTAACTCAAGCTACAGAACAATGTTTGTTGGAAATGATTTCTACAGAGGCCCTGATTTATCTAAGGAAGAGTCCTCTAAGAAAAAAACACCACATCAAAAATGAGTTTAAAAATGAACCAGTGCAGCTAACAGTAATGTGTTTAATGTTGAAAGTCTTTGATCCCTTTTGGACTTTTTTTCTTCTTCTTAGAATCATTATTCACTCATAAACAAGCTGCTTATTAAAGTTTTATTTCTATCTTCAGACGTTAGACGTGGAACTCTGTCCTGGTGGGACTTCTGGAGTTTTGTTCTCTTCTAATTGTGCTCAGTTTAAAATTGTCACCAGACTGCAGCGCTGAGCCTCCAGCGACCTGAACAGTGTTCCTGTTTTCTCTTCAGAGGAGCGTTTTTAAATAGACGTGATGAAAACTAAAATATAAAAACCTCTGTGAGAGACTAAAAGCACAAAGAGGGGGAGGAGGAGGAGGAGAAGGAGGAGGAGGAAGAGGGGGAGGAGGAGGAGGAGGAGGAGGAGGAGAAGGAGGAGGAGGAGGAGGAGGAGCCTCAGCCTGACGAGAGGAGACTGATGCAGAAATCTGACTCGACATACGACTAAACACAGTTCAGCTAAAGACAGAAAGAAGAACAAGATTTTATCTTCAGTGAATTTAACCTTTTCATCAGATCTGTAAAAACAGAAGCGTTAACACTTAAAATACGTCTGATACAAAGAAAAAGACATAAACGGTGGAGAGAGCAGAGACTGAGAGTCAGGAGGTTTACAGACGGACGAGCAGGTCTCAGCTGTCCCTGAAGACGAGCTCTGTAAATATCTGACTCCCCTTAAATAAAACTGTGGTACAGACATGAGGCTGGAAATGGATAAATAATTGTGACTCTCATAAATTAAAGATGACAGACTACAAAGGCTTCAAAGTGCCAGGAGAGTTTCTGGAACAAGACCCCAAAGAGCCAGAGATGAATAAAACCAAGTTTAATTATGCTATCATCGGTAATTTCATCTTTGGTTCAACTCCGGCTGCACCAGGACCACTGAGAGCAGGAAACAAGGTTTGTCTGAGGACGCCATCCAGGACAGGAGGACAGAAGACCCAGGATCAGACAGGAGGACAACAGACCCAGGTTCAGACAGGAGGACAGAAGACCCAGGTTCAGACAGGAGGACAGCAGACCCAGGTTCAGACAGGAGGACAACAGACCCAGGTTCAGACAGGAGGACAGCAGACCCAGGTTCAGACAGGAGGACACAAGACCCAGGTTCAGACAGGAGGACACAAGACCCAGGTTCAGACAGGAGGACAGAAGACCCAGGTTCAGACAGGAGGACAGCAGACCCAGGTTCAGACAGGAGGACAACAGACCCAGGTTCAGACAGGAGGACACAAGACCCAGGTTCAGACAGGAGGACACAAGACCCAGGTTCAGACAGGAGGACAGAAGACCCAGGTTCAGACAGGAGGACAGAAGACCCAGGTTCAGACAGGAGGACAACAGACCCAGGTTCAGACAGGAGGACAGCAGACCCAGGTTCAGACAGGAGGACACAAGACCCAGGTTCAGACAGGAGGACACAAGACCCAGGTTCAGACAGGAGGACAGAAGACCCAGGTTCAGACAGGAGGACAACAGAGCCAGGTTCAGACAGGAGGACAACAGACCCAGGTTCAGACAGGAGGACAACAGACCCAGGTTCAGACAGGAGGACAGCAGACCCAGGTTCAGACAGGAGGACACAAGACCCAGGTTCAGACAGGAGGACAGAAGACCCAGGTTCAGACAGGAGGACAGAAGACCCAGGTTCAGACAGGAGGACAACAGACCCAGGTTCAGACAGGAGGACAACAGACCCAGGTTCAGACAGGAGGACAGCAGACCCAGGTTCAGACAGGAGGACACAAGACCCAGGTTCAGACAGGAGGACAGAAGACCCAGGTTCAGACAGGAGGACAGCAGACCCAGGTTCAGACAGGAGGACAACAGACCCAGGTTCAGACAGGAGGACAGCAGACCCAGGTTCAGACAGGAGGACACAAGACCCAGGTTCAGACAGGAGGACACAAGACCCAGGTTCAGACAGGAGGACAGAAGACCCAGGTTCAGACAGGAGGACAACAGACCCAGGTTCAGACAGGAGGACAGCAGACCCAGGTTCAGACAGGAGGACACAAGACCCAGGTTCAGACAGGAGGACACAAGACCCAGGTTCAGACAGGAGGACAACAGACCCAGGTTCAGACAGGAGGACACAAGACCCAGGTTCAGACAGGAGGACAACAGACCCAGGTTCAGACAGGAGGAGAGAACAAGTGTCACTGAATGGATTTCTGTTTAACTTAAGCAGATCAACAGACATCAGTTAGATAAGACTGTCAGTGAAGTGATGTTAGGAAGAAATCATCTTCAATCCACACAGAACAAAATCAAACTAAAGCTCTTTGAACATTTCATGTCAAACAAAAAAGCAAACCCAAATGTTTGGATCTGGTTAGTGACTATATTTAAACCTCCTCTTCGATCTTCTTCATCAGCTGATTCATCAGCTTTTTCTAAACACACCAAGTGATAATTGTTCCTAAAGTAAATGCTTTACAGTGATACGCAGCTCTCTCATCGACGCCTGATCTCTCAGATTTCAAACTATCTCTAAATACAGACAGAAGGTAATATCTTCTGCTTTTTAACTAAATCTCTTGTGTGATGTTTTTGTTTCTTCCCTGTTTGGTTTCTTAGTTGTTATTTTTACTCTTCTGCCTTCTGTCTCATGAGCAGGATTCTCTGTTCCCTTTTCTTAAGTCTTTAATGTTTCCTGTTTTGTTCATCTTGCTGCCTGTGCGTCTGGTTCAGAGTGTTTCCCTCCTCTTTGATTGCACCTCATTAGTTCCACCTGTGTCTCTGTCACACCTGTGTCCTGTTGCTCGTTTTCTGTGTGTGTGTTTGGTTTCTGTTTCCTCCTGTCTTTGTCTGTACATTAGGGGCCAATCCCAATTTTACCCTTTAGCCCTTGTTGTACCCCTGAGCCCTTGGTTTTCACTCTTCATGTCTAGTGAAAGGGATATCACAGTCCTCCATAAGGTTAAGGGGTAGAGCTACACAGCCTTTGAAACAAAGACAAACTGTGACCTCACTTGAAAGGAAGCGGTATGAGAAATTTCCCATGATATTGGAACTTCTGGAAATTATGATGCTCATGTTTTTATCAGATATTCAGTCCTCTGCTACTCCATGTAAATACTGACCAAGTTTTGAAAGGTTGATTGCATTTTAAAACCACTCCTGCCTAAAATGGTTAAAACAGCTTTTAAAGAAACCCCCCCCCCCCCCCCCCCCCCCAAAAAAAAAAAAAAAAGTGTTTTGTTTTTTTTGTAACCGGCTGTCCAGTGATGTTTTGTACTGTAGAAATCAAACGGGGTTAAAAGCTCTTCAAACACACTCTGGCCGTCCTGACCTGCCCTCTTTTTAAAAGCTGACCTGATGAATGAACCATCATCCCAAAAACAGCGCTGATAAGGAAGCGGACACGTCGTGCTCTCAGGTCAGAAGGTCGGGACGAGAGGTCGAGAGAGGCTGAAGAGCAAACAGCATCAGTACGCAGACTAACTCTGCCTCAGCCACCGTCTGTTCAGAGTTTTTCTCTATAAACTGATGTTTAACTTTCCTTATCCTTCTTTCTTCTCATCTCTTCTTCTTCTCCCTGACCCTCTGCCACTTCTATTCTCCCTCTCCTCCTCTCCTCCTCTCTCCTCTCTCCTCTCTCCTCTCGTCTGTTTGACAGTCAGCTGGGTGAGCTAAGTCATTTTCAGAGGCCATTTCCACGTCCCTGAAGAGGCTCTGAATTTTACAATTTGCATCTGTTGCAGAAAAAAAGAGCGTCGGCTGAATAAATATCCAACTTTCCTTAAAAAGGGGAAGAGAGGAAGATAGGCGAGTGCATTGTGGGAGCAAGTGAAGTGTGTTGACAGAGAGATGCAGACAGTTTTCTATTCAGCTGAATGAAAACATGTTTTTCTCCTGATTCGATAAACATGCTTTAAAAGAGGAGTTTGATTTTCATCCCTGCCTCGCCTCCTGTGAATAAAAGGATGACGGTCCCGAGGGGAGGCTTCTCAGAGGCTCGTCCTGAATAAACCCTCATGATTTACCCCCCACCCCGTTACTTTTCAGACTTCCACAGTTTGTCAGAAACTTTAGCAGCTGATATAAAGTTTCTCTGCTGTCGAGCTTTGTGTCTGTTTGAGTCCTAATGAGCTGCATGCAGAGTGTTTTTACATAAAACACAGAGGAGGACGGAAAAAATAACAACAACAAAAAAAAAAAAAACATATCTGAACATGAAAGATGATTTAAAATGCTGAGTGTCCTTAATAAACATCATTAAAGCCTTAAACATGCAGTGGATGAGACCTCAGGCTGGACAGCTTCAAAAAGTCTGATGAGATTAAAGTGAGATTAACTTGAGATTTCCTCAACTGGTGACATCAGAGATGGTTAATCTCCCTAAAAGAGCATAAAAAACATTCACCCAGATTTTTCCACCCAGAGTTTTCTGGAGATTTTCTCGTTTCTCTTTTCAAACTTTGAAGGACAGATTTAGTGTTCAAAACATTTAGTCAAATTTCATTTATTCTAGTTTTAAAACTAGAACTAATGACAGCATGACAACAGTGGAAGATGCTTCAAAAGAGCTGTCCAATGAGAAGGAAGCATCTTGTGGAGGGGAGGGGCTAAAAGAGACGCTATTCAAAATGAAGTTGTTGAGACAGAAGCTAAAAACAGTTTTCAAAGAGACTGAGATCAGTTCAGAGTCTGATGACTCCTGAAGGATCAGAGGGACGACATCAAGCCTGAAATCAGCAGAATATCCCTTTTTAAAGAGACACTCACTAATATCTCACCCTGAAATCTAAAGACGCTTCATAGTAAATGCTCAATTACATGAATGACTTCATATTAAAGCGTCATAATAGTGAGGTTAAATCTTTCTCTCAGATTTTGATCTCAGAGTTATTGACAGCCCTCTGGCTGGAAAGAGTCTAACACTTGTCAAACCCTGAAAAGCGTCTGTTCATCACCTCAGATTTCATAACTGATGATGCAAGCAGAGGACAAGTGAACTAAAGAGTAAAATGTAACATGAGCATGTTATTGATCAAAAACTCAAAGTTGATACTGACAAAGTGTTTAACCTGAGCAATAGTTCACCTCAGACTAGGGTTGCCGCCTTCCAAGCAGAAAAATAAAGGACACCCCCGGCAGCAGGGGCGCCACTTAGCAGCAGACCACCAATGGCCTATTGGGGTGGGGCACCAGTTGTGGTACATCATCAAACCCTATCTACTGTTAAAGTTAAGGAGAAGCTCTTTGTTTAAACAGACTTAACTCCTGACACCGCCAAGGAACAGAATAAACTAGCAACATCTGCATTTTAGTGTTCAGTAAGTGACGATGGTGAGAGGACAAAGAAGAAAAGAGATCTTGATCTCAATGGGCTATTTTTACCTGGTTAAATAAAGGTTAAAAAAGAGAGTTGTCATGTTCAAAAGTTTTGATAAACGTTTTTGATGGTTAAAATTGAACAAATGTAGCTTCTTGTCGTCAAAGCCCCCCTCTGTTTTACTAATGGGAGGATTGAGCAGGGGAGAATTTCAAGGTAACAACTGAAGGCGAAACACATTTCTAAGCACTGCTCCTTTAAAAATGTGACTTATGGTACAATGATCATCTAGCTCTTACCTCTGTGCTCCAAATTTGAAAGTTAAAGAATAAAAAATGAAAATCAAGCACACACAGATTTATGAATCCCTCTTTGGTGATCTCACCAACTGTGTCAGTTTCACAAATACTGTTCTGTTGTGCAAACATGACCCCGGCCACCTGCATACACACACAGACCATCATGAATAATGTCACACGCATACACACACACACACACACATGAAATAAAGAGAATAGAAACTGTGTCATGTATCTTGTCTGAACTCCAGGCTCTGATCTGATTAGAGGGCGATCAAAGAGAGAGAGAGAGAGAGAGAGAGAGGTTTTGCTGCACAGAGCTGAGCAGCCTGTGGGGCCCAGAAGAAACAAATAAATGGAAAATAACTGAATATGTTTGAAGAGAATAAATATGATTATTTATTTATTTATTCATTTGGTCGTAGTTTTTTGGTTCACCTCTCTCACTCCCTCTATTTTTTTAACAGTCTCTCTCCTGCTAAAAATACAGAGGAGAGAGAGAGATACTAAACAGTCTTTCCCTCTGTATTTTTGAACAGTCTCTCTCTCTCTCTCTCTCTCTCTCTCTCCCTCTCTCTCTCTCTGTAACCCTCCAGTCTTCTCTCCCAGACTCATCCTTTCAGACCCTCTTTAGCTCCAACAATGCTAAACCGTTGTGTTGTTGTCTGATCCAGTGAAACATCTTAAAGCTGTATTCTCCTCTGTGTGGCAGGCGGGCGTCTTTCTCTTTGTGTGTTTCTGTTAATCTCTCACAGATATCACGCTTCCACTGAGGACACACAGCTCTACATACGGTGCTTGTACTGTTCTCATCATGTGGAGATACAAGTTAACAGTCAGCCAGAGAGAAACTAAAGATGTTAAGTCATTTGTAATTAATAATTTTCTATAATGTGTCACTCTCTCTCTCTGGTCTCCCTCCCCCCTCTGCCCGATGTTTACCTGACTGCTGTTATCACTCAGGTGAAAATGATTAAAATAGTGTGTCAGAGAGAGTAACACAGCACAGAGAAGCACACAGTGATAAGGGTTTTTCATTTTTCCCCTTAGTTTCCCGTCAACAAGAAGGCTTCATTTTCCCCAACATGTTTCAGTGTGCTGTTTTTTTTTTTGTTTTTTTTTTGGACTGGAGACTTCCTGTAAATTCAGTTATCAGCATTTTATTCTAGTTGGTTTGTTTTCTGCTCTTTAGTCGGTTAGTTTAGAGGTGCTGGGAGTATGGTTCATGGCCCAGCTTCTGTTGTTCATTTTGGTTCAGGTCTGCTGTCCAATCTGGATCCTTTGTCTACGTTTTGTCTTTTTTTTTATTTTTATTTTTCATAAACTATGATCTCCACTTTTTGAACCTCAGTTTCTTTTACTTGGGATATCCTCAACAGTTTGTATCATATTCTTGTATCATCCTCTCTGGTCCATTTTAGCCACGATTAGCATCACATTACATAAGATATCATCAACATATTAACAAATACATGACATTTTTTTCATAAATAAACAGAAATGATGAGAGTATAGAAGTGACAATAAAAAGAGAGACTTTCAGATGATACCTTCACAGGCCTCGATGAAAGAATGGCAGCAGATAAAATGCTTCTGTAACCACTTTCGGTGTTATCAGGACCTTTGGGTAGTGAAAAAACACCACTAAGAGGTGCTGCAACACAGCTCAATGAAGTGAGCAGCCAGGTTCATCAGATCAGCAGAATATGTACCAAATGAATTAACACTACATGTTGAGTCAAAGCAGATGGGAGTTAAGCTGACACAGATTCAACCAAATATGGTGTTTGGTACTTTCTTTAAATCAGGATCAGCAGAAGAACGGTTCCTGATTAGATCTGACCCCCCCCCACACACACACACACACACACTTGAAGCACAGAGCATTTATACAGCCTGTTATGATCTCCCAGTTCTTTGGACAAACACCTCCCAAGAATCACTTGAAGAAGAGCGGTTTCTCAGTTCAGCATTTATTCTGGTCACAGGAAAAGTTCACAGCGCTGGTCTCAACAGAATGAGCCCCGGCATCCAGGTGCAGTACAGTTTTAACACATTCATTGGCTACACCTATACAGAGGTTGAGCTTAACTAAACAACCAAGAGTAAGTGGCCATCATTATGATTGACACTGCTGTCTCAACCCACAGCTGACGTCAGGTCTCAAAGAGATGTGCTATTGAAGTGTGTGTGTGTTGTTTGAGCTTGGTGTTAATGGAGACTGTGTAGAAGGTCATTCAGAGTCAGTGAGGCCTGCAGACGTAAGCCGGAGACAGGAGCTATCTGTCTGTCCGCCAGCTATACACACATTGTCCCTGAGATTGTATGAGAACACAACGTAAGACGAGATAAAATGCTGAGCTAAACCAACGACATAACAAGACAGGTTTGGTATAGGCTTGTTAGTGATAACCATGAGAATGATGTCACAATCACATCGGAAATATCCTGTAAACACGTGCAACCATTTTATTAAACATGAAAAGAGATTTCAACACAATCTTAAAACATTACATTAAATTTTGAGTCGGAATGAGATGTAATGTTTCACACCATAAATCATAATAGAATGAAAAAAAAAATCATAGAAAGAAATTAAAGAAGACGGCATGTAAGGTGACCTGAGAGTAGAGGTGAGGCGACCCTAAATCAATGTCCTGGGCAGTGGAATGAATGAATTTTTGTTGCTTTAGTGTTTGACCCTAAACTCTGACCTCTTTGGACATCTACACAGCTGATTTGTCTTTAACCTGTATCAAAGAGGAGCTAACAGAGCTTCAGACTTCAGGAGATAAAACCTGATGTCAGAAAACAGACTGATTCAGCACGTGGTCTCTTCTCTCTCCAGGATCTTTCTCTGCGTCTGTAACTGAGCTCCTGTTTTAAATGATGCTCTGAGGACTCAGGAACATATTGGCTCTGATTCATAGATAAAAAGAGAAAAGGGAAGAGGAGTTCAGTTATTTTCTCAATAATGCATCAAAGTGCTGCTGAAATCTGTTACAGTGGCTGACGTAACCTTGGATTTAAAAGGCTACAGATGAGCTGACACCAGCTGATCTGATATTAAAGGGAATATGAAGTTTCACAGCCAATTTATTCAGCTGGATGATGTGATAATCTGGAGCAGAGGCAGACGTCTCGATAAAGTCTCCCAGAGAAAGATTTCTGGAGCTAAGCTGACAATGAGCTGAAGATGAGGAGCTGAAAGGGACGGAGATTATTCTGGGACACGTGAGGAGACGTTCCATCTAAAACAGGATCCTTCAGATGAGTTCTGTTTAATGACACAACTTCTGAATCCTCCTCAGAGAAAAGAGTTCAACCACCCAGCTGCTGATTTCTACAGTTTCAGAGCAAAGAAATAAATAAAACCTTTAACATAAGGATGGAGGACGGACTGATCACCGTCAACAGGAGGAAGAGCGACTTTAGAAAAAGAGGATGAATGAAATCTGGAGAGATGTGAAGATTAGGATGAAGAAGACGTTAAAGACCTGAAGAAAAGGAGAGAAGAAAGAAAACTTTATGATAAAGGCTCAGAGAGAGAGAGAGAGAGAGAGAGAGAGAGATAATTTTTTTGAATTTTTCAACACAACTTTATTAAAACATCATACACATCAATTCACTTCATTAGAAAAATTAGAAATAAAAAATATGTTTGTGTTTACCAACGTATCAGACCAGCTGATCTGAAAACACAAGTTTATAATCATTAACTGAGCACAAAACTCCACCACAGGTCCATGTCTGAATAAAATGCTGCAGGTCGTTCATTTCTTTGTAATAATTAAAGTCAATCATGATCCTGGCCTTGATGGTTCTGCTCAACAGCAGAACTATGTCACAGTCCAGACCGTCTTCCACCTTCTTCTTCCTGCTCACATACACAGCCAGCTTAGAATGTCCCAGGATAAAATTCATCAGTTGACATTTTTCTTTGTGAGCTTTTTTATATTTAAAACCCAGAATATAAGTCTTTAAAGAGAAGGTTTCCTTCGCTCTCTTAAACAAACAGTCCAGCAGGGAGAACAGAGGAACCAGGGGAGGACATTCACAGAAGCAGTGGACGATGGTCTCCACTGCTCCACAAAACATGCAGCTGTTCTGGACTGCAGAGTTCAGCACAGTAGATAGGGTTTGATGATATACCACAGCTGGTGCCCCAGCACTGCATTAACAGCTAAAATCCCGTATACCAGCCTCCACTGTAGGTCCGCCACCCTCTAAGAGAGTTGCAGAGTTGACAGCTGACGCTCCTGTCCCATCAGACAGGTCCTCCAGTGGCTCAGCAGACGCCCCACGTTTCTCCTTGAGCTCCAGCCCAAATGCTCCGCCATCTCTTCCTCCTCATGCAGGTTGGGTCCGGTGATCACCAGCAGGTCCCCCAGCGTGATGATCCCTGCTGTTCTCAGGGCCTCCCTCACTGCTGCCCCTGCCCAGGGTGGGGCACTCAGCAGGCCTCCATGACACAGCGGTTCCCTCAGCAGCCAGTAGGAGGTCTCGTGGTGAACCTTCTTCCTCCACAGCAGCTTCCAGACACTGAACAGTCCTCGATAAAAAGCAGGAAGGGAGAGAAAACTCAGTCTTAAAATCCACTAAAAACACAGATTCTTGCAGACCAAGGCCACCCACGCTCAGCAGGGACAGCTGAGCCAGAGGCCTCCATACCAGATCCCGGGGCCCATACAGCAACCGCTGTAAAAGTTGTAGTCTAAAAGCAGCACACCTGCTGGCCAAGTGCACTAGCCCCTGTCCTCCCTCTTCCACAGGGAGGAAGAGCACAGCCTGAGGGAGCCAGTGAAGTTTGTCCCAGAAGAAGTCTATTAAAACTGCCTGGACCTTGGAGAGCAAGTTAGAGGGAGGGTCTACGACTGTCAGCCTGTGCCATAGAAAAGAGGAAACCAGGTTGTTGATGATTAAAGTTCTTCCTCTGTATGACATGCAGGGCAGCAGCCACCTCCACCTCTTCAGTCGGCCCTCGACAGACTCCAGGACCCCCTCCCAGTTCTTTTTTAAAAACAGTTCATCCCCTAAAAACACCCCAAGATATTTCAACCCCCCCGGAGCCTCACCAGCCGGAGGCTCCGAGCCCGGAGCCCCGGCATTTACCCCCGGAGGCGCCCCGGCGTTCTCCCTTTTTGCCTCGGGACATGCTCGGATGAGATGACCCTCAGCCCCACAACCAAAACACTTCATAGTATCAGAAGTAATAAAAACAACATAATTATAACCATCAATCTTAAACGTTAAAGACAGCTGTTCATGATTCTGAAAGATGCTGACAGTCACCTTAACCTGTCTCCGGTGACAAACCACATGTTTCAGTTTGGGTGATTTACAGCCCAGCAGCACCATTTTAATCGGGGAAACAATCTGCCCATACCTGGATAAAGCTTTGACCAAGTCTTCATTTTTAATAAACGGTGGAGCATTGGACACAGTGATCTTTTTGGCCATGTTAACCAGAGGGTAAACGGAAGTGTACGTGTCTTTCAGCACAATACCGGACTCCACCACCTTCTCCACTTTACACACCTCATCCAGGAATATAACTATAGCAAAATCCACCACCTCTCCCACAGCATAGCTCACTTCCTCCACCGACACGCCGGTGTGACGGATCAACTGGGGATAGATTAACTGGTGACAGTCCAGACAGATGCTTTGGAGGCGTGGCCTTGAAGGACCCCTTGTCAGGAAATGAAAACATAGTGGAATACGCTTGTTCATTGACATCATTGACACAGTATGACCAAGACTGTATAACAACCCATGATAACAACCCGTCGTTGGGAGGAACATATAAGTCTTAATTGTGAGAGAAGTAGGTGAAAGTAGTTCACCCCTCCGACAGGTAAATCTTAATCATTCCATAAAAATGACGAATACAACACCAAGACAAAACAAAATATAACTACTATAGTTGTGTTGATGCTAATCCGATCTAATATAACGTGAATAATTTTGAATTTATAATGTATTATATCTGTTATCGAAGCGAAATGATAAAGTAGGTGGCTATGTTGAAGCCTGTTTAAAATATTTCAATAAACATTGAAAATCTGTGTGAGATTTCATTCACTGATTTCTTTTGGGACTCTTTATCCAATGCTCATATTTACAGAAGTCTATCAGCACAACAGGAAGTCTGTATAAGCTCAGGTATATGCTGAAGTTATGCTTAAAGTCAACCCTCACCTGTGATAGATCAACTGGCTAGATTAACTTGTGACACATCATAACACGTCCATCGCGATTCACATTTAAGTCTAATAACATATATATTTCACCTCAAAAGATACAATTATATTCCAGAGAATAATAGATTTGTAAAAGTAGGATATTAATTTTAAATATGATCTCTAAACAAACGCTTGATTGATTGTGAGTTACAGGTGGCGGGAATTATCATCCTATATAAGCACAAAAGGCACGGAACATTTTGTGGGTTTGGTAGTAGGTTGGTCAGAGAGAGAGCAGGAGAAAAAGAAAGCGATAGAAAAGCAATCACTCCCTTTTCACGCACAAACAACCTCTCTTTCACTCTCTCTGAGTGCTAGTGCTGGTGAATCTGAGGTGATTGTGAGTTTGTTTGCTTAAGTGACTAGTAAAAAGTGAAAGGTAAGGAAAAGGTAAGGCTGTTGTATTGTATTTGTCTCTGGTTCTGTCTGTAAGTATTTCTGTGTTCAGCTCACTGTGCAGTCAGGTAAGTTAGACTGTCATGTCTGTAAAGTTTCTGTTGTTTTTGCACATTCTGATTCATGTTTTGTTTCCCGTTTTATTTTGAAAGCACTAACTCTTGTCTCTGTCTTCTAGATGTGTTCCTGTCTGCCCTGCCCTGTCTGTCACACCTGATTCCTGATTGTCTTCCCCAGCTGTGTGTCATCACCCCTCATTACCTCTTGTATTTAACCTCATGTGTCTCACTGTCTCGTTGCCAGTTCGTCGTACCTCACAGTCTTCGTCCCAGCCTTTTCTTAGTCTTGTCTTGCTGTGTTGATTCTTGCTCTCGTTTTTTGGACCCTGATCTTTGCCTAGTGTTTTGGATACCTCTGCCTGGTTTTTGGATTGCTTACCGTGTACCGAACTCTGCCTTACTGACTGCCTGCTCCTGTGTACTGAACCCCGCCTGGCTGACTACCTGATCTGTGTTTTGATTCCTGGACTGGTTAATAAACCCTTTTGTGATTTTACGGAACTCGTGTCTGTACTTGCATTTGTGTCCTCCTCCGGTTCTGACAGAACGAACTGGCCAGACATGGACGCAGCAAGTTCAGATCAGTTCCGCCAAGCTCTCCGGGCTCAGGGCCAACGTCTTGCTCAGCAAGAGGAGCAGTTGGCAGCCCCGTATTCCGGCTTGAAAGGCCTGGCTGAACGCCAGGATTCTATGATCACTTCGCTTGGCTCACAGGTTTCTTTGCTTTTGGAGAAGCTGGATCCTAGTAATTCTGTTCCTCCCAGCACCTCCTCCACGCCTCCTGGGGCGGTGTCTGAGTCGCCTGCACCATCTGCTCCTTCTGGAGCTTGTAGTCAGCTCTCCCGGCCGGAACGTTTTTCCGGGGAGTCGGGTGACATTCGGCCCTTTTATTACCCAGTGTGAAATGCATTTTGAGCTTCATGCATCTGCTTTCCCGTCCGATAGAGCCAAAATTGCTTTTATTATATCGCATCTGACGGGTCGGGCGGAAGCATGGGCTACTGCGGAGTGGAGCAGCAGGTCTTCTTCGTGTGTGTCACTGTCCAGATTTGTTCAAGCATTCGAGAGGGTGTTTCAACACACCTCACCGGGCCGTGAGGTGGCCCGAACTTTGATCAGGTCCAAACAGGGCAAGAAGAGAGTTTCGGACTATGCCATAGATTTTCGTACCCTCGCTGCTAAGAGTGAGTGGAATGAAGCGGCTTTGACGGATGCATTTTTTTCAAGGCTTGTCTGATGACGTTAAGGATCGACTGGTTACTTTGGATTTACCCACTGATTTAGATTCCCTCATCGCCCTGGCTATCAAGGTGGACAAACGTCTCATAGAACGGGTACAGGATAAGAACCGATTCCATTCTCGTCCCCCTGTGAGTCGGTTCAGGGCTGCTGATCGGTCGTCCCCTGCTCTTCCTGAGTCTACAGGAGTTGGAGAGGAGGAGCCCATGCAACTTGGACGCACTCGTCTCTCCGAGGAGGAGCGACTCCGGCGCAGGAAGGACGGTCGGTGTTTTTATTGTGGTCATCCTGGACACTTGGTCTCCGAGTGTCCAGTCAAGGGGACCAAAGCTAAGGACAAGGTGGGTTTCAGGGTGAGCCAGAACATTATTATTATTGACACTCCGACCCAGCCCAGGATGATGTCAGCTGTTTTTGCTTCGTCGGTCAATTCTCTGACGGTTTCCACGTTTATTGACTCTGGCTCAGATGCTAACCTTATCCATTCCTCTCTCGCTAGGAGGTTGCACCTGAAGCTTTTTCGGCTTCAGCGTCCTGTGGAGGTAAAAGCCGTTGATGGTGGCCTCCTGGGTAGGGTGACGCATCTGACTCAGTCTGTTCAGGTCACGTTAGCTAATGTACATTCTGAAAGACTGTTTTCATGTTTTCGACTCCATGACACACCAGGCTATTTTGGGCCATCCTTGGCTAAAAAACATAACCCTAATTTTGACTGGGCTAGGGGGAGGATTACCTCGTGGAGTCCTTTCTGCCATAAGAACTGTCTTATGGTAAAGTCTGCCTCCCTCGCCACTACTGAAGCTGATATGTCTAGTGTGCCCCAGTGCTATCATGATTTAGCCGAGGTTTTTAGTAAGGTAAAGGCTAAATCTCTGCCTCCTCATCGCCCCTATGATTGTGCCATAGATCTGTTGCCAGGTGCTACTCCCCCTAGGGGTAGCTTGTTTTCTTTGTCTCCTCCGGAGCGCCAGGCAATGGAGGAGTATGTCACTGAGTCACTGGCTGCAGGGATTATCTGTCCCTCTTCTTCTCCAGCTGGAGCTGGATTCTTCTTCGTTGAGAAGAAGGATAAGTCTCTTCGCCCGTGCATTGATTATCGTGGACTCAATAACATCACTGTCAAGAATAGATTTCCCCTTCCTCTCATATCCTCTGCTTTTGAGTTGTTGGAGGGGGCCAAGTTTTTCACCAAGTTAGATTTACGCAATGCTTATCATTTGGTCAGGATTCGGGAGGGTAATGAGTGGAAAACTACTTTTAACACCCCTACCGGTCATTACGGGTATCTAGTCATGCCATTTGGATTAACTAATGCTCCTGCTACCTTTCAAAACCTTGTAAATGATGTACTCAGGGATATGCTCAATGTTTTTGTTTTCGTGTATTTGGACGACATCCTGATCTTTTCTCCCGATGAGGAGACACACGGAGCATGTTCGCTCAGTGCTTCAGCGGCTGTTGGAGCACCAGCTTTATGTGAAAGCCGAAAAGTGTGAGTTTCACAAACCCTCAGTGTCATTTCTGGGGTTTGTGCTCGCTGAGGGAGAGATCAGGATGGATCCTGAAATGGTGTCTGCTGTGGCTGAGTGGGTCACTCCCCGATCTCGAAAAGATGTTCAAAGGTTTCTGGGTTTTGCTAACTTTTATAGAAAGTTTATTAGAAATTTCAGCGCCAAAGCCTCACCTCTGCATGACCTTACTTCTCCCCACAGACCTTTTGTCTGGTCTCCAGAGTGCAATGCTGCCTTCCAGGACCTCAAGGACAGTTTTGTGTCTGCGCCAGTGCTCATCCTCCCGGACCCCTGCCAGCAGTTCGTGGTCGAGGTTGACGCTTCCGATCTAGGTATCGGAGCGGTCCTTTCACAGGTGAGTGTGAAAGATGGCAAATTACATCCTTGTGCTTACCTGTCAAAGAAGTTGTCATGCTCAGAACGTAATTATGATGTTGGAGACCGCGAACTGATGGCAGTTGAGGTGGCTCTGGAGGAGTGGCGTCACTGGCTGGAGGGGGCTCAACTCCCATTTCAAGTTTGGACGGATCATAAGAATCTTGAGTACTTAAAGACTGAAAAAAATAGCCCACCTAGCCTGCCTCGCATTGAGCCTTTTAGCAGTCGCTTTGACTTAGGCTTTGTCCTCTTGTACCGACCCGGTTCCAAGAATACTGACATTTTGTCCCGTAAGTTTGATCCTCCGAATCTTGTTTCTGAACCTAGGACCATTTTGCCTAAGTCATGTTTCATTGCTTCTCTCACCTGGGGTATTGAGGACAAGGTTAAGGCGGCCTCTGAGAGTATTTCCATTCCTTCTGATTGTCCGAAAGATAAACTGTTTGTTGTTCAACCTCTCAGAGGAGAGGTGATCGAGTGGGCTCACACCAACAAAGCTTCCTGCCATCCTGGTTCTACTAAGATATTTTTCATTGTTCAACAACGCTTTTGGTGGCCAGGTATGAAAAAAGATATCTCTGAGTATGTCGGTGCTTGTGTTGTGTGTGCTGCCCACAAGGGGTCATCTCAAAAACCTCAGGGGCTATTAAGGGGCTATTATTTAATATTGCTTCCCAGGTCACAGAGCCTCTTGAGCTTGTGGGGATGGACTTGGTGGATAAACTGACTAAAACAGAAGGTGGTAATCAGTACATATGTGTCATGGTTGATTATTTCACTAAATGGGCAGAGGCCTACCCACTCAAGAGCAAAACAGCAGATGAGGTCACAAATTGTATTATTGACTTCTTTTACAAATTTGGTGCACCTAAAAGACTGCTAACAGACCAGGGCTCTGAGTTCTGCAACAAGGTACAGTCATGAATAGTTATTAATCTGACGTGTTGCTTCATTTATACTGACTGTCCCTTTTTACCTGTATATGATTTCAAGATCAACTATGGTCTGTGTGATAGGCTTGCCATACAAAGGAGCCTCTGTGCGCCATACCATCCACAGACAAATGGTCTTGTGGAGAGACTGAATGGCACCATACAGAGGTAGGTTTTGTTGGACTTACAAAGTTATCAGTCATAGCAAAAAGCACAATGCTCTGCTGCCTTTTCATGCTTACTCTAAGTTTTACATTTAAGGTCTCTAAACAAGATGGTGGAGGATCACCCAATGAAATGGGACAACTATTTACAGGCCACAATGTTCAGCCTAAGGACAAAGAAGCAGCTCACAACAAAATACAGCCCATATTTTCTGATGTTTGGGAGGTAGGCCAGGTATCCCTCAGAGGTGCCTCTGAAATATGAGGTACTGCTCACATCCTCATTGGTAAAATAATTTGAATCATCTAAGCTTCTTGACCTGTTTGCTAACTCATGCTGTTTTTTTGTCAGATCACAGAGGAGAAAATTTCAGATTTACTCAGAGAGGAAGAGCTCACTCTGGGCCTGAAAGAACAGGCCACCACATATGCAGAGGTCCAGAAAAATGTGAAAAAAACACAGGAAAAAGTCCTCAAAAGGCGTCATGAGGAAGGACAAGACGATAATTTCAAGATTGGGGATTTAGTATTAAGGGTGAATAATAGAGAGCAGCAGCGGAAAGGAGGAAAATTAGGAAAAGAAATGCTTGGACCTTTAAAAATTATAAAACTGGAGTGCAAAAGTGCAGATTTGTTGAATGAAAACGGGAAAATCATTTGGAAGATCAACACAGACCAACTACAACATTACATCCAGCCAGAGGAGAGGATTCCTCACAAATTAAAAATAATAGATCCCTCTCCTCTGGCTGGGCCCTCACAATCTCCTCTGTGTAAGGACACCTCACCGAGTTCCTCATCTGAAATGGTCCAAGACGGGCAGACATCTGATGATATAGAGCTCTGTGAGTGACATTCTACTGAGTATATGCTGCTCTATGTATTTAAAATGACTAATGTGGATATTTTTTTTCAGTGGTAAAACAGATTTGGGCAGGACATCAAATTGAAACCGTTTGGTCCAAGGTCGGGCCCTATAAATTATATATTTCGAAAACCTGAGGGGCCTGGCCCCAGGTCAGGAGCTGGGAAGCTAGGTGCTTCATTTATTTCAGCTGTCTATATCTTTGTTGATTGTAATACCTTGTAACTCACAAGTCATTCTTCCCCACAGGTTGTCGATGCGTACCTCAATATTGTAGGAAGGCGCACTGGTGCAAAAACAATAGATGCTCTGGTTATGACAGCTATCTGGCAAGAATCAGGACAGAGATGCTCCAGGGTGAGTACACATCTTCATTTATAGTGTTTGTCTATGGACAAAGTTCATACAAAGTGTGTGTGTATTTAACACATGAATCTGTTTCTTTGATTCCCAGTTGAACCTTAGTCAGCATGATATTGTGGCCGGAGCAGTGTGTCACAACAGACACTGGACGCTGGTTGTTAGTAATCTTTATCTGGTAACATATATAAATACCACAATACACTTGTTTAGTGTATAAGGTGATGTCTTAACATTTCTTTACACTTCCATACATCATATACATAAAAGAGATGGGATCATTATATTTAGATCCATTTGGGGCAACGCCCCATGTCATGTTCCTTCACTGGATAATGCTGAGCTGCTATTTGATTAATTTTCTGAATGATATCTTTCTTTGTTTAAGTCTTACCTCACTTGAAGCACTCTTAAGCTCCAATTTCTTAAAATGCCTAAATGAATGTTAAAACAAATAAGTAATCCCCCTTTATTGTATGTACAGGGCACTCATACGGAGGTTTAATCCTGCCATCGGGAAGTGGACTTGTTCCACTGTCCATCACCCCAAACAGAAGGACACAACATCATGTGGTGTCTTTGTGTGCAAGGTGAGATTTAAAATTTCTGAGACTATCACTTCCACAGAGCCATCCTAATAATTTCAAGTGCAAATTTTGCAGCTTGCAGAGCAGATATTGCAGAATCAGAGTGTGGAATATGAAGTGGAGGCCAAGGGGGTCGAAATTTTAAGATTAAACATTGCAAAAACATTGCTCACTGATACAGGTAATTTTAACTCATCAAATACAGAAAATGTTTGTTGTCTGTACTGGAAATATAATTGGTGCTGTGTTTTACAGATGACTTGTCTGACATTTGTCGGGCTTGTGGGGAGGAGAGCTCAGGGGCCAAGATTGACCACTGGGTAAGATTGTTCCACTGTTGTTGAACTGAGATGAAGAATGGGCTCCACCATGTGCTATGTCACCTTAATGACACAGTAAATTCTCACAAGGACAACTTCTGAAATGCATTACTTTGTCACCTATCTTGCATATATTTTCACTTTTTAAGACACTAGTACAGCTGAACAAGCACTAACTGCTTTGCAGATATAATTGCCAGTGGTAAAAGTGCAGAGATTTTATTTTGTGCTTCTAACACTTTGAACGGAAGAAATGTGACCTATGGTATTTAACTTTTTCCTCTCTTTTCCTTTAGATCGAATGCACTACTTGCAAGAAATGGTACCACCAAAAGTGTGTCAATAACCCATCGGTTGACAAAAATTATTTCTGCAAAGCCTGTCTCTCTTGAAAAATAAAACATGGTGTCAAATGTTAGAATTGTCTTTTTTTCAATCAGATATGGGTCTCTTATTGTGCAATTTTCCAAAGGCTAGTACTTGTGTTACTTTTTTCCAAAGCTGCCTAGTGGACAAAGCTGAATACTTTATGCAGGCATGCACGGAGGTGAAATGTAGCAAATTATTAAATATGTATTAAATGTATTAAATTAAAACATTGTCCCACTAAAGAATGCCATCACAGGATAAAGTAAACACAATTTGAAACTATAATTATTTGTGTTCTTTAAAAGAACACAAGGTTACTATGCATTAAAATAATGATTTTCTTAAGCCTTTATTTAACTGTCACATTAACTTTGTGTCAATTACATGTAAAACAACCATGACATGTAAAATGTGATTTACTTCACAAAAGTTCTATAAACGACACCAAATGACCGTGGCAAAATAAATCCGCCATGTGTACAATAGAATAGGTACAGGGTAGAAAATCTGTACATTCAGCAGGTTTATAATAACGATTTAAGGCGGCTCCTTGCAAGAGTCCGTTAAAAAATAAGAGTCCCGAACAACTCACCGCTATTCACATTTAAAACAGGCATCTTCACAGACACCCTTTTGACTTTCCTACTATTCGTCATTTCATACTTGGTTCTGCAAAGCACTACCATGTCATGTCCATACTGTCTCCGCCACCTTTAGATCCTGATCAAAGTCAGACTTGAGCTGCGTATTTTGCAAATATATTTTGGTATGATGGATGTTTTGGAGGCGTGGCCTTGAAGGACCCCTTGTTCTTTGTTAAAATAATCTGTCTGCCTGTCACCAGTTAATCTATCCCCAGTTGATCTGTCACACCAGCTCCAGGTGAGACCTTCACGGCATGTCGGTGTGTTAGCTTCTCTAGCTCTGCCTTCCCACCGACAACGGGCATGATGCCCAGCTGTCCCCTGTACACCCACCAACCACCACACTATGAACTAAACACTGAAAACTAACGAAAAACAAACAAGACTTTCTTTCATAAGAAAGAAAAAATAACCACAAAAACGACAAAAAAACCCACGATCACTCACTCAACACGCTCACCGCTCAGAGAGAGAGAGAGAGAGAGAGAGAGAGAGAGAGAGAGAGAGAGAGAAGACTGTGGATCGCAGTCAGGAAGTGAAAGTGAAGAAAAGAAAGGACAGAGTGTTTGACAGTATCCTCACCGCCTTCTCCTCCCACCTGTTAAATAAAGAAGAAAGAGGAAGAATGGGGGGAGGACTAAAGAGGAAGATTGGGTCCAGTTTCGTCACAGGACCCCTGAGATTGAAGATAAAAGCCGGTCAGCGGCTGGCTGCAGATGAAATCTATCACTGTCACCTTGGCTTTGACTGTCTCAGGCTGACTGTGACAGGAAGAGACCGACATCCTGCTTTCCACAGGGTTTCATCACACGCAGCCTGAAGTTTGGAGAAGATCTTCAGACAGGATTCACTTTTTAGAACCACTCACACCATGTGGTCCAGGTTTGAGACTGTGTCACTGCTCTGTTCTGACTTTATGCTGCTGCCTGATGTGTTTCAGAGACGATGTGGAGTGAACAGGTGGTTATGTCAGTCAGAATCCTGACAGGGTGAGCGAGGGCTCTCCTTGAGAGAAGTGGTAAAAGTGCTTAAGAGGGAATCTTAATTCAACTGAATGTTCCTGCTTTCTTTTTGTTTTCTTCTTGGGTCATTAGAACTGCTTTAAGACTATCAAAACTGAGAGTGAGGTATTTATCATTCTTTTTGCTTACACTTTCTTGGACTGATCAAGCGTTCAACATCAAAGGGAGCTTCATGATTTCTAAATTACATTTACTCCTGAGTCAGATTTTGTTTTGCAGTGTTGTCAGAAAGACATAAACTCATGAGAAATGTTTCAGCTGTTACTCTGTAAAATAACATGAAACATGAATGTCTGCAGCTCCATTAAGCTCCCAGTTTGTGACACACTAATGAAAACACACAGATTAAGCAGTGTTGGTTTTACACTCTCATTTTCTCTCCGGCCTCTTATTCAGCACAAATGGTGCTAATGCTGCTGAAAATTGGCCCCAAACTCTTTCTGGAACTCAAAGAGTTGTTTTTACTTGAGCCAGATCCTTTTTCTTCTGTGGCTGCAGTATTTTAATACACTCACAGGACTCATTAGCTTTACTTCAAGCAGCACACTTTTATTTTTATTATTATTCTACTGCTGCTACAGGTCGACTCTCTGAGTGTGTGATGCTTTCAAAGACCGATTAAATGAGGCTGGGAGCAGATTATAAGACCAAACAATGTTTGCATGTTGTTCAAATTACACGTTGAAATGGACTCCATCCTGCTACAGAAACCACTTCAGCAACTCTTACAGAGGAAAATAAAAATATGTGACAAACACACCAGCTACCCTGAGAGCAATATAGAGACTAGTGTGATGATTTTTGGTTTTGTGTTTCCTGTTTCCTAGAGTTTCTTGTGGTTCCTGCAGTTTTTTGTTTCCCTTGTGTGTTTTTGTCTTCTTGTTTCATAGTTGAGTTTTTAGTGTTCTCTGTTTTATTTTGTAGTTTTTGATCTGTGTTTCTGTTCTAGTGTTGGTGTTTCTTCGAGTTCTCTGTATGTTTCCCTCCAGTGTGATTGCTCCTCATGTGTTTCACCTGTCTCCTCACTCACCTGTGTTTGATTGAACTCAACACACTCTCTATAGACAAAGGGGCAGTTCTTTGTCAAATGTTTTTGCACGTTGTGTCTTGAGATGTGGGTCCTAGTCTCCTGAATATTTTGAAGGAAGCAGATGCAACGTCCCTCATTTTTTAAATCATGTGAATAGAATGTTCCGTAAAAATATGAACGGTTACTTTACTCTTTAGCATATATTATGAGTGACTTTTTTTTTTGGTTTTTCGTCCGTGTTATGGTCAGTATTGTCCAAACAAATGTTTGACTAATATTTTGTAAGAAGTTTAAGCTTGAGACATTGGTAATTCTGAACAGATTTAGCACTATATTGGTGACAGTCATGGAGCAGGTTTTAATGAAAGCTTATAGTGGATTTTAACATTTTATACATCGTCATCTGTGGGTATTTATCCATGTTGTGTTGTTTGTGTGTTTATGTCTCTAACTGTAAGGCTGCTACCAGAGCCAGGTGTGTCTAGAAACAGACGTGTTTAATCTCAGTGGGAGTTCCTGATCCAACAAATCTGAAACAAGAAGAGAAAGTCGTGAATTCCACCTGTTTGTCTCCACAGTGAAGACTTCATCTGGAAAACAACAGTTAAACTCATAGCTGCAGGATGAAAATTAAAACACCAAATTATCTGTGCAATTCAGCGCACGCGTACACACACACACACACACACACGCACACACACACACAATGATAAAAAGTGACTAGTTTGATGACTTCATGCCCTATGATATCCCAACTATGTTGTTTATCTTATGAGGACCATTGAATTGTTTTTCTGTTTTAATCACAGGGACGGATGAAATTACAAAACGTTTCATTGAGATCCGTTCTCAAAATGACGGCCTCTTCACGGGGAGGAGGCACACCGCAAAGAAGGCCTGGACGTGAGTCCTCAGTTTTTCTGGCCCATGTTAACATGCTGACCAACAGAACCACCTGTTGGAAACACTTAGTGTCTATTCCCTGTGGAGATGTATTTATTTGTTGTATGTTGTATTACAGATTAACAGATTGAATAATAAATCCCATTTCATTGACATTTAATGAATCTTCTGGATCACAGTGCAGATGATGGAAGAGGCTGATCACATGTTTTTATCCTCACAGTGAAATCATTCGTCTCCTCAGCCTGGATGGCCGGGGTTTCAGTGCTCCAGGCCTCCAAAAAGTGGGATAATTTAAAAAGAAAATACAAAGTCAGAATGTTCAGCTGTCCTGGATTCAGTTCAGGTCATATTATTGGTGAAGCTTTGTGTGTCTCAATACGACGTGTTGGAGTACTTCTCTTGTTCTCATCCCACTGAAGAATACAAAAATAAGTCTTTTTGTCTCACAGCAGCTAAGAAACCCACCGACGGGGACGGGGACAGATGGGGGAGAGGCCACAGCAGCAACTTGGCCTTGGTATTCCCTCATGCATGAGGCCATCGGGGCCCGGCCCTCCAAGGAGCCACCAGTCCTGATGGACTCATGTGTAGGGGAAAGCCATGCAGCCGACGCTGCTGTGGCCTCACAGATGGCCCGTCATCACCAGCTGGATCTGCAGCTTGTTGCCAGGAAGTTGAAGAGGAAGAAGAGGAGGAAAATGATCCACAGCCTGACACAAGCTGTAGATCCTGTAAATTAATCTGTTGTTGTTTTAATATTTTTGATGTTTAAATTGATTTTATCTGGTGCTGGTTCTTTTGCCTAATATTTTTTTTCTCTTCTGTTAATGTTGATGTTATTGTTGTCCTCACATTTCTCTCATTTTTCTCCTTTAATACTCACCTTTCTTTAGTGTCTTTAATGTAACCCTGTTTAAAAAAAAAGTGCTGATTAAATCAAGTTTCTTTTTTCCAGATGATGGGCCATCAACCTTCTCCTGTCCTCGTCCCCCCACTAAGAGGAAGAGGCCCAACAGGGGGGCCCTCCTAAAATTCCTGAAAGAGGAGTCCGAAAAAGAGGACCAAAGATATGAAGAAACAAAAAAAAAAAAACACTGAAAAAATAATAAATCTATTAGAAGAGCTGGTGAAAAAATATTGTATTTCACATTTTACTTATTTAATTTTGATTTTAAGTACCATTTTTCATCAGCCCTAATAAAGCCCTGAGTTCGAAGATTTTATCAATAAACTTAAAGCAACACTAGATTTCGTAGCTCCACTAAAAACAGAAGGTTCTGCCAAAGTGCACACCCCGGTGGAGAAATGAAGAAATCAGAAAACTGAAGAGAAACTGCAGGGTAGCTGAACGGAAATGGAGGAAAAATAAAATAGCAACTAATCATCAGATATACTGTGAGCAAGTAAAAACATACAATAACGTTCTCAGGCGCACAAGAACTACTCATTTTATAAACATGATCTCTGTTCAAAAAAACAACCCAAAAATCGGACACGGTGTGTCTGTGCAGATGTCAGTCAGAAACATGAGAAACACCAAATTTACAGGCTTTGCTGATCGTGTGTGAATGTGCCACACCAAAAAACTGACGTCAGAGTGATTCTGAAATCACCAGAGGTCCCCACATAACACTAGTCCTGTGCAAATATTACTGTGGTTCATCACAATCCTGCCTTAGAGGAACCGACTAGTGTTGTTAATTGGATCCACACACAAGTGATCAGGATACTTGAATGCGTCTGTTCCACTTAAAAAAGGGAGCAGTGTGAAACACAGAAATCATGGTTGTCATAATTCATGGTGAACAAAGAAAGAAACATTTTTCAGTCAAACAGAGCAACGAACAATTATGGAGGAGTTTGAGTTGTACAAACAATGAATGTGAAGTCCTCAGCAGCAGCAGCAAAGGCGAGACAGGAAGCTTGGCCAGTAAGACATATGTTGGCAAAGTTACACAGTGTACAGCTGTAGCTGAGGTTATTGATTTAAATGTATTTGCTGTAGCCTAATGACTTAGATTGCTTACTATTGCCTTAAAAAATAAAGCAAAGTCTCCTTAATGCTTCAAACTTTGTCATGAATTCTAACCAAACTGTCACCCCCCACCCCTTTTCAGCCAGACCAACAAATACTGTGTCTGTTTCTCCCATTGACAATGTAAAGGTGGTCAAATAGTTTCATTTTCAACACCTTTTGTGGTTCTACCATTTAGTCAAATGAGAACAAGGCACAATAGGTCTTCTATGTAGGCCTCACTATGTTTTTAATCTGCTGGGATGAACATCATGGTGCTGTACCCTTCATTATGTTAGACATTGTACACTGCAAGTGTGACAAAGTTGACTACACCACTCAGTGAGTGTTTTTTAATGTTAAAATGAATGAAAAAAATCATAATTGGAAAAAAAATACAATAATCTAAATGCTCAATGAGGAAGTGTTATAAGAAATATAGTGTGGTGATGATGTCCCTGGCTGCTTGGCCGGTGTGTTCATCCAGGGAGAGCTGCTTCATGTCCATATAGGGCTGGAAAACCACAAAACACACCCTCTCATTCCAGATTGTTGCGGTGTTGTGGAGGACAGCACACACAACAGTGATGTCATATGCCCTGACATATGCCCCCACATGCCACCCACAATCCCTGAAGGCATGTGAATCTAGTCCTCAGTCAACCAAAGGTCATTTCAATCCATGCCCATTAAATCTGGCCTGGGGCCCTGGTTCTGGCTCTGGGTAGGGGGTCATGAAAAAATCGTAACTACCTGGAAAATGTGAAATGTTTTTTTTTTTTTTTCAAATGACAACATGTGCTGATACCTTGCTCAAAGCTGTGGCAGAGTGCAGACTCTCGGATTATTCCGGAGTTGTGGACGGCACCTGGCCATTTCACATCAATACTGGTGATCAGGCAGGTGGAGTCACAGATCAGCTCAGGGTAATTTAGTTGAAATCATTGTTATTATACCACAGAGACTGACGGCCACAATAAACAGTAAGTTTTATGAGTGAAGTCATGAATTCATCCGAATGAACTCAAAGTAACGTACGTGATTTGTGTTGCTGCAGTAGACTAAAATGATTTCACAGATAATGAAACAGGTCCTTATGTGGTCTGTAACACAAACTAACCAAGTATTAACTATCTGTGAAACCAGCTGCTTCAATATCACAGTCCGACACAGTCTCTGAACATGGACTAGTTGTGTTGGGAATTTATAAAGATGTGAAACTATACATGCATTTAGCACATCAGCATCACAATGTAACGAGTATCAGGACCCTGAAAACAAGAAACTCAGGCTTTCCTGAGGAAGTTGTCTCCTTAGTGGCAGAGAAATGTCTTTAGTGATCTCCTCTTGTAACAGGTTGTGTTGTTCTCCCTCCCCTCTCTCCTCTTTTCTCCACAGGTTGGGGCTCCATCTATCTCTGGAGAATGATTGCAGAAGTGGAATCACCTGTGTCCATCAAGCTGCATGCAGCAGGAAGCAGGAGAGGCAAAAGCAGCCTTTAAATTTGCACGGATTTAAAAAAAAAAAAAAAAAAAAAAAGCAGTGCATCATGTTCAGCAGAACAAGAAGTGTGCTTGTATTTTTCTCAGCTCTAACAGTTATATTTTTTACATAAAAAAAAATATATTTCAAACAGATATTTTGTCACTGGTTAAGCAACAAAAAGTTTTCAGGTTTTCCACAAAAGTCAGATTTCACAGTGTCTGACATCAGTCAGAGTGGAACAGCAGCTGATAACAGAAGAAATTTCTCAATTAAACTGCCACCAAATCCACAAACATCACTCCATAGACATAAATAAGACATCCAAAAGTTCCCTGACTTCCTCTTCTCACACACACGCACACACACACACTTTCATTCAGACATTCTCTCTCATTTTGCACGTTTTCCACTTATCAACATCATTCTTGCTTTAAAGTGTTCACAAATGTTTTTGAAATGTGTTTTTACAGTTTTTGAGATTTCACCACACAGGCAACACAAAGTTTAGGGCATATCTGAGCAAGTGATTGTACCCTTTAGTTAGCAGATGGCCAAGTGTCTGACAAAATCTGCTTATTGCTCTCATTGACTGTTATGTTGTTTCAGATCCCAAACTCTGGCTGACCACCATTCTTTTCATTTTTAAAGATTTTTTCAGGCTTTTTGTCTTTAATGTGAGAGGACAGGACAAAGTAGGAAACAGGGCACAAGGGGGGCACCTCAAAATGAGGTGAGTGCCCTTTAACTGAAAATATACAGAACTGTTTAACATGCCATATGTCATCAGCATCATTCTGGAAAGTAAGCTGACATTTATTTCAGGATTTATTATGATTGACAAATCTAACTCATCCTGTCTTTTTTTAAATCCTCCTAGCACAAACTTCACTGTCCTAAAGATGAGGAGTGACCCAGCAAAGAACCCCCACCTCTTCACATTGCGGTGGTCGTAGTCAAGGGGTACGATAGGGTGTTGAAATGGGATTTCAATGCAGCGTCAGTGACGCCCTGTATTACAAAACAAAAAAAAGGAAAAAAATACTGCTTGAATTCTCTCTGATGGGAGAGTAGAGAGTCAAAAAATTTGAGTCCGTCAAGTTAAAATTTGCCCTCGATGAGAGCTACATAAAACCGTACAAGCGAAACAAAGATGTTTAAGTCTGTTGCCACAAACATCAGAGATGATGTGATTGAAAGGGCTCAAAGCCTTTTGTTCCCCTCATCAATATCATGCAAAATCTGCCAGCTGAAGGACAATCCAGGCATCCTTGTAACCGTCCAAAGGACTAGTGACGGATGCAAGTGTTCGGTCAGTTGTTCAGACAGAGTGTGTGTGTTTGTGTGTGTGTGTGTGTGTGTGTGTGTGTGTGTGTGGTGACAGTTGTTTTTCTCCACCCAGCTTTCAACAGCTCAGAAAAGTTGAGGTGAAGACGGACATGTTCTCAGAGAAAAACCTGCTTCTGAAAGAAGTGAGTTGTAGTCATGAAGTTGGTTCACTGTCACATTCTGTGAGATGCTGACAGGCCTGTTCATCTTTAAGGTTTAAATGTGAGTACCAAGAAAGAAATGCTCATTTGGTTGAAATATACTTTTTTGTCAGTTATCAAAATGAATTTCAAAATTTGAAAAGTGGAATCAGATTTAATTTGGGGGTGGGGGGTCATGTGTCTAGTCTATAGTCTTAGTCTAAAAAAAAATTCTTGATCATGCAGCAGTATGTGTGAAATATTTTGAAAGGACTTGCTTTCTATTCCCTTTACGTACGGGGGGACAGACAAACGGGGAACAGGAAAACAGCACCAGGGATGTGGCAAAATATACACAGGATGTAAAGTAAGCAGTGAAAGGGGGGCAATATAAACAAGAATTACAGACAATCTTGAAGGTTTTGCGTCGCTTCCAAATGTGTATTTTCCTACATTTCCTATTTTCCTCCCACATGACCATCCCTGCAGGGTAATCAAAGGTGAAGGGCTCCACCACATGGGCTCCTCTCCTTCCTCATGGTAGTAATGTTGTGAAGAACCACACATGAAGAGATTTTGCATGGTCTTGGGAGCCTGCACATTTTGAACATTCAATCTGGACATTAAAAAAAAAAAAAAATCTAAATGAGATACCACTACAAAAACTAACAAGCCAGTACTGCAGTCAACCTTAATTTCACCCTCCTGCATCAAAACAAAATGCCATCTGAGCCTCAATCATGAACTCCTTTTAAACCTCCCTGGTTCAACCAGGAGGCTCCTAATCAGAGCAGAATACAGACCACCTGGCTGCTTATCAGAGCTCGTTGCACAGGTGGGAGGAAGCTGCTCCAGACTTCTGACATGACATGACATGATGTATGCCTCAGAAAAAGCCACAATCATGGAAAAATGTTAGGAAACTTAATTTTCTTGAGATTTTTTTTCATTCTTTTAATTTTGCTTGTGGTTTTAAACAAAACAGGATGGGCACCCTAGAACTCCATTCAGTTTATTAATAATAAATAAATAGCATTAATCTGAAATTTTCATCTCCCATCCCTCGTCATTATCACTTTTGTTTTTACTATTATTAGCACTACTACTGTTATTATTATCATTATCATCATCATTCATCATTATTATCATCACTATTCTTTTGCTTTGACAATTAGAGTTCTCATTATCACTATCATGAATATCAATAGTATGACAAAAATGGGCAGTATTATTATAAAACATTATTTTTCTTTTTATCCAGTTTGTTTTATTTATTTGTTTATTTCTTTTCTTTTTTTTTTATCTTTCTGACAATGTTGTATTTATTATTTTCTCATGAAAGTTTTGTAAAAATTATAATTACTGTCACAACTATCACTGCCATCACCACTTTGTTTATAATCTGTCTGTCCATGTCACCGTCTTATCCTGTTGCGCAATAGCAAAAAAATAAAAAATAAATAAATCCTTGTTTTTAGTTTGAACAGCTCTTCTTGTCCTTCTCTTAATTTTTTCTATCACAGATGTATATTGAACTGTTTTTTTCAAGACATCACAAAAGAGGCCTAAAAAAAAATAACAGAAAGTGATCAATATTCAGTTAAATAAAAGTGGAAAGACCAAAAAAAAAAAAAATCCCCTGAAGTCCAACCTTTCCTTAAAAGATATTCCTGTTTACACTAATTTAAACCGAGCATCAAGACACTTCCGGCTCAGCTCGCCTCAGACATTAGTTGAATCTGTGTCCCCCTTCATCCTAACCCCTAAACCACAGACGCCACAAACCCATGGCAGGCTTTGAAACCTTGTGCTACTAATGCAGTCTACGTTATCAGATATCAGGCCTGCCAAGAACTCTTTTAGGGAGGTGGATGACGTGCGTGAAGCTGGCCCCCCACCCCACGCAAAACTTGGTGAAAATAGTCTTATTTGTTAGTGCTACGTTACTGCTGGTTTGTGCTAAAAATATTTTCGTTTGTGCTGCTTTGATTTTTAAGATATAACAAGTTTATTGTAAGCGATGACGTCACACAACCCCCCACTGTTAAGAAGGGACCCCTGCTGTCGAGTTAATTGGCCAACCGTTAATCAGTCGGGCGGATCTTTGCTGCACACATTCAGTAGTAGAGGAGTACAACAGATGTTCACTCTTTCCTACACAAAGGAGGCACAAGCATTTTTCAAGTATAAACAAACTTTATTGAATATTGATTTGGAAAAAGGAGCCCAGAAGATAAAGTCATTTATGTCCATGACTTTATCATCAAACACAGTGTCACAGATCTTCTTCAAATGATACATCCTTTTATGTATATGGCAGACATCTGTTCTGTCAATAAAGTTTGATATTTAGTCTGATAAAATATTTGATATTTGTTGTACTTTGGACACGAGGCGCGGAAGTTAGATTTTAGGAGGCGCAAAATGTGGAAATTTTCCACATGAAAATGACTGCATGAGGTGCAGAGGCTGTTAAAACGTTATTCGTTTGCAGGAAACCGTGCTGACCTTGCAGACGTGCAAAGCATAAACCATGGACATCAGACTCCAAAGACCTGAGTTGATCTCTCTGCTACATTCAGATGATAACCTTCAAATCTCTGCAGTCTGAGCACAACAGACTGTGATAAAACCTCATCATTACTGAACATCTGTTCTAACAAATAACTAGGTTCACTTTATCTTTAGTCTCTGCTGGTTGAACTGTTTCAGTCTGATTTGACAAAGAAGATAGTGAGAGGACTGTTAGCTGGAGTTTTCTACTCCTGGCTTCATTCTTTGTTACTCCATTCATGTGATCTCTAACCCGTTTGGCTCTGGACTTTGTGTTTCAGACGTCTTTTAGCTCCACAGCTGTCTGAGGAAGTTAAAGCACTGAAGCTTTTGAGCGCAGTGACACGAGAGGTCTGGTACACTGGGCTCCACTCTGTGAGCCATAGCGCTGTCTCATGGATTAAAACTGAGTAAGAAACTCTTAAAGACCCCAAAAACCACTCAGAGAGACACACATTGATCCAGAAACAAAGCAGAGAGATCCTCAAAGACCCCAAAAACCACTCAGAGAGACACACTGATCCAGGAATAAAGAGAGAGATCCTCAAAGACCCCAAAAACCACTCAGAGAGACACACACTGATCCAGAAATAAAGAGAGAGATCCTCAAAGACCCCAAAAACCACTCAGAGAGAGACTGATCCAGAAATAAAGCAGAGAGATCCTCAAAGACCCCAAAAACCACTCAGAGAGACACACTGATCCAGGAATAAAGAGAGAGATCCTCAAAGACCCCAAAAACCACTCAGAGAGACACACACTGATCCAGAAATAAAGAGAGAGATCCTCAAAGACCCCAAAACAGACAGAGAGGGATCAGGACATAAGCAGGGAAGGAGGGAGGAGGGAGAGAGGGAGGAGAGAGGAGGTTCATTGGCTGTGAAATCTGTGTGAGATTAGAGCGTTACAAACGTGAACATGTCCCGTTAGAAAGTCCCTGAGAGGGAAGAAGGACCAGGAGCAGACAGATTAGGAGCACAATCTGTGAAGGACCAACAGCAGCTCAAACGTAAACCAGCCAAACAGGTGTCACACACACACACACACACAGACACACACACACACACACACACACACACACACACACCTGAGAGCCGCTCTGAGGTTCGTGGAGGTAATTCTGTGCAGCCAGAGCAGCAGGAGAGGAAGAAGGTTGAGATCTGAAACAAGCCGAGCAGAGTGTTTAAAAACATCGATCTGAGGAAACATCAGGACACAACCACCATCAAGTCCTCCAGGTGCTTCCTGGGTAATCCAATCATTTCACAGCCAAGGATTTTTAAACTGTATATGTGTGTGTGTGTGTGTGTGTGTGTGTGTGTGTGTGTGTGTGTGTGTGTGTGTGTGTGTGTGTGTGTGTGTGTGTGTGTGTGTGTGAGTGTGTGTGTGGACTGTTGGGCTTCATAAGTGCAGTGATCTGATCCAGCTGAGTGTTTGTGGCTGTGAAATGAGCTCAGAGGACTAAATCTTCATCTTGGACTGTAAAGTGTGAAGAAAAGATTTAAAGAGAGACGCTCAAGCTGTTCTGTCCTGATTCTACAGACCAGCAGCTTCAAATCTGGATTTAATTCCTGATAGCTGTCTGAGACAGAGGTGGAGTTCACAGTAGGTTTTCTGAGTTAAAGAGGGGGTATTCTTCTTTTGTTTTGGTTTTATTCTGTCCTCATTGAAGCTTCATGTGATGTAAAGTCATTTCCTCATCCTGGTGTTTAGAAAACTCTTATTTCAGCCTGTCTGGAACACTTTGATTTAGCTGCTGTCTCTTTAAGGCTTCCTGCTCCACAAATCCCCTTCCCTCTGATTGGTCAGCCTTCAGGAAGCCTTTCAGGGACAGAGCTATGGGTAGACCTTGGTGTTTGAGGCCCACCACTTAAACATGAACCAGTTAGGAGATCCATATGTGATGACCTCATCATTTCAGCAAGTCTCATGGAGATCTCATGAGGATCTCATGAGGATCTCATGAGGATCTCATGAGGATCTCATGGTGTTTTGAAAACGGAGCATTTTGATCAGTTTACAGATTCAGGGACTTCTGAAGAATATGAACCTGTAGAGGTCTGAAAACCTGCACACGTTTCGTATGAACATCATAAAGAGTAGCCTCTCTTTAAGATGGTTGAAGGTCTTTTTTTTGGACTGATTATTTAACGCAGTTCATCACATTAACAGAGCGTCGAGTTGAGCAGCGTTAATCTCGTTTACTTTTCTGAAAACAGCTGATGGTTGTTGCTGCAGACCTTCATGAATGATCGGCTCACTCAGTGGACATCAGACCATCTTCACTTCAACATTTACTGAATTTGATTTGGAGATGAAACTTTTTAAATGTTTTTATTCACAAAGATGAGAGCAAACGGTCTGAAAACTTGACTCTTCATGAAAGAATCTCATGAAATAAGTCAAATAAAAAGGCCTCATGTTTCCTCAAACATCAGTGAGTCATCGTAGAGCTCAGGGTCAGTCTGAAGTTTCTTTCTCTGTACAGACGGACACTAGTTTCAAACAAAGTCTCAGCTGAGTTTAATGGAGCGCAGCTGCAGGGTGTTCGGTGGAGTTAAACGAGCGAGTGAGTGGAAGGAGAAGTTGCTTCAACAAAGAAATAAATTACAACAATTCATCATCAAATCATTCCTGAAGTGTTCTGAGCTTCTCTGATTGATGTTCTTCAACACGCCGTCTCTTTTTTTAACAGCTCCATCGACCTGCAGGCCGCTCTGCTCCAAACTGAAACACAGGCTGATTTCAGCCAGCGCTCTCGTCTCTGATGCTGTTTCTGTTCCTCAAAGCTCTCACTGGATTTCCCCGAGCAGCTGACGGCTGGAAGCCAAACAGACGGAGTTTGTGAGAGCGGAGCTGGTGAAGGTTCGACGCTGATACATGGAGCTGTTGGATATGACGCCTGCTCATCCAGAAGTGTGTGATATGGACTGCTTGTTCCTCCACACGGTCTGACGGCTGAGCCTCCAGATGTGTGATGTGTGTATCTGAGTTAACGTCTGCTGCTGCTGCTGTGATGTTTGTTTGTTCCTGTGGACCAGTGAAAGGAGCTAAATGTGCTGCTGGGGGAACTTCTGGTTCACTCTGTTTGTTTGAGATCAAGTTTCCAGCAGAGGTGATTGAATCTGTAGAGAAAGATTCTTATTTTCACTCAGTGGTTCAGGAAAGGCTTCAAACATCTCATCAAAATCCTGCAGCTTCAAATCAAAGACATGCTGAAACTTAAGACTGAAGACTTTGACTGGACAAGATGTGGATGAAACAGAAAGTCGAGTACAGACCAGTCATTCAGAAAACTTCCATCTTCTCACTTTTAATCCCTCCATCACTCATCCCTTTATTCTGTCATCCAAAGACAGCAAGAAAGTCTGCAGCCTCCCTCCATCCCTCCATCCAACTGTCCGTCCGTTTCCGCTCCCTCCGTCTCATCCCTGAGGATAAAACAGAGAATATATTTTCACTCCTATCAGGCAGGATTTAGAGACCATCTGCAGTTAATGAGGGTTTTAAAAGTGAAGAGAGAAACAGAACCGCCATGATAGAAGTGATTTAAGAGGAGAAAAGAGAGCACGAGTTCACAGTGTGTGTGTGTGTGTGTGTGTGTGTGTGTGTGTGTGTGTGTGTGTGTGTGTGTGTGTGTGTGTGTGAAGAGGATTCTGTTAAACAGTTTTTAAACTTAAATTAAAGTTTGTTTCTGTTTCTCTGAAACTCTGAGTTGATCCATTAAACCGGCCTGATGCTCCTTCATTCGTCTGTAAATCACAGATCAACACGCAGCCTCCACTCAGAGCACGTTCACAGTTTAACTTCATCGTTCTCCAGTATTTAAACTCCACCGCTCTCTAAGGTCTGAATGTGAGCAACATGAGTTTGACACTTTCTTATTTGAAACCATTTTCTGAAGCGACTCTGACTCTTCACCTGGAGGAGAAGTCAGAGGTTCACCAAAGTTAGTCCAGCTCATCCAGGAGGGGACGTCAGACTTTGACCTGTTTTTGTTTTGACAGTAAGATTTGTACCCAGACGCAGACGCTGAGAGCAGAGCTGGAGCAGATCAGTGATTTATTCATCTTTTATAAAAATCTGTGTCTGAGCCGAGCAGGTTCAGGAGCAGAGTTTCCTGGAAAGAGTTCGAACTGACTGAAAACAACAGAGCAACAAAGACACTCTGCCCACAGAAATAAAGGATCTGGATCTGCTATAAACAGCCAGCTGCTGAGGAGGGTTTCACTTTACTCAGCATGTTTTAAAAAGTTTTCAAAGTGGAGAAGGAAAAAGAGGCGAGACGTGGGAGTGGATGTGGAAATGAAGGAGAGTCTGTGGGCCTCTGGTGGAGAGACGATCAGAAAGGAGACACTCAGCTCCAATGAGACAAAGACCAGGGACAGGGGGACAGACCGAGACCCCTTCAGCAGGAAGAGATACTGTAATCTGAAATTCATGGATGTCAGAGACAAACAGTCGTGGCACTAGAAAGGAGTTAAAGGGTTTAAAATGTCCCTGTGAACTTATCTGTTGACTCCCACACAGACAGCACAGGATGGGCCTCTCACACACTCCCTGAAGAGTTCTGCATTTATTTCTGCCTCCAGTCTCTGGTTACATTTTCTTTAAAGCTCTCTGCTCTGTGAAACTGCTGTGACGACCCGGGTTTGGTTTGGTCTCCTCCTGCTTCTCGTTGTTCGTGGTTCATCAGGTTGAGTTGAATTGATGTCGTGGTCGTCGTCTTTCTTTGAACAGGTGTTGATCACTTTTTATTGGTTTGTTTTTCTGTGAAATTGTTTCAATGATTGAAAATTTTGCAGCAGCGTCTCAGCTTGAGAACTATGTGTTCTCACTAGAGTCATGTACTTTTGTTCATGTTCAGGGCTGTAACATTTGAAGTTTTCTCACCTGAGAAAGAGACGTGAGATGGACACAAACAAAATGAACAATGCTGCACAGCCCTCTCTTAACTCAAACCCTCCTCCAGCTGCTGTCTGCTCATTGGTGGCTGCATGTTCAGGTGGAGCTTTGGACGGTCCAGATACCAGAGATTAGACTGTTTACCTGTTGAATCATTTCCAGTGTTGGACAGTGACGTCACTACAAATAGAGACCTTAAACAGGCTTCTTTACTGCACTGAAACTGATCTGATACAGAAACTGATCTGATTATTAAACACAGATCAGCCAATACAGAGAGAGAGAGAGAGAGAGAGAGAGAGAGAGAGAGGGAGGGGGGAGTGATCTCCAGCTTGGACTAAACAACAAAGTGGTTCAGAGAAATGATTCTGGTCAGAGCAGAAGAGAGAGAGAGAGAGAGTCAGAGCCGACGTTTACAGAAAAAGAGCTCTTTATTAACAGGCTGCTCAGTTCAGCTTTCTGTGGCCCTCAGCTTTCCTAAATGAGGAAGCATCAGACTGAAAACACACACACGGCTCCTGAAGAGGCTTCATCAGCTTTCCTCTGAACTCAGGATCCTTCATGTATATTTTCTCTGAGTTATAAAGAGACTGAAGGTGTTTGTGGATGAATCAACAGTAATGAATGCAAATGTATGTTTTTCTTTGATTAATGCAAAACAACCACTGATTTTATCACTTTAACAAAAGGAGGGTAAACACTGTGGATGAACTCCATGTGATGAACAAGCAGAGTGAGGGAGGTACCGTAGAAAAATCAACAATAAGGTAAGAGGCTCCATGAATTTACAAAAAGTGAGAGAAAACGATGAGATATGAAACCTCTGTAAGACTTTGGAGGATTAACCTCTTCTTGGTACAGAAAATACTGTTTATCCAGTACTCACTAATGATCTCATGATCCCACGATGCTGGGAGAGAAATCCTGGGCCTCAGAATTTCAACACATCACAGATGATCTCTGTAACAGCACAGAGGGAGCTCTGGGTTTGGTTTGGCCTCTGGTACAAAGATTTAAAGAAGTTTTCTGAGATAAACGAACAATAAAGCGCTGAAACGTGACGAGGAACAGAAACCAAGTGAACAACAACACAGACATGTTGGTTTGTTTGTTTGTTTTTTATTTGACGCTTCAAAACAAAAGCACTGTTATTGTTACCATGAGTGAGGAAGTAACACAGTGGACATGAGAGCCTGCTGTACATTGATGTGTCATCCAGGTGACAGAGGCCATAAACAGTCAGTGCCCTTCATGGTTAATTCAACACAATGTGCAAACATCCTTGTTGTTGTAGTTTCTGTGCCTTCTATAACTTCAGGAAGCTCTGACACTTCGCCCCCACTAGCTTAGCTTAGCCTCGCTGTAGGCATGCAGCTCATAGGGGCATGTCATGTTGTATCTATGTTTCCATATCTGTGCTGTAAACCATGTAAACAGTGTTTGAACAGTTCTTAATGAATCAATCATCTTCAGTAATCAAAACATAAACTCTATGTTTCTCTCTTTATTAACAAACAATTCACAGCAGGATTCTTCCCTGAACACTGCTCCTTCTCATCAGAGAACGAGAACCGTGTGTTTGACTCAGACTCTATTAAAACTTCACCAGGGAACCAGATCAGAAAGCAGCTTTTATTTTCTAAACCAGGTCACTGAAATCTGAGAGCCTGGCAGATTTCCAAAAAGCTACGACCTCAAAACTAAAATAAAGTGACTGAATAATAAAGAGATTATTGCAGCAACAATGTTCACTCATATTAACTGAGTTAATAAATAAATAATATCAAAATACACACATCACTGCTTATCTGAAAACGGTTAATAAAGAAATCAGGCTCATTGTTTCTGTCTAAAGGTCTGAAGTGAACAGACGCTCTCAGTGTTTCTCTTTACGTCTCTCTCTTCATCGTTGAGAAGCTGAAGTTCAGTCAGACAGCTCACCGTCGTAGCTAATATCAGTGTTATTGTTTTCAGTGCTTTGCTCTCTGCTTTATATTCAAGGAAATATTCCTCCTGAGCGTTTTAAACCTCAGATCTCTGACAGAGACTCTTCTCCTCCCTGGAGTGCCCTTTGCAGCTCCTCACAGACTTTATTGGCTGAGTTCTTCTTCTTCTTCTTCTTCTTCTTCTTCTTCTTCTTCTTCTTCTTCTTCTTCTTCTTCTTCTTCTTCTTCTTCCAGGACTGGAGATGAAAATCTGTTTCAGAAGTGATTCTCCGAGCTGAAGCTCAAAGAGCTGAGACCTCCTCCTCTCTCTGAGGGCCGTCTCCCCACAGAGCAGCCTCAGAGCAGCTTCATGTGTGGCTGAAGAAGTTCCACAAAAGTTTTCAGAAGACAGAAACTTCCCTCCATCAATTTTTAAACCACGTTTCCCAAACGAGGTGCAGAGTGAGGGAACCTGTCTGAGCACAGAGTGAGACAGTGAAGGCACAGCGTGGACAGGAGGACAGTCCGTCACAGGGATGGAGGTGCAGGTCTTACAGGAACTCATCCAGGGCTCCAGGTTCTGCAGGTTTTAAATCTATGAAATGTTAAACACACACATCCTGCTGGGCTGACAGCTCCTCTGCTCTGCTCTGTGAACATTTACTTCTTCCTGTCCCTGAACTTCTCCTTCACTGCACACCGACTCCAGTCAGAGCAGGAGGAGAGACTACAGAGCGTTCAGGCTGCAGGGAGAACTTTCTGAGAACAGGGAGGGAAAAAGTTAGCAGCTCTGCTAACTTAATATTCAAGGTTGATTCATAACACGGCGTTCATTTCACTCCATGACTGACGGCTCTGATGTTTAACAGGTGAGACTGTGAATCCTGTCCAACTGTGATCATGGATGTTAGACAGACAGAAGAATCAGAATACAGAGAGAGAGAGAGAGAGAGAGAGAGAGAGAGAGGTGGAGAGGAGACAGAGGGAGTTGGTAACTGCAGCTCAGTGCATTGATTTATGGAGGACTTGTTGAAATGATGAGGTCATCATATAAGGATCTCCTTACTGGTCCATGACACACTGGAAGGGTGGACCTCAAACACCAAGGTTTCTGAAGCAGGGGCCTTAAAGAAACAGCAGCTAAAACAAAGTGTTTCAGACAGAGGCTTATAAAAGGGTTTTCTGAAACCCCAGTGTGAGAAAAGTAGAGGTTTTGTTGTGCTGTAAATCATGTAAAGCTATCACAGTGGTTACAGACAGACCAGTTCAAAACTCCCTCTTCAGATAAAGTGGATGATATATTTCATTAAAACAAGAAATAACAGCTGTCAGTGGTAAGAAATCTGTTTCTTTCTTTTTACAGGACACATTAAAGATGAATGAAGATTTGTGTACGTGTGTCTAAGCTGACCTCAAATAGACTGACAGTCTCTGCTCAGGATTAATTGTTGATCACTGCTTAGTGACGTTCTTTTTTTTTTTTTTTATTACAGATCAAAAAACTCATCCGTAAATAACAGACTCAGCGTGCAGACCTTGACTTACTTTCAGTATATCTGAGGTCTGCGTTCATCATCTAAACCGGCTTCATCTATGATCTCTTGGCTGAGAAGCAGCTCTGTCTTTAAGGTCATGATAATCAGACAATCAATTAAAGGAATGATACACAGATTTATGACTTCAGCTAGTCCTAAAGTTCTGTTGTCAAATTTCCTGTCGTCATATTTCTCTCGATTAGGATTCATTCTGCACCTGCGCATATTTCCTTTGTTTTTAAAGTGACATTATAATGTGCATTGTGTGGAAAAAATGTAAAAATGTAATGTAATGTAAAAAAAAAGTGCCATCAAAGCAACGACAATGTGACATTGAATGTGTGCAGTAAAAGCAACAATAAGTGCATCTGAAAAGCAATGGAAAATAATTTAATTTATTTGTCTTTATATTTCTACTTTTATTAGCCCCCTTCTTTTAAGTATTCTTTTTGTTTCAATTGCTTTTTATAGAAACATTATTTCTCTGTTTCATTTTATTTATTCATCTGTATATTTCCACTGGAGTCTCTGCTCAGTGTTTACAAAGAAAACCACCAAACAATGAAAGAAAGCAGCAGAACAGCAGAGCAGCAGAGCAGTGAAGGACCCTGAAGTCCTCAACAGTTCCTGCTCCAACAGCTTCCTGAACACGTCCTCGTCGTTCTCTTTATACACTGAGAGGAGCTGGAAATGGACGTTTGTTTTCTACCCTCCTCCCTCTGCTAAAGTTTGGAAAGAAAGCGAGAAAGACCGTCTGAGATTAGAGCCAGATTTTGTCTCCTACTGACCTCCACAGATGGGATTTCTGGGAAATGTAGTTTTCAAACCAGTTATCAAGAAGTGTCTTTGAGGCTACTGTTGTTCTTTTTCTGAACAATGATTCAATTTGATGGGCTGCATGGTGGTGCAACGGTTAACTCTGCAGCCTCACAGCAACAGGTCACCTTTTGAATCCCTGTCTGCCTGGTGGTCTTTCTGTGTGGAGTTAGCATGTTCTCCCTGTGCATGTGTTCTCTCCAGGTACTCCAGCTTCCTCCCACAGTCCAAAAACATGCTCATCAGGTTAACTGCTGATTCTAAATGACCTGCATGTGTGGGTGAAAGGATGTCTCTGTGTGTCAGCCCTGTGATTGGCTGGAGACCAGTCCAGGATGTACCCGCCTCTCACCCTAAGACAGCTGGGATAGACTCCAGACACCCTGAACAGGATAAGAGAGAAAATGAAAGAAATCTGAGTTTGACTCTGAGAATTTTTTAATGGCTCCAAAACTCCTTTAATCATTGAAAACAAACACTTTGCTCTAGTTGTTACCTTGTTTTCTCTAACAGTTACAGGAATTAAAGTAGAAGTGTGTGTGTGTGTGTGTGTGTGTGTGTGTGTGTGTGTGTGTGTGTGTGTGTGTGTGTGTGTGTGTGTGTGTGTGTGTGTGTGTGTGTGAGGCTCCAGTATTTGGTATTCTGGCCCTCATGTGGTCGCTCTGTCAGGCTGATTGACCCTGTCGTCTAAACGAGGAGCGGTTAATTACCTCCTCACAGCGGTTCTGTTCACCGAGCAGCCGACCCACCAACACCACAGAACACAACACGACACGACACCCTGTTAACAAATGAGACAGAGAGGCAGAGAGAGAGAGACACCGACACTGAAACAAGAGGACAGAGACATGAAACACCTGAGGACAGAAAGACTGAGGAGCTGAAGCTTCCAGCCTGAAAGTGAAAGAAAGAAAAGAAGGGATGAGGAGGCAGAGATGGAAAGAAAGAGAAGAAGGGACGAGGAGACAGAGAGGGAAAGAAAGAAGAAGGGATGAGGAGGCAGAGATGGAAAGAAAGGGAAGAAGGGATGAGGAGACAGAGAGGGAAAGAAAGAAGAAGTGATGAGGAGGCAGAGATGGAAAGAAAGAGAAGAAGGGACGAGGAGACAGAGAGGGAAAGAAAGAAGAAGGGATGAGGAGGCAGAGATGGAAAGAAAGGGAAGAAGGGATGAGGAGGGAGAGATGCAAAGAAAGAGAAGAAGGGATGAGGAGGCAGAGATGGAAAGAAAGAAGAAGGGATGAGGAGACAGAGATGGAAAGAAAGAAGAAGGGATCAGGAGGCAAAGATGGAAAGAAAGAAAGAAGAAGGGATCAGGAGGCAGAGATGGAAAGAAAGAGAAGAAGGGATGAGGAGGCAGAGATGGAAAGAAAGAAGAAGGGATGAGGAGGCAGAGATGGAAAGAAAGAAGAAGGGATGAGGAGGCAGAGATGGAAAGAAAGAAGAAGGGATGAGGAGGCAGAGATGGAAAGAAAGAAGAAGGGATCAGGAGGCAAAGATGGAAAGAAAGAAAGAAGAAGGGATGAGGAGGCAGAGATGGAAAGAAAGAAGAAGGGATGAGGAGGTAGAGATGGAAAGAAAGAAGAAGGGATGAGGAGGCAGAGATGGAAAGAAAGGGAAGAAGGGATGAGGAGGCAGAGATGAAAATAAAGAAGAAGGGATGAGGAGGCAGAGATGGAAAGAAAGGGAAGAAGGGACGAGGAGACAGAGAGGGAAAGAAAGAAGAAGTGATGAGGAGGCAGAGATGGAAAGAAAGAGAAGAAGGGACGAGGAGACAGAGAGGGAAAGAAAGAAGAAGGGATGAGGAGGCAGAGATGGAAAGAAAGGGAAGAAGGGATGAGGAGGGAGAGATGCAAAGAAAGAGAAGAAGGGATGAGTAGGCAGAGATGGAAAGAAAGAAGAAGGGATGAGGAGACAGAGATGGAAAGAAAGAAGAAGGGATCAGGAGGCAAAGATGGAAAGAAAGAAAGAAGAAGGGATCAGGAGGCAGAGATGGAAAGAAAGAGAAGAAGGGATGAGGAGGCAGAGATGGAAAGAAAGAAGAAGGGATAAGGAGGCAGAGATGGAAAGAAAGAAGAAGGGATGAGGAGGCAGAGATGGAAAGAAAGAAGAAGGGATCAGGAGGCAAAGATGGAAAGAAAGAAAGAAGAAGGGATGAGGAGGCAGAGATGGAAAGAAAGAGAAGAAGGGATGAGGAGGTAGAGATGGAAAGAAAGAAGAAGGGATGAGGAGGCAGAGATGGAAAGAAAGAAGAAGGGATGAGGAGGCAGAGATGGAAAGAAAGAAGAAGGGATGAGGAGGCAGAGATGGAAAGAAAGAAGAAGGGATGAGGAGGCAGAGATGGAAATAAAGAAGAAGTGATGAGGAGACAGAGATGGAAAGAAAGAAGAAGGGATGAGGAGGCAGAGATGGAAAGAAAGAAGAAGGGATGAGGAGGCAGAGATGGAAAGAAAGAAGAAGGGATGAGGAGGCAGAGATGTAAAGAAAGAAGAAGGGATGAGCTGCTGGTAAATAAATGAGAGGCCAAACAAAGTAATGAGCAGTTCAAACAGACGACAAAGAGAGGTTAACTCAGAGGAGACGGGGACGCCTGAACAAATGAGAAAAAGAAAAGAGAGAGGAGGAGAAGAGACTGAAGCCACACCAAAACCACAGGAAGCTGCTTTAACAAATGGGGCTGCGCGGCGGCCTATCAGCTCTGTGCTGTGATACGGCCCATTTTTCACTCAGGCTGTGATTTATCAGCTGGGCTCTGAGAGCAGCGTGGCGGGGCTTTTGATTACGGCCATTAGATATTAGACATTAGCGGCGAGATAACTCACACTGCTGGGGTAGGTTTGATTTTCTGTGAGAGGGCTCGCCCGGGGCAGCCGCTGTGCCCTGCTGACGGCTCTCTTTGAAGCAGGGCCTGATGATGATGATGATGATGATGATGATGATGATGATGATGATGAGGTCTCCACATGACTCAGTGGGTGACGGCATGTGCTAAAGGTTAAACACACGGTGCTGAGTTTGACCTCTGTCTGACCTCTACACTTTTCATCTTTTTACTTTTTCTACGTCGTTCATCAGCAGCTTCCTGCTGTCTGAGGATCTAAAAACACTCACAGATCTGCACAGATCCTTTTGATCCACTGGTGTAGCTGTAGCTGTGTGAACATGGAGTGAGAAAAGGCTCTGATAGTGTTTACAATTCTACAATTCTACAATTTCATTTAGCAGACGCTTTTTTCCAAAGCGGCGTGCAACACAAGCAAGCATTTTGACAAAAAGGAGAAACCTTATTAAGTGCGAAGAAATGCTTCAAGTTAGGTGGGTCACAGGTACTCTGCCATCAAGTGCCCACTGACAACCCCCCCCCCTCCTTTTTTTTTTTTTTTTTTTAAGTATTCTATCTCTATCTAATTCATTCCCCCATTTTGGTACAACAGAGGAGAAGAGTCTGGCTAGAGATTTAGAGCCATGCTGGGCTGAGAGCACCAGGCGTCTCTCACAGGCAGAGCGTAGCGGGCGGGAAGGAGTGTAGACCTGGATGAGGGACTCCAGGTATGAAGGAGCCATTCTTGTCGCTGTTTTATGAGCGCTGTTTTATTAGCTTTAGCTTCTTTCTGTCCTTGTTTTGTTTTGCATCAGCTCCTCACCTGACTGCTCTGATGTCCTGTGTGCTGTCTAACAGCTTCTGAACATCCTGAACATGTTATCCACATGGCACGGACCGGCTGCCTCTGTTCCACAAGGCACGGACCGGCTGCCTCTGCTCCACATGGCACGGACCGGCTGCCTCTGCTCCATATGGCAGGGACCGGCTGCCTCTGCTCCACAAGGCACGGACCGGCTGCCTCTGCTCCACATGGCACGGACTGGCTGTCTGTGCTCCACATGGCACGGACCGGCTGCCTCTGCTCCACAAGGCAGGGACCGGCTGCCTCTGCTCCACATGGCACGGACCGGCTGCCTCTGCTCCACATGGCACGGACTGGCTGTCTGTGCTCCACATGGCACGGACCAGCTGCCTCTGCTCCACATGGCATGGACCTGCTGCCTCTGCTCCACATGGCACGGACCAGCTGCCTCTGCTCCACATGGCATGGAATGGGATGTTGCAAGGGGAGGGGGCCACATTTGGGAAATTTGGGGCAGAACCAGCCAAAGTACAGCAGGGTCTCATATCCACTGTCTTCCCTCCTCACTCATGTTTCAAAGGCCGTCACAACCAAACTGTAGAGGAGCAGTTTTTGAAGTGTCACAGTTTTTGTTACAGTGTGTGAGGAAGGAACGTAGTGGACATGAGATGCTGCTGTGTGTATTGGTGTGTCACGCAAGTGGCACAGTTTTTTTTGTTTTTTTTTACAGTGTGGAGTAGCTTTTCAGAGACTCTATCTGAACCTCTCTCTCTCTCTCTGATTCCTGTCCTCACAATACATCTCCCTCTCTCTCTCTCTCTCTCTCTCTCTCTCCTGGTGGTTTCTTCTCTCTGAATCTTGTTTTCTCACTCACATCCAGCCTCCTCTCTGTCTCTGCTGCACCCACTCTCCTCTCCTCTAATTCAATTATTCTTTGTCTTATCTGCTCTTCACTGCGCTCTCCAGCTAATCTGATTATGAAGGAGAGTTGGCAATTAAAACACAGATATGAGAGAGATCTTTCCTTCATGCTCGCTGCTTTAATGAGATCCATCTTCATGCCTCTCGTGCAGCTAAAGTTCAATTAGGTGAAAACACTCGAGTGGGGAGGACGGCCTCCTGGTGGAGTGAACAGCACGTCTGCCTCTCACTGCTTTCCTCTGTCTGTCTGGATCCTGGGCACCATGCAGAGAGAATGGCAGAAATGTCTTTCAACCAAAACACTTATTTGTTCATCATAAAAGTATGGAAGCCCATTTCTGCCAGTTAAAAAAATAAACTTGCCTTTTATTTTTTTTTAGATTTATTTATTTATTTATTTATTTATTTATTTATTTATTTTGCCCATATTAAGTCATAATTATGTAATTAAGTAAGTTATATAAAGTAAGTCTCAGTCTACTCACAATCCATTTCTCTAGAGCTCATGCCAAAGAAAAGCTACTACTTTGTCTTGAGTAAGATTTCTTCTTTTCTTATGATTTTTTGATTTTTTTTAATCACAAATTATATTTTTTATTTCATAAATATGACTTAATATGCAAAAAATATTTAACACTGTAAAAAAGTTTTTTTTTCTAACTGTCAGAAATGGGCTTCCATATAAAAAATAACTTTTTAAAAAAGAAAAGAAGAACTATTGTAGGAAACATTTCACCATTGTTATGTTAGTATATGAAACAAATACTGGCTGGTAGAAGAAAGAAACTTATCTCTGAATATTGTCACAGTAGATGTTTGAGCAAAGTGTGAAGGGCCACTCACGAGGTAAAACCAGGCTTTTAGTGTATCATTCAGCTGTTAATTGTACTGTTCTCATGTTCACTCGCTGTATTTTATTTATCTCTGTCAGGATAACACCTGTTAAATTAATCATCCTTCCAAAATTCAACTATGTTTTTAGATGAACTTAAAAACTCCACAGAGACCTGTTTGGCCCCTGTGGAGTCTCCTGTTGTAACCTGGTGGCTGTTTGAGGCTTTTCACAGCTGATATTTACTCATATGGTGTTGTCTCCTGTGTGTGTGTGTGTGTGTGTGTGTGTATGTGTGTGTGTGTGTGTTTGAGGTGTGTGTTTGTCTGTCCATGTTTGTGATATTTACTCATTTGTCTGGTCGTGACCCTCATATTTATGCATGAGTACCCCTGTGGGTCTACCTGTGCAGCCGCCTGTGATATTTGCTCGCCTGGTCATGCAGGTTGTTTGTGTGGAGCTGAGGTTTGCTGTGAGTCTCTCTCTGATTCAACACCTCGAATCATAATAGAAAATAAACACACATTATTCCTCCGATTCACTCTGAAGTGAAATAATCAAAGCATCAGGACTGACAGGCACAAAGACCAGCTGCAAAGACGAACCAAGATACTGAGCTGGTCTGAGTGCTGCTTCAGTTTGTCTTTCCTACACCTCCCTGAGAGAAGACAACAGCCAGTCAGAGTTCACAACCCCAGGACGAACCCTGTGATAAGGTCTTCAGACTTCAAAGAGTTAATACTACTGTCACGCCTCAAATACACCGGGTGCGTCTGCGTTGCAGCTCCGCTGCGCTGCGTGTTGACTGCGTTTGTCAACTTACACCGGCTGCGTCGCGAGTCCGGCAAGCCGCAGAGCTGGAGTCGCGAGACCGCGTACTTCTCGCGGTAATTCACGATCCCGTGAGAATGTTGAAGCAAACAGTAATACTAAAATACTGTACGGTGCAATACTACTCACCATTCACTCCCAAAACACTTGAAACACTCTTCCATGCCATTTCCTTTTTGAGATTATCTTTATAAAAAGGATGTGTTGGGTCATAAATTATTCTGTGGTTTTCCACCTCAATGATAAGCTTCTCCTCGTCCATGTTTTTCACTTTCCCCTTGGTAAACTCTGACCTGTTGACTACTCGCGTATCTCTGCTCATTGTGAAGCGCTGCTATTGTAATCAAGCTAAATACGATCTAGTTTAGACATGGTTTGTTTTATTTTGAAAGTCTCAGGCTCTTTTGATGTAGTTTCCGTGCACTACTTCCTGTCCCGCTCGATCTTCTCTACTCTGAATTTATGCGTCACAGCTCCGTCATCCGGCAAAAATAGGATGGCTGCGGATTAGCTGCGACCTGTCGGACCAGACACGCAGCTGAACCGCAATGGAACGGATCCAGTGTAAGTTGACACATTGACTTGAATGGATTTTAAACTGATCCGGCGCCTTGACGGAGCGGAGCTGCAACGCAGACGCAACCGGTGTATTTCAGCCGTCAGAGTTCATTCACACACTTTAAAAAGGCTCATATGTTGGTGAACGATGAGCTCTTAATGCATATCATAAAAAGGGACATGAGGGCAGTTCATCTGGAGACAGTGACGACTGATCACATCATCAGAGAGTCTGAGAGACTTTTTAAATTTACTGAAACTTTCCAAGAACGGTCAGAAAAAAACAGCCAAAGATTTCCAGCAGCTGGAGCAAAGAGAGAAAATCATCCTGATAAAAGCTGCCGTGTCTTTCTGTGGTTGGTCCGACACTCGGTCAGATGTTAGTTCATGTGTTTGGTGCTTCCTCTGAAGCTGTGAATGTCAGTCTAAAGTTTCCTTCTTACTGCTCTGTGATGTTAGCAGGGCTGTGTTTATGACCCTCACGGCTGAAATACACCGGTTGCGTCTGCGTTGCAGCTCCGCTCCGTCAAGGCGCCGGATCAGTTTAAAATCCATTCAAGTCAATATGTCAACTTACACTGGATCCGTTCAGTTGCGGTTCAGCTGCGTGTCTGGTCCGACAGGTCGCAGCTAATCCGCAGCCATCCTATTTTTGCCAGATGACGGAGCTGTGACGCATAAATTCAGAGTAGAGAAGATCGAGCGGGACAGGAAGTAGTGCACGGAAACTACATAAAAAGAGCCGGAGACTTTCAAAATAAAACAAGCCGTGTCTAATCTAGATCGTATTTTGCTTGATTACAATAGCAGCTCTTCACAATGAGCAGAGATACGCGAGTAGTCAACAGGTCAGAGTTTACCAAGGGGAAACAGTGAAAAACATGGACGAGGAGAAGCTTATCATTGAGGTGGAAAACCACAGAATAATTTATGACCCAACACATCCTTTTTATAAAGATAATCTCAAAAAGGAAATGGCATGGAAGAGTGTTTCAAGTGTTTTGGGAGTGAATGGTGAGTAGTGTACCGTACAGTATTGTAGTCCTACTGTTTGCTTCAACATTCTCTCGGGATCGTGAATCACCGCGAGAAGTACGCGGTCTCGCGACTCCAGCTCTGCGGCTTGCCGGACTCGCGACGCAGCCGGTGTAAGTTGACAAACGCAGTCAACACGCAGCGCAGCGGAGCTGCAACGCAGACGCACCCGGTGTATTTGAGGCGTCAGGCTTTGTGAAGACAGACACACTTCAGCTCAATGAACCGTCACACACTCAGTGTGTTTCAGAGTCTTCATGTTGTTTAAAGAAAAACTCCTCTCCTCATGTTTAAGATGCTCCTCAGTGTGTTGTTTTTTTCTTGATGATACTTGAGGTTTAAAGATGATCTTCAGCTGTGACGCATTTCAAGGACAAATCTACAATCCTGACCACAGGTCACTGGCTGATTGTAGAAAGACTCTGACACACTCAGAGAGAGAGAGAGAGAGGGAGAGAGAGAGAGAGAGAGAGAGAGAGAGAGAGAGAGAGCTGCTGCTGGTTGGAACATAAAATATTCCCTCCCTGATACTTGACAATCCAATTCATTGTTCAAATTGAGCTACTGATCATCATCAGATGTTTCACAATAGTAAGAAAATAAAGATAAAGTCATAACCAGATATTTCCATCTACAGTCTTGTCCCCATTGAAGCTAAAAATCAGGCTGAAAGAATCAAGGGTCAGAGTCAAAGTTAAAACTTTCTGTTAGATATCCGTCCAGAAGAATAAAGATGGAGGAACATCAGTCTGCTGAAAGCTCACTCCTCTCTCTTTGTGTGAAGCCCTGTCAGATTCAGCCAATTAGAGGCCTGATTGATTCAAAGCCATTATTCTGGACTGATTTGATTGGCTCAGGATCAGAAACGTGCTGCTGTCTCTCAGACTCTCAGCCAGCAGCTGTCTGTGAAGGTTGTTAGCAGCTGGAGTCAGAGACGGAGACGACTGCTGCAGGACGTCAGCAGATCAGAGCTCCAGTATTAAAAACTGTTCCAATGAGACTTCAGCTACAAAGAGGAGACACTAGTTCCCATAATGCCGTGGTTTTTATATGTACATCAGGCTAATAAGTGTTAGCTGGCTTCTTTTAGTCTTATTTCATCACTATTTGTCTCTTTCTCTGTTGAATTTGAATTTGAATTTCTTCAGCTGAATACAAACAATACTCTGAGTCCTCCACTGGACACCAGCAGCTTGTCTCTGCCTATTTACCCAGAAAGCAGCTGGTTCCTCAACAAACACGTCCTTCATGCTGAGGAAAAATCCATCCAGGTTTGGTTAAATCTGCCTCTGAGACTGAAACAGAGAAGGAGCAGAGCTTTAGGATTTGAGCGACGGATTTTTCATTCAGGAAATCATCAGATGAAAACACCGTCACTCTGAAAATAACTGATAGTTTCATGAATTCAGCTGGTATGGTTTGGTGTCCTGCTTCATCCATGACTCCTCATTCAGTCTCTGAGCTGTTTTATTTCTTTAATCTTCTGTTTTTTCACTTCACTGGCAGAGAGAGAGACATGGACACTGATAATGAGCTGTTGAAATGAGGATGAGTGTGACTGAACAGGGATGTAAACTCAGCAGGGAGCTCACTTCATTTCCAGCTTTGATTCCTGTCCTACCAGCACACCTCTCTCCCTCTCCCTCTCCCTCTCTCTGGTGAACTCTTCCTTTATTCTTGGTCAATAGGCCGACCCTGAAGATCACATCTGCTCTTGAAGGTCATGTTGAGCCCTGAGTGTTGCTGAAAGAGAGAATACTGAGGGTAAGATTCCTCTCAGATCCTTTAATCCTCATATCTGAGTGTTTAAAGATGGCCGTTCAGTCACTAACAGCGTTTTTAGTCCTAAAGTTTAAACAGTGTAGCAGGATGAGCTGTCTCATCCTTGCTCCTTTGGTGACAGTGCCATCCGGCACTCATTAGCCAATCAGCTTACGAGGGCACTTTTATAGGCAGGCAGATACCTCTGGTCACCCTCTTTCTCTTTGGTCCTGAGGTTCTGCCCCTCCTTGGTTGCCACTCCACTGCAGCACCGGTGCAGGTAAGTTAGCCATAGCCACTGCCGTCTGTGTGCTAATTTACGCATGTGGCACGAGATTTATTGTTTGTTTGGCACGTCAACAGTTCCGTGTAGTCCCCCGCAGCAGCTCACAGGGATTCCCCGTTACTGACGCTCCAGTTTTCATCCGAACTGTGTGAGATTCTGTCTGCCTCCTGGTTGCCTCACCTTCTGTGTCTGCTCAGCATTCATTCAGGTAATGTGGCAGTGGGTGCCTCGGTTTGTTTATTGACTTTGACTTGGAACGGTGTTTAATTGCTTCGTTCTTTTTCCAGTTATTCTCAGGGTAACTGGTTTTGGACGGTTTAAGTTTGGTTAAATTATTTTTGTTTTTTATTTTCTACAACTTAATTTTGGTAAAAGTGTTTTCCTCCTATTGTTTGTGATTGCTTTTGCCAGCCTGAGTTTGGTATTTGGTTTCTGTTTTTGTTTTATTATTTAGTTTAAAATTGGTTCCTGGTTTCTTTGAGAACTTGTTTATTTTTGGTAACTTTAATTTTATCTTTGCTTTATTTTTCTTTTGAGTTATTTGGGTTCTGGTTTGTGTTAATCCCACTAATTCTTTCCCCCTCTCCTTGCAGGACTGGAGTCTGGTCTGGATGAAATCCCCAGGGTGGTGTTGTCCGGCTCTGTTGTAGTCACTGTTAACCTTGAAGGTAAATCTTACCCAGCCCCATTTTAGAGTGGGTGTGTGATCAATTCGCCCTCCCCAGCTCGCCACAACAAGTTATGGCCTGATGTTGAATCAAAGGATCTGGAGTGTTGAACTCAAAGGACAGGGTTGAAGTGGTTTCACAGGTGTGAACATACATGTAGGTTGGACCTCTGCTCAGTGGATCAACCTGCAGGTTGGACTCAGCTGGTCCTGAGGAGGTCTCACTCTGAGACACGTCGCCTGCAGTCAGATGGAAACAGAGGTGCTGAGGGCGCTGCAGCAGCCTCAGAGTGCCTGAGGGGGATTGTGGGTATTTTTTGTGTTGTGCAGCAGCTCCAGCAGCTCCAGCAGCTCCTGGTCCTCTCTGTATCTTTTGTTTTCAGTATTCATGGCAGCTCAGGCTCCAGGAGGTTTGTTATGGTGTTTATTTATACAGTCCTGAGCTGGTTTCTCAGTAATGATCCCGCTCACACACTTCCTGTCTTCAGTTCACGTCCTCCTCTTCATGTCCACCTCGTCATGTGTCTTCAGTGTGTGACTGTCTTTCATTTCAGGACGCTGAGTTTCAGGGATCGTTTGACTTGTTCTCTGTAATAAAGAACATGAAAGAGCTTCATATCACAAACATCCCAGAGTTGTATTCAGATGTTAATTTTTACAGTTTGTCTGAGAAAAAAGGAGAAATTCATCAGTCCACCCCCCCCCCCCCCCTCACTGATAATAACTTCTCATTATCATCTTCTCTAATAAACAGACACTAATGAGGGCAAATCTGAAACTCATCCCATGATTCTGTCTGGCTTAGAGACTGTGGAGGTGAGTCACTGCTGCTGCTGATGGTTTGCTGAAAAACTCTCCTGATCTGCTTTAGAACTTCAGACTGTTTGTTTTACTCACATCTTTTAGACAGAGGCTAGTTTTTACAGAGGCTGGTTTCTTCACGCACTGAAGAAGACCGTCTCATGGACAGAAGATCACTGTGAAGAAACAAACAACTCCAGGACTCCTGTGCTCAGGCTGCTTGTTGTGTTGTTAATAAACATTCAGACTACAGGAAGCTTTACTTTGTGGTTGCTTTTTATTTCTCTCTTGGACTCACAGACTCGTCGTCTCTTTTTTTTTCTCTCTCTTGGTTAAAGATCCATCCCAGCCAACTGAAGTCCAGCGGTCATTAAAACTTACTCAGTATAAATAAACGTCTTCACTTCTAGTCATCAAATGTCTTTTCTCTGAAGGACGTGAAGACAAAGCTGAGCGAGAGAACAACAGGAGGAAAATAATTCCACACCACGCTGACTTAAGATAAACTGAATTATAATCTACCACCTGTCAGAAGAGTGTGTTTCAGGTCTACATTTACTGAGTTCTGCTGTGGTGTGTGTGCCGTCCTGTCAGCCCTTAAAAGTCTGAACCATTAAAAGATAGCCAGAAAATTCTTCTTTTTTTAAAATTGATACTTTTTTCAACTTCTGTAAGATAATCCACAAAAATATTAGTTTTTGCAATTTTTTATTAGAATTTTTAGTAAATATGCATCCTTAAGGTGCAGATAATACCTACTTTTTAACCCTTTAACCCCTGATCCTCAAAATCTCTGCCTTTTTTATTATTTTTATTTATTCATTTATTTTTTGCTTATTTTTCCTACAAAAAGGTCATAAAATGTTCTGTGACTAAGCTTTGTCCCATTTTTTCTGGAATACATAAAACTACTAATATCTGGGAGTTATGTACAATTTACTGCACGTTATACAAGAGAAACGCAGTTAAAAATGAAGATTTTTTTTTAATTTATTTATTTTAGAGTTTTAGTGAAGGAAGAAACCATACAGTCAAACAGAGCTAATGCATTTTACAGGATGACATTTAAATTTCAACAATATAAAACATATGTCCAATAACATTTATGATTTTTTTTCTCTTTTTTTGTTAGATAAATAAATTACAGTACAGTACAAACAAGGCACAGCACATTGTTCTACAAAGGTTACCTCACGATACAAGTGTGGCAGGGTTCTATTGCCACAGTGCAAAAAACTCCCAAAGAAAACTACCTAAAAGTGTGTTGTACGTCGCTTTGGAAAAAAGCGTCTGCTAAATGAAATTGTAGAATTGTAAAATGTAAACTGGCAACGTCGTAGTGAAAACAGTGATTTATTCACAGTGTATTAAGTGAGTTATTTAAAAAGTTAAAAAATTGATAAATAAAAACAAGCAAAATCAAAATCACCCATGATAGGGGTAATACCATGATGAAAGTAAGTGTTCCAAAATAGTCAATACCCTGTCTCTCTGTTACCTTCAGTGCAAGACACCATGTCATCCTGACACTCTCCAGAAGTCCAGCTCAACTACCTGCCTAAAGCAGCTCCTTTAAATACCTGAGGCCCTTCCCTCATTGCTTATAGTGGGAGATAAATACATTAATAATAATCAATTTCTATAGTTTTACATTCAGATAAGAACTTACTTATATGTCCATATCAAAATAAATCACAAAATAAAATACTAAACTGAAAATTAATCATTAATAGCATAAAAACAAACAATCACATCAATCATATTACCAAGGGAACTCACACCAGGTGCTATAATAAGGATGCACTGTAGGCATCCATCCTTTTGTCTCTCCAAAACCTTTGAGCCCAGTGAGTACCCAGTGTGTGTGTGTGTGTGTGTGTGTGTGTGTGTGTGTGTGTGTGTGAGATAGAGAGAGTAAGAGAGAGAGTGAATTTATGAGCAAATAATGCAGGGCTGCCAAGGTGTGCAGCCTGCTAGAGCTCTCAACAGAGAAGGAATGAAACTGAGTTTGATGTTTTGGGTTTATGTACTGTCAGATGAAAGTGAGTATGCTGCTGATGGAATTGCTACATCACAACAAGCCCCAAGTCATGCTCACACAGGACAAAGAAGACTTGGTAAATGTTCCTAAGATAGCACAAAGAAATACATGCACCATATTAGAGGGTGCACAATGCACACACTTACACATACAAAGTACGAACACAGCACGCTACTCTGGTGCTACATATTATAAACTTTGCATTACACACATAGAGAAAAAATTAGTCTTGATACACTGTTCTTAAAAAGTTACCAAACAATACAACCAACAGTCTACACAAACAATTACACACAAAGTCAACACTAGATAGAGAGAGCTTCATTCATCCAGACATTCAACCCATCTAACCTTACCTTTTTCTAACATTAAGATCCCCCTTGGGAGGATTTCCTTTTTAAAACAGCGGAAAGAGAAACAGAAACACACACTCACACACACACACCTCAGCTGTCATCACGTGCACACAGCACAGAACCTGGCATGACATGCAAACAAAGGCTGGCGTGTGATCAAAAACACTAACAAATCCTTTCACTGATGCCCACACACACTGCAGCCGCTGTCTGCTGATCACCACTGAGCAGTTTGGACTCAGATAAGTCATCTGGAAACCAACACACGCCTGAGAGGACCCTGGCTGTTAGCCTTCACCTGAGCTTTGTGCACCTTTGGGACCTCATGTACACACATTCAAATTCATGATGGCTTCCAGCACATAGATTTACCTGGGGGGTATTGCACAAATCCAGGATAAGGGATTAATCTGGTAAATGTTGGTTATCCTGGATAAACTTAGCCTAAAGTTGGTTCCACAAAAGCCGGTTGATGTTATCCCGGACAAGTTACCATGGTGATTTATTCTCTGCAGCTAGCCTGCTCCAGACCAGGCTGACAACCAGGATCAGATTACTCCTGTGGTGGCTCTGCTGCCAGGACTGTGAGAAATGAGCGGGATTTACAGTATGTACACTGTTTTTATACACATTACATTATTTAATATTCCTGCAGCCAAATATTATAATTGTAATGATTTCATTTGCTCATTGACTTTTAGTATATTTGGTTGTGTAGATTATATACATATAAAATGACAAAATATTTGAGTACTGATAGTACTATATATATATATATATATATATATATATATATATATATATATATATATATATATATATATATATATATATATATATATATATATTTGAGTCCAAAGTAGAATTATTTGGTCACAATCAAAACCGCCATGTTTGGAGAAAAGTCAACACTGCATTTCAAGAGAAGAACCTCCTCCCAACAGTGAAGCATGGGGGTGGAAATGTAAAGGTCTGGGGCTGCTTTTCGTCTTCTGGACCTGGACCTGGACCTGGACGACTCCACATTATCCAGGGAACCATGAATTCTCAGGCCTATCGAGAAATTCTTGACCAGAATCTCCTGCCATCAGTCGGGGAGTTGAAGCTGGGACGGAAATGGATTCTGCAACAAGACAATGACTCAAAGCATTCCAGCAAAACTACAAAGGAGTGACTTCAGAGGAAGAGGATCTGTACTCTGGATTGGCCCAGTCAAAGTCCAGACCTTAATCCAATTGAAATGTTGTGGCAAGACCTAAAGAAGATGGTACATGCCAGGTGTCCCTCCAGCCTCCCTCAACTGGCAGAGTTCTTCAAGGAGGAGTGGGCAAAAACCCCCATAAGCAGATGTGAGAGACTGGTCAGTGGGTATAGAAGACGCTTGGTTGAAGTAAAAGCAACAGAAGGAGGAGCCACAAGCTACTAACTACAAGGGTTCACATGCTGTTCATATAGTAAATTCTCAGTTGTTGTCAAATAATCCACTTTTGTTAAATTAAATAATGAAAATGTCTCTTACTGTGTATGTCCATTATTTGAAAATGTTTTATTTACAAATTGGGATTTGGATGTGCATTTAATAAGGTTACTTTAATGTTTTTTACAAAAAAACTTCTGGGCTTCACAAACTTTTAAGCAGCATTGTATATGTGTATATCATTTCTCAGCTGGTATGATTTGATCCACAACATTTATTCAGTTTTGAATCTTCAGCTGCTCTTTTATTTCACTGGCTGTAGTAATCGATGAGACTCTGGTTCAGACTGTTTCTCTCTGGCAGCTCTCGTCCCCTCTGTGTGCCGACCATCCTTTTGTTACTAACAGTTTCTACAACTGGAGCAGCCAACTGGAGGGGATAAGCTGCTCAAGCCCTTCTCCCCTTTGACTGACACACACACACACACACACACAAATACAAACACAGTACATGATAAAAGGTTTTGGTGTTAGTGTTATTTGGTTCTCTGGACTAAATGACGGGTGTGTCCTGTTTGTGTGTTTGGACTAAACTGAAGCTCTGAATTTCAGCCGCAGCCTTAATGGTTTGAAATGTTTTTGGTTGAGTGTCCTACAGACCTGTTAGTGAGTTAGTGAGGGAAACTCTGACACCTCTTCTGTTTTGATTGGAGGAGTAATGGACATTTAAAATGTTAGGACAGCCTCTGAAAATGAGTTTGAAAACCATTCCTAAGAAAACCATCACAGCAGTGAAACCACTTTGTGTTTAATGTCCTCTCCATTAGCTCTGACACACAGCTTTCAAACTTTCACCAAAGGACTAAAAGTAATGTGAGCGGACTTTTCTGTATGTGCTCGGGTTAAATAAGAGAGGCAGAGGGACAGAAACAAGAGACTTCATTAACATGGTTTGACTTTTTCAATCAAGTTTTCAACTTTATTAGATTTTCTCTTTGAATTAAATGAAAGTGAGAGCTCCCTGTTGGAGCAGACACCATATCCAGAGTCCTCCTGGGTATGAAAACCACAGAAATAATGATTTTTATTCAAATGTTGAACAAACTTTCTCCAGCTTCATGTCCTCTGTCTCTCTGGTATTCAGCCGTTATTTACGAGAGGTGTTTTTCTGTTTTTGTACCATTCTGATTAGAAAAAGTCTTCAACGTGTTTTTTTCTCTGTCTTCCTCTCTTTCTCTGAACCTCATAAAACAAGAAGAGAGCTGAACAGCCCTCACTATCAGCCATTCAGAGCCGCTCTCTGATGAGAGTTTTGGTCAAATGACCAGAGGGTCATCATGTTGATATCAGGGCTGATGCAGCGTGTGATGGAGCTGGTGGGTTCAGCATCTCCATAAACAGACGGAGAATTGAGTTCAGAGCCATGAAGATCACAGGGACAGAAGTGCAGCTCTCAGCTGATGGAGAGAAGAGAAATACTTTTCTCCAAGTGAACAGAGAAAGGATTCAACAGGTAATGAGAGGATTGTATGAGTTCACTTCAGTTCAAGAAATGTCTTTCCAGTCAGCAGGCACTGTTTTTATAAGAAAGAGGAAGTCATTTTGCTTCCACTAAAATTGATAAAACAAAAAAAGTTTTAATCTAAAGATATTCATGTGATGGGGTGTTGCATGTGATTTATGGCCTGTTGGGTTTTGGGTCAGTGACCAAAAATGTCAGGATTTAATGAACAAAAAGGCAAAGGATGAAATTGTGACCGTGTCACCAAATAAATAAGATAATGAGTTGAAGTGTGTGACAGGGTTTCTTTATTTATTTATTTTGAAAGTACATATATATATATATATATATATATATATATATATATATATATATATATATATATATATATATATATATATATATATATATCTCATTCCCTGTATATGGAAGTGTGAGACCTGTCATTTTTATATGTTCATATGTGTGAGTACAATGAATGGGGGGAAAAAGCTCGAGCCAGTCGCAGTGATTCTGTGACTGACAGGAGTGCAGTCTCAGTGGAGTGGTCACACCTGAAGCCAGATTGACATGCATCAATCAGGTTGTTCTTCTGCAGATGTTCAGAGACTTGGTTGAAGACTGTGCGCTCAAGTATTTTAGACAAGAATGGCAGAAGTGAGACCGGTCTGTATTTTTCAACCTGGGCTGGGTTGAGATTAGGTTTTTTGAGCAGTGGGGTGATCTAACTTGCTTAAAAGCTGTGGGAAAGGTACCAGATTCTAAGGAAGAATTCACAATGTGTGTCACTGAAGGTTTAATTTTGGGCAGGATGGTCTGCAGGATGCTGGTAGGTATCAGATCAAGAGGACAAGTTGTAGATTTAGAGTTCAGTTAAAGTCTGGAGACCTCATCCTCATTCAGAGGAGCAAAGGAGTAGAGAGATGCAGCAGTTGTAGGTTGGAGCTAACTGACTTATATTCATCTATAGAAGAAATCATTAAAGTTTGAGTTGTATTTATCAAAAATGATTAGGGATTTTAACCTCAGAGGAAGTTATTTTAACCAGTTGCAAAAACAAATATATATAGACTGTTTAAATTTGTTTTAGTTTAAAAAAGTAAACTAAGTCGATTAATAGGATTCATATTTAACAGTTCAATTCAATACAATTCAAATTCAAATTCAATTCAAAAAAACTTTGTTTGTCCCCAGGGGCCAAATCATGGCACACAGAGCAGTAAATTAACTTCTGCTGCGCAGTTTCTGCAAAGCAAAAGGGAAAACAGAGATAAAGTTCGTTCAGAATGCAATGCATCACACAGAAGCCCACACATACACACACACACACACACACACACACACACACACACACAGACACACACACACACACACACACGCGCACCTACACACACACACACACACACACACACACACACACACACACACACACACACACACACACACACACACACACAAAGACAGATAGTTCCCCTGATCTGGTGTGTATTTTAGAAACAACAGAGCAGAGTGAGCAGCCACAGGGCCAGATGGCAAAAAAGCAACATCATTATTCAGACCATTACCTCAGCTAATTGAGACACTACACACACCAAGCACACACATATATGCAAACACACGTGCACATAACTATCAGCTTAACTGTGCCAGACGCCAGCACACGTGGACTCTGGGTCATGTATGTAATGTGCATCTGGGGCTCCAGATATGCTGTTTCAGAAATACAGAGATCAAAACCATTCATATGTGTGGAAGCCTCACCAGATGCTCTATACCACACACACACACACACACACACACACACACACACACACACACACACACACACACACCTTAAATGAGAGATCTCTGAACTAAAGTTTGATTTTAAAATCTTTGCTCAGTTTGAGGAGCAGCTGCTGCTCTTAGTTTTAATGCTGACCTTAGGAAAGAGCATTTTTACACTTTAATAAACTACCCAGGAACATTTTCTTCACTGTATCTGCAGGAAAACATGTTATGAACATCTCAATGAACTGCTAATAGTCACATTAATGAAATGTTACTTTTTACATTAATAATAATGTCTCCTATTAGTCAGAAACTGTTTCTCCTGCTGCATAACATGCAGAGCTCACCTTACTTCATTATGTCCCAGAGGTAAACAGATGTGTGTGTGTGTTTTGGTCAACCGATGTTTGTTAGTTCATCTGCAAACAGAATGAGTCTTAAGCTGACTTTGAGCGGCAAGTAGCTCAAATGTCTCATGGCTCAAGTTCAGACACATGAACGTATTTGTCAAATGTTTGACTCCAGTCAGAAAAATACGGACGTATGAAAACTTGAGTCTGTCCATGTGGATTCTCATTTATCAAGGTCACAGTCTTGTTCGAGCCTTCAGGAAACCTGAGTCAGCATGTTAACGAGAGGAGCTCGTAGCTAAAAAAAAAAAACGCTCAGAAGCTGAGACAGACAAAAGCAGGAGACCAGCTTGGCTAAAGTGGGGGTTCAGCGATTAGACAGACACATTAAAGTTTCAACCAGCTAACAAAAGAAAACCTGAACTAAACCAGTAGATTCTGTCAACCAGTAGAAGTTGCCTCGTACCAGATCTTCTGCTGTTGAATAGACGACAATAAATAAGGTAAGAATAAACATTTTGAGTGCTGGGTTCCTCCCTCATGATCCCTGAAACTTTGGAAACTTCAGACTTCCATGTTTTATGAATGAGGGTCTGAATCAGAAACAAGAAGCTGTAGATAAGAAACCTCTATAAAGAAAGAGGAGACGAGAGACTCCTACACTTCGGCAGGAATCTACTCAGCAAGCTTCCCAGACTGTCAGACAGAGAGAGGAGATTCACTCTGCACTGCTACACATACAGAATCTGTTTCCCCTCATCCTCCCTCTCCTCCACTCCCTCATTCTCATTCATTCTCCCTCCACAGCTCTCAAACCTGCTGCTCTGCCAATCACATCTCATCGTACCATGTCAATGGAGAAAAGTGTTTCTGCTGGGGAATAAACTTTATAACCGAGACATCTAATCTGACAAGCTGCAGATAAAATCATCTTTAGTTTTGATGGCGTTCATGAATTACTCGATTTGTTTACGAAAGAGTTCTTTAAACAGTTTCTCCATCACCTCAGAAACACCATCTGTTCCCTGGTTATTCATTATAAAATGTCTTAAAGCAAAAGTCAAGTCTGTTACAATAATGAACGGATTCATTTAAAAATAAAACTGAAACCAAGAATTTGGGACGTTCGCAAACAAGGATGGAGCGAGGTTTAGGCAACTGCTTGAGCAAATAATCCAGCAGTTTAAGAACAATGTTTCTCAATGAAAAATTACAAAGAATTGATGGATTTGATCATCTACAGTCCACAATATCATCAAAAGATTCAGAGCATCTGGAGAAATCTCTGCACGTAAGCAGTAAGGCTGAAAACCAACAATGAATGGCCGTGACCTTTGACCCCTCAGGCAGCACTGCATTAAAAACCAACATCATTGTGTAAAGGATATTACCACGTGGGCTCAAGAAGACTTCAGAAAACCATTGTCAGTTAACACAGTTCATCACTACATCTACAAGTGCAAGTTCAAACTCTACCATGCAAAGACAAAGACATATATCAACAACACCCAGAAACACCGCCGGCTTCTCTGGACCCGAGCTCATCTGAGATGGACTGACACAAAGTGGAAAAGTCTGCTGTGGTCTGACGAGTCCACATTTCAAATTGTTTTTGGAAATCATGGACGTGGTGTCCTCCAGGCCAAAGAGGAAAAGAACAATCTGGATTGTTCTCAGGTCAAAGTCTCAAAGCCAGCATCTGTGATGGTACACCCTGGACTGGTCTCCAGCCAATCACAGGGCTGACACACAGAGACAGACAACTTTTCATACTCACACCTACAGACAATTAAGAATCACCAGTTGACCTGATGAGCATGTTTTTGGACTGTGGGAGGAAGCTGGAGTACCCAGAGGGAACCCATGCATGCACGGGGAGAACATGCAAACTCCACACAGAAAGGCCGTGCCCAAACTGAGATTTGAACCGGCGCCCTTCTTGCTGTGAAGCAACAGCACTAACAGCTGCACTACTGTGCAAATAAATTCATATTACTGCAGTTCTGCCATGTCTGTCCATTATTATTAACATCATTATTTAAGATGTAAACAGTGGAGCTAAACAGACTTGGGGAACAAAAACAAAAACCTCCTTCAAAGCGGTCAGTGACAAGGCTTTATTTCTTCACTCTGTCTCTGATGTTTGGATGAAATCAACTGAATTTATTTATTTATGGATCCATCAGCTGACAAATGTAGTTCAGTCCATTTGATGAAAATCTGAATCTCTTGTACAGATTGACATCGTGAATATGTGAAGGAACGCATCTCTCCCTAAAAATCTCTCTCTCTCTCTCCTGAGAGAGAGAGAGAGAGAAAGGAGAGAGAAAGGAGAGAGAGAAATCTCCTGATTTCTTTTGGACCTTTTTTTAAACAGATACCTTACTTACTTTCTTTGCAATGGATTGCTTTTTTAATTTTGAGTTTTGGGAACATTTTCTGTTGAGATTTCAGTGGTCACTGTTTTTTTAATGTGTCTTTTGGGGTGTTTGTGTGAATAAATGGGCCTTGCTTCATGCAAATGAATGTATTTTTCATGATCATTTTATGCTGAATTATTAGGAAGTTTAAGGGGTTTTGGTAAGGCTAATTTGGGTTTTAAAGTGTCCAACCAGGTTTCCCTGACAGATGCCAGAAGCCTCTGAACCTGAAACAGTATCTAAGTTTAAATCACAAACTGTTTGTTACAAAATGCTTTACAGTTGGTTATTTTTCTGTCTGTGTACACACATTGGTAAAACATGAGTTGTCATTGACCCTGTTCTAAGAGTCTGAGCTGTTTTCTTTGTTCATGAATAGAAAGAAATGATTCACATGTATCATCCTTTAAGAAGACTTAAAGAGCTTCTTCAGAGCTTCTATAATCAGCTCTCAGCACGCAGGTTACTAATTCACATCATACTAAAGTGGTTTCATGCTTTCAGTGTGACCAATCATCTGAGTTCAGGATAAATCTGAGTGGTTTCATTTCAGGAGGTGTGAGTCAGAGTGAAAGCATGTTTGTGAATAATTGAACTGTTTTTATAAGAGCCTTAGTGTCTCTGTGGGTTGGTGTGTTTGTGTGTGTGCTGCACGTGTGTGTAAGTGTGTGAGGGGGTGGTACTTGGTTGGAGTACATCTCTATCAGTGTTTAGCTCTGTGACAAATGTGATTTGGTAAATCTGAAGGTCAAATCAAATAGCAAACAGTGCCTCTCAGGCTTGGCCTCCTCTTCCATGAATCCTTAACAAGCCACTCAGGGTGAAACAGCCCAGCTCGATGTTTGGACGGCAGCCTGTTTCAAAGCTTGTAGCATCTCTGTAATCACTCAATCCACTCACTGTCATGGTAATGTGAGCGGACCACTTATGATTCTACTCTTATTCTGACGCAGCTCTCACTGTCAAGACCGTTTCCCAGCTAATGAGGAGATAATGTTGAATATCTAAGTGTTCAATATTTACCCCTTTGTCACAAAGAGGCTTTGGTTTGAAAGTCTTCTGACAGATTGTGTGCAAAGAAAGAAAGAAAGAAAGAAAGAAAGAAAGAAAGAAAGAAAGAAAGAAAGAAAGAAAGAAAGAAAGAAAATATTTTCTCTTTGAAGCCCCTCATTCAGTCCAAGGACACTTTGCTCTTCTCACCTGTTGGCTGACCACAGAGGCACTGACCCTTGTTTGTGATGTTGATGGTTTTCTGCTCTCGCTCTCAGGTTAAGTGGCTCTGACAAAGTGACGACCAAATGGCTGAAATTCAGAGATTTCTTCTCAGTGGCTGTGAGGTCTCAGCTGCTGATATGACACTTTGATTTAATGTTGAGACCTCCGTAAACAGCTGCAGACATCTGAGGATTTCTTACTTGATGTTTCTGAAATGGTTCAATTAAAGATTTGATATCTGTCATGATGTTATGGAGGTTGTTCCTCTTGTTTGGGTTTTTGTTGGACTTGATCACCTGCTTTGGTGAAATGCTGGAAATGACTCCCTCAGGTTAATTCAGTAGGAAATGCTGATAGAATAATTGTACATAGTTTGATCACACATTCGCCTTAGTGTGTCTGCTTTTCTTTAAATGTGTTTGTTAACCTTTGATCCTCATCTAAGCAGGTGCTGCCTGACCAAGACCTTTGACCTCCATGTGTGATGGAAAAATACCTCTACGTGGAAAGCTGTGCTTATAAGATCTGCATTGCACTTGCTATTTAAATTAACCTTGGGAACATGCAGTGAGCATGCATGTGCTACGTGACATTTTCTGTGATCACCACATTTTTTAGATTGTAAATGTGTAACTAAGGACCTCCCTAAGGAAAATAAATAGAGAGGTAAATAAAGGATGTGCTTCAGAGTGTTTTGAGATCTGTAACTGGGCACATCTCTGCGTTCTCCTTGCAAGTAAAAACTTGAGACCGTTGTCTTTGCCTCATTTGTGTTTTTTTCTGATGTTCTAGGTTGCTTGAACCTGACAAATGGTTACACAGATTAACAGGCAGAGGTGAGCACATTGAATCCAAAATTTAACCCCAAACACCATTCATCCATTCCAATAATCTGAACTCCCAAGAAAGAAAGACGACAATCCAACTCCAGTGACTCACTTGATCCAAACACACTATATCCAGTGTTACAGATTTAAACACTTGGTCCAACCCTGATAGTTTGTCAGGTAGCAGTCCTTGGCATTTTTCCCTCCTCCTCTAAAGTCATGAAGTCTGACAGAGAAACTTTTTCACTCAGCCTTGAAAAAAGGACCATGAAAATATACTTTTCTGATTGTTCCTGAATTTAGCTTAGCTGTTTTTAACGTACCAATAATGTGACAGCTGATTGTTTCACCAGTTCAGCTCTCTTTGGGAGAACTCGTCCCTTTTCTTATCTTTAAATAACAGTCACCAGAGAGCTCAGGAGATTGTGACAGAAATAAAAAGCAGTCATTAATGTTCACACTTAAACTTTTTCAGGGATGTTTTTAAAGGTTTTTAGTGATTCTGGATCTTTAACCACCAGACTGAGATAAACCTGAGACAGACCTGGAAGTAAAGAGAGAGAATCATTCAGTCCAGTTTTAGTCCAGGTTCTGGTGTTAAAGAGGTTCATATATATATAAAATGAGTTGGCGGTGATGGTGAAAACAGCAGCAGGCTGTAGATAAAGTCACACACAGCTGTGTGTGTTTGTCTGGAGATTACAGTTATAAATAAATGATCGCTATCTTAAAATGAATCCACTGCTGGTGAGCTGGCTGGAAGAGCTAACATGGACTATACCAAGATAAGACTCCCTGTAAACACACACACACACACACACACACACACACACACACACACGCACACACACACACACACACACACACACACACACACACACACACACACACTCCATCAGTGTGTATTTCACTTCACATCTGTTTGGTTCTCTCTGGAGTCTGAAAGTGAAACACTCACACTCCCAGTTGACCTCGACACGGTCTGTACACATATGTTTCAGTGTGATTTCCTACACAGTGAGGGACACACACACACACACACACACACACACACACACACACACACACACACACACACCTTTTACAGGCCTGGCTGGCCCTAACATGTTAAATGGAAACGCTCTAAAGTCCCTCCATTATGGATGGTCGTGCTGAAATATGGATGGTTTCAGCTTCTCCAGCGTGGAGTGTCGACCTGCAGCGACCTGCTGAGTGTGACCATCAGGAGACCAGAAGGATCCATGGATTGAGAGACCACAAGACTTTGACCTGGTATGTATGGTTAGAGAGGAGCCAGGAATGAATCAGTGTAATCACCTGTAGCCTGTCAGTGTGCAGATTATTGTTAAGTATGAATGTGAACTACAGCGCTAACAGACAAATAATACCATGTATCAATCAGTAGACCAGGATGTACTGCAATCCTTTTAGCTGGTGTGCTTGAATTTTTGTTCTCCCAAAGTTGGAGTAAAGTAATAATAAAACCCACGCACGACTGGAAACTCATTTATTGTGTCCAAGTGTGCAGCACAGAGCTCTCAGTAAGAAAAGAAAGGTTAGAGAGTTTAATAGCATCCAATCAGCAGATAATACCAACGTGAGGTCAAACCGTTCTGCTGGAGCAAATATTTACTTCATCTTTGTTTTTATCATTTGTGTGTGTGTGTGTGTGAGTGTGTGTGTGTGTGTGTGTGTGTGTGTGTGTGTGTGTGTGTGTGTGTGTGTGTGTGTGTGTGTGTGTGTGTGTGGTGACAGACAGAGAAAGCAATTACATCTGAGAGAGGGAGGGTTTTTCTGAGTTAAAATTCAGTTTAAATCGATGCTGAAACTTCACAGGAACTCTGTGAACATCTCTCTTTAGAAAGCCTTTCTAACTGAATTCATGTTATGAATTTAAATGTTTTACAGCTTTTGTTTGTTGAAATCACATCCATTCTCTTGTTCGCATGTTCAGAAAGTGATAATTTTACACAAATCTTTGAAAATGTAACACAGTCTGAAATTAAATAGTAGACTTTGCTTCAACAAACAGCCCATCTTGACTGATGGAGGTCAACGAAAACAACTTATCGCCTCAGAGAAGAGCTTTGACTCAGTCATAATAAATTTTATCTTCTATGACAGCCCGGCTGTGGTTTATCTCTTGTGTAGCTGTGCCTATCCTGCCCTGTCTCATTCTCTCTGTCTTAGAGATACCTGAGAGCCAACTGACCTATGGCTCTCCCATACATCTCTGGTGGAAGGGACTAAGACATAAGTGAACGATGCAAATGGAGGAAGGAAGGAACTTTGGCGCTTTGAGACGCACCCAAAATCACCTTGTCTTTGACTTTTTTTTCAGTTTGAAACAACAAAATCTAACCTTTAATGGGCATATGACAAACTATATTGGCTTTTGTTCATTTCTGGATTGTCAAACAGACCACATCTGTCATGGAAACTCTCTTGATCATATGCTACTCACAACAAGTTAGGGATATTTGACTTTGGGGTGAATAATTATCATGAGTTTAGTAAAGCAAAATGTCCAAGAGTTGTAAGTTAAACAATTAATCCCACAGTAATTTAGTTTTTCACACAATGCAACTCAAAGACACAAAGTTCAGTTTGTAATAAACTGTTTGATCGTAATCTACAGTTTAAAATGAAATTATCAGTACCAGTATAGGTTATTTCTAAACGCTATTTCTTAGCATCCTGATTGGGATGGACAGGACCAGATTGAGCTAAAGTCTAAAACATGGGCTAAAGGCTAAAATATGGGCTGAAGGCTAAAACACAAGCGAAAGGCTAAAGATAAGCTTAAAGCCAAAACAAAAGCTAAAGGCTTAACCATGAGCTAAAGGCTAAAACACAAGCTTAAGGCTAAAACATAGCCTACAGGCTGAAACATGAGCTAAAAGCTAACACACAAGCTTAAGTCTAAAACAGGCTAATGGCTAAATCATGAGCTAAAGGCTAAAACAGGCTAAAGGCTAAAATACAAGCTCAAGGCTAAACCATGAGCTAAAGAATAGCCACGGGCTAATCTGTTTGTGATCATATTCATTCCAGCCCACATGCAGCAGTTATTCTGCAGTGATCTGATCAAACTTGAGAGTCTGTCAATAAAATGAAGAGTGAGGTTACGTTAGCTCTGATTGGTAGATGAGCAGGACACAAGGATTCAGTAACATTACACGTTAACCTATGGATATGTCTCAGAGCACTGGGCTGCGAGTGGTAATAATATATCCATCTTCTAAACTACAGAACAAACTGACAAAGTTTACTTGTTGCCACGTTTTAAACAACAGCTCTGTGTAACTGTTGATTAATACCTTACCTCGTCATGTTGTATTCAGTTAAAAGTTGTTTTGAACAAAGAAAAGCAGAGTTAAAAAGAAGATCTGATCTGATTTCAAAAACAAACACACCTTGTTAGGAGTCATATCATCACCGCAGTGTGCGCACGATTCCAGCCAAAGGATGTCCCTGCAGTCCAATTCAAACAGTCCTCACAGACCCTTCATGAAAAATGTTTTGGTGTTATATCGAAGTAGTACCTAATCATGTTCCTTTTTTGTGTTGCATGTTAAATACACACTAAGTGAAGTTAGAACCCCTGAGGTCAGTAACACCCTATTCCCAAAGAAAACACACACTGTGACACAAAAGTAACAGATATACTCAGCAAGATGTAAATATATATATATATATATATATATATATATATATATATATATATATATATATATATATATATATATATATATATATATATGAAGATGAATTTCAACCTGAAAAAAAAACCTAAAAAGGAAGAAGAAGATGTTTCTGCCTGTTTAAGAAAGTTTGTCCTTAACTTGTTTTGATGTTTGATCCTTCTCAGTGATATAACTTAGAGTAAAGTCTCCACCTGCTGTTCCTGTGAAGCATCTGAAGATAACTTGACTCGCACTCTTGTCACTGGAGAAGTGACGCCAACCTGCCATTTCATTTCTGGTTGAGGTTTCAAACCATGGCTGTTTAATGACTGAGGAGGGCGGAGTGTTTGAAATGCATCGTATTTAATCCAACTAAATGTTTCATCTGTGTTATTTCAGAGCTGAAAGATCTCAGACTGGAAAACTTTCCTTTTGTTTGTTTTTTATTTTTTGAATAAGCTTTATGAGTTGTTGTTTTTTTCTTTTAATGACAGCCCACCCCTCACTCCTGTCCCTCTTATCTGCTTGACGCTCACTAAATGAAGAGAAAGCTACTTCAGCTAATTTACTGTTCCTGGTCATAAAAACGGTTCTTCTTTGGCCGGCACAGGGAGCATAAAGAGGTTTGAGAGGATTTCAAATGTTGGGACACTGAACAGATGCAACATGAGCGATATAACGCTAAAATATTGGCTTGGGGGGCTCATATAAATACTGAGACGTGTCTGGCAAGGTTAATATGATTGCCTAAATATTGGCAAGGTTGGCTCATACGAATGGCACTAAAATACGAGCGCTGAAATACGGCCTCAGCTTTGGCCGGAGCGACAGCGGCTATTACAGGAAACTCCAGAGCCAGGCTCTGTCCTTTTTTTTTTAACCAGCTGTCCTTTTTCCCCTCTGAGGTTATTTCTGAGCATTTTATTTTCCCATCACTCACCCAGGGTTGATGGATGGATGGACAGTTGAGGAGACAGCTGGATCAGAGAGAGATGTGAGGAAGGCAGACAGTCAGGGAGACAAAGTCCAAGCTTGAAATTCTCTTCATAACTTTTTACAGCGCTGCTTCATTTTTTAACAGCAGAGCTGACATATGTTCAAGCTCTTCTTTTTTTTTTTTTAACTCCAGAAACACAACAGCAGCAAAATGTGAATTCAAGCAGAAAGAGGAAGCTGTGTGGTCCAAATAAACACGTTGGATCAGGCCCTCTCTCTCTCTCTCTTTCTGTTTCTCTCGTCCTTTTTCCTCTCCTCGCTCTCCTCTGTCCGCTGCTCTGTCAACACAGACTCACTCAGCCAGCCGCCATCATCTCCTCATATCTCATGGGTCCATTTAGCAGCCAAGAGCCACAAACACTCGTCTGAATCCTAATTAGGGACCACTCTGGTTGGAGGGTGGCATTTTTAACAACGTGATGTGAGACATCCAAACACTCTGAAGCAGAGCGAAGGACGTCATCGTCATCCTCTGATTCCTCACTGAGTCCCAAACATTCTTGAAGTTCTTTTGGTGTTTATGACTGTGGTTCATTTACAGGAATCAGAAAAACAGGATAAAATCTCTGCTGGATTTAAAACACCTGAATGTTCATCAGTCAGGACCCCTTTTCACCAAAAAGCTTTTCTTATGTTCAAATATGTTGCACAGGTTGGCTGAGGTGTAAAAGGTTATTTTTCAAGTGAAAGAGATAAGACTGAAATATAAAAGAAACAGGCATAAACTGGGAAGAAAATACATAAAACACAACAATAAGCTACAGTAATGAAGTGGAAACATTTCATGGTGTAACATAAATCCACTGCTGAAAACTCCGAATTTCATCAGACAGATGGGACATTAGTTTAAAACTGCTTTTTCTTCTCAATGGATTTGCTGATGGTAAAGAAAATATATGATATTAGTCATGTTAAGATCATTTCATTCATTTTGGACTTCTTAAAGGAACTAAAAATAAAAACACAATTATGTCAATGGACAAGTATTTTCCCCCTGCAGCTTCTCTTGTGTGTAATAATTTGAAAACTCCAGCACCAGTTGTTGAAAAAACTCATTAATTAAAAGGTGCTTGATCAGATCACCTGTGGATAATCTCTTTAAAGAAAAAATAAAATAAAATTTAAAAAAGCCTCTCTTGCTTTGACCTCAGAAAGTGCATGACTTTGCCCCCTCTTGGACTATGTGTAACATTTATACCTTTTAAAAGCAAAAACAAAAAGATTGGATGCTGGGTTTTTTTCCCCAAAGAGAAATGAGGTGAGAGCATCTTCTTGATGAAGTTGTGTTGAGTTCCAGCTTTGACAAACAGCCTTCTTAATATCTCTGCCAATAGTTTGTTAGAGAACCTGGAGCTTTCTGATGAAGGCAGCTGAAACACGTAGCACTGTAGGCTACCACACTACAACGGAGGATTAGGGCCAAGTTCGGACCTAAACTAAAGTAGAACTTCACAAGATGCTCTGTGTTCCTCATTGTTCTACAGCCAGCTGCTGCTCTTCAGATTAACAAGATACAGACTAAAATAACCAGATTATTCTACTAAATTAAGGAGATTATTCTTGTAATTGTATGACTTTATTCTTGTAAATTTCGTTTTTCTTTTCTTTAACATGGTCCAAATCCTCTGAAAATTTAAATTTAAAGATGCCTTTCTAACACTAGAGGGCACTTTACAGAGTGTTTACAAACACGCACACAAAATAAATAAATAAATAAGTAAATAAATAAAGAAATAAATAAATAAGCAAAAGGAACATCAGGTTAAAATGATCAGTGAAAATAAATAGTGATAGCAGTGTGAAACAGATGGGTTTTGAGTCTGGATTTAAAAAGGTTATTTGCAGTTTTTGTAGCTTCGACTTGTGTGCAGTGGTCAGGGGGTGACGTCCAGATCTCTGAGCCCTATTTAACAGTTTAAGTCTTCAGTTAAAGAAATCAACTAAAACATGCAAGCAGGAGTTGGCTCATTTCTGAACCTGTGATTCCTAAAAGTCACATCAATCAGTGGGTCATAATGGACCTGATGTTTAATGTTAAAGGCTAGCACCTTGCAGATAGAAGCTGAACATCACTCCAGAGGTGACCATCATTACTAAGGTCACATGAGCTCAGACTGTTATAAAAATCCAGATTGGTGTTTTTTACTTTAGAGAGACACACAACTTTTTCATTTTGGAAAAAAGTTCAAGTTTTTAGTCTCAGTTTATGACCGAGGGGTAAAGTTCTTCCCCTCATTGAACATTCACCTGTACAGTAGAGGTGACACCACATTCTGCTTTCATGTTCAATACACACCTGGTTTTCTGCACACCTGTTGGTTGTCAGCAGCGTCCAAAACCCTGAGCATTAACAGGAGGCAGCTCAGACTGAGTTTAACGACCACCTCACACCACCAGATGATGGGATTGCACCAAAACTCTGACAGAAGCCTCCTGTTTTACTTCTGACACTGTAAAATTGTCTGTAAGAGTGAAACTGAGTCTCATCCTCTGAGAGAAGCTGCAGGATGTGTTTGACGCTTCACTGAGTCGGGGAGCTCGTGTTTAGACGTTTTCTCTTTCAAGGTCGAGACTGATGCTCCGGGCATTACAGACAACACTTCTTTTTCTCCTGGCACTTCAAGTTAATCAAACATTTCTGAATGAAACACAAAGTGTTACAACAATGTGGACTAACCTGGAAAAAGAGTTTTCTTTTTTTCAGCCTGCTTTGTTGTGTTTGAGCACAAACTGCTGTATAAAGGTGACAAACGAAAACAGGTTGGGTGACGAGGGCTTTAAGAGAAAGCGAGGGAGACAGACGTAGAGAGAGAGAGTGACAGAGCGGGAGTGTTTGAGCCCTCACCTCTGCACGATGTGCTCAATGCTAACTGCTTGACTTGGTTCTCTGCCAGAGGCTTATTCAGGACCAAGGACAGCTCCCTGGTCTCCAAGCTCTCTCAGAGGGAAGGGACACATTTAGATAAAGTCTCTCTCTCTCCTTCATTGCTTTTCCTTTCTGTGAAACTCGTTTCGTCTCATTGGGGAGCCCACATTTAGCTACGCTGTCTTTCTTTGTCAGTCTCTCTTTTCAATCTCTCTGAGGAATGTCAGATTTATAGTCGTCTCGTCCTCTTTCCTCTCTCTCTCTCTCCTTCTCGCTCTCTCTCTCTCTCTCTCTCTCTCTCTCTCTCTCTCTCTCTCTTTCTCTGTGTGTGTGTGTCTCTGAGCTCCATTTCCCTCTGGTTCTCCTCCAGTGAGGACACATTTAGAGTCTGTTCCATCGGGGAACACCCTGACTTTTACCTCCTATTCAATTATCTCTGACTGAAACACACACAAGAACACACACATGAAGAGGCACACACACACACACACACACACACACACACACACACACACACACACACACACACACACACACACGGTCACAGCGTACTGGTGTGTGGAGACTGATGACATGGAGAGATGACCTCTCAGAAAATGAACATTCACAGAAGAAGGAGTGTAGTGGACACATAAAGTAAAAACACTCAGCAGAAACTCTCTGTGGTAATTTCTACATGTGAGATCTGTGCAGTAATTTTGGACTGACTTTAATTTATCTTTTTTCTTCTTTCAGGGTGATTTTTTTCCCCCGCTGGGCCTGAAGTATTTAGTTAAACACACACCGGCTGCTCACTTTGTTCCAATCTGTCTCACGGCTAAAGTCATCAAGAGACGGATCTGGCACAAGCCAATTGTCAGGATGAGATTAAAAGAAAACATGCACAAAGGTGCTTCAATGCTTTTTCTTTTTTTAAATCTCAACAGGAGAGTTTAGAAGGTAATACAAGATGTAAATCATTTTTTTAAAGATACAAAGCATCAAAACAGGCTGTATGAGAACAGCTTCACTTAATTTGTACTGAACTGATCTCTGTTCTCTGAGCTGAAAAGAAAAAACAGATTACAAGATAAAACATTTTGTCTGAAAACTTCTGAGAGAAGCTTATCTTCATTTTATGGTGGCTAAAGATACCCCACTCTCAGTGAGCTGTTATTTAAGTCCAGGGCTTCTTAGAGCCAGATATTTAACAACTTCTTATATTTTGGGTTTTACTTTTTATTTATTTATTTATTTATTTATTTATTTATTTATTTATTTATTTATTTATTTATACATACATACATACATACATACATACATACATACATACATACATACATACATTTTTTTTTTGTTATAAATCGGGCTCTAACAGGTCTCCCCCCAGTGATTTAGACATGGGATATCAATTATAAATTCCTTCCGCTTTTTGTCAACTATAATTGCTTTTTGCTCAAAATTCAGTTCAAACAAGCCCAGACAAACTATTTTAGTTCTGAATTCTAACCTTATTCATCTACAACCCCAGTTCTACTGAAGTTGGGACATTGTGGAAAACATAAATATGAACAGAATACAATGATTTAAAAAAATCTTGTTTAACCTGTAATCAACTGAATACACTACAAACACATTTAGCACATTTAGTCTATTTACCATTTGCTATTCAGACCACAAAAATATTAGAACATTACACTGGTGTCCAAACCACGTGGAAGTCTCTAACAATAAAGTGTAGGTCCTCAGTCGTCCACTTGAGGCAGTCTGAGAAAGCTCAGGGAACTCCTTTAAGATCTGTGTTAACCCTTTATGACAAACTATACCAAGTCTGCCAGAGCATGTCTTTACATTCTACATGCTGTAGTGTCATTTACATAAAACTTTTCTATTCATCAATACATACCTTATATCCAAAATTTAATAAATTGTGTAGACATATGTCCAGACCAACTTAATAAATTTATTTAAAGTGCCATACAAAAAAGAAATAGAAAAAAAGAACAGAAATTAAAATTTTACACATTTTTTTAAATGCTTTAAAAAAGCTTCAAAAGCTTTTAATCTTTATACTGGATTTCTGCAAACACATTAGCTGGAGGAAAGAGCACTCTGGGACATGCTGAAAACACACAATGAAAGTTTCTTTTCAGGTTTTATATGCAAAAGAGATTTAAGATCTATCTTATCTAGTTTCAAATGTACTGCCAATTAAAATTTAATAATCTAATCGTAGCACCAGCACTTCACTAAGCTCAATGGGATTAATAAAACCTCACAAAATATTCATGAACCGCAGAACTTTAACAAAAAATTAAGAGGAATAGGTTATGGACAAACATAAGGTATGCTGTTCCAATCTAAACTATTCTGCAAATCCCTCCTCATGATTTCCTAAAGTTTCTCTTTTTATATAGTCTTTATTTAGTAGTTAACAGAAGTTATGTTGTTGAATTAAACTGGGTCTCAGTGTGTCAGTAAATCAAATATTTAACTCTTGGTCAGCACAGCCAGCAGTGAGCTCAGACAGAACAGTGTTTGGTGAGAGTGATCATCAGCACTTTGGTTCTGCAGAGTGAAACTTTCTTTGTAACCTGGAAGGTTTTGGATGACAGCAATAAAATAAAACTGTGAAAATGAAAATATGTCCAGAGCTCAGCAGTTATTTTGAATCAGCAGAGCTCGAGGAAACAATAAGCTACATTTTGCTGAGAGCATTGAACACTAGCAGGGAGATGGGTCAGAGGTCGAGTGTGAGCGAGGTATTTCTGTTTAAAGCTCAGCAGAAACAAAAATAAAGAACAAAAAGATTACCGCCTACGTATACAAATATAATTTACTGTTTCTATATTCAAACAGAAAAACAAACTGAGAGACAAATCCCTCTGGATCTTACTCATGATAATCAGCACCATACTGAACAGAGGTCCATGGACAGCTCCAGGATCAGCTCCAGGATCAGCACCATGGACAGCGCTGTTAGCTAAAAGCTTACAGGGTGCAGATTACAAACTCCATTAATCAGCTGACATCAGACCTTTACTGTATATAACTCTCATTGTTCTCTGTTTATACAAATGAAACAACAAATCAGAGTGAACCCTGAGGTCGGATGAAACAGACGCAGAAATTCAAGGATGAAGAACGACCGAAGCTGCTCTTAACAATGATTCATCTGCTCTCTGAGTTTTAAATAAGAGTCAAACCAGCATTAAAATCTATGAGCTGATTATACGTTTCACTGCAGGATATTCTCTGAAGTGTAATTAGTGGAAAGAGATGGGAAAAAAAATCCTCTTCATTCAACATTCAACACCTTTTTTTGCTCTCTGTTGGCCATCGGCAGTTTGTTCAATAAGTGGATAAAACACTCTGTTCTTCACACGCTGGAAACTCTTTCAGACACCTCTAACCCAGAGCGTGACTGGCTCCAGCTTTACCACACATCACAGGAACACTGACCTTACAGTGTGTGTGTGTGTGTGTGTGTGTGTGTGTGTGTGTGTGTGTGTGAGAGAGAGAGAGAGAGAGAGAGGGAGAGAGAAAATCTTTGTGTTCAGACATGTACGGATGAGAGAGCAGGCCTCTGTTCCATGTGTGAGCATTTTTCTGTGTGTGTGTGTGTGTGTGTGTGTGTGTGTGTGTGTGTGTGTGTGTGTGTGTGTGTGTGTGTGTATGTGTGTGTGTGTGTGTGTGTGTGAGTGTGTGTGTGTGTGTGTGTGTGTGTGTGTGTGTGTGTGTATGTGTGTGTGTGTGTGTGTGTGTGAGTGTGTGTGTGTGTGTGTGTGTAAGTGACCTTTTCCAGCAGCTCCTCTCTCAGTCATCAGGCTGCTGTTTTCCTCACCACTGACTCTTTAAAGAACTTGTTTTTTTCTATAGTGCGTCTGCACATGCTGTTCAGAGACACCACAGGTAATAATCTAAATCACCAAATTAACAGATAATCCATCTTGATAACTTTTCAGTTTTATCAAGACAATGTGGCATTTACTTTTTGTAATCCACTGTAGATTACCAGGTGGCTTTTGGAAGTCAATGAAGAGCCATCGTGTAGAGCATGTCTGCCTCAATGTGTTTTCTCCTTCAAATTTTCACAGATTTTCACTGTTCAACTTTAAACTCTTTTGCTTCTTTGGGAGATGATTGATTTGACGTTAAACTTATCTATCTCCTAAACTATTTGACTTATTTCACTTTTTGTAACAAAATTTTCCCTGTTGAAATTTTTACAGAACTTCAGCTTTTCTGCCAAAAAAATCCTTTAACTTTGAGAGGCTTAAACTTTAGTTAGGACTTCCCTTAGAGACTTTATTTTTGCTTTAAATGTTCACTAATCTTTCCACACACAGTGCAGGTACATCCAGAGACCATTTCTGTTGCCCATTTTGAGTTTTAAAGTTCTGACATGGGAAACTCACTTTCAAAAACCATCTCAAAGTCAAACATGGAGTGTCCCGTTGTCTCCTTTTGATTGCATCACACTGCATTTCTACACAATTGTAATGAGGTGTAGCTAACCAGCAATCCTGAAAAGTGAGTGCTAGCAAAAGGGAGAGGGTTCTTATTATTAAAATAAAAATGTTTATTTGGATGTTAAGAAAATTCAACTTAGGTGGTACATTATATAGGCTTGTGTTATCCTTTATTGTACAGTGTGTTTGAAATACTCTGTTTTGCAGGTATAGAATCCAGAAATGGACAATTCAAGAAAGAACTGGCACACATTGAATGTCAAATAATGAATTAATAAAAAAACAAGAGAAATAAATAAGAAAACAATTTCTCAGTGTGATTTCATTTACAGCATCTTTTATGCCATGTAAAACTTGTTATTGTGCTTTCAACTCTGTTACTGAGTAAAACTCAAACTAATGTCTACAAATTGACCACAGAGCTTGCCATCAGTGTACTATGCCACCCTAGGAGTTAATGTCCCCTTAATTTATTTTTTCAGTGACCAATAGATAGAACTGTTGTGCTCCAGAAGCTTGAAGAGAAAAATCAAGCAGATATTACCAGGAAAAAGGGTTAAAATTCTGAAAATCAATATATATATTTTTTTAAATTTTGGAAAGGATTACTTGTTTGTATAATTTATGTTAAACATGGAACACATTTTAGTACACCATATTTGCACGGTGTATCTTGTTCTTGTTCATTCTTGCACCTAAAAAGGGTTATTAGAGATAAATATAATTTGTTGAAGTCCAAATTTAATTCAGCTTAGTCTCCATATTGCTTGGCTTAGAGCAGCCTCTTTTAAATTAAATATAAATAACAAAATTAAAACATGTAATACCATCAATTATATAAGATTAAGTTTGTATGTGAAATTGAAATACCTTTGTTCCAGTCTGAATGTATGTCAATGTCAGCAGCAGATTTGTAAATAAAGCTGCCTCTGCTGACACTGACCATTACCCACAATGCATGGTGGTACAGACTGTGTTGGTAAGAGGTGGATGTTGGAGGGTTGAGGTGGCCAAATTATTAAACTTATATTGTGGCATTAATCTGGGATGAAAAGTGCTGATCAGGTTGAGGGTGATTCAAGCACAAAAACTGAAGAGGAGGAGAGCAATCCAGGCAAAGATGCTAACAGTAACACCGTTTGCACCAGTCAGGTACCACAACATCTGCTCGCAGAGGAGGAGGAGCAGCCACCACCATGCTTTAAATCCCAAGAAATCAAATGTCAGTACTGTCCAGGGCCCACACCTCACAGCTTAAATCCCTCTGAGCTCATTACCACTGAGGTGTTGGTGAATGGGAACAGTTACATAAAAAAAAGAAAAGGTATTTTATAGCAACAGGAACAGGCAATTCAAGTTTTGCAGCATGGTCTTTTCATGGGTCAGCTTTTCTAAGTTATTGATAATCAGCGACCTTTTTTTTTTTAATTTTCCAATACTGGTTTCAACAATTTCTATATCCAGTCAGACTGGTTTGTTTTTATAAAAACCATGGGGTATGTCTAACCATCATACAGCAGTAACAGATACAGAAAGAGGTGATCAGAGACCGAATGTGTGTAACAACAAAAGCTGAGCTTCAACCACGTTACAACACAAAGAAAAACTACAAAAAATGTTTTAACTGTACCAGCTAACAACCACTGAGGGGCCTCACCTTAGGGGCCACCGAATATTATGACCTGTCTTTATCTGCAGTTATCTCATGTGGTTATTTCCCTTATATGCTGAAAAGCCGCTATAATATTTTGTGGCATAAATTAAATCAGTTGCACAGTGTGTGATGTGTTGGCCACCAACAGGTACAAAAGGAATGATTAATAACTCATGAGCCTGACTGTGCGATGTTATGGTTTAACCAAACTGCATCCATGCAGCTTCTTCCTGAACCAGCACTTCCTTTAAATCTGAGCTGACTGGGTTTCCCCCTTCTGCACATCAGAAAACATTAAACACGCTGCTGTGACAACCTGCTCCCATGTTTGCTGCAGTATTTTGACAGCCAATTAAACACTGCCAGCTCGTAGTGCTGTAAAGCAGGTAGACGTACAGTACGGAGCAGAGCTCCTGTTTTATTCATCCCAAGGTCACCAGGGTTCAGGGAATATCCCTCCCTCCAAAAACATGGCTGACACTAACGCGCCCTCCAAGGTTCCTGAGCTTGATTCATTTATACCATTAATACAATCTGGCTGCTGGCACCGGGACCAGCTGATGGGGGTAAAGCACTCACTCTAACCCCCCCCCCCCCCCCCCCCCACCCACCCACCCACCCACCCACACACACACACACACACACACACACACACACTTCTTCCAGTCAATTGGCTGTTGCGTCTCCAGAAAGGCTTCCTATTAAATAAAGTGGCATCCAAGAGCTTAAACGCAGCACCTACTTAGAGCGAAAGATGAAGAGAGAGAGCAGCTGAGAGGGAGCTGATGTAGAGGTAGAGAGAGCAAATGAATGACTGGAGAGAGAGAGAGAGAGAGAGAGAGAGAGAGAAAGATGAAGAGGAGAAAGAGGATGCATCGCTCCTCTCTGAGCTGTAGGTAAAGATGTCTTTGAGCAGAAAGAGTGTCTGTGTGTGTGTGTGTGTGTGTGTGTGTGTGTGTGTCTCTCTCTCTCTTTCTGTGTGTGTGTGTGTGTGTGTGTGTGTTTGTGTGTGTGCGTGTGTGTGTGTGTGTGTGTGTGTGTGTCTCTCTCTCTTTCTGTGTGTGTGTGTGTGTGTGTGTGTGTGTGTGTGCTCCTTTTGAACCCCCCACTCTCTGACTTTAAGCATTCCTCAGTATTCATGTGACGAGTCCTTTGACATTGTGATTCTGAGAGCTTCACACACTCTGACACACAGCAAACCTTTCAGATTCAAACCTTCACATTTCCAGTATTTCTCCACACGCTCCCTCAGAGTGAGCTCTGTGATTCATAGACACACAGCCAGGATAAAACTCAGATACATGATACAAAGTGACACACACACCTACAAGCACAATTTAGAGAGTGAGAGGGACTCCACAAATCAGTTTGTAATCCTTTCATGTCCTCAAAAACCATCACAGTTCATTCACAGTAACCTGAGTCTATAATGTGAGCCACACACACAGAAACCTTTTTCATGATAATGTTATTTGTGGATTGTGTGTGGAGGTGTTAAAATGACATACATAATAAATCCTGTGAGAGATGGAGGTCCAGACTCACGTCACAAGCCGGACTTGTCATTGTTTTATAGTTGGAGTATATTGTCATTGGAGTCATTGGAGTCATGTTTTTTTAGTCTGGGATAACTAGCGGAAAGGTTGAGGGGTTTCATGAGCAGAGTGGACACCAGTGATCAGACATAAATAAATGAAACTATGGCCACTCAAAGATCATCTTTATCTTATTCTACAGCAACGTCAAAGTTCAAACACTGACAGTAACTTCATGTACAACCAGCGGGTGGTGACAAGGAGCTGGAGAACTCTAGTATTGAGCACAGTAAGGGTTCAGGGAAGAAGAAGCTAACAGTGAGTCAGGTGGAATGAGCAGGTGACCAGTGAAACTCAAAACACCTGCATGGACCTTTCCAGCGACCTGGTTGATATTAAGTTAATACTTTTTTTAGTCATTATTCAGTGTGTTGTAAAAAGAATATAATTTGAGTTGAAAAAAAAAAAAAAATAGGTGACGGTCTCATTGGCTTTTGTATGGACTGTGTGTGTGTGGGGGGTGGGGGGGTGAATCATGGCTCAACTTCAGTTTGTTGCAAAACTCACTGAAGTGCCCTTTTGGTTCTGCCCTCTGCCATCGCTCGTTCAGAAACAATGTTCTGTTTTCATCACGGCTGTTTTCAGAGGGGCTGTTTTCCACCAAAGAGACACTCAACCCAAAGCAGAGTTTGGAGAATTTCACGTTGAACCTGGGAGCAGAGATAAACCCGGCTGTACTCTCAGAGGCGCCGCAGCTCTTGAGGTGAGAAAGTGCGATCTGAGCTGGCAGTCCGAACCCGACCTGTGCTCCTGTGGAGGTGGTCTGTATTCTCAGTGTGCTCAGTGTGAGGAAGGCTGGCCTGTAGGCCTGCAGCCAGACTGTTTGGTGTTAGAGTGGAGATGACACATCACAAGAAATAACACTCTGACCGCAGCACCTCTCTTTGTTTCCCCCTCTCTTTGTCCTTTTTCATCCTCTGAGGGTTTTCTTTATACTTTTTCACACATTTTTATTTTCTTCTTCTGTTTTTAGTTCCTCCTCTTCATAAAAGAAGAAGTGTGAAAACCTGTAACCTTTAATCCTTCTCTCAGGCGCTTTCTCTGGACTTCCACTGTCCTTTAATACATCAGGTGGAGGATGTGTTCAATTTAAACTCTCAAACATTAAACAGGGAGATGAAGTCAGGTGGAAAACAAAGCTTCAGACTGCTGGTGCTGTCAGGTTTGGGTTTTGTTATTCTGATCAACACCAGAGTCCTCTGAGATATTTCTCTGTTCACATTATATCCACGTAGATTCTCATTCATCCAAGTCATGATTATTTTGACACACCAGATTAACTGTGCACATTATAATGCTGATATGATTGTAAATAAGTATAAACCCTGGACAGGTCTCCAGCCTTTCAAAGGGCTAACATAAAGAGACAAACAACTATTCAGACACACACACTCACACACTCTCATGGGCAATTTAGAGCGACCAGTCGACCTGATGAGGATCTTATTGGACTGTGGGAAGAAACAGGAGAGAACTCGTGCATGCATGGGGTGATCATACAAACTCCACAAAGATTCACAGCCAAGCAATCAAACCAGAAACCTTCTTGCAGTGAGGCAACAGCACTAACCACTGCACCCCGGTGCAGCCTTTATTGTACATTCACAGTGCAGGGTGGAAAAACTTTATGAACCCTCAGATTTAACAACTGGTTGACCATCCTTTGGCAGAAATACCTTTAACTTGTAGTTGCAGATCAGACCTGCACAACGATCAGGAGGAATTTTTGATCATTCCTCCTCACAAAACTGTTGAAGTTCAGTAATAGTCTTGGAATGTCTGGTGTGAATCGCTCTCTTGAAGTCACAGCAGCTCAGGTTGAGAACTGGACTCTGGCTGGGTCACTCCAGCAGGCGTACTTTCTTCAGTTGAAGCCGTGCTGTTGTTGATTTTCTTCTGTGCTTTAAGACTTTGTCCTGTTGGATCACCCATCCTCTGCTGAGCTGTGATTCTTGGACAGATTGTCTTGAGTTCTCCTGATAAATGTCTTGATTGACATTCATTCTCCCGTTGATGATAATAACCTCAGACAGCAAAGCAGCCTCAAACCATGACGCCCCCTCCAGCATACTTCTCACTTGGGGTCAGGTTTTGATGTTGGTGTTTTCTCCACAGGGTGTTTTGTGCTCCGTCCAAACAACTCAACTGTGGTTTCATCCAACTACAGAATATTTTGCCAGTAGGGCTGTGGAAAATCCAGGTACTTTTCCGCAAACTTCAAATGTGCAATAATGTTTTTTTTTTTTTTTTTAAGAACACTTTTCTAACCCTTTCAGCTTTATTAAAGTCAACTATTCTTAATCAAGGGTGTCCTGAGAGCTCTATTGTGTAAGGCGTGGTTCATATCAGACGATGCTTCCTAGAATACCAAATTCAAAACTGGTGTCTGTTATTTTTTAGCTTTAAAGGGACTGTGAGGTTATTTCTAAATGCTATTTCTTAGCTTCCTGATCAGATCGGACAGAACTGGATTGAATTATGGCACACTGAAGTCTCTATGACAACACTACACCAGCTGATGAAGTTTAGTACTAAGAAGAGAGATCTGTGTTTTTCTCTGTGATTTATTTAGCAGTATTGGTGGACACTGGAGCTGAAATGTCAGACAGAAAAGAAAGAACGTCAGAGCCGAAGAAAGCTAAATGGGAGAGCGATAGCGTGGGCTAAAGGCTAAAACACAAGCTAAAGGCTAAAACACAAGCTAATCTGTTTGTGATAATGTTCATTCCTGCCCACATGCAGCAGTTATTCTGTAGTGATCTGATCAAACTTGAGAGTCTCTTAATAAAATGAAAATTGAAGTTACATTAGCAGGACATGAGGATTCACAAATGTTACATGTTAGCCTACGGATACATCTCAGAGCACCAGGCTGCAAGAGGCCTTAAATAGCTGTCTACTAAACACAGAACAAACTGACAAAGTTTACTAGTTGTCACATTTCAAACAACAGCGCTGCTCAACAGCTCAACAACTGTTGATAAATAGCTTACCTCGTCACATTGTATCTGGTAAAAAGTTGTCTTGAAAAAAGAAAAGTAGAGTTAAAAAGAAGATCTGATCTCCATTCATTTCCAAAACAAACACAGCCTTGTTGAGAGTCATGTCATCAAGGTGTCGCTGTGATCCACTTCAAACAGAGTCCTCACAGACTCTTTGAGCAGATGCTGGGCTCCTGGTCCACTTTCAGAACCTGCTGTCCTGACATCTCCACTGGAGAAAGTGTGTTTTTAAGTTCTATTATTCATGACAAGTTTTACCATTAGAGATAAAAATATGATCAAGAGAAAAGAAAGAAGAGAAAACAGAGCAGGGTCGAGGAGCATGCATTGAGGTTTCATCTGGCTCTTAGAAAAAAACTCACCTTTGCCTCTCTCAGACTTTTAATGAACCTTTATTTGTCTCCAGTGGAGATTTTTTCCTCCCTACTTTTAATTAAAACATCCGCTCATACCTTCACATCCAACATCAAAGAGGAAACAGGAGCTGCTGCTAATGGGAGGAAGATTTGGTGCTTTAATAATATTTTGTCGTGACTAATTTCCCCACACACAGGTGAACAGAGAAGAGAGAGAGAGAGGGGGGCGAGAGAGGGAGGGTTTGTTCAGGTAGCAGAAAACAAGATAAGAGTGAAAGAGGAGAAGTGGAGAGATTATTACAGGTAAAAATAGAACAGCAGTCTTTTGTTTAGCTGATTTCTTCTCCTTTACTCAGGTGAGGTGGAGGCGAAGACGAGGCTTTGTGTTTGTAAAGGAGGAATTAGTTAAAGTACAAAACAGTGAGAGGATTAGAATTAAAGAGGAGGCTCAAACCGCTAAAAATAGCAAGACGAGACAGGAAGCTAAGAAGAGATTAATCAACATGGGAGGAAGTAACAAGGCACAAGGGAGGAAAGACAGGAGGCCACATCGCCGTCATGAGGAGAAGTTAAGAGGCTGAAACTCTGAGGTTTCCTCCTGTTTGTCAGGAGAAAGAGACGACCATGAAGCGGGTTAAAAGGTCAGAGGAAGAGAGAAAAAAAACAGGTTTAATTATCACCTCCCATGTTGTGTTTTCAGAGTGTTCATGTCATAATTATACGTCACAGAAAACAAAGGTTAAACAGCTCTGCAGGGTGTCTGCTTTCATTTATCAAGTCAAAACATTCGCCCACTCACAGACTCAGGGTCACCGCGCCCGGCATTTCACAGACCGCAATAAGTGGGCTGAGATGAACCATGACATGTTTGAGAAGCTGTTTCTATTTCTGCAAGCTTGGATACTAGTAACATAAAACTCCCTCTTTATTCTGTGTTTATTTTAATCTCATCTTCTCAGTGTGTATATTCATATGAATTTTATTTTTCAACTTTGCATGCAAATACTTGTGTTTTATGTATTAATATTATTTCATTTATGCCATTTTTTTCTATTTGCACCAACAGACCAAGATGAATTCCTTGAATTCAACATTTCTGCTCCACAGAGTGTTTGTGACATTTCAGTCAAACTGCCTCACACACTCACACACACACACAGGGGCTAAAAAATCCAAAGAAAGTGGAACTAAACATACAGTAGATCTTGAAATGCAGATCTCAGCTCTTTACGTCAGCGCTGAGCTTATCAGCTGATGATGAAAACAGAAGAGAGATTTATCTCCAGCAGTCATATTAGAAACGCTCCAGTGTTTCCATTCTCTGACAATATGAAGGTTTGATACCATCATCAGGCAGAAAAAAAGCATTCATGAAAATGTTACGGCCAACAGCTCTTAAAAGGTCAATAGAGATGTTTTATAAAAGTAATATTAGGACAGATTTTACAAACTAACTTTGATTCCTGGTTCCCCTGGTGGGCCTATCTGTGTGGAGTTTGCATGTTCTCCCCTTGCATGCGTGGTTCCTCTCCAAAAACATGCTCATCAGGTCGATTGGTGATTCTAAATTGCCCATAGATGTGAGTGTGAAAGCTTGTCTGTCTCTGTGTGTCAGCCCTGTGATTGGCTGGAGACCAGTCCAGGGTGAACCCCGCCTCTTGCCCTAAAACAGCTGAACCCTGAACAGGATAAGAGGGATAGAAGGAGGGATTAATGAATTTTACAAACAAAGATTTCCAAAAACAAACAACTTAAAGGATTTCTTAAAGGTCAAACTGAAGTAAACACAAAACTCTAACAATAAAAAGAAGAGGGACTCCACCGACAAGAGCTTCAGGTCAGGTATGATTTTACTAAGACTGTTCCTTTAAATCTTGTTTTCACCGCAGTGTTCAGTCAAACACAGTTCTTATTTGATAACGGGGGCTTTAAATTGCCGTCTGCTTCTCCTCGTGCTCTAACAATGGAGGAATCAAGACTTGTTGCGTTTCCACAAAGAGGCATTCAGTGAATTCTGACTTCAACATTTCTGCTCCACAGAGAGTTTCTGACATTTCTGTCAAAGCTGCCTCATATTTCAAGGACAACTGAGAGAGTGCGCGCGCGCACACACACACACACACACACACACACACACACACACACACACACACACACACACAAAGACAGTGACAGACAGACAGACATTAAACAAGGGCGTAACAAAGAGGAAACAAACAGCTTTGTCATCCACACAGCTCTCCATCAGCCTTCACATAAAATCCCTAAAAACACACCCAACGATCCATCACATCAACCTGCAAACACTCACCTTCTGTGTGTATGTGTGTGTGTGTGTGTGTGTGTGTGTGTGTGTGTGTGTGTGTGTGTGTGTGTGTGTGTGTGTGTGTGTGTGTGTGTGTGTTTGTGTGTGTGTGTGTGTGTGTTTGGGGCCGGTGGTACGATCTCTTGGATGAGAACTAAAAATGTTGCTTTCACTTGTTACAAAACACCAACTTTGTGCTGATTCACCTGAGAATCATCAACCATCCATCCTGCCATCCATCCTGCCATCCATCCTTCAGTCCATCCTGCCATCCATCCTGCTATCCATCCTGCATCCATCCTTCAATCCATCCTGCCATCCATCCTGCCATCCATCCTGCCATCCATCCTGCATCCATCCTTCAATCCATCCTGCCATCCATCCTGCCATCCATCCTGCTATCCATCCTGCATCCATCCTTCAATCCATCCTGCCATCCATCCTGCCATCTATCCTGCTACCCATACAGCCACCCATCCTGCCACCCATCCTGCCATCCATCCTGCCATCCATACTGCCATCCATCCTTCCATCCATCCTGCCACCCATACAGCCACCCATCCTGCCACCCATCCTGCCATCCATCCTGCCATCCATCCTGCTACCCATACAGCCACCCATCCTGCCACCCATCCTGCCATCCATCCTGCTACCCATACAGCCACCCATCCTGCCACCCATCCTGCCACCCATCCTGCCATCCATCCTGCCATCCATACTGCCATTCATCCTTCCATCCATCCTGCCACCCATACAGCCACCCATCCTGCCACCCATCCTGCCACCCATCCTGCCATCCATCCTGCCATCCATCCTGCCATCCATACTGCCATCCATGCCGGCCTGTCGTATGCATCTGATAAATGCATCATGTGTGGATGTGTCTGAATCTTTCATTTCATCCTCTAAAAGCAGCCATAAAGAGTCTGCTCTGCAGGTTTTGGTTTGTTGTTGTTTCTTTTTGTTTCCCTCAGCAGATTTAATCCCTGTTCTGTGTCCTGAACGTCCATCCCCAGAGGAGAGACTTGTGTTTGAGAGTCGACCTCTCAGGACTCAGTGGGTGTCTACTAATGAACACTTTAGGCTGTAAAAGTTTAGACTTTAGCTTCTGTCTTCACTGAGTCCGTGTCTCATACGTCACGTCTGATCTGCCTCGGTGAATCAGGAAGCAAACAAACCCGTTAGAGAGCACTGTTCAGACGCAGGAGCAGCAAATGAAGCTGTTTAGGTGGACAGAGGAGATTTATACCAAGGACTTTAGGGTTCAGGACTCCTCCCTGCAGGGGCTCAGCATCGCATACAGAGGTGAGCTGCTGAAAGACCATCAGCAATCTTTACAGGAGAGCTGTTAACCTGAAAAAACACAGAACAAAGAGACTGTTTTAAAGAACAGAGCGTCTGTTTTCAACTTATTTTATCACAGAGCCTCACCTGGAGCCAGACATCACACGACGTAAAGAAACACCCTTCAATAAGAAAGAGTGTTCTCTTCTTCCTGCTCCGAGCTTTTATTTTGGACTAACTAACCGTGTACGCAGAGGAATGATGTAGCAGTTTATGTGACGCCTCGTGAGCAAACAAGCCTCCTGCTTCATCCTGACGGTTCAGACTTGAACATCCAGTTGTTAAAGTTTGTGTGTGTGTGTGTGCTGAGCCTGAGCTAATTAAAAGAGCTGGCATCCCATCATGCTTTGTTTGTTATGCTGCTCCTTTTCCACAGCAGCATCGCGGGGGGAGAATGCATATTTATCAGACTGGATGTGTTTTTATTTTCATTTTTTTACTCCTGTTCCACAGAGCTGGATAAATGTAACAATATCAGCAAAACAGTCCAAGGTCAGCAGAAACAGAAAGTAAACATTAAAGCAGGAGGGTTCAGGTACTGCTGGAGCACAGGGGAGCCCTGCTCAGGGTTTAACAGCCGGCACACGGGGAGGAGAAATGGATCGAACCAAATAGAAGAGGGCCTCTCCAACTTTTCATCCTGGGCTGAAGCAGAGCTGATTTAAACACATCACCTCCTTCATCATGCAAGCAGGACCAGCACAGCTCATTTCAGACCTGCTTCTGTTTCTGAAGAGTCATTCAGCGCTCGGTGGGGTCGATAAATCATTACCACCTTCAGTTTGGAGCTGTTGGTAAATATTTTTTAGCTCAATGAGCTTCCAGGGGGATCGGTTGCCTCATGGCACCATATTTCTCAGAGTCCCACCCGGTTGGGTTTGGCAGGAAATCATTTCGAGAGCTTCATGGCACAAAACAAGCAGGTGTCTGAAGCTGCCAGAGTTTTTCACAATACGAGGAAGCAAAACAAAGGAGGCCAAAGAGAGGAGAGGAGAGGAGAGGAGAGGAGAGGGGAGGGGAGGGGAGGGGAGGAGATACAGTTTGTTCGTACAGACCTTCAAATGTTGGTGTTTAATCAAACATCAAAACTCTCTTTATAAAACCAAACTTCTCTTTAAAAGCACTCACCAACAATCCACAGCAGCCTCTGACCTGCTTTAATCTGCAGATTTCCATTTCCATCAACCACCTCCCTACACTTTGTGGAGAAGAGTAAAATCTGTGTTTTTGTACTTTCAAGTCTGTGGAAGTATAAACAAGATTAAAGTGTCTATATAATGAGATCTGTTTCCAGGCTGCAGCCTCTTTCCTCTGTTTTCTGCTGATTCATTCATAAACAGCATCACCAAAATAAAGTCACTGAACATTTACAACAGAAAAGGAGAAACATTTAAAAAGGTCAAAAGAATCTGTCTTTAAAGAGAGGGTATTCTGCTTTCACATATTTCAAACATGTATCTAAGGTAACAAATCTGGATGTTCAGACTAAACGTGCAGATTTTCAAACCACTCCCTGTTCATAAGCTGTAGAAATCCCTGAATCTGTCTGTAAACTGATCAAAACAGACTGTTCTAAAAACAGCTCGGGATCTTCATGAGATCTTCATGAGACTTGCTGAAATGATGAGGTCATCACGTGTGGATCTCCTACCTGGTTAATGACACGTTGGAGGAGTAGGCCTCAAACACCAAGGTCTGCCCATAGCTCCGTCCCTGACAGGCCTCCAGAGGGCTAGCCAATCAGAGTGAAGGGGGTTTGTGGAGCAATGAGCCTTAAAGAGACAGCAGCTAAAATGAAGTCGTTCAGACAGAGGCAGAAATAAGGGTTTTCAGAAACACTAATATGAGTGAAAAAAAGATTTTTTGAGGACAATATTAAGCTTTAAATAGGCACAAAACTGTCATAAACTGGGACGTGTCGCTCTTTGTACTTTGATACCAGGTGTGATCAAAAGAATCTACCTAAAGTCTGACATCATAGCCCACTAATGTTCACTCACACACACACACACACACACACACACACACACACACACACACACACACACACACACACACACACACACACACACATACACACACATTCATTCACATATGGCCTCTGTTCAAAGTGTCAAACTGAGCACCAGCTGATCACTGATGTCATCATTCACACAGAAACAAACTGACACTGAAGGCGACGGCTGCAGGAGCAGTTTGGGGTTCTGTGTCCTGTCCAAGGACTCTGGGACAGGTTTCTGAAGGGGTCAGGGATTAAACCCTTGAGCCACTGATTCAGAGACATCCAGCCGTATCAGGCCCTCCGATTGGCTGCTGCAGTTCTCCTCACTTCAATGATTCGTTTCGATTTCTTCTGTCTGTCTGATTTTAAACCAACAGAAGCCAGTGAAAGGCCCAGTATCCACTCACAGCAGATCACACCTCAGCGTCCTTTCATTCTTATTTCACTCAGAAACCCTGCTGCTGTACTAGTCCTCTGGCAGCATCGTCTCATTGAACATTTTACCAGGAGACACGAGGAGCTCAGGGCTTCACAGACTTCAGTGGTGGATCTGTTTTAGACAGATGCCTGCGGCCTGGAGTACGCACCAGGTTCAGAGAGGAAATGGAAAGAAAGCAGAGAGCCAGGAATAAGTAATCAGGTAAATTCAGTCCGGCCCTCAGACACGGACTCTGTGATCCTGCTGCGCCAGGATCCAGAGCAGGTAAACCTGAATCTGTCCCCTGTGGACAAAACTCAGGGCAAGATTCAGGGAAATCTGCCCGTCAGGTGAGGAGCGCTGAGTGAATTATCTGAGAGCGCTGAGGAGAGAAAGAGGATGAGAGGAGACGTCACTGAGATGGAGCAGAGTTTGGTTATTTTACAGCCAGTCTGAGAGGGATGATGATCTGTGATAGACTATCAGAGACGCAGGAGGAGGCGCGGGAGGAGGTGTAGGAGGAGATGCAGGAGGAGACAAAGGAGGAGACGCAGGAGGAGACAAAGGAGGAGACAAAGGAGGAAACAAAGGAGGAGACACAGGAGGAGGTGCTGGAGGAGACACAGAAGGGGGTGCAGAAGGAGGCGCAGGAGGAGGCACAGGAGGAGACTCAGGAGGAGACACAGGAGGAGACACAAGAGGAGATGCAGAAGGAGACACAGGAGGAGACACAGGAGGAGACGCAGGAGGAGGTGCTGGAGGAGACACAGGAGGGGGTGCAGAAGGAGGCGCAGGAGGAGACACAGGAGGAGACACAAGAGGAGATGCAGAAGGAGACACAGGAGGAGACGCAGGAGGAAATGCAGGAGGAGACACAGGAGGAGACACAGAAAGAGACGCACAGGAAGATGCTGACTCGTATTTTCTCTATGATTTAGTCCTTATGAGGGTTAGTGGGATCAGGCGCGTGTGTGTGTGTGTGTGTGTGTGTGTGTGTGTGTGTGTGTGTGTGTGTGTGTGTGTGTGTGTGTGTGTATGTGTGTGTGTGTGTGTGTGTGTGTGTCATGCTGAGCTGGTGGTCTTGTAGTGAAACACTCCGGGCAGCACTAAGACTGGAAAGCAGACTGTTGCATTATGCATCACACACTCGTTCTCTCCCTCTCGGTCCTCCTCGTTGTCTCCCTCCATCTGTCTGCTACAAACCCTGTTTCTCTTCCCTTCTCCTCTCTCTAATTCATCCTCTTCTTCCTCTCTCTCCACTCATCTTTCATTCTCTCTTCTCTCTCTCTCTCTCTGTCATCTGTTTCTTCCTCCTCTCTGTTTCTTCTCTCTTTAATTCTCTGTTTGCTGTTGTTGGAAGCATGCAGCTAATTTTAGCTCCAAATCACAGCTGGAGGAGGGGGATGCCCGAGCGGCAACCTCTGGTCTGAAAATATGAGGCAACGCTGAAGTGCTAAAGTCTGCTGTTCCTCGAGTGTCCACTTGAGGCTGGCTCCGGAAGTACTGGAAGTCACAAATACACCAAGCCAAAAAAAGCTGTTTTCACAGCCAAAATAAGAACATTTACAGCCTGGAACAAAGAATGTCTCCCGTCTGAATCACTAAATATACTATCAGCACGCACTGTAAGGGGGGAGGATTTTTTTCTAACTTAGCATTTTCCACAATATTAAGCTCGCCAGATCGTCCAATCAGAGGCACAGCTCTGATCACGTGACTGCCAGGCGCCCTATGGTTGTTGCTGTGGAGACTCACAGTCCACCTCATTTCAAATATGGCCGCGCCGGACGTTTTGCTTCAAAAATTTGTTTCAGAAACAGACGGGTGACGTCCATAAATTATACAGGCTATGGGGACACCCCACACACTCTCTTTCTCACTCTCTCTCTCTCTCTCTCTCTCTCTCACACACACACACACACACACACACACACACACACACACACACACACACACACACACACACACACACACACACACACAGACAGAGGAAAAGTTGGAGCATGGTGACATTCCTGGACTCTGACCTCACCCCTCCACAGATTAAACCTCAGCCTGAATAACATGAATCCGTCTGAATGACTGATGGCAGACATTTACTCCTCATTAATGTTGTCAGATTTTTGAACCAGACGCTGAAATCTCATCTCATGTGATCTTTAAATGTGCTCACAGGATGAACTCTCATGAACTTACTGTGAGGAAGACTGTTCCATCTTCATCCTCATCCATCTCTGTATCTCTCTGTATCTCTGTCACCTCGTCTTTTGTCTCCCTCCTCTCGTCACCTGTTCGCAGGCGTTGACTGTTTTTCCATGACCTCCATCAACCAATCACACTGCATCTTTAAATGTGTCCTCCTCTCTGCTCTGTCTGGTTCGTCTCAGCGTGGATCAATATGACCCTCCTCCTCCTAAATCCCCTCCACTTCTTATCATCAGTGTCTTCAACTCTTCAGATCTCCGTCTGCATCTTTCTTTTCTCTCATCATCACCACTGGTGTCTCCCCTCTCCTGAAGTCAGCCTCACAACCACTTTAAAGATACAAAGATGTCTCAGGTCTTTCATGTTTGACACCTACTTACTCTTACTTCTAATGTGGTCTCTTCTGATACAAAAAGAGGTGTTTCCTTGTCAGCAGGATTTTTGTTTGAATTTTTCACCACTGGTTTTATCTAATGTCTATAAGCAATAAGTTTCTTCACTCATTCTGTCAAAGAAGAAAATCTTTTCCATCCCTCTTTAAGCAAAATTATTTTACATGATCCTGTTTTAACAAATCAGATAAAAAAGTTTCACAGCCATGTCCCCGATCGATTTAACTCGCAAAACATTCTTTAAACTCTTCAGGTTTTATGGATTCATGACATTTGCAAATAATTTGACAAAGAAAGCAGGGAGAAACTCTGAGCTGCTCTGATTCTCATCAGTGTTGTTGAACATCAGACATATTGGTGCTGATCCCTGAATTCAAACATGAAGTCCTCAGACATTTTCCTCTGCTCGTCCATCTCCAACACAGCAGAGAGTTTCTCTCTCTCTCTCTCCCTCTGTCTCTCTCTCTCCCTCTGTCTCTTGATCGACCATGTAGAGGAGCTGAATGTATTTATTATGGGGCTGGATGGTTCTTTGATCTGTTGCTCTAACAGGCTGCTGTCTGCCCACCGCTCTGACACGCTGTCTGCCGCCTGTCTCAAAGACTGTGTGTGTGTGCGTGTGCGTGTGTGTGCGTGTGCGTGTGCGTGTGTGTGTGTGTGTGTGTGTGTGTGTGTGTGTGTGTGACTCTCTGCACACAGACTTGAACTCCAGCAGTCAGTTCAAACATCATGAAGATATGTTCAAGCTGTGGTTCACTGACAGCTGAGTTATAAACTGTAATGTAATGATCACAGGATCAGAGTTTGATCTGAGCCTCTGACCCGTGTTTCTCTGAATACCTTTGATTAGAGTTCAAACCTGGTGGTTGATGGTGAAGTCTCTCTGTCAGTCAGTCTGTTCATCTAATGGCTCCACATTAAAATATCTCAACGATGCAAAAGGCGGCCATAGAAAGTTTAAACACATCTAAAGAGGATGCACTGTGCTTATTTAAAGTTTTAGACTGCTCCTTTCGTCTTGCTGTTGTAGCTTTAGATGATTTACATCTTCAAAAACAAAACAAACAAAAAGTCCCTGTATTAGAAAACCCGTATCTCTTGTCTCTTTAAGGCCCCCTGCTCCACAAAACCCCCCTTGACTCTGATTAACCAGCCCACAGTAGCATTTAGCTCCATTCATTCAGACAAGTAAACACTAAATTCAAACCGTCAGCGGCATAAAAATGTCCGGTTGTTCTGTGGTTGGTTGTCAAAAACGATACCACACCATGGAGTCAACTTCTATGGAGTTCAGAGCTATACAGAGCAACCAGTGTTTTGGAGTAAAGAGTGACTGGGCTAACTGGAGACTCTCAGCTGAACATGTCAGTGATTGTTGACTGAGTCTCCAGTTAACAGGGTCACACTTTTCACTGAAACACCAGCACCGTCTGCAGCTGTGTTATTAAATGTGTCTTCTTTATCCAACCTCAGTGAACCAGGTTTGAGCACCAATAATCAATATTAACTGCTGATGTTCTAAATCCAGTTTTTACTTTGAGTGTTTGATGAAAAAGTTGTTTTGGAGTCGAGGTTCTGACCAAATATGGACTCACTGTGGAGAGGAAATAATAAGTGAAGCTATAAATGATGATGAACAGAAACAGATTTGAAGTTCAACGTTAAACTACGGTATATTATCAAACTATGGATCAGTCTGATTAGTAATCTGAAAATATCAAAGCATTCATATTCTGATAGATTTGGAGCAGTTCTCTGTCTGGACCTGGTTTTCTGGATCCTTTATTATGACCCTGGTCTCAGACTCAGCACTCTGTGAGCTCTTTTTGGTTTGGGAGGGTTTCTGCTTTATTGACACAGTTCATGTCTTTATATTTCACAGACTGCTCAGAGTCCACAGATAATGCAGTCATAAGCATGAAGTGACTGTGTGTATGTCCACTGACTGTCTGTCCACTTGCTGATGTCGTCCATCCACTGAATAATTTCTCATGAACCCGTGAGCCGTTTACCATCTGTCAAATTGGTGTTATTGGTAAAAAATGTGTTTTTTGATGGTTAACATCCTCTCGTCGCTTGACCAGCCATTGTACCCCGCAGCACTTCTGTTGCCAATATGCACATCCTGTTGTAACTGTTTACAAACAGCGGAGGGGTCTATGGGCAGACCTTGGTGTTTGAGGCCCACTCCTCCAACCATGAA